>JAWZYU010000003.1:115849750-116449750 GCA_038380435.1 Ryuthela nishihirai
TTTAGTGGGTCCCCACCCCAAACTTCTCTGACCCCTCGGGGTCCTTGTAAACTGGCCATTTAGCCCATCGCGTGGAAATAAGTGACATTCAGAGGAAAAACAACCCAACGTGTCGGATGGGACATACCCTGTGCACGTTAAAGAACACTCTGGATGGCCTTGACGGGAGACTACCATCTGTCTCCTAACAGCTTTCCAGTGGGTCCTCTTCCCCCAACCTTCTCTGAGCCTTCGGGGTCCTTGTGACCTGGACATTTAGCCCATCATGTGGAAAAAAGTGACACTCAGAGGTAAAACAACCCAACGTGTCGGATTTGACATATCGTGTGCACGTTAAAGAACACACTGGATGAACTTGATGGAAGATACCATCTGTCTCCTAACAATTATTCAGTGGATCCCCGCCCCCAACCTTCTCTGAGCCTTAGGGGTTCTTGTGACTTGGCCATTTAGCTCATCGTGTGGAAAAAATTGACACTCAGAGGTAAAACAACCCAACGTGTTGGATGGGACATATCGTTTGCATGTTAAAGAACACACTGGATGAACTTGACGGGAGACTACCATCTGTCTCCCAACAATTATTCAGTGGATCCCCGCCCCCAACCTTCTCTGAGCCTTAGGGGTCCTTGTGACTTGGCCATTTAGCTCATCGTGTGGAAAATAGTGACACTCAGAGGTAAAACAACCCAACGTGTTGGATGGGACATATCGTCAGCATGTTAAAGAACACACTGGATGAACTTGACGGGAGACTACCATCTGTCTCCTAACAATTATTCAGTGATCCCCGCCCCCAACCATCTCTGAGCCTTAGGGGTTCTTGTGACTTGGCCATTTAGCTCATCGTGGGGGAAAAAAGTGACACTCAGAGGTAAAACAACCCAACGTGTTGGATGGGACATATCGTCTGCATGTTAAAGAACACACTGGATGAACTTGACGGGAGACTACCATCTGTCTCCGAACAATTATTCAGTGGATCCCCGCCCCCAACCTTCTCTGAGCCTTAGGGGTCTTGTGACTTGGCCATTTAGCTCATCGTGTGGAAAAAAGTGACACTCAGAGGTAAAACAACCCAACGTGTTGGATGGGACATATCGTTTGCATGTTAAAGAACACACTGGATGAACTTGACGGGAGACTACCATCTGTCTCCTAACAATTATTCAGTGGATCCCCGCCCCCAACCATCTCTGAGCCTTAGGGGTTCTTGTGACTTGTCCATTTAGCTCATCGTGGGGAAAAAAGTGACACTCAGAGGTAAAACAACCCAACGTGTTGGATGGGACATATCGTCTGCATGTTAAAGAACACACTGGATGAACTTGACGGGAGACTACCATCTGTCTCCTAACAATTATTCAGTGGATCCTCGCCCCCAACCTTCTCTGTGCCTTAGGGGTTCTTGTGACTTGGCCATTTAGCTCATCGTGGGGAAAAAAGTGACACTCAGAGGTAAAACAACCCAACGTGTTGGATGGGACATATCGTCTGCATGATAAAGAACACACTGGATGAACTTGACGGGAGACTACCATCTGTCTCCCAACAATTATTCAGTGGATCCCCGCCCCCAACCTTCTCTGAGCCTTAGGGGTCTTGTGACTTGGCCATTTAGCTCATCGTGTGGAAAAAAGTGACACTCAGAGGTAAAACAACCCAACGTGTTGGATGGGACTTATCGTTTGCATGTTAAAGAACACACTGGATGAACTTGACGGGAGACTACCATCTGTCTCCTAACAATTATTCAGTGGATCCCCGCCCCCAACCTTCTCTGAGCCTTAGGGGTCCTTGTGACTTGGCCATTTAGCTCATCGTGTGGAAAATAGTGACACTCAGAGGTAAAACAACCCAACGTGTTGGATGGGACATATCGTCTGCATGTTAAAGAACACACTGGATGAACTTGATGGGAGATACCATCTGTCTCTTAACAATTATTCAGTGGATCCCCGCCCCCAACTTTCTCTGAGCCTTAGGGGTCTTGTGACTTGGCCATTTAGCTCATCGTGTGGAAAAAAGTGACACTCAGAGGTAAAACAACCCAACGTGTTGGATGGGACATATCGTTTGCATGTTAAAGAACACACTGGATGAACTTGACGGGAGACTACCATCTGTCTCCTAACAATTATTCAGTGGATCTCCGCCCCAACCTTCTCTGAGCCTTAGGGGTCCTTGTGACTTGGCCATTTAGCTCATCGTGTGGAAAATAGTGACACTCAGAGGTAAAACAACCCAACGTGTTGGATGGGACATATCGTTTGCATGTTAAAGAACACACTGGATGAACTTGACGGGAGACTACCATCTGTCTCCCAACAATTATTCAGTGGATCCCCGCCCCCAACCTTCTCTGAGCCTTAGGGGTCTTGTGACTTGGCCATTTAGCTCATCGTGTGGAAAAAAGTGACACTCAGAGGTAAAACAACCCAACGTGTTGGATGGGACATATCGTCTGCATGTTAAAGAACACACTGGATGAACTTGACGGGAGACTACCATCTGTCTCCCAACATTTATTCAGTGGATCCCCGCCCCCAACCTTCTCTGAGCCTTAGGGGTCTTGTGACTTGGCCATTTAGCTCATCGTGTGGAAAAAAGTGACACTCAGAGGTAAAACAACCCAACGTGTTGGATGGGACATATCGTTTGCATGTTAAAGAACACACTGGATGAACTTGACGGGAGACTACCATCTGTCTCTTAACAATTTTTCAGTGGATCCCCGCCCTCAACCTTCTCTGAGCCTTAGGGGTCCTTGTGACTTGGCCATTTAGCTCATCGTGTGGAAAAAAGTGACACTCAGAGGTAAAACAACCCAACGTGTTGGATGGGACATATCGTCTGCATGTTAAAGAACACACTGGATGAACTTGACGGGAGACTACCATCTGTCTCCTAACAATTATTCAGTGGATCCCCGCCCCAACCTTCTCTGAGCCTTAGGGGTCCTTGTGACTTGGCCATTTAGCTCATCGTGTGGAAAAAAGTGACACTCAGAGGTAAAACAACCCAACGTGTTGGATGGGACATATCGTTTGCATGTTAAAGAACACACTGGATGAACTTGACGGGAGACTACCATCTGTCTCCTAACAATTATTCAGTGGATCCCCGCCCTCAACCTTCTCTGAGCCTTAGGGGTCCTTGTGACTTGGCCATTTAGCTCATCGTGTGGAAAAAAGTGACACTCAGAGGTAAAACAACCCAACGTGTTGGATGGGACATATCGTCTGCATGTTAAAGAACACACTGGATGAACTTGACGGGAGACTACCATCTGTCTCCCAACAATTATTCAGTGGATCTCCGCCCCCAACCTTCTCTGAGCCTTAGGGGTCTTGTGACTTGGCCATTTAGCTCATCGTGTGGAAAAAAGTGACACTCAGAGGTAAAACAACCCAACGTGTAGGATGGGACATATCATTTGCATGTTAAAGAACACACTGGATGAACTTGACGGGAGACTACCATCTGTCTCCTAACAATTATTCAGTGGATCCCCGCCCCCAACCATCTCTGAGCCTTAGGGGTTCTTGTGACTTGGCCATTTAGCTCATCGTGGGGAAAAAAGTGACACTCAGAGGTAAAACAACCCAACGTGTTGGATGGGACATATCGTCTGCATGTTAAAGAACACACTGGATGAACTTGACGGGAGACTACCATCTGTCTCCCAACAATTATTCAGTGGATCCCCGCCCCCAACCTTCTCTGAGCCTTAGGGGTCTTGTGACTTGGCCATTTAGCTCATCGTGTGGAAAAAAGTGACACTCAGAGGTAAAACAACCCAACGTGTTGGATGGGACATATCGTTTGCATGTTAAAGAACACACTGGATGAACTTGACGGGAGACTACCATCTGTCTCCTAACAATTATTCAGTGGATCCCCGCCCTCAACCTTCTCTGAGCCTTAGGGGTCCTTGTGACTTGGCCATTTAGCTCATCGTGTGGAAAATAGTGACACTCAGAGGTAAAACAACCCAACGTGTTGGATGGGACATATCGTCTGCATGTTAAAGAACACACTGGATGAACTTGATGGGAGATACCATCTGTCTCCTAACAATTATTCAGTGGATCCCCGCCCCCAACCTTCTGTGAGCCTTAGGGGTCTTGTGACTTAGCCATTTAGCTCATCGTGTGGAAAAAAGTGACACTCAGAGGTAAAACAACCCAACGTGTTGGATGGGACATATCGTTTGCATGTTAAAGAACACACTGGATGAACTTGACGGGAGACTACCATCTGTCTCCTAACAATTATTCAGTGGATCCCCGCCCCAACCTTCTCTGAGCCTTAGGGGTCCTTGTGACTTGGCCATTTAGCTCATCGTGTGGAAAATAGTGACACTCAGAGGTAAAACAACCCAACGTGTTGGATGGGACATATCGTCAGCAGGTTAAAGAACACACTGGATGAACTTGACGGGAGACTACCATCTGTCTCCTAACAATTATTCAGTGGATCCCCGCCCCCAACCATCTCTGAGCCTTAGGGGTTCTTGTGACTTGGCCATTTAGCTCATCGTGGGGAAAAACTGATAATCAGAGGTAAAACAACCCAACGTGTTGGATGGGACATATCGTTTGCATGTTAAAGAACACACTGGATGAACTTGACGGGAGACTACCATCTGTCTCCTAACAATTATTCAGTGGATCCCCGCCCCAACCTTCTCTGAGCCTTAGGGGTTCTTGTGACTTGGCCATTTAGCTCATCGTGGGGAAAAAAGTGACACTCAGAGGTAAAACAACCCAACGTATTGGATGGGACATATCGTTTGCATGTTAAAGAACACACTGGATGAACTTGACGGGAGACTACTATCTGTCTCCTAACAATTATTCAGTGGATCCCCGCCCCCAACCATCTCTGAGCCTTAGGGGTTCTTGTGACTTGGCCATTTAGCTCATCGTGGGGAAAAACTGATAATCAGAGGTAAAACAACCCAACGTGTTGGATGGGACATATCGTTTGCATGTTAAAGAACACACTGGATGAACTTGACGGGAGACTACCATCTGTCTCCTAACAATTATTCAGTGGATCCCCGCCCCCAACCTTCTCTGAGCCTTAGGGGTCCTTGTGACTTGGCCATTTAGCTCATCGTGTGGAAAATAGTGACACTCAGAGATAAAACAACCCAACGTGTTGGATGGGACATATCGTCAGCATGTTAAAGAACACACTGGATGAACTTGACGGGAGACTACCATCTGTCTTCTAACAATTATTCAGTGGATCCCCGCCCCCAACCATCTCTGAGCCTTAGGGGTCCTTGTGACTTGGCCATTTAGCTCATCGTGGGGAAAAAAGTGACACTCAGAGGTAAAACAACCCAACGTGTTGGGTGGGACATATCGTTTGCATGTTAAAGAACACACTGGATGAACTTGACGGGAGACTACCATCTGTCTCCTAACAATTATTCAGTGGATCCCCGCCCCCAACCTTCTCTGAGCCTTAGGGGTCCTTGTGACTTGGCCATTTAGCTCATCGTGTGGAAAAAAGTGACACTCAGAGGTAAAACAACCCAACGTGTTGGATGGGACATATCGTCAGCATGTTAAAGAACACACTGGATGAACTTGACGGGAGACTACCATCTGTCTCCTAACAATTATTCAGTGGATCCCCGCCCCCAACCATCTCTGAGCCTTAGGGGTTCTTGTGACTTGGCCATTTAGCTCATCGTGGGGAAAAAAGTGACACTCAGAGGTAAAACAACCCAACGTGTTGGATGGGACATATCGTTTGCATGTTAAAGAACACACTGGATGAACTTGACGGGAGACTACCATCTGTCTCCTAACAATTATTCAGTGGATCCCCGCCCCCAACCATCTCTGAGCCTTAGGGGTTCTTGTGACTTGGCCATTTAGCTCATCGTGGGGAAAAAAGTGACACTCAGAGGTAAAACAACCCAACGTGTTGGATGGGACATATCGTTTGCATGTTAAAGAACACACTGGATGAACTTGACGGGAGACTACCATCTGTCTCCTAACAATTATTCAGTGGATCCCCGCCCCCAACCATCTCTGAGCCTTAGGGGTTCTTGTGACTTGGCCATTTAGCTCATCGTGGGGAAAAAAGTGACACTCAGAGGTAAAACAACCCAACGTGTTGGGTGGGACATATCGTTTGCATGTTAAAGAACACACTGGATGAACTTGATGGGAGATACCATCTGTCTCCTAACAATTATTCAGCATATCCCCGCCCTCAACCTTCTCTGAGCCTTAGGGGTCCTTGTGACTTGGCCATTTAGCTCATCGTGTGGAAAATAGTGACACTCAGAGGTAAAACAACCCAACGTGTTGGATGGGACATATCGTCTGCATGTTAAAGAACACACTGGATGAACTTGATGGGAGATACCATCTGTCTCCTAACAATTATTCAGTGGATCCCCGCCCCCAACCTTCTGTGAGCCTTAGGGGTCTTGTGACTTATCCATTTAGCTCATCGTGTGGAAAAAAGTGACACTCAGAGGTAAAACAACCCAACGTGTTGGATGGGACATATCGTTTGCATGTTAAAGAACACACTGGATGAACTTGACGGGAGACTACCATCTGTCTCCTAACAATTATTCAGTGGATCCCCGCCCCAACCTTCTCTGAGCCTTAGGGGTCCTTGTGACTTGGCCATTTAGCTCATCGTGTGGAAAATAGTGACACTCAGAGGTAAAACAACCCAACGTGTTGGATGGGACATATCGTCAGCAGGTTAAAGAACACACTGGATGAACTTGACGGGAGACTACCATCTGTCTCCTAACAATTATTCAGTGGATCCCGGCCCCCAACCATCTCTGAGCCTTAGGGGTTCTTGTGACTTGGCCATTTAGCTCATCGTGGGGAAAAAAGTGACACTCATAGGTAAAACAACCCAACGTATTGGATGGGACATATCGTTTGCATGTTAAAGAACACACTGGATGAACTTGACGGGAGACTACCATCTGTCTCCTAACAATTATTCAGTGGATCCCCGCCCCCAACCATCTCTGAGCCTTAGGGGTTCTTGTGACTTGGCCATTTAGCTCATCGTGGGGAAAAACTGATAATCAGAGGTAAAACAACCCAACGTGTTGGATGGGACATATCGTTTGCATGTTAAAGAACACACTGGATGAACTTGACGGGAGACTACCATCTGTCTCCTAACAATTATTCAGTGGATCCCCGCCCCCAACCTTCTCTGAGCCTTAGGGGTCCTTGTGACTTGGCCATTTAGCTCATCGTGTGGAAAATAGTGACACTCAGAGATGAAACAACCCAACGTGTTGGATGGGACATATCGTCAGCATGTTAAAGAACACACTGGATGAACTTGACGGGAGACTACCATCTGTCTTCTAACAATTATTCAGTGGATCCCCGCCCCCAACCATCTCTGAGCCTTAGGGGTCCTTGTGACTTGGCCATTTAGCTCATCGTGGGGAAAAAAGTGACACTCAGAGGTAAAACAACCCAACGTGTTGGGTGGGACATATCGTTTGCATGTTAAAGAACACACTGGATGAACTTGACGGGAGACTACCATCTGTCTCCTAACAATTATTCAGTGGATCCCCGCCCCCAACCTTCTCTGAGCCTTAGGGGTCCTTGTGACTTGGCCATTTAGCTCATCGTGTGGAAAAAAGTGACACTCAGAGGTAAAACAACCCAACGTGTTGGATGGGACATATCGTCAGCATGTTAAAGAACACACTGGATGAACTTGACGGGAGACTACCATCTGTCTCCTAACAATTATTCAGTGGATCCCCGCCCCCAACCATCTCTGAGCCTTAGGGGTTCTTGTGACTTGGCCATTTAGCTCATCGTGGGGAAAAAAGTGACACTCAGAGGTAAAACAACCCAACGTGTTGGATGGGACATATCGTTTGCATGTTAAAGAACACACTGGATGAACTTGACGGGAGACTACCATCTGTCTCCCAACAATAATTCAGTGGATCCCCGCCCCCAACCATCTCTGAGCCTTAGGGGTTCTTGTGACTTGGCCATTTAGCTCATCGTGGGGAAAAAAGTGACACTCAGAGGTAAAACAACCCAACGTGTTGGATGGGACATATCGTTTGCATGTTAAAGAACACACTGGATGAACTTGACGGGAGACTACCATCTGTCTCCTAACAATTATTCAGTGGATCCCCGCCCCCAACCATCTCTGAGCCTTAGGGGTTCTTGTGACTTGGCCATTTAGCTCATCGTGGGGAAAAAAGTGACACTCAGAGGTAAAACAACCCAACGTGTTGGGTGGGACATATCGTTTGCATGTTAAAGAACACACTGGATGAACTTGATGGGAGATACCATCTGTCTCCTAACAATTATTCAGCATATCCCCGCCCTCAACCTTCTCTGAGCCTTAGGGGTCCTTGTGACTTGGCCATTTAGCTCATCGTGTGGAAAATAGTGACACTCAGAGGTAAAACAACCCAACGTGTTGGATGGGACATATCGTCTGCATGTTAAAGAACACACTGGATGAACTTGATGGGAGATACCATCTGTCTCCTAACAATTATTCAGTGGATCCCCGCCCCCAACCTTCTCTGAGCCTTAGGGGTCCTTGTGACTTGGCCATTTAGCTCATCGTGTGGAAAATAGTGACACTCAGAGGTAAAACAACCCAACGTGTTGGATGGGACATATCGTCAGCATGTTAAAGAACACACTGGATGAACTTGACGGGAGACTACCATCTGCCTTCTAACAATTATTCAGTGGATCCCCGCCCCCAACCATCTCTGAGCCTTAGGGGTCCTTGTGACTTGGCCATTTAGCTGATCGTGGGGAAAAAAGTGACACTCAGAGGTAAAACAACCCAACGTGTTGGGTGGGACATATCGTCAGCATGTTAAAGAACACACTGGATGAACTTGACGGGAGACTACCATCTGCCTTCTAACAATTATTCAGTGGATCCCCGTCCCCAACCATCTCTGAGCCTTAGGGGTCCTTGTGACTTGGCCATTTAGCTCATCGTGTGGAAAAAAGTGACACTCAGAGGTAAAACAACCCAACGTGTTGGATGGGACATATCGTTTGCATGTTAAAGAACACACTGGATGAACTTGACGGGAGACTACCATCTGTCTCCTAACAATTATTCAGTGGATCCCCGCCCCAACTTTCTCTGAGCCTTAGGGGTCCTTGTGACTTGGCCATTTAGCTCATCGTGTGGAAAATAGTGACACTCAGAGGTAAAACAACCCAACGTGTTGGATGGGACATATCGTCAGCAGGTTAAAGAACACACTGGATGAACTTGACGGGAGACTACCATCTGTCTCCTAACAATTATTCAGTGGATCCCGGCCCCCAACCATCTCTGAGCCTTAGGGGTTCTTGTGACTTGGCCATTTAGCTCATCGTGGGGAAAAAAGTGACACTCAGAGGTAAAACAACCCAACGTGTTGGATGGTACATATCGTTTGCATGTTAAAGAACACACTGGATGAACTTGACGGGAGACTACCATCTGTCTCCTAACAATTATTCAGTGGATCCCCGCCCCAACCTTCTCTGAGCCTTAGGGGTCCTTGTGACTTGGCCATTTAGCTCATCGTGTGGAAAAAAGTGACACTCAGAGGTAAAACAACCCAACGTGTTGGATGGGACATATCGTCTGCATGTTAAAGAACACACTGGATGAACTTGACGGGAGACTACCATCTGTCTCCCAACAATTATTCAGTGGATCCCCGCCCCCAACCTTCTCTGAGCCTTAGGGGTTCTTGTGACTTGGCCATTTAGCTCATCGTGGGGAAAAAAGTGACACTCAGAGGTAAAACAACCCAACGTGTTGGATGGGACATATCGTCTGCATGTTAAAGAACACACTGGATGAACTTGACGGGAAACTACCATCTGTCTCCCAACAATTATTCAGTGGATCCCCGCCCCCAACCTTCTCTGAGCCTTAGGGGTTCTTGTGACTTGGCCATTTAGCTCATCGTGTGGAAAAAAGTGACACTCAGAGGTAAAACAACCCAACGTGTTGGATGGGACATATCGTTTGCATGTTAAAGAACACACTGGATGAACTTGACGGGAGACTACCATCTGTCTCCTAACAATTATTCAGTGGATCCCCGCCCCAACTTTCTCTGAGCCTTAGGGGTCCTTGTGACTTGGCCATTTAGCTCATCGTGTGGAAAATAGTGACACTCAGAGGTAAAACAACCCAACGTGTTGGATGGGACATATCGTCAGCAGGTTAAAGAACACACTGGATGAACTTGACGGGAGACTACCATCTGTCTCCTAACAATTATTCAGTGGATCCCGGCCCCCAACCATCTCTGAGCCTTAGGGGTTCTTGTGACTTGGCCATTTAGCTCATCGTGGGGAAAAAAGTGACACTCAGAGGTAAAACAACCCAACGTGTTGGATGGTACATATCGTTTGCATGTTAAAGAACACACTGGATGAACTTGACGGGAGACTACCATCTGTCTCCTAACAATTATTCAGTGGATCCCCGCCCCAACCTTCTCTGAGCCTTAGGGGTCCTTGTGACTTGGCCATTTAGCTCATCGTGTGGAAAAAAGTGACACTCAGAGGTAAAACAACCCAACGTGTTGGATGGGACATATCGTCTGCATGTTAAAGAACACACTGGATGAACTTGACGGGAGACTACCATCTGTCTCCCAACAATTATTCAGTGGATCCCCGCCCCCAACCTTCTCTGAGCCTTAGGGGTTCTTGTGACTTGGCCATTTAGCTCATCGTGGGGAAAAAAGTGACACTCAGAGGTAAAACAACCCAACGTGTTGGATGGGACATATCGTCTGCATGTTAAAGAACACACTGGATGAACTTGACGGGAAACTACCATCTGTCTCCCAACAATTATTCAGTGGATCCCCGCCCCCAACCTTCTCTGAGCCTTAGGGGTCTTGTGACTTGGTCATTTAGCTCATCGTGTGGAAAAAAGTGACACTCAGAGGTAAAACAACCCAACGTGTAGGATGGGACATATCATTTGCATGTTAAAGAACACACTGGATGAACTTGACGGGAGACTACCATCTGTCTCCTAACAATTATTCAGTGGATCCCCGCCCCCAACCATCTCTGAGCCTTAGGGGTTCTTGTGACTTGGCCATTTAGCTCATCGTGGGGAAAAAAGTGACACTCAGAGGTAAAACAACCCAACGTGTTGGATGGGACATATCGTCTGCATGTTAAAGAACACACTGGATGAACTTGACGGGAGACTACCATCTGTCTCCCAACAATTATTCAGTGGATCCCCGCCCCCAACCTTCTCTGAGCCTTAGGGGTCTTGTGACTTGGCCATTTAGCTCATCGTGTGGAAAAAAGTGACACTCAGAGGTAAAACAACCCAACGTGTTGGATGGGACATATCGTTTGCATGTTAAAGAACACACTGGATGAACTTGACGGGAGACTACCATCTGTCTCCTAACAATTATTCAGTGGATCCCCGCCCTCAACCTTCTCTGAGCCTTAGGGGTCCTTGTGACTTGGCCATTTAGCTCATCGTGTGGAAAATAGTGACACTCAGAGGTAAAACAACCCAACGTGTTGGATGGGACATATCGTCTGCATGTTAAAGAACACACTGGATGAACTTGATGGGAGATACCATCTGTCTCCTAACAATTATTCAGTGGATCCCCGCCCCCAACCATCTGTGAGCCTTAGGGGTCTTGTGACTTGGCCATTTAGCTCATCGTGTGGAAAAAAGTGACACTCAGAGGTAAAACAACCCAACGTGTTGGATGGGACATATCGTTTGCATGTTAAAGAACACACTGGATGAACTTGACGGGAGACTACCATCTGTCTCCTAACAATTATTCAGTGGATCCCCGCCCCAACTTTCTCTGAGCCTTAGGGGTCCTTGTGACTTGGCCATTTAGCTCATCGTGTGGAAAATAGTGACACTCAGAGGTAAAACAACCCAACGTGTTGGATGGGACATATCGTCAGCAGGTTAAAGAACACACTGGATGAACTTGACGGGAGACTACCATCTGTCTCCTAACAATTATTCAGTGGATCCCCGCCCCAACCTTCTCTGAGCCTTAGGGGTTCTTGTGACTTGGCCATTTAGCTCATCGTGGGGAAAAAAGTGACACTCAGAGGTAAAACAACCCAACGTATTGGATGGGACATATCGTTTGCATGTTAAAGAACACACTGGATGAACTTGACGGGAGACTACCATCTGTCTCCTAACAATTATTCAGTGGATCCCCGCCCCCAACCATCTCTGAGCCTTAGGGGTTCTTGTGACTTGGCCATTTAGCTCATCGTGGGGAAAAACTGATAATCAGAGGTAAAACAACCCAAAGTGTTGGATGGGACATATCGTTTGCATGTTAAAGAACACACTGGATGAACTTGACGGGAGACTACCATCTGTCTCCTAACAATTATTCAGTGGATCCCCGCCCCCAACCTTCTCTGAGCCTTAGGGGTCCTTGTGACTTGGCCATTTAGCTCATCGTGTGGAAAATAGTGACAATCAGAGGTAAAACAACCCAACGTGTTGGATGGGACATATCGTCAGCATGTTAAAGAACACACTGGATGAACTTGACGGGAGACTACCATCTGTCTTCTAACAATTATTCAGTGGATCCCCGCCCCCAACCATCTCTGAGCCTTAGGGGTCCTTGTGACTTGGCCATTTAGCTCATCGTGGGGAAAAAAGTGACACTCAGAGGTAAAACAACCCAACGTGTTGGGTGGGACATATCGTTTGCATGTTAAAGAACACACTGGATGAACTTGACGGGAGACTACCATCTGTCTCCTAACAATTATTCAGTGGATCCCCGCCCCCAACCTTCTCTGAGCCTTAGGGGTCCTTGTGACTTGGCCATTTAGCTCATCGTGTGGAAAAACTGATAATCAGAGGTAAAACAACCCAACGTGTTGGATGGGACATATCGTCAGCATGTTAAAGAACACACTGGATGAACTTGACGGGAGACTACCATCTGTCTCCTAACAATTATTCAGTGGATCCCCGCCCCCAACCATCTCTGAGCCTTAGGGGTTCTTGTGACTTGGCCATTTAGCTCATCGTGGGGAAAAAAGTGACACTCAGAGGTAAAACAACCCAACGTGTTGGATGGGACATATCGTTTGCATGTTAAAGAACACACTGGATGAACTTGACGGGAGACTACCATCTGTCTCCTAACAATTATTCAGTGGATCCCCGCCCCCAACCATCTCTGAGCCTTAGGGGTTCTTGTGACTTGGCCATTTAGCTCATCGTGGGGAAAAAAGTGACACTCAGAGGTAAAACAACCCAACGTGTTGGATGGGACATATCGTTTGCATGTTAAAGAACACACTGGATGAACTTGACGGGAGACTACCATCTGTCTCCTAACAATTATTCAGTGGATCCCCGCCCCCAACCATCTCTGAGCCTTAGGGGTTCTTGTGACTTGGCCATTTAGCTCATCGTGGGGAAAAAAGTGACACTCAGAGGTAAAACAACCCAACGTGTTGGGTGGGACATATCGTTTGCATGTTAAAGAACACACTGGATGAACTAGATAGGAGATACCATCTGTCTCCTAACAATTATTCAGCATATCCCCGCCCTCAACCTTCTCTGAGCCTTAGGGGTCCTTGTGACTTGGCCATTTAGCTCATCGTGTGGAAAATAGTGACACTCAGAGGTAAAACAACCCAACGTGTTGGATGGGACATATCGTCTGCATGTTAAAGAACACACTGGATGAACTTGATGGGAGATACCATCTGTCTCCTAACAATTATTCAGTGGATCCCCGCCCCCAACCTTCTCTGAGCCTTAGGGGTCTTGTGACTTGGCCATTTAGCTCATCGTGTGGAAAAACAGATAATCAGAGGTAAAACAATCCAACGTGTTGGATGGGACATATCGTCAGCATGTTAAAGAACACACTGGATGAACTTGACGGGAGACTACCATCTGTCTCCTAACAATTATTCAGTGGATCCCCGCCCCTAACCATCTCTGAGCCTTAGGGGTTCTTGTGACTTGGCCATTTAGCTCATCGTGGGGAAAAAAGTGACACTCAGAGGTAAAACAACCCAACGTGTTGGATGGGACATATCGTTTGCATGTTAAAGAACACACTGGATGAACTTGACGGGAGACTACCATCTGTCTCCTAACAATTATTCAGTGGATCCCCGCCCCCAACCATCTCTGAGCCTTAGGGGTTCTTGTGACTTGGCCATTTAGCTCATCGTGTGGAAAATAGTGACACTCAGAGGTAAAACAACCCAACGTGTTGGATGGGACATATCGTCTGCATGTTAAAGAACACACTGGATGAACTTGATGGGAGATACCATCTGTCTCCTAACAATTATTCAGTGGATCCCCGCCCCCAACCTTCTCTGAGCCTTAGGGGTCTTGTGACTTGGCCATTTAGCTCATCGTGTGGAAAAAAGTGACACTCAGAGGTAAAACAACCCAAGGTGTTGGATGGGACATATCGTTTGCATGTTAAAGAACACACTGGATGAACTTGACGGGAGACTACCATCTGTCTCCTAACAATTATTCAGTGGATCCCCGCCCCAACCTTCTCTGAGCCTTAGGGGTCCTTGTGACTTGGCCATTTAGCTCATCGTGTGGAAAATAGTGACACTCAGAGGTAAAACAACCCAACGTGTTGGATGGGACATATCGTCAGCAGGTTAAAGAACACACTGGATGAACTTGACGGGAGACTACCATCTGTCTCCTAACAATTATTCAGTGGATCCCCGCCCCATCCTTCTCTGAGCCTTAGGGGTCCTTGTGACTTGGCCATTTAGCTCATCGTGTGGAAAATAGTGACACTCAGAGGTAAAACAACCCAAGTGTTGGATGGGACATATCGTCAGCATGTTAAAGAACACACTGGATGAACTTGACGGGAGACTACCATCTGTCTCCTAACAATTATTCAGTGGATCCCCGCCCCCAACCATCTCTGAGCCTTAGGGGTTCTTGTGACTTGGCCATTTAGCTCATCGTGGGGAAAAAAGTGATAATCAGAGGTAAAACAACCCAACGTGTTGGATGGGACATATCGTCAGCATGTTAAAGAACACACTGGATGAACTTGACGGGAGACTACCATCTGTCTTCTAACAATTATTCAGTGGATCCCCGCCCCCAACCATCTCTGAGCCTTAGGGGTTCTTGTGACTTGGCCAATTAGCTCATCGTGTGGAAAATAGTGACACTCAGAGGTAAAACAACCCAAAGTGTTGGATGGGACATATCGTCAGCAGGTTAAAGAACACACTGGATGAACTTGACGGGAGACTACCATCTGTCTCCTAACAATTATTCAGTGGATCCCCGCCCCCAACCATCTCTGAGCCTTAGGGGTTCTTGTGACTTGGCCATTTAGCTCATCGTGGGGAAAAAAGTGATAATCAGAGGTAAAACAACCCAACGTGTTGGATGGGACATATCGTTTGCATGTTAAAGAACACACTGGATGAACTTGACGGGAGACTACCATCTGTCTCCTAACAATTATTCAGTGGATCCCCGCCCCCAACCTTCTCTGAGCCTTAGGGGTCCTTGTGACTTGGCCATTTAGCTCATCGTGTGGAAAATAGTGACACTCAGAGGTAAAACAACCCAACGTGTTGGATGGGACATATCGTCAGCATGTTAAAGAACACACTGGATGAACTTGACGGGAGACTACCATCTGTCTTCTAACAATTATTCAGTGGATCCCCGCCCCCAACCATCTCTGAGCCTTAGGGGTCCTTGTGACTTGGCCATTTAGCTCATCGTGGGGAAAAATGTGACACTCAGAGGTAAAACAACCCAACGTGTTGGGTGGGACATATCGTTTGCATGTTAAAGAACACACTGGATGAACTTGACGGGAGACTACCATCTGTCTCCTAACAATTATTCAGTGGATCCCCGCCCCCAACCTTCTCTGAGCCTTAGGGGTCCTTGTGACTTGGCCATTTAGCTCATCGTGTGGAAAATAGTGACACTCAGAGGTAAAACAACCCAACGTGTTGGATGGGACATATCGTCAGCATGTTAAAGAACACACTGGATGAACTTGACGGGAGACTACCATCTGTCTCCTAACAATTATTCAGTGGATCCCCGCCCCCAACCATCTCTGAGCCTTAGGGGTTCTTGTGACTTGGCCATTTAGCTCATCGTGGGGAAAAAAGTGACACTCAGAGGTAAAACAACCCAACGTGTTGGATGGGACATATCGTTTGCATGTTAAAGAACACACTGGATGAACTTGACGGGAGACTACCATCTGTCTCCTAACAATTATTCAGTGGATCCCCGCCCCCAACCATCTCTGAGCCTTAGGGGTTCTTGTGACTTGGCCATTTAGCTCATCGTGGGGAAAAAAGTGACACTCAGAGGTAAAACAACCCAACGTGTTGGATGGGACATATCGTTTGCATGTTAAAGAACACACTGGATGAACTTGACGGGAGACTACCATCTGTCTCCTAACAATTATTCAGTGGATCCGCGCCCCCAACCATCTCTGAGCCTTAGGGGTTCTTGTGACTTGGCCATTTAGCTCATCGTGGGGAAAAAAGTGACACTCAGAGGTAAAACAACCCAACGTGTTGGGTGGGACATATCGTTTGCATGTTAAAGAACACACTGGATGAACTTGACGGGAGACTACCATCTGTCTCCTAACAATTATTCAGTGATCCCCGCCCCCAACCTTCTCTGAGCCTTAGGGGTCCTTGTGACTTGGCCATTTAGCTCATCGTGTGGAAAATAGTGACACTCAGAGGTAAAACAACCCAACGTGTTGGATGGGACATATCGTCTGCATGTTAAAGAACACACTGGATGAACTTGATGGGAGATACCATCTGGGGACCCACTGTAACAGCTGTTGGGAGACAGATGGTAGCCTCCCGTCAAGGCCATCCAGCGTGTTCTTTAACGTGCATGTTATTGCTCTCCCGCACACGGGGCCATGGCTTAACGTCCCATCCCACGGACGGCGGCCTTTCCAAGCCCATCGGTGTTCCCTACTGACTGTGGCCATGGCGGGGAATTTTGCCGAGATAAATCTCAACGCAGACCCAGCTGGGACTCGAACCTTGGAACTACAGATTACGAGCCTGGCGCGCTACCGACTGAGCCACCCCAGCTCCACCAAATAGACAGAAAAAGCATTTTAATGATTGTAGGACGCGGTCAGCTAGGCCGGAAAGAGAGGGAGCCAGAATCGCCATTCTGGCGACAGGGCCAGCAGTGGATCCAGTTTGGGGGGATGGGTGAAGAAATGCCACGTGTGCGTTTGGTTAAAGCCCCAGCGCCCCCTTACATGGAAATGAGAATGGTCTAACATTATCTTCGTTCTTCTGGACCACTTTGTAAGAAGGACCTTGGCCCCCTCTATCATCTGGTCCATAAGCAAATTTAGTTTTGGGAACTGTATTCGTCCAGTGGTTGTGACCAGCACGGTGAAGTGCCAGAGATCCTACATGTCGGCGAACAGGCATGTGGCCGCAGGCCGCCTAGTGGGTTGGGTTGTTTTACCTCTGAGAGTCACCATGGGCTAAATGGTCAGGTCACAAGGACCCCGAAGGCTCAGAGAAGGTTGGGGGAGGGGACCCTGTTCCAGTAGTCCCTGTCCCAGGACAGCTGTTCCACTGTCCCTGTCCCAGGACAGCTGTTCCAGTGGGTCCCCTTCCCCAACCTTCTCTGAGCCTTCGGGATCCATGTGACCTGACCATTTAGCCCATGGTGTGCAAAAAAGTGCCTCTCAGAGGTAAAACAACCCAACCCTAAAATTTAATCTGTTCCCCGGTTAGCTATGAATAACAAGGATATGTAAATCCAAGTTCGCTCGGCACCCGGGATGGAGACTATTAATGAGGCCAGACTTTGAAAAGGGCTCGTGCCTAGTAGGGGACCAAATTCGTTCAGTCGTTCCCTTGAACTGCTCCACGGAGCGCCTGATGTTGAGGTCTTGATACCGACCAACCGGGCCACTAAACCGGTCAGCGATGTCTTCGACCTCGGTTGGTCTTGGCTCTGTCCACCGGGGACCCAATCCGGTCAGCAAAGTCCTCGACCGGTTGCTGGGCCCGAAGCCCCCCCCACCACCACAAGGTGGTCCGCTATCGGGGGGGGGGGTACCTGGTGGGCAGTCACTCTTTGTATATATATAATATAAAATGTAGATTGTGAAAATAAATGTATATATGAGAAGACACTTGAATTTGTGTATATCGGCCACTTAGGTAGATCCACAGAGGAGGAGGATACTGAGTGTTAACTTGTTGTTTTTGAGCAGCGCTCCGCACGGTTCGATTTGGAACTAATATGTCGTCATCTCTGCTCTGCGCATGCGTGTGCACATAACATCTTTTGGCGGCATCGTGGAAATTCAAATGTTGTCGTGAGCGTTAATCTCATCGTATATGACAAATTGTTTATCGTTTTGGTTCATCGTTTGACAAGTTTCTTTTGTTGAAGTATATTGGGAGACTCTGTGAGAAAGTTTTCCACACAAGCAATTTCTCTTCTCCAATCCGTTTGTCGTTGAAGTCGCAGCGCCAACCGGCTTCTGTCTACCATGGTAACAGTCACGTGACATGTAGTTACTTGATCGAACCGTTCGAGGCGCTGCTCTATGGAAATCTACTGCGATTACTGGTTAACATAGCAGTCTATGAGAGACAACACTCGGTATCCTCCTCCTCAGTGGGTAGATCAACATCCTGACAAGATAGTGATAGGTACAGTCGCTCAAAAAAGTATCCAAACACTATGGTTGATTACAAAATTCAGGAAAAATATCTGGATTTAAAGATAATCGGAATTTAAATTTAAAAACATCTGGAAACGATTTTTTTTAGAAATTAGTGATCTGGCAACCTTCGTGTCACGTGACACGAAGGTTGCCAGATGACTAATTTCTAAAAAAATCGTTGCCAGATATTTTTTCTGAATTCTGTAATCAACCATAGTGTTGGGATTTTTTTTGAGCTACTGTACATATACGAAAAGCTAAAAAAAATATTACTTCAGTTTTTAAGTCATTGGAGGGCTATTATAGCTTAAAAAAAAATACCCCCTCAAGCAGCTGCTTTCCACAGAGGTCTGACAGGAGCCTGTCAGTTTATATGCCACAATAGAAGGTACGAAGCCGTAAAACGTGTAATTAAAGCAGTCAGTAAAATTTGTAGTTGAACAACATATCTGACCATGACAGAGAATTTGAGTTGGATTATTTTACCTCTGAGCTCCATTTTTTTGCATACAATGGGCTAAATGGCCAGGTCACAAGGACCCCGAAGGCTCAGAGAAAGTTAGGGGACCTACTGGAACAGCTATTGGGAGACAGATAGTAGTCTCCCATCAATGCCATCCAGAGTGTTCTTTAACATGCACGGGGTAATGGTTTAACGTCCCATCCGACGGACGGCGACCTTTACAAGTCCATCGGTGTTCCCTATTGACTTAGGACAGGGCGGATGTTTTGCGGAGATAATTCTCAACGTTGGCCTAGCTGGGACTCGAACCCGGGAACTGAAGATATGAGCTTATCGCGCTACCAACTGAGCCACCTCTCCCAGAAGTCTTGACAGCATTGCAACAGCAAGCGACTATGTATTCTTAAATGCTTGAACATCAAAAATCTTTTAATAATAAACGAATATTTTTGAAAATCGCTATTTGAATAAATTTAATTGAAATCTTTAATTTATTTCCAAGAACATTTCTTTTTAAGAAGGTATTTCCAAAGCTAGGAAGCTTTGAAAATGCGTCTGTTTATTCACATACTCTTATTAATGTGATGTAACTGCATTAACTAAATATTACTTCACACAAACGCCCTGGAGATTACGAACTGCATTAAAACTACGACGAGAAAACCCAGATATTCAAACGTTAATCAAAACCTTAACAAACATGTTGGCAGAAAATTAAACTTACGTTTACTAAATTCAAACAAACGAATATTAGGCAAACAGATCATGTCTGTCCATTGAGTTTGTTAATGAACGATACGACACTTCAAAACACTACCGCTAACAAAACAGAGTAAAACAAATAAAACCTTTTCGCGAAAAGCGAATTTCGCATCATCTGACACCTGCAACGTTCTGCTCTCCTCATCACCGATCCGAGAGATGGCTAAAGAGGGCCGAAGTGATGCAGACTGTGGACTGTGTGTGTGTGGATATGTGAAGGTGATCCACAGGAACAGCGGGCGAGTGTGTAGGTGCATCACCCTCTCTCATGCATCGGCTGGATCAGTAGCCTTTACTGCAAGCAAAGTTTAATTAACCACGTAATTTAGTTCCTGAGTAGGTTAATTTAGCTGTGAACAGGAACAGACGGATAGGTTCTGAACTTTTGCTGCTGTGTGTCGTGTAGGGACAGGTGCAGTTGCTTACACAGGGCGAGTATAATGTTGTGTGTGTGTGTGCGGTGTCTTATTATGTGCGGCTTTGTTCCGACAACGGCTATTGCTTTCCTTTTTCAAAAGGTGATCAATGGGTAACAGCGTGCAGCGAGGGATCGCCCTAAAAGAGGCGCAGGAGGGGGGGGGAAGCTTTTCGCTGAAACGTGACCTTACTGCAGATTTAAAAGTTAAAGCATTAGGACTGACGGTGATGCGGAGTGTTCTGGCAAATGATTTGCAAAGCAATTAAGTCGTTTCTATTTTTTTTCTGAAGGGAGATGTTCGATTGTTTAAGCTAAACGATTCGAGTAAATAACAGTGGCGGATAATTTAAACTCACGATCTTAATTGTTAGGGTTTTGGTGTTTTCAAGCTCATCTTCAAAGAAAATTAAGAAAATGTTTTCAATTTTGTCTTCTGTCTGTCTGTTTGTCAACATTCAACTGTTTTGTTAGATGTTATTGATTATTTTTCGTTGGATTGTTTTCTGAGTGGCACTTTTTTTATACAGTGGGCTAAATGGCCAGGTCACAAGGATCCCAAAGGCTCAGAGAATTTTGTGGGAAGGCAACCCACTGGTCATTTTTCAGAAGAGGAAAGCCTCCCTTCATTGCCATCCAGCGTGTTTAACGTACAGTCGCTCAAAAAAGTATCCGAACACTATGGTTGATTACAGAATTCAGAAAAAATATCTGGCAACGATTTTTTTAGAAATTAGTGATCTGACAACCTTCGTGTCACGTGACACGAAGGTTGCCAGATTACTAATTCGTGTCACGTGACACGAAGGTTGCCAGATTACTAATTTCTAAAAAAATCGTTGCCAGATATTTTTTCTGAATTCTGCAATCAACCATAGTGTTCGGATACTTTTTTGAGCGACTGTACCTTTCTGCAAACACTGTCACACATTGTCAGTAGAAAAATAACCCAGCCCAGACAGGTGATATTGAATTAATAGTTCAACGAAATATACAGTCGCTCAAAAAAATATCCGAACACTATGGTTGATTACAGAATTCAGAAAAATATCTGGCAACGATTTTTTTAGAAATTAGTAATCTGGCAACCTTCGTGCTCAACGTTCGTGTCACAATCTTCGTGTCACGTGACACGAAGGTTGCCAGATTACTAATTTCTAAAAAAATCGTTGCCAGATATTTTTTCTGAATTCTGTACTCAATCATAGTGTTCGGATACTTTTTTGAGCGACTGTACCTTTCTGCACACACTGTCACACATTGTCAGTAGAAAAATAACCCAGCCCAGACAGGTAGAGAAGACGCCTGTCTGCAATGATTGATATTGAATTAATAGCTCAACGAAATATACAGTCGCTCAAAAAAATATCCGAATGCTATGGTTGATTACAGAATTCAGAAAAAATATCTGGCAACGCTTTTTTTAGAAACTAGTGATCTGGCAACCTTCGTGTCAACCACAGTGTTCGGATATTTTTTGATATATATAATGCGTATGAATATATAATGCAATGAATATGGAGCGTGTGCAGTTACCGTTCACAACAAACTGGAGCGGTTGCGGTTAATGTTCACAGCACATTGGATCGTGTGAGCTCACAAAGACCTAGATCGTGTGGGCTCACTCACGGAAATATTGAGCGTGTGCAGTTACCGTTCACAGCAAACTGTAGCGTGTGCAGTAACTGCACACGTTCCAGTTTGCTGTGAACGGTAACTTGAGCGTGTACAGTTGCTGTACACGCTCGAGATATTTTTCCTGAATTCTATAATCACGTGACACGAAGGTTGCCAGATCACTAATTTCTAAAAAAAACGTTGCCAGATATTTTTTCTGAATTCTGTAATCAACCATAGTGTTCGGATACTTTTTTTGAGCGACTGTACATAGATTATGGTACTCCAGGTTATGGGACATTGGTAAATATTCATTCCGACGGACGGCTACCTTTGCAATCCCATCGATGTCCTTTTGATGATCGAGAGCATTGCGGGAGTTTAGCGGAGATAAATCTCAACGGTAGCGTAGTGGGGAAGGGTTGGGTTGTTTTACTTCTGAGCAGAACCATTTTGCACACAATGGGCTAAATGGCCAGATTACAAAGACCCCGAGTGCTCAGAGAAGGTTGGAGAAGGGGTCCCACTGGACAGCTGTTAGGAGACAGATGGTGGCTCCTGTCAAGACTATCCAGCATGTTCTTTAACGTGCACAGAGTGTTATTCTCCCGAACAAGGGGCCACGGCTTAACGTCCCATCCGATGGACGGCAGCCTGTCAAATCCCATCAGTGTTTCCTACTGACCATGTGCAGGGCATTTTGCGGAGATAAATCTCAATACTGGCCCAGCTGGAGCTCGAACCTGGGAACTGCAGATTACGAACATGGCGCACTACCGAATGAGCTACCCTTGTTTCCTGGTACAAGGAGGGGCGGGGGTGGCTCAGTCGGTAGCGCGCCAGGCTCGTAATCTGTAGTTCCCAGGTTCCAGTTCCAACTGGGTCAGCGTTGAGATTTATATCCGCAAAATTTCCCCGCCCTACCCACGGTCAGTAGGGGACACCGATGGGCTTGGAAAGGCCGCCGTCCGTCGGATGGGACGTTAAGCCGTGGCCCAGTGTGCGGGAGAGCCATACCCTGTGCACGTTAAAGAACACGCTGGATGGCCTTGACTGGAGGCTACCATCTGTCTCCCAACAGCTGCTCCAGTGGGTCCCCTCCCCCAACCTTCTCTGAGGCTTCGGGGTCCTTGTGGCCTGACCATTTAGCCCATGGTGTGCAAAAAAGTGCCGCTCAGAGGTAAAACAATCCAACAATCCAATCCTGGTACAAGGAGATATTTCCAAGCCCATCGATGTTCCCTTTTTCTTATCGAGGACGCACGTACACTTATTGATTGAGAATTTTCCAAATGAAAACAATGAAGAATACATCTAAAAACTTAAAGAGTTTTTTGATTCTTAAGAGTTTATTATTCCAGCATGCTAACTGGACTGTAGCCCAGTTAGCATGATGGAGAATCTGTTGAGAAATTGTCTAAGAAGCCGTTCAGAAAATGTCCAGTTAAAGCGATGAAGAGCACTTTTGGGAATGACTGAGGTTAAATGGCCAAGTCATAACCTTGAGTCATCATGTATTTAAGAGGGTTAAGAGCCCTTTGAGATACTGTCCAGTTAACCAGACAATGAGACCGTTGTGGAATTGTCCAGTTAACACGACTAAGAGCCCATTACCGAGGAGCTGTAGGAGTAAGAGGGATTTAGTTGTAAGCAGACACGAAGCACTTTTGGTTAATGCAAACGGTTCTTGACGATTTGAGTACTTAGTATCAAATTAAGGGCCTTACTGCAGATGAGAATGCGGTATGTAGCAGTAAGTGTGCGGTGTAATGGGTTGGTTTACCTCTGAGCGGCACACTTTTTTGCACACCATGGGCTAAATGGCCAGGTCACATGAACCCCGAAGGCTCAGAGAAGGTTGGGGGAGGGGACCCACTGGAACAGCTGTTGGGAGACAGATGGTAGCCTCCCGTCAAGGCCATCCAGCGTGTTCTTTAACGTTGGGTTGTTTTACCTCTGAGCGGCACTTTTTTGCACACCATGGGCTAAATGGCCAGGTCACATGGACCCCGAAGGCTCAGAGAAGGTTGGGGGAGGGGACCCACTGGAACAGCTGTTGGGAGACAGATGGTAGCCTCCCGTCAAGGCCATCCAGCGTGTTCTTTAATGTTGGGTTGTTTTACCTCTGAGCGGCACTTTTTTGCACACCATGATCTAAATGGCCAGGTCACATGGACCCCGAAGGCTCAGAGAAGGTTGGGGGAGGGGACCCACTGGAACAGCTGTTGGGAGACAGATGGTAGCCTACCGTCAAGGCCATCCAGCGTGTTCTTTAACGTGCACAGGGTATGGCTCTCCCGCACACGGGGCCACGGCTTAACTTCCCATCCGACGGACGGCGGCCTTTCCAAGCCCATCGGTGTCCCCTACTGACCGTGGGCAGGGCGGGGAATTTTGCGGAGATAAATCTCAACGCTGACCCAGCTGGGACTCGAACCTGGGAACTACAGATTACGAGCCTGGCGCGCTACCGACTGAGCCACCCCCGCCCCACACATTGTAACACTGTTTCTTGCTACAAGTTGGAACACTACTATAAATTCTTGCGGTGTAATGTTAAGAAAGCTATCAACTGGTGTTTTCGAGGGGCGGTCCTCCTCCCCGAAAATTCAATCGTCTTATACGAAATCTCCCACTTGTCAACCTGCTTTGAAATCCAAAACAGTTGCTTTTGTATAATTTTATTTTAGCCCCATAGTATATGTCCAACACTAAAAATGGTTTTAAAAACAATTATAAAATTTTATTCTATATAAAATATGATTTTAACCTTTCCTCTTCAGTTGGGGGCGGGGGGGTGTGCTCAATCGGTAGAGCGCCAGGCTTGTATAATCTGCAGTTCCCAGGTTTCAGCCCCATCTGGGCCAGCGTTGAGATTTATCTTCGCAAATGTTCGAGTCCCAGCTGGGTCAGCGTTGAGATTTATCTCCGCAAAATTTCCCCGCCCTGCCCACGGTCAGTAGGGGACACCGGTGGGCTTGGAAAGGCCGCCGTCCGTCGGATGGGACGTTAAGCCGTGGCCCCGTGTGCGGGAGAGATATACCCTGTGCACGTTAAAGAACACGCTGGATGGCCTTGACGGGAGGCTACTATCTGTCTCCCAACAGCTGTTCCAGCGGGTCCCTCCCCCAACCTTCTCTGAGCCTTCGGGGTCCTTGTAGCCTGGCCATTTAGCCCATTGTGTGCAAAAAAGTGCCGCTCAAAGATAAAACAATCCAATCCAATATCTTCGCAAAACTCTCCGCCATGCCTCCGGTCAGTAAGGGACACCGATGGGCTGGGAGCGTTTAGCCGTGGGATGTTTCTTAATCAGCTTCATTCAACTCTCGATTTTTAATCTCCAACTCTCTTTATCCAACTCTCGATTCCTAATCTTCAGCTCTCTTTAACCAACTCTCGACTCTTGGTTTGGAAACTGAAATTAGTAAAGATGTAATCAGCGAAGTTACTTGTCGTTTCAATTTTCCTCAAAAGTTAAACACAAATAATAACTCTTTCATCAAATCGTTCACCAAAATAAATGTAAGTTTGTGTAACGATCCACTTTTCATTCATTTTGAAGAAAAAAAGTGTTTTAAAACGAGTTGTCTGTCTGGTATTGAATGTTTGAATGTTCCATAACGCATACATCCAATCTTAATATATCCCCATAGGAACAACATTACAATGCTAACTCTATGGACATAATATTAATCTATATACACTAATGATTAACTTATTATTATTTTTCTTATTTAGAGGGGGGGGGGGGGGTGGAGGGCGAGAGTTGACTCGGTAGCGCACCAGGCTCTAATCTGCAATTCACAGGTTCAAGTCTCTTGGGCCAGCGTTAGGATTTATCTCCTGCGAACCATCCCCTTGCTCTCTGTGAGAAAGGGGACATCGATGATCTTGGAAAGGCCCCCGTCCGCCAGATGGGGCGTTAGGCCGTGGTTCAGTGTGAGGGAGAACCATACACTTTTGTACGTTAAAGAACACGCTGGATGGCCTTGACCGGAGCCTTCCATATGTCTGCTAACAGCTGTACAGTGAGTCCCCTTCCCCCAACCTTCTCTCAGCCTGTAGGGTCCTTGTAACCTGGCTGTTTAGCCCATTGTGGGCAAAAATATTGGCGTTCAGAGGCAAAAAAAAACACATTTTGTAAGAATAGTTCTGGTTTAATCCAGTAACCAATATCCTTTCTCCATATCTTATTTTAAGATATTTCTCTGCCTCAGTTTGCAGGATTTTTTTACATTTTTAACAACCAAAGCCAAATCGCCTACGAAAAAAATTAAATCGTTCGCTGAGCAATCTCAAACGTCACTTTTGCGCATCCTGCTGGTCAGATATGTGGTATCCTAGCAACCGACTCGAACGCATCACCTCGGCATCAGAGCAGACATGCCTCGCCGTTAAAGCTTCCTACTCCTTGATGATTTTTCCTTATCGAATCGTACAGAATTCTCGGCCATTGCATTCTGACAACTTGCAACGCATACTGTTGGGGCTATTTGCGACGAAGTCTGACTAGCCTCTTTGGCCTGCTGGTCGCTTTATCTCGTTCCAGGGTGACCCAGCCAGATCTACGTTAGGGGTAATGGGCCACGAATCCTTGATAGTGGACGGGTGCTGGTACCGCCACTGTTTCTCTCTTCTTCTGATCTCTCTGCTTCGGTCTCTCCATTTCAGACTGCCTGAGAAGATATCAGCAATATACGACAGTCCCAAGAAGACAATAGCTTTCGAGATTTCAGCAATGTTCACTGAATCTAAAACCCAGGATATCCTAAAGCAAACTCAGGGCAATGGAAAAGATAGTTTTTACAATATTTCAATTCATGAATTTTATTTAATTACTAAACTACTGGTAGTTTTCATTATATGAATTATAATTACTAGTTTTTTAATACACGAATATAGTTTTTTATTAATTTATTGTTAATTATTTAAAAGA
The DNA here is from genome assembly GCA_038380435.1 of Ryuthela nishihirai. Lineage (NCBI taxonomy): Eukaryota > Metazoa > Arthropoda > Arachnida > Araneae > Heptathelidae > Ryuthela > Ryuthela nishihirai. The sequence continues at coordinate 115,876,740 of JAWZYU010000003.1, forward strand.
AAGTATTTGTTTTGTGTAATATTTAATTTTAGAGTTTATGAACTTTAATATTGTTTTAAAAAACACGTTAATAATATTTAATTTTTAAACTACCGGTAGTTATTTAAGAAATAAATTTTATTACATGTTAATATCACAGATTTCAAAGTTTTTGAGTGTTTCATGGCAACCAAAGAAAAATCGTTTTCTATGAGAACTTAGACCCTGTAAAAAAATCTTAAATGGCAACACAGATGCATTAAATATGAAACAAAAGTTTGGTATTCATACGTTTTTATTTAATTTGTATATATTTGTTACTTTATATAATTTAGATTTCATTTCAACGACGTCTTCATAATAAGGACTAAGCCTACAAAATAATTTCCGCGCCCTGTCCTTGGTCAGTAGGGAACACCGATGGGCTTGAAAAGGCCGCCGTCCGTCGGATGGGAAGTTAAGACGTGTGTGGCAGAGCCTTATCTGTCCACGTTAAATAACACTCTGCAAGGCCTTGATGGGAATTTGCAACCATTCTCCCTTCAGCTGTCCCCAACCTTTTCTGAGGCCTTGGGGGTCCTCGGGACCTTGTCATTCAGCCCATTGTGTGAAAAAAAGAACCGCTCATAAGTAAAATAACTCAACCTTATATAATAAAAATGTCATAGATTTCAAAATTCGTAATTTTTTTAAAAATTTCGCCATATTAGGAAATAACTGTATCAAAGATATTTCAAGAAAAAGGTAAAATCATTTTTTTTTAACGGAGCCAAACGCCATTGAACAATTACATTTTTTGTCAATGCATAAGGGGACGTTGCGTATGGGTTGACTATGCTAATAGTTCCGTATGGGTTTGACTATGTTGGGTTGGGTTGTTTACCTCTGAGAGGCACTTTTTTGCACACAATGAGCTAAATGACCAGGTCACAAGGACCCTCTGGAACAGCAGTTGGAAGATAGATGGTAGCCTCCTGTCAAGGCCATCCAGCGTGTTCTTTAACTTACACAGGTATGGCTCTCCAGCAGAAGGGGCCACGGCTTTACGTCCCATCGGACGGACGGCGGCCTTTCGAAGCCTATCGGTGTCCCCTACTGACTGAGTGTAGGGCGGGATTTTGCGGAGATAAATCTCAACGCTAGTCCAGCTGGAACTCGAACCTGGATACTGTAGATTATGAGCCTGGCACGCTACAGACTGAGCCAACCTCTGACTTTTTCTGTATTACATATTCTAGAGGTGGGACAACCCCCGACCTCTGGAATATGTAAACGCTGATTGCTACATTTTTTTATTTTTAACTTTTTTCGTTCTTTTTTTTCATTTTTATTCTAATTTTGTTTGAGTCTTAAAAACACATGACTAGTTGCTATACAGGATAGTAAGAGCAATTGCTCATTCTTCCTGTCAATATGCAAAATATTCTCATCTTAATTCTTTTTATTATGATGTCATCCATTTTATTTTATCTCACTTTTTCCCCTTTTTTATATATATTGATATCATCAAAATTTTATCTATTGTGTATGAAATTAGAAATGGTAGTTTATCCCATGGCCGAGTGGTTAGCGCGCTTCGCTACTGATCTAAGGGACCTGGGTTCGAGCCCCGGATAAGGCATGGTTGTATGTGTTGTTTTTCTGCTGAGGTCCTGCCATCCTCTCAGATCTTCTACTTTGGCATATAAACTGACAGGCTCCTGTCTGACCTCTGTGGCAAGCAGCTGCTTGAGGGGGTATTTATTTATTTTAGTTAATACGGTACACTTGAAATAATCAGCTGAAAAAATTGCTCTGAGTGAGATTCGAACCCGCATCTCCCAGAAGCGCGCCGTGCATCATAACCGCTGGACCAACAAACAAAAAATTTTTTCTGCAACAATATGACATTTGAGATATTTTATTACTGAATTAGTAACGGTAATTTATGGATGTCTGTCATGAAAATGTACTGCGACTGATTGAATAAAATTTTTTACTATTATTAAAAAGTAAAACTTCATTTCTGTCAACTTTCTTTAAATCGAATTACTTAGTTATTTATTTATGAGGTGAATGCGAACCATAAATTTTTATTCTTTTACTTAGAGTACGAAGATTCAAAGTTAAAATTCAATGTGCGACCCCATTGCAGGGTCGCAGCGCATACTTTTAAAAACCCACTTCTATAAAAAGATGTTTCCTTTTTTCTTTTGAAGAAGGAATGCAGTCTTAAGATAGTTTACTATCTTAAGACTGCATTCCTTCCTCAAAAGCTTTAGTTTCAGGAGCGGGGAGGAGTCAGAGAATTTAGTTTTTTTGGGGGGAGCGGGTGTTGAGAATAAGATTTGAGTAGAGATTACCAATTACTAAAGTATGCGCTGCGACCCCATTGAGGGTCGCAGCGCATACTTTTAAAAACCCACTTCTATAAAAAGATGTTTCCTTTCTTCTTTTGAGGAAGGAATGCAATCTTAAGATAGTTTTCAAAAAACGACACCTGATTTAATTTTGTAATGTCTGTCTTTTCTTTTGGAGATTTTTCAATTTTTCCTTGTTATTAGAGATGTGTGAAAAATTTGGTTATATAGGTGCTGATGAAATATACTGGATAGCCAAACTATTAGGAACACTTACTTAATACGTGCTCTTATGTATCGTGGTATAGTTCTCAAATTTCAAAGTATTCTATTCTCTGTTCATAGTTCTAGTTGGAATTGTTTTTGAAGTATTGTCAGAGGAAATCTCTTTCAGCTGATGAACCGTTGCCAGCTCTCTTTTGCTGTAGAATTTGGGCCAACAAACGCCTGCCTCTGTCTGTCAGATGGCGTGAGGGTGGTTCAGTCAGCAGCGTGCTAGGGTCGTAATCTGCAGTTTCCAGGTTCGAGTCCCAGCTGGGCCAGTGTTGAGATTTATTTCTGCAAAACGCTCTGCACAAGGTCAGTAGGCAACACTGATGGGCTGTGACAGGTAGCCGTCCATCGGATGGGACGTTAAGCCGTGGCTCCTTGTGTGGGAGAAACGTACCCTGTGCACGTTAAAGAACACGCTGGATGGCCTTGACAGAAGGTTGCTATCTGTGTCCTAACAGCTGTCCAGTGGGTCATTTACCCCCAACCTTCTCTGAGCCCTCGGGTCCTTGTGACCTGGTCATTTAGCCCACTGTGTGAAAAAAGTGCCACTCAGAGATAAAACAACCCAACCTTTCTACCACCTAGTTGCGGGATTTGGGGGTCTTTGTGACTTCGTCATTTAACCCCTTTCTGGAAAATCCATCTTCCACAAAAGTGTGGCTATGAGGTAAAACAATCCAACTCTTTCCATATCCAGATGTCATTCCTTTCGGTTCTTTTGGCCATTGCATCTTTCGCTTACGAAAAAGATGCCGCTAGGAGGTAAAATAACTCCACCCAATGAAATTGCACGAACAGACATAAAGGAACAAAGAGATGTTTTGAGTGACTGGAGTGATCGAAGGATGTCACAGGTAATCAGGAACATCAATGACTCACAGATGAGCATAACAACAACTCAGAGAATGATCTCTCCTCAACCATGCACGTACCCATGATTCACGATTTAGTTTCAGGAGGGGGGGGGGAGTCAGAGAACTTAGTTTTTTTGGGGGAGCGGGTGTTGAGAATAAGATTTGAGTAGAGATTACCAATTACTAAACTATTTCACTGGACACGAAAGTTGGGTTGCTTTACTTCTCAGGGGTACTTTTTATTGCACACAATGGGCTAAATGGCCAGGTCACAAGAACCCCGAGGGCTCAGAGAAGGTTGGGGGAAGGGACCCACTGGAACAGATGTTGGGAGACAGATGGTAGTCTCCCATTGAGGCCATCCAGCCTGTTCTTCAACGTAGCATTCTACAGAGTGTTTCAAAACTCTGTACAAATTTCAATGGGAGATAGGGAACACCACGACAAACCGCTGACATAACCCTTCGGTGCTAGAGGGTGATGTTTGGCGGCGCTGCAATTGGCTAGAGGTGCGAAGTGGGAACAGAGAACAGACTTGTGTTTGCCGTCGGCATTCGTAAATAAGACACATTACGTGTAACATGGAGTGTTTCAGGATTGCTGACGTGCATCTGGCATATGGGGCTGCAAATGGAAACAGAGGAGCTTCTGTGGGACATACATTCATAGACGAAAAAAGTTTGTCTTGGTGTTCCATATCTGAAATTTGTACAGAGTATTTTGAAACACCCTGTATATGACAAATTTTGTAACAGAGGCATTCTATGTGACTAATTTTGTAACAGAAGCATTCTATGTGAGTAATTTTGTAACAGATGCCTTCTATGTGACTAATTTTGTAACAGAAGCATTCTATATGACTAATATTGTAACAGATGCATTCTATGTGACTAATTTTGTAACCGAAGCATTCTATGTGACTAATTTTGTAACATAAGCATTCTATGTGACTAATTTTGTAACATAAACATTCTATGTGACTAATATTTTAACAGAAATATTCTATGTGACTAATTTTGTAACAGAAACATTCCATGTGACTAATTTTATAATTTTATGTGAGTAATTTTGTACCAGAAGCATTCTATGTGACTAATTTTGTAACAGAAGCATTCCATGTGACTAATTTTGTAACAGAAGCATTCTATGTGACTAATATTTTAACAGAAGCATTCTACGTGACTAATTTTGTAACAGAAGCACTCCATGTGACTAATTTTATAATTCTGTGAGTAATTTTGTAACAAAAGCACTCCATGTGACTAATTTTATAATTCTGTGAGTAATTTTGTAACAAAAGCACTCCATGTGACTAATTTTATAATTCTACGTGAGTAATTTTGTAACAGAAGCATTCTATGTGACTAATTTTGTAACAGAAGCATTCTATGTCACTAATTTTGTAGCAGAAGCATTCTGTGTGAATAATTTTGTAACAGAAGCATTCTATGTGACTAATTTTGTAACATAAGCATTCGATGTGACTAATTTTGTAACATTAACATTCTATCTGACTAATTTTGTAACATAAGCATTCTATGTGATTAATATTGTAACAGAAGCATTCTATGCGACTAATTTTGTAACAGAAGCATTCCATGTGACTAATTTTGTAACAGAAGCATTCTATGTGACTAATATTTTAACAGAAGCATTCTATGTGACTATTTTGTAACAGAAACATTCTATGTGACTGATTTTGTAACAGAAGCACTCCATGTGACTAATTTTATAATTCTATGTGAGTAATTTTGTAACAGAAGCATTCTATGTGACTAATTTTGTAACAGAAGCATTCTATGTCACTAATTTTGTAGCAGAAGCATTCTGTGTGAATAATTTTGTAACAGAAGCATTCTATGTGACTAATTTTGTAACAGAAGCATTCTATGTGACTAATTTTGTAACATAAGCATTCGATGTGACTAATTTTGTAACATAAGCACTCTATGTGATTAATATATATGAGTAACAGAAGCATTCTATGCGACTAATTTTGTAACAGAAGCATTCCATGTGACTAATTTTGTAACAGAAGCATTCTATGTGACTAATATTTTAACAGAAGCATTCTATGTGACTATTTTGTAACAGAAACATTCTATGTGACTGATTTTGTAACAGAAGCACTCCATGTGAGTAATTTTATAATTCTATGTGAGTAATTTTGTAACAGAAGCATTCCATGTGACTAATTTTGTAACAGAAGCATTCTATGTCACCAAATTTGTAACAGAAGCATTCTATGTGAGTAATTCTGTAGCAGAAGCATTCTATGTGAGTAATTTTGTAACAGAAGCAATCTCTATGTTAGTCTATGTAAAAAAAAAAATCTTTTCTATGAGGCTACGTAATAGAAGCATTTTTAGGACAGGTTATGCAACAGAAATATTCTCTATGATATATCATGTGTCAAAATCCCTTTTCATGACAGTCTACGTAACAGTTTATTCGCCATGCATATAAGAGATGGATTTTGCGAGTGCAACGTGAGAGCTACATTTTACACTAGAGCAACGCCTTTCATACACGTGTGATGTATGCAGAACTGAAGCTGCTTCTCTAAGCCAGGGAATGAAGTCCTCTCGGCCTTGTTCTTCAGATGTCTGATGAAACGATCCCTGTTGCTCTGACAGCAGATCACTTTCGCTCCATCCTCCCAATTGCAGCTAGACGAGGGAGGCTCAGGAGCAGCAGGCAACCGACTCCTCTGCTCCCATCTCCCACAAACAGCAGCAGATAGAGAGATATTGATGTGACATCTGACACCGATGCTCGAAAGCCTCCCGCAACACCTCCGATGGGGGCTGACCCTTTGGGAAGGAGAGGCAATGGCCCGAGAACCCCTGATAGCAGAGGAGCGAAATGGCAGCGCACGTGATTGAAGTGCGGGGCCGCCGCGGAAATGATTCTGCAGTTTGAGCCTCGTTGTGTGATGCAACTCCCTTCCGCCCCCTTCCTTTCCTTCCCCCTTTCCTCCTCATCCGCCCCCCCCCCAATGCCATGTCTGGGCGCAACAACAAGACAAAGCCGACCACCGCCACTCCTAGTACATGCCATCTTAGGGGACTCGCTGCAAACAGTGCCACTTAGGCGTCAGAGGAGAACAGTAAATCGCAGCCAAGAGGGTTTATGTTGCACTAGGTTATGTGGTGGAGGGATATATTAGATGAATACACTTTGCCTTGGAGCTCTTGTACAGTTGCTCAAAAAAGTATCCGAACACTACGGTTGATTACAGAATTCAGAAAAAATATCTGGCAACGATTTTTTTTAGAAATTAGTGATCTGGCAACCTTCGTGTCACGTGACACGAACGTTGAACACGAAGGTTGCCAGATCACTAATTTCTAAAAAAATCGTTGCCAGATATTTTTTCTGAATTCTGTAATCAACCAAAATGTTCGGATATTTTTTAATATATATGATGCGTATGAACATATAATGCAATGAATATGGAGCGTGTGCAGTTACCGTTCACAGCAAACTGGAGAGGTTGCGGTTAATGTTCACAGCACATTGGATCGTGTGAGCTCACAAAGACCTGGATCGTGTGGGCTCACTCACGGAAATATTGAGCGTGTGCAGTTACCGTTCACAGCAAACTGGAGCGGTTGCGGTTAATGTTCACAGCACATTGGATCGTGTGAGCTCGCAAAAACCTGGATCGTGTGGGTCCACTCACGGAAATATTGAGCGTGTGCAGTTACCTTTCACAGCAAACTGGAGCGGTTGCGGTTAATGTTCACAGCACATTGGATCGTGTGAGCTCGCAAAAACCTGGATCGTGTGGGTCCACTCACAGAAATATTGAGCGTGTGCAGTTGCTGTACACGCTCCAGATATTTTTCCTGAATTCTGTAATCACGTGACACGAAGGTTGCCAGATCACTAATTTCTAAAAAAAAATCGTTGCCAGGTATTTTTTCTGAATTCTGTAATCAACCGTGGTGTTCGGATACTTTTTTTTTGAGCGACTGTACGTAGTTATTTTTTCTACCATACTTCCTAGGCATTAAGAAGTTAGCGTGTGTGGCCATCAAAACGACCCGAGTTCGAATCTTCTTCAAAGCTCTTCTCCATGGGGTATTGTGGATACATGGATATTGTGGGTACACTGGATTACTTTGTCTCTAACCTACAAAAACGCAGTTTCAACGTAAAAGTAAAAAAAAAAAAACATCTAAGTTGCTATAAATATGAACTAGATCAAAAGCTATTAGAACGCGGAATATTCTACGATTATAAACTGGATTCGTACACCAAAAAGGGGCGGAGATGGCTCAGTCAGTAGCGCGCGAGGCTCGTAACCTGCAATTCCCAGGTTCGAGTCCCAGCTGGGTCAGCGATGAGATTTATCTCCACAAAACTCAACGCCATGCCCACGGTCAGTAGGGGACACCGATGCGCTTGGAAAAGCCGTCGGATGGGACGTTAAGCCATGGCCCCGTGTGCGAGAGAGTCATATTGTGAGCACGTTAAAGAACACGCTGGACGTCCTTGACGGGAGGCTACCATCTGCCTCCCAACAACTGTTCCAGTGGGTCCTCACCCCCAACCTTCTCTGAGCCTTCGGGATCCTTGTGACCTGGCACATTTAACCCATTGTGCAAGACATTTAGTTGACACTCGAGGTCACAAGGACCCCGAGTGTCAACTAAATGGACCACTGTCGACCCACTGGACAGCTGTTAAGGGACAGATGGTAGGCCTCACGTCAAGGCCATCCAGCGTGTTCCATCCATTGTGGCAAAAAAGTGCCGCTCAGAGGTCGCAGCCTCCCAACAACTGTTCCAGTGGGTCCTCACCCCCAACCTTCTCTGAGCCTTCGGGATCCTTGTGACCTGGCACATTTAACCCATTGTGCAAGACATTTAGTTGACACTCGAGGTCACAAGGACCCCGATGTCAACTAAATGGACCACTGTCGACCCACTGGACAGCTGTTAAGGGACAGATGGTAGGCCTCACGTCAAGGCCATCCAGCGTGTTCCATCCATTGTGGCAAAAAAGTGCCGCTCAGAGGTAAAACAACCCAGTCCAAATCCTCAGAAATTGATCAAAACTTAAAATAATAAATATTGTTTCAAACTATTTAATAAAATAAATAACCACTCGGCAACGGCAAATAAAACATTATACCCCTTCAAGCAGCTGCTTGCCACAGAGGTCTGACAGGAGCCTGTCAGTTTATATGCCACAGTAGAAGGTCTGAGAGGATGGCAGGACCTCAGCAGAAAAACGACACATACATCCATGCCTTACCCGGGGCTCGAACCCAGGTCCCGTAGATCAGTAGCCAAGCGGGCTAACCACTCGGCCACGGGACGGCTTCATAAAACGTTACCAAAGATAAATTAAAGATCTATATTGCCTGGACAAATTATATTTTACACCTGCTGAATACTTCGTCGTATGGATAGGTTGCTTTACCTCTGAGTGGCACTTTTTTTGCACACAATGGGCTAAATGGCCAAGTCACAAGGATCCCGAGTGTCAGAGAAGGTTGGGGGAGAGGACCCACTGGATAACTGTTAGGGGACAGATGGTAGCCTCCCGTCAAGGCCATCCAGCTTGTTCTTTAACACAGAATATGGCTCTCCGGCACACAGAGAGACGACTTAACGTCCCATCCGACGGACGGCGTCCTTTCCAAGCCCATCGGTGTCTCCTACTGACCGTGGGCAGAGGGGGAGTTTTGCGGAGATAAATCTCAACACTGGCCCAACTGGGACTCGAATCTGGGGGTGGCGCAGTCAGTAGCGCGCCAGGTTTGTAATCTGCAGTTCCCAGGTTCGAGTCCCAGCTGGGTCAGCGTTGAGATTTATCTCCGCAAAACTCCCCGCCCTGCCCACGGTCAGTAGGGGACACCGATGGGCTTGGAAAGGCCGCCGTCCATCGTCTGGGACATCAAGCCGTGACACCGTGTGTGGGAGAGCCATACCCTGTGTACGTTAAAGGACACGCTGGATGGCCTTGACGGGAGGCTACCATCTGCTGTTCCAGTGAGTCCAGTGGAACAGTGAGTTCCAGTGAGTGTATCTGCTGTTCCAGTGAGACACGCTGGATGGCCTTGACGGGAGGCTACCAACAGCTGTTCCAGTGAGTCCCCTCCCCCAACTATCTCTGAGACTTCGGGGTCCATGTGACCTGGCCATTTTGTCCATGATGTGCAAAAAAGTGCCGCTCAGAGGTAAAACAACCCAACTTGAACCTGTGAATTGCAGATTACGAGCCTGGCACGCTACCGACTGAGCCACCCCCGCCTCCTTTTGTCATATGTATCAGGGTACAGTCCCCAATTTCAAATTTTTAATTCCCTACCCATAGTTCTTGTTGAAATAGGATTTGAAGTACTCCTAAAGGTGATCTCTCTCTCAGCTGATGAACTGCAGCAGCTCTGCGTTACAGTACAATTCGTTCGAACAAACGCCTGTCGCTGTCTGTCAGAGCCTTTTTTTCTTTCGCATTTGATACGACTGACGGACGTGTTTTGAGACCGTTGCCATTCTCGACACACTTGGGATATTTTTCCCGTGATTTTCCGCTGAGTCCTGTCACCTCTCGTTGTTCCGTTAGGGATGCTCCTGTCCTTTCGAAGTCAATCAGATCAGCGTTTTTACCCGTGTCACACTTTCTATCATGACTTTGTCTTTTATAGCACTTTCGCAGTGACGTAGAATACTAAATGTCAGTAAGAAGGGGGTGGCTCAGTCGGTAGCGCGCCAGGCTCGTAATCTGTAGTTCCCAGGTTCGAGTCCCAGCTGGGTCAGCGTTGAGATTTATCTCCGCAAAATTCCCCGCCCTGCCCACGGTCAGTAGGGAACACCGATGGGCTTGGAATAGACTGCCGTCCGTCGGATGGGACGTTAAGCCGTGGCCTCGTGTGCGGGAGAGCCATACCCTGTGCACGTTAAAGAACACGCTGGATGGCCTTGACGGGAGGCTACCATCTGTCTCCCAACAGCTGTTCCAGTGGGTCCCCTCTCCCAACCTTCTCTGAGCCTTTGGGGTCCTTGTGACCTGGCCATTTAGCCCATGGTTTGCAAAAAAGTGCCGTTCAGAGGTAAAACAACCCAACTCACATACTGAAATACATTTTTTTTTCGATTTAAAAAATATTCTGTCAGTGTTCAAAAAGTCATAGAAGTTCAAAAATTTAGTAGAAGCATTTTTAAGCAAAAGGGTTTGCCTCAAAAATTACCGATGGGCTTGGGAAGGCTGCCGTCCGTTCGGATGGGACGTAAAGCCGTGTCCCTGTGTGCGAGAGAGTTATACCCTCTGAACGTTAAAAAGTGTAGCGTTAAAGTAGTCATACCTGTATGGGAAGTTATCATCTGTCTCCTAACGGCTCCCCTAACCTTTTCTGAGTCTCGGGGTCCTTGTGACCTGGCCATTTAGCCCATTGTGTGCAAAAAAAGTGCCGCTCAGATATAAAACAACCGAACCGAACCCTAAAAAACTAATTAAAACTGAAGAAAAAAAGCATTATTTAGTCAGCATTATTTATTCAAACTTCAACAATGCTTTGCAATTTAAGTGAACCAAAGGGTTAAGATAAAAATTGCATTTGGGATCAAATTGAGTGCTAATGATGTGTATGTGACAATGAGGGTAGAGATTTAATCCATTGTGTGCAAATAAGTGACACTCAGAGGTAAAACAACTAAAAATATACTCCTCAAGCAGCTGCTTGCCACAGAGGTCTGAGAGGACCTATCAGTACGCCATAGTGTAAGGTCTGTGAGGATGGCGGGACCTCAGCAGTTGCGGTTAATGTTCACAGCACATTGGATCGTGTGAGCTCACAAAGACCTAGATCGTGTGGGCTCACTCACGGAAATATTGAGCGTGTGCAGTTACCGTTCACAGCAAACTGGAGCGGTTGCGGTTAATGTTCACAGCACATTGGATCGTGTGAGCTCACAAAGACCTAGATCGTGTGACCTCACGGAAATATTGAGCGTGTGCAGTTACCGTTCACAGCAAACTGGAGCGGTTGCGGTTAATGTTCACAGCACATTGGATCGTGTGGGCTCACTCACGGAAATATTGAGCGTGTGCAGTTACCATTCACAGCAAACTGGAGCGGTTGCGGTTAATGTTCACAGCACATTGGATCGTGTGAGCTCACAAAGACCTGGATCTTGTGGGCTCACTCACGGAAATATTGAGCGTGTGCAGTTACCGTTCACAGCAAACTGGAGCGGTTGCGGTTAATGTTCACAGCACATTGGATCGTGTGAGCTCACAAAGACCTAGATTGTGTGGGCTCACTCACGGAAATATTGAGCGTGTGCAGTTACCGTTCACAGCAAACTGGAGCGGTTGCGGTTAATGTTCACAGCACATTGGATCGTGTGGGCTCACTCACGGAAATATTGAGCGTGTGCAGTTACCGTTCACAGCAAACTGGAGCGGTTGCGGTTAATGTTCACAGCACATTGGATCGTGTGGGCTCACTCACGGAAATATTGAGCGTGTGCAGTTACCGTTCACAGCAAACTGGAGCGGTTGCGGTTAATGTTCACAGCACATTGGATCGTGTGAGCTCACAAAGACCTAGATCGTGTGGGCTCACTCACGGAAATATTGAGCGTGTGCAGTTACCGTTCACAGCAAACTGGAGCGGTTGCGGTTAATGTTCACAGCACATTGGATCGTGTGAGCTCACAAAGACCTAGATCGTGTGGGCTCACTCACGGAAATATTGAGCGTGTGCAGTTACCGTTCACAGCAAACTGGAGCGGTTGCGGTTAATGTTCACAGCACATTTGATCGTGTGAGCTTACAAAGACCTAGATCGTGTGGGCTCACTCACGGAAATATTGAGCGTGTGCAGTTACCGTTCACAGCAAACTGGAGCGGTTGCGGTTAATGTTCACAGCACATTGGATCGTGTGAGCTCACAAAGAGCTAGATCGTGTGGGCTCACTCACGGAAATATTGAGCGTGTGCAGTTACCGTTCACAGCAAACTGGAGCTGTTGCGGTTAATGTTCACAGCACATTGGATCGTGTGAGCTCACAAAGAGCTAGATCGTGTGGGCTCACTCACGGAAATATTGAGCGTGTGCAGTTACCGTTCACAGCAAACTGGAGCGTGTGCAGTAACTGCACACGCTCCAGTTTGCTGTGAACGGTAACTGGAGCGTGTACAGTTGCTGTACACGCTCCAGATATATTTCCTGAATTCTGTAATCACGTGAAATTTTCTGAATTACTAGTTGCTCGAACCCAGGTCTCTCTGATCAGTAGCCAAACGCGCTATCCACTCGGCCACGGGACGGCTTAACCTGTAAGAAAACGAAATAATTTAATGAATGTTGTTTAATCCCTCCAGATGGCGCCACTAAAGTGTGTTGGAGGCAAAGGCACCACTGCCTCTCTCTGGGATTACGCAGATGGGCTCATAGCATGGCCAGCTGTGTGCAGCTAATGGTCGGCCAGCACGCAAGCCGCTACACCAACAAGGTGGGGCCGGTCTTCAGTACGTCTCGGCAGGGAACATCTCACGTTGCTCATACCCATTGTACTTTATTTATGAGGCAGCCTGGCGGATGGGTATGAGGTGAATGGTCTCCATTCACTGCGGAAGGGCTTGGCTGGCGGTGGGAGACTTGATTCAGCCATTTCGCTATTGTCTCGATTTGAAGGAAGCGCCTAGCGAGGGACCTGCCACAATGCAGCCAAAACCATCCTTGCCTTAATGACTACATTTAATGACAGATGCATCATCTTGTTTTTCCTATAAGGAGGGCAAGGCCTAGTTGTCAGTGAACCAATATTGTCAGTTAAATCCTGACTTTTTTTTTGGTAAGACACCACGAAGGGTTGTTAGAGACGGGGCGGGGGGAGGACAAAGAATTGGCTCGATTGGTAGCGGGATGGATTGAGTTGTTTTATATCTGAGTGGCATATTTGTGCAACAATGTACTAAATGGCCAGGTTGGGTTGTTTTACCTCTGAGCGGCACTTTTTTGTACACCATGGACTAAATGGAGAGGTCACAAGGACCCCGAAGGCTCAGAGAAGGTTGGGGGAGGGGACACTGTGGAACAGATGGTAGCCTCCCGTCAAGGCCATCCAGTGTGTTCTTTAACGTGCACAGGGTATGGCTCTCCCGCACACGGGGACAAGGCTTAACGTCACATCCGACGGACGGCGGCTTTTCCACTAAATGGCCAGGTTGGGTTGTTTTACCTCTGAGCGGCACTTTTTTGTACACCATGGGCTAAATGGCGAGGTCACAAGGACCCCCGAAAGCTCAGAGAAGGTTGGGGGAGGGGACACTCTGGAACAGGTGGTAGCTTCCCGTCAAGGCCATCCAGTGTGTACTTTAACGTGCATAGGGTATGGCTCTCCCGCACACGGGGACAAGGCTTAACGTCCCATCCGACGGACGGCGGCCTTTCCACTAAACGGCCAGGTCACAAGGATCCCAGGGGAGGGGGCTTGACTTAGGTGGTAGTGCGCCAGGCTTGTAATCTACAGTTTCTAGGTTCGAGTCCTAACCCTGCGAGCGTTCATATTTATCTCCGCTAATCCCTGTGATGCAGTCTGTAAGAAAGAAGACGCCGATGGCTTAGAAGGGATTATAAACCGTGGCTCCGTGTGCGGGAGAGAGCCATACCCTGTTCACGTTAAAGAACACACTGGATGGCCTTGACAGAAGGTTTCCGCCTGTCTCCCAACAGCTATTCAGTGGATACCCTCCCCCAACCTTCTCTGAAAGTAAATCGGGATTTGACCTTTAACCTCGAAGGACCCATCGCATCCGAAAATTCGCAACATTTCTGTGACGTTCAACCTGAAACACCCTCTCCTGCAGTGCGAAATTTTGGATGCGTGGGTCTTTCGAGGTCATAGGTCAAATTTCGAGAAAATATCTCCTAGGTTCGATATATCGGAGCTAGAGAGCTGAAAATTGGCGCCTTCCGGTGTCATTGTGATCTAGTCATTTAGACCATTGTGTGCAAAAAAGTGATGCTCAGAGGCAAAACAACCCAACATTTTGGATGGGACATACCCAGTGCACGTTAAAGAACACACTGGATGAACTTGACAGGAGGCTACCATTCCAGTGGGTCCCCTTCCCCAAACCTTCTCCGAGCCCCGGTGTCCTTGTGATCTGGTCATTTAGCCCATTGTGTGCAAAAAGTGCCGCTCAGAACAGAACAGATCCCACATATTCTCACTCTCATGAAGAGTGAACTCATTCAGAGAAACTTTTAACTCAAGTTGAAATTCAACAAAGTTGAAATGATTGGTTTAGTACCGGAAAGATATGTTTTTTTTCTCCACATTTTCTCATATATATATATTTTATTATTTTCTCTTTTTTTATATTATTTTTTTATTTACTAATTTTTTTAATAAAAAGTCCAAAAAGTGAGAACTTTTCAAAAAACAAATCAAAAATTATATAATACAGGAATTAATTTTTAATTTGGTGAATGAAGAATATTAGAGAAAGTATAATTGGTTATATTAAGTTTGACTAGTTTCGAATAGTATGCTTGTCTTGACTTTTCATATAACGGACATTCGAATATAATATGTTGTATAGTATGTAATAATAAAATAAAATAAATAAATACCCCCTCAAGCAGCTGCTTGCCACAGAGTTCTGACAGGAGCCTGTCAGTTTATATGCCATAGTAGAAGATCTGAGAGGATGTCAGGCCCTCAGCAGAAAAACTCGAACATCCATACCTTACCCGGGGCTCGAACCCAGGTCCCGCAGATCAGAAACCAAGCGCGCTAACCACTGGGGGGGGTGTTTCAATTTAAACCGTTGGGTGATGTAGAAATTTTAACTCTAAAACGAGTTGTATTGGTAAGTGCATAATTAGTTTTAATTCAAAGAATAGCATTAATTTCTGTTTTTAGAAAGATTAAAATCATTATACCGTTGAATTTTGGGATTAATTAAAAATTTATGTGTATGAGATGCATTTGATTGATACCAATCTTGAGTAAGTTCTAATACATTCGTCTTATTATTTTTTTCAATAATTTTTATGAGTACCGCTCAGAGTCAAGTTGGGTTGTTTTACCTCTGAGCGGCACTTTTTTGCACACCATGGGCTAAATGGCCAGGTCACAATGGACCCCGAAGGCTCAGAGAAGGTTGGGGGAGGGGACCCACTGGAACAGCTGTTGGGAGACAGATGGTAGCCTCCCGTCAAGGCCATCCAGCGTGTTCTTTAACGTGCACAGGGTATGGCTCTCCCACACACGGGGTCACGGCTTAACGTCCCATCCGACGGACGGCGGCCTTTCCAAGCCATCGGTGTCCCCTACTGACCGTGGGCAGGGCAGGGAATTTTGCGGAGATAAATCTCAACGCTGACCCAGCAGGGACTCGAACCCGGGAACTACAGATTATAAGCCTGGCGCGCTACCGACTGAGCCACCCCCTCAGAGTCAAGCAACAACATTCAGCTCAGAGGTCAGCTGACACAATTCATCGGCTGAAAGGGAGGACCGCTGGCAGTTCTTTCTTCAAAACCCATTTCAACGACAATAATGCATAGAGAACTGGAAACTGTACAGTCGCTCAAAAAAGTATCCGAACACCACGGTTGATTACAGAATTCAGAAAAAATATCTGACAACGATTTTTTTTAGAAATTAGTGATCTGGCAACCTTCGTGTCACGTGATTACAGAATTCAGGAAAAATATCTGGAGCGTGTACAGCAACTGTACACGCTCCAGTTACCGTTCACAGCAAAGTGGAGCGTGTGCAGTTACTGCATACGCTCCAGTTTGCTGTGAACGGTAACTGCACAGCTCAATATTTCCGTGAATGAGCCCACAGGTCTAGGTCTTTGTGAGCTCACACGATCCAATGTGCTGTGAACATTAACCGCAACCGCTCCAGTTTGCTGTGAACGGTAACTGCACACGCTCCATATTCATTGCATTATATATTCATACGCATTATATATATTAAAAAATATCCAAACATTTTGGTTGATTACAGAATTCAGGAAAAATATCTGGCAACGATTTTTTTAGAAATTAGTGATTTGGCAACCTTCGTGTCACGTGATTACAGACTTCAGGAAAAATATCTGGAGCGCGTACAGCAACTGTACACGCTCCAGTTACCGTTCACAGCAAACTGGAGCGTGTGCAGTTACTGCACACGCTCCAGTTTGTTGTGAAAGAAATTAGTGATCTGGCAACCTTCGTGTCACGTGACACGAAGGTTGCAAGATCACTAATTTCCAAAAAAAATCGTTGCCAGATATATTTTCTGATTTCTGTAACAACCGTGGTGTTCGGATACTTTTTTGGACGACTGTACCACGATACGTAAGAGGGAGTATGAGGTTGGTGTTCCTAATAATTTGATCAGACAGTCGGTAAAATAATGTTGAAATATTATAAATAAATATTGAGTGGCATGATAATGAAAGAAAAAAAAATAAAATACGATGCTTTATAAATTGCATACAGGGTATTTTTTTTTTTGGAAAATGTACAGAGATTTGTGAGTGAGTTATTGGCTGACTGACAGGAGATTACGCTAATCCTAACTGTTATGCAGAAATGGTAGGGCTATGAAAATTTGCACCTAGAGATAATCAGGTGTTAGATCTGGGGAAAAAATCCGAAATTTGACCTCTGGAGTATTCTTCTAGGTCAAATGGAGGTCACGTAGAGGTCAAGCCTTGATCTATGAGCGTTTGAAACGTGAAAATTGGTATCCAAGGGTGTTTCAGGTTGTGCATCATAGAAATGTTGCGAATTTTCGGATGCGATGGGTCCTTCGAGGTTAAAGGTCAAATCCCGATCTATTTGTGTTAGAGAGATAAAAATTGGTGGCTGGGAGTATTGTGGGTAGTAGATCTCAGAAGTGTTGCGAAATTTTGGATGCGATGGGTCCTTCGAGGTTAAAGATCAAATTTCGAGATATCGGAGTTAGAGAGCTGAAAATTGGTGCCTGGGGGCATTTCCGATAGTAAATCGCAGGAAAATTGTGAAATTTTGGATGCGATGATTATTCAAGGTCAAATAGAGGTCGGAGTGGCGGTGTAGAAATTAAGAGGTGTCGCAATCACCGGTTCATTTCTAACAATTCATGTATATATTTAAAAATGAAAAGTTAAAACACGAAACCTGAAACCACTTTTAACCAATTACAATATCTGCTATAGACTCAGTGCATTAGAACCACTCCACCAGATGTTTTGTCAATGGAAATGTTAATTTCGAAAAAATATGTGAATTATGTGAAAATATGTGAAAAATATGTGAATATGTGAAAAAATATGTTAATTTTGTAAAAAAATATGGCTGAGTTCAATCCAATCTACTCAAATCTCGATTTTTAATAATATTCTATTGGTATTTAAACATGTACGGTATAAACGTTTAAGAGTAAGAATGTGATCTAAGAACTTTACTCAAAAAAGTAAAACTAATATTGAAGAAATTATTTAGACATTTTTAAAATATGTAGTTAATTATGAAATGGTTCCAAATAGTATTTCTTATTTCAGTTTCAATTAACTTTAAAGGTAACATTTTGTCCAGCATTGCTGCTGTTAAAAACTTCCATAACTCTTTAAATATTGAAGTAGTATTGTTAAAAAATAACATTTAGATAGAATTGATCGAGATCTTCAATTTATCTTCAGCCAAATTTTCTCATAAAACGCTTATTTTGAAAGTTATTGAGCTTTGAAGTTGTGTTCCATTGACATAACATAGAGTGGTCATAATTCTCATTTCAATGTATTTGATATGTTAAATATCTTACAAGTATCACAAGATCTTTATAGCCTCTCCTTCTACTTTAGTTTCGTATCTAAAAGCTTGAATGTTTTATCGTTAGTTTTGTATCTAAAAGCTTGGAATGTTTTATCGTTAGTTTCGTATCTAAAAGCTTGGAATGTTTTATCGTCAGTTTCGTATCTAAAAGCTTGGAATGTTTTATCGTTAGTTTCTATCTAAAAACTCGGAATGTTTTATCGTTAGTTTCGTATCTAAAAGCTTGGAATGTTTTATCGTTAGTTTCGTAATCGATTTTTTCCCCCTTGAACAGTAAAATAAAAAGCAGACGATTTTGCACTTACTCAAATGTACATTATATTTTGTGGGATTTTTTCATCGAGATTTTTTATTATGGTTATTAACCTTGTAATTGTTCCTATCTTCGTTCTGCAAGATCTCAAATTTCATCAGTAAGTTATTAGAAATTATGTCTAATATTTTACTCATATTTCGAACAGTCCCATTCATCTGTGTATCGGTTGAGTTTTCCGGTTATGTATCGGTTGTGTATTTCCGGCAGTGTATCGGTTGAAATACACTGCACTATTAAAATATTAAGAAATTGCCATGTTATGTAAATGGAAATCTAACTTCGAAACTCTATAACTTCTAAAATATTTATTTAATGAAAAAATGTGATTGAAGATAAAATATAGATCATAATCAAATCTATTTAAATCTCAATTTTCAACGATATTCGTTCAGTATTTATAGAGTTATGGCAGCTGGAATATTTAACAATTTTGGTGTATGAAAATCGTTCATAATTGTCTAATATCGAAAAATCATTACGCGGTTAATTTAAGAATTAAACAAACATTACGCAGGTACGGTTAAATCTTCTGAAATGTATATACATTTTAGGAAATAGTTTGAAATAATACTTATTAAGTTTTAATTAACTTATGAGGTAAATTCTTATGACGCATTACTGTTGTGAAATATTGCAGCTTTCATAACTCTTTAAATACTAAACGAATACGTTTGGAAATCTAGATTTAAATAGATTTGATTACCACCTTTAATTATTTTAATATTTAATTATTCTATAATTCCTTCCCCTAACCTCGGATACCTTGGGAGTCTTTGTTTGACCATTTATGGAAAAAGAGTGCCACTCAGAAGTTATTGGTTGGGCTATTTTATCTCTAAAGCGGCTCTATATTGTATACATTGGGCTAAATAGCCAAGTCACAAGGATCCCATTTCTAAGAGTAATAGGGAACCACTGGATGATTTTACGGTACAGATAGAAGCCTTCCATATAGGCCATCTAGCGTAATCTTAAATGTGTGGCTCTTTCTTGGACAAATCTTATCCGACGGACAGTGGTCTTTCTAACCCTATCGGTGTCCCCTTTGGCAACGAGGACAGGGAGGGTATTTAGTGGCGACCAGTCTCAACTCTAGCACTCTTGGGACTCGTATTTAAGGACATCAGATTACGAGCCTGGAGCGCTATCAATGTCCCTGTCCCATGTGAATGAAGAGACCAGAAGTTAAACTAACTAATACTGACACCAATAGAAATTGCGAAGGCCGTGACACTAAAGTCTAGTCTAAGCTAGTCTAAGGCTAGTCTAAAGCGCAATGGTGAACCTTTACTCGACAGAACATAGCGAAATGGTTAAACTTTCCTTGGACAGGACATGGCCTAATTAGTGACTAAGTCTTCCTTGGAAAGACTATGGCCTAATGGTTAAGCCTTCCTTGGAAGTCATGATGAAATTAATTTTAAGTCATCCTTGGATAGTCCATGTTATAATGGTTAAGCCTTCTTGGATAGGTCATGGCCTAATAGTTAAACTTCCTTGGGCACCATGGCCTATATAATGGTGAAGTATTCCTTATATTGACCATGACGGAATGGTTAAATCTTCCTTGGGCAGGCTATGACTTAATTAATGCTTGGATTGGCCGTGACATAATAATGGTTAAACCTACCATGAATAGGCCATGGCCAAATGGTTAAGTCTTCCTTAGATAGGCTATGGTATAATGGCTAACCTTCCTTGGATATGCCACGGTGAGAATGGTCAAAATTCCTTGGACTAGGCATGGCCAAATTAATAATTACGTCTTCTTCGAATAGAACATGGTGTAATGGTTGAATCATTGAATAAATTATGATGGTTAAACAAGTCGTGCATAAACCATGCCCAGATGGTGAAACCATTTTTGAATGGCTTTGATACAATAATCAACTCAGCGCCTTGGATAAGCCATGACTTAACGATTAAGCCGACATTAAATAGGTCATCGCTTAACGATTAAACCCACCCTGAATAGGCCATGGACTAGGCCTATAGGATATTAAAGGCCTAGTCCAAGGCCTATAGGTGTGGACTAGGCCTTTAGTGTCCTATAGGCCTAGTCCAAGGCCTATAGGTGTGGACTAGGCCTTTAGTGTCCTATAGGCCTAGTCCAAGGACTATAGGTGTGGACTAGGCCTTTAGTGTCCTATAGGCCTAGTCCACACCTATATTTTTCCCTATCCAAACCAAAAGCTAATGCTTTCCTATCCTTTTGTTCCCCATCCTCTGACTGCACTCTCTCTTCTGGTCTAATTTCTTGCTTTGTTGCTTCAACAAATATGGTCCAATTTGGTCGGGATCTAGGAAGAAAAAGACATCCCCCCCACCTCGGTTTTCGAGGTCTTTAAAATTTGTTTGAAAAATGCATGAAACATACACAAGTTTCATAATGTTTAACCTCTATTATCCTTACTAACATTCTTAAAGCTCTTTCTGGGGGTAGGGGAGAGGCATGGCCCATTGGCCAAGGCCATCTAGATACATCATCAGGTCGCACAGTACACTAACAAGAGAAATAATGTGTGTGTGTGTGTGGTATAGTTAAAAATTCTCTCTTAAAATTCTTCTGGTAGCTATTTATTTTAAAAAAATTGAAATTAATTCTGCGATATTCAATAATATTTCAGTAAATTACCTCCTCCTGCATTGTTCTAAATTAGATAGCTTATAGTTAAATTTTAGTAAAATCACTTAAAACTTTACGCATATTTAATTCCCCCAAAACTTTACGCATATTTAATTCACCCAAAACTTTACGCATATTTAATTCCCCCATTTCTTCTCTAGCCATCCCGTGTCCGAGTGGTTAGCACGCTTGGCTACTGATCTAAGGGACCTAGGTTCGAGCCCCGGATTAGGCATGGATGCGTGTGTCGTTTTTCTGCTGAGGTCCTGCCATCCACTCAGATCTCCTACTGTGGCATATAAACTGACAGGCTCCTGTCAGACCTCTGTGGCAAGCAGCTGCTTGAGGGGGTATTTTTTTTTTATTATTTCTTCTCTCCTTTATACGTAGGCTGTCGGGGCCCGGTGTATCGAGATGACTTAGTCTGGCCTGTGCTCTCCCCCCCACTAGATCCCCCCTGTTCCCGATGATTAAATTTACCTTGAACTGAGAAGCGAAACTAGGGCCATTAGAGATCAAATCAACTGAAATTAAATTTCTTTGCGATTTCATCGACCTTAAAAAAATTATCTTATCAATAAATTCTCAAATATTAATAGTTATGCAATAAAAATTGCCCGTTTCTTTATCTAATTTGTCCCGACCTTCAACAGAGTCATAGATTATGCATCGGGCATCAGATGCGCAAGAACCAACACTGATAAATGATAATTCGCTGCGAATGGGAGCGATGGCCTTTATGGATTGTGCCAGTTTTCACGCCGCACTGACGCAGGCTTCATTTATTATATATATACAACAAACCATCGAAGTTTTCCGCCTGCAAAGCAGTTGTTTTTGCCGTTAGCGAAGCAGAAAAAACAGAAAGAAGGAAAACTGGCCGTAGTCCGGGGTGGCCGCTTTGATCGCTCCGGTAATGTGGCCAAGGCCGAGGGTTGTGCACGGGCAACCAGCATCCTCGTTGCCATCCATCAGTCTGTACACATTACATTGGCTTCGTATTGGGAGGCAGCGAGAGCAGATCGATGCTTCACTCCGGACTCTCTTGCTTTCAGCGAGAGCCATCCAAGCACCCGAGAGCTTCGCAGCTAGAGCCTTTTCTCGGCTACAGCCATTGCGAATGATGTCTCGCGTCTCCCCGCGCGTGTCTCGTGGAAGCTTTCTGTTGATGTTGGGGAGATCACTTCCCTTGAAGCACAGAATGGTGTTAATCAAATGCAGGCTAATTGCTGGCCTATCATTATCGTATATTGTGGAGAGAGAGTGCAGTCAGAGGATGGGGAACAAAAGGAGAGGAAAGCATTAGCTTTTGGTTTGGATAGGGAAAAATAATGTGTAGCTAAGTCTTGTTGTAATCTGTTTCAATCGATGTTTTGAGTTTTTTATTTTTCAGAAGCTCTTTCGAAAGTTGATGAGCTAAAATGAGCGGCAAACAAGGGTTAGTTAGGGTTGTTTTTCTTCCGAGTAGCGCATTTGCGTACCCAGTTTGTTAAATACCAGGTCACAAGGACCCCCAAGGACTCCGAGAAAGCTGGGGAAGGGGATCCATTGGACAGTTCAGAGAGTTTCCCGTCAAGGCCATCCAAAGTGTTATTTAGCTTGTATAGGTTAGATTCTCTTGGACATGGATAGCAGGTTGAGTTGTGTTGATTTACCTCTCAATGGCACTTTTTTTCACACAATGGCTAAATGGTCGATCACAAAGACCCCGATGGCACAGAGAAGGTTGGGGAAGGGGACCCACTGGACAGCTCTTAGGAGACAGATGGTAGACTCTTGTCAAGGCCAGCGGTTCTTTAACGTGCACAGAGTATGGCTCTCCTGCACTCCGTTCCACGGTTTAACGTCCCATCTGACGGCGGCGGCCTTTCCCAGCCCATCGGTGCCCCTTACTGTCTGAGGACAGGTCGGGGAGTTTTGCGGAGATAAACCTCAACGCCGGCACAGCTGGGACTCAAACCTTAGAACTACAAACTACGAGGCTGACGCACTTCCTATTGAGCCCCCCTCCCGCATGAATAGCGGTTTAATGTCCAGTTCGAAGGACGACTGCCTTTACGAGCCCAACAGGTCACAATGACGCCATGGTTTCAGAGCTGGGTAGGAGAGGTGAGCCAATGGTGAGCCTTCCGTCAAGGACATTCAGGATATTCTTTAATATTCTCAAATATTCTCGACAAAAAATTAGAAAATTTCTGTATTATGCCATCAGAAAGCCTAAACTGGATGATTCGTAACTTCTGTAGTAAACGTTTCATGGAAAAAATGTTAATAAATAAATAAATAAATACCCCCTCAAGCAGCTGCTTGCCACAGAGGTCTGACAGGAGCCTGTCAGTTTATATGCCAGAGTAGAAGGTCTGAGAGGATGGCAGGACCTCAGCAGAAAAACGACACAAACATCCATGCCTTACCCGGGGCTCGAACCCAGGTCCCGCTAACCACTCGGCCATGGGACGGCTACTGAAGATAAATTAAAGAGATAATTATTGGAGATAATTTAAATCTTGAATTTCAAAAACATTCAGTCAGTATTTGAGCCGTTTATTTTGAAAGTGGGGCAAGGCCATTTTTTGTTATTGCGAGATATTTAAGGGATTAATTATTTTAATACATTTAAAAATATTGGTAAGCACTAATAGACAACTTTTATGTATTTTATGGTGTTAGATAATGTAAATTTATTATCCAATATTGTTTATCATATTAAGTCCTATCTATTGTTATCATTAGCTTCATTTTTTTCAAAAATGGACTTGCCCCATTTTCAAAATAAATGGCTCATTTGAAGAGTTAGGAAACCTGGAATATTTAATAACAATAATACCAGAGTTCATAAATAATTTTCAGAAAATTTTCAAATATATATTTGTTTTGTGAAACGCCTTGAAATAATGCTAATCATTTAAGTTTTAATTGATAGCGGATATAAATGTTTAAGATTGGCATTGCTGTTGATAAATATGAGATTGCCCATGAATATTTATTATTGTATAAATATTAGTTGAAAATTCATATTTAAATAATTTTGATTTCTCTAGAAAAACGGAAAGCTTGTCTCTCTAGCAGAAAAAATGTTATTTGAAAAATTGCGGAATTGACGTATCAGGGGGCGGGGTGGCTTAGTCGGTAGCGCGCCAGGCTCGTAATCTGTAGTTCCCAGGTTCGAGTCCCAGCTGGGTCAGCGTTGAAATTTATCTCCGCAAACTCCCGCCCTGCTCACAGTCAGTAGGGGCACCGATGGGCTTGGAAAGGCCGTCGTCTGTCGGATGGGACGTTAAGCCGTGGCCCCGTGTGCGGGACAGCCATACCCTGTACACGTTAAAGAACACGCTGGATGGCCTTGACGGGAGGCTACCATCTGTCTCCCAACAGCTGTTCCAGTGGGTCCCCTCCCCCAACCTTCTCTGAGCCTTCGGGGTCCATGTGACCTGGCCATTTAGCCCATGGTGTGCAAAAAAGTGCCGCTCAGAGGTAAAACAACCCAACCCAATCCAACTTGACGTATCAGGGAAATTCTGTAATTTTTTTTTATCCAAACCTTAGGAGGGATCCCTCTAAAATTGCAAAGAGAAAAAGAAAGTTTTTTTCTGTTCCGTTTTGAACCCTTATTTATGTGGAACAGATTTTTAATCTCTGAGGAATATAAAAAAAAATATTTTCAGTGGAAGAAGAACTGAGCATCTCTTTGTCCAAAATTCGCCCACGATGTGCAAGGGAAAAAATGTTCATGATTAACACTGAAAAGTATATTTAAAATTGCTCTCTTACAATTCTAGTGCAATAATTAATTACAATAAATATGAAAAAAAAAGTGAAAAAAAAAGTGAAAAAAAAAAACTTTTTTTGTCGAGTAGCGGAGGTGGATAACTAAAAAATATCTTTTGTATCTGTTACGGTTCCGTAGGACTTGACAATATCGTTCATGATATTCCGTCGCACTTTTCATGGAGATGACAATATCGTTCATGGGATTCCGTAAGACTTGACAATATCGTTCATAGAGTTCCGTAGGACTTGACAATATCATTCATATAGTCTCGTAGGATTTGACAATATCGTTCATGGGATTCCGTAAGACTTGACAATATCGTTAATGGTGTTCCATAGGACTTGCCAGTATCGTCATAAGGTTCTGTAAGACTTGAAATATAGTTCATGGAGTTCCGTGGGACTTGACAGTATCGCCATGGGGTTCTGTAAGACTTGAAAATAACGTTCACACAGTTCCGTAGGACTTGACAATATCGTTCATGATATTCCGTCGCACTTTTCATGGAGATGACAATATCGTTCATGGGATTCCGTAAGACTTGACAATATCGTTCATAGAGTTCCGTAGGACTTGACAATATCATTCATATAGTCTCGTAGGATTTGACAATATCGTTCATGGGATTCCGTAAGACTTGACAATATCGTTAATGGTGTTCCATAGGACTTGCCAGTATCGTCATAAGGTTCTGTAAGACTTGAAATATAGTTCATGGAGTTCCTTGGGACTTGACAGTATCGCCATGGGGTTCTGTAAGACTTGAAAATAACGTTCACACAGTTCCGTAGGACTTGACAATATCGTTCATGATATTCCGTCGCACTTTTCATGGAGATGACAATATCGTTCATGGGATTCCGTAAGACTTGATAATATCGTTCATAGAGTTCCGTAGGACTTGACAATATCATTCATATAGTCTCGTAGGATTTGACAATATCGTTCATGGGATTCCGTAAGACTTGACAATATCGTTAATGGTGTTCCATAGGACTTGCCAGTATCGTCATAAGGTTCTGTAAGACTTGAAATATAGTTCATGGAGTTCCGTGGGACTTGACAGTATCGCCATGGGGTTCTGTAAGACTTGAAAATAACGTTCACACAGTTCCGTAGGACTTGATAATATCGTTCATGATATTCTGTCGGACTTTTTATGGAGTTTCCTAGGACATGAGAATATCTTTCATGGGATTCCGTAAGGTTTGAAATATAGTTCATGGGTTCAGTGGGACTTGACAGTATCGTCATGGGATTCCGTAAGGTTTGAAATATAGTTCATGGGTTCAGTGGGACTTGACAGTATCGTCATGGGATTCCGTAAGGTTTGAAATATAGTTCATGGAGTTCAGTGGGACTTGAAAGTATCGTCATGGGGGTTCTGTAAGACTTGAAAATAACGTTCACACAGTTCCGTAGGACTTGATAATATCGTTCATGATATTCTGTCGGACTTTTTATGGAGTTTCCTAGGACATGAGAATATCTTTCATGGGATTCCGTAAGGTTTGAAATATAGTTCATGGAGTTCCGTGGGACTTGACAGTATCGTCATGGGGTTCTGTAAGACTTGAAAATAACGTTCATACAGTTCCGTAGGACTTGATAATATCGTTCATGATATTCTGTCAGACTTTTTATGGAGTTTCCAAGGACATGAGAATATGTTTCATGGGATTCCGTAAGATTTGACAATACCATTCATGAAGTTCCGTAGAACTTGACAATATCATTGAAGGAGATATAAAACGTGATTTTAAGTAAAGAGTTGATTTTTTTTCGTGATTAATTTTCACACGGAAAAAGCAAAAATTTAGTGTTTTGATGTAGCGCTTCTTCGCAATGTTCTTATCTCGGCAGCAAACACCGCTGTACAGGGGTTGATATCTGTTTCACCAGCACATTGAATGCAGAACAGTGCTATTAAGTGGCAAAACACTTCAGCTCAATATTTTAGTAGACAAGATGATCTGCAGCGTATATTAATTTAATAATATTTGTAATACTAAATATATTTTTCTGCAATCGTTATCATAACGCCTGTAACTCAACGATTGTTTGTATATAAATGACTGCTACTGCAGTCATTATATACAAACAATCACGTGACACGAAGGTTGCCAGATCACTAATTTCTAAAAAAATCGTTGTCAGATATTTTTTTCTGAATTCTGTAATCAACCATAGTGTTCGGATACTTTTTTGAGCGACTGTACGCCATGATATAGAATATATTCCAGGTTAGATTGTCGTTTCAACTGGGAACTGCACCTTGTTTGCGCACAATGGGATAAACAGCCAGGTCACAAAGACCCCTAAGGGATCAGACAAGGATGCCCAAGATTAAGTTTAATGGGGGCGGGGAGTGTCTCAGAATAAGACTTGAGGAGGGTTTCCCAATTACTAAAATATTATACCGGACGGGAAACGTTAAAATGAGATTCTATATTGAATAATAGGTTATAGTTGGTTTTTAAATCTATTTTTAGTGTCAGATTAAATGCTATGGGGCTAAAATAAAATTATGCAAAACAACTATTTCGGATTTCAAAGTAGGTAGATGAGTTTGAGATTTCGTATAAGATGAGCAGATTTTCGAGGGGGGGAGGGGTCAGGTCCCCGGATGTTGACTCAGTCGGTAGCGAGCTAGAGTCGTAATCTGCATTTCTTAGGTTCGAGTCCCACCTGGGTCAGCGTTGAGATTTATCTCCGCTAAATCCAACACCCTGCCATCAGTCAGAAAGGGGACATCGATGACTTGGAAAGGACACCGTTAATCGGATGGTCGTTAAGCCGTGATCCTGTGTGCGAGAGAGAGCGCTACAATGTGCACGTTAGAGAACACTCTGGATGGCTTTGACGGGAGGCTTCCATTTATCTCCTATCAGCTGTCCAGTGGGTCCCCTCCCCCCAACCTTATCTGAGCCCTCAGGGTCCTTGTGACCTGGAATTTAGTCCACTGTGTACAGAAAAGTGCCGCTCAAAGGTAAAACAAGCCAACCGAACGCTTGTTGCGATTAATTTTTTGTAATTACACAAATATACTAAAAAATACTTAAGGAATATTTTGTTCAATATGTAACTTGTAAAGTGTTCCCTTTTGTCGAACAGACATGCTGCATTGACTTTGCGCAATTCTAATCTTGCAGTGTTTTGAATCCATAATCACTTTGTTTCAAATGGCATTTTTTTTCATTTCCTAAAATATCGGTTTGACATTTACACTTATCGTATTTTTAGAAAAATCAGAACAGCTTATAAGATAAAATTTTAAAAAAATTAAAAGAATACAAATTAATCTACTAAAAGGATCAATAAAAGGACACAGGATCGATTCCTTTGGAGCCCACCCATGGGTGGTTTGCTTTTGTTTTACTCATGCCAATTAGGCTTATCTTCAGATGGAGATGCTCAAGGATAAAGTTTTACCCGATACATCGCATATCCTTTAACGATCTACGATCTACTAAAAGAATTGTTTAATCCAGAAAGTTAAAAATTCCCTCGCAACAAATGATAATTTTACTTTGTTCAAAATTTTACATATTGAATGTTTATATGTGTTATCAATAACTTGTTTAATAATAGCTCTAAGCAAAATATTTGCAACGATAAGTTTACTAGAAAAAAAAGTTGTTTTTTTTTAAACAACAAAAATTTTGTAATAATTACGGACGAAATTCCAAGGAAAATCAAATTCCCTACCTGTTCAACTTGCTTCCTAGAGAAATTGTAAATTGAAGTAAAATTTCTGATGTTAAAGAAAAATTGTTGGAGTGGTTGATGGAAAAAAACTGATGTTATTAATTGGAAAAGTTTATCATTTATTGTTTTCTTTTGTTTTTTTCCATCCTTCATTTTATGTCGTGATATTGATGCAATATAGATCATATCTGTTATTTATTTATTTATTTAACACATTACACACAACTCGAAAATTGGTGACCAAGCACCTCCTACGCTCCTGTTGTGTTACCTCTGAGCGGCACTTTTAAATACACCATGGGCTAAATGGCCATGGTCACATGGACCCCGAAGGCTCAGAGAAGATTGGGGGAGGGGACAGACTGGAACAGCTGTTGTGTGACAGATGGTAGCCTCCCGTCAAGGCCATTCAGCGTGTTCTTTAACGTTGGGTTGTTTTACCTCTGAGCGGCACTTTTTTGCACAACATGCGCTAAATGGCCAGGTCACATGGACCCCGAAGGCTCAGAGAAGATTGGGGGAGGGGACCCACTGGAACAGCTGTTGTGTGACAGATGGTAGCCTCCCGTCAAGGCCATCCAGCATGTTCTTGAACGTTTGATTGTTTTACCTCTGAGCGGCAATTTTTTGTACACCTTGGGGCGGGGGTGGCTCAGTCGGTAGCGCGCCAGGCTCATAATCTGTAGTTCCCAGGTTCGAGTCCCAGCTGGGTTAGCGTTGAGATTTATCTCCGCAAAATTTCCCCGCTCTGCCCACGGTCAGTAGGGGACACCGATGGGCTTGGAAAGGACGTCGTCCGTCGGATGGGACGTTAAATCGTGGCTCCGTGTGTGGGAGAGTCATACCGTGCGCACGTTAAAGAACACGCTGGATGACGACTGACTGACTGACCAGCTGGGACTCGAACCTGGGAACTACAGATTACGAGCCTGGCGCGCTGCCGACTGAGCCACCCCCGCCCCAAGCACCTCCTACCCAAAATCATATCTGTTAAAAGCATCTACATTCCCTCTGATAAGTTACATCTCAGTGCATTTTTTTATATAAAATAATTTTATGATTGAAACGGTTGGAAAAAAAATTGAATTTGAAAAAAACAAAACACATTTGACTTTAAAAGACAATTTTGTTAGACATTATCAACATTTCTGTGATATAGAAATAATTCAAATATAAAGAAACACGCCTCATCTGAAACATCAAAGTAAACTTTATCAGAATAACCATCTTTTAAAAACATTTTCCAAGATCAGTTGGACTAGAATTAGCGTTGTTTACCTCTCCACTAAACGCAATTCCGTTATTTTCATTTCATATTCACTTAAAATGAAATTAAACCTAGGTTTTGAATTTATCTTCTATTTTATTGCCTTGTATGTAAGAAAAGTCACTTTCCATGAACATTTTTTTCGTTTTTTTGTAGGCAGTAGTGGCACTATTAGTACATCTGCATTCTAGAACAATATTACATGGAAATTTATGACAACCTAAACTTCAGACCCAATTTAAATAGACAGACGTTCTCCCCAATATTAACGTAATAAAATTTAATTTAAAAATCGCAGCAAGAAAGCGAACTCGTTTTTATGCACTTAATGGCGTATAAGAATTTGAAATAAAATTAGAATAAAAAGTTGAAAAATTAAAGAAGTCCGGTACAAAAATCGAAATCTCAGAAATGGGTTGGGTTGTTTTACTTCTGAGCGGCACTTTTTTGCACACCATGGGCTAAATGGCCAGATCACAAGGACCCCGAAGGCTCGGAGATGGTTGGGGGAGGGGACCCACTGGAACAGCTGTTGGGAGACAGATGGTAGCCTCCCGTCAAGGCCATCCAGTGTGTTCTTTAACGTGCACAGGGTATGGCTCTCCCGCACACGGAGCCACGGCTTAACGTCCCATCCGACGGACGGCGGCCTTTTCAAGCCCATCGGTGTTCCCTACTGACCGTGGGCAGAGCGGGGAATTTTGCGGAGATAAATCTCAACGCTGACCCAGCTGGGACTCGAACCTGGGAACTACAGATTACGAGCCTGGCGCGCTACCGACTGAGCCATCCCTCTCAGAAATGGAGTCAGACACAAATGGAAGAAATGAAGAATGTATAAAAATGAACGAAAACAGTTGCGTTTTCTGAGAATTATTTCAGAGTTCTTTTTATACCAATTTAAACCAGTGAAGATGTGTAGGACCATTGTACTTACCTCAGAAAAATGTTTACTATCCTTCAATGCACTCCAATCCAGCATCTGAGCAAAGTTGCACACATTTACGCCAATTCTGGGACACTTGGTGGTATAGTTGCTCAAAAAAGTATCCGAACACTATGGTTGATTACAGAATTCAAAAAAATATCTGTCAACGATTTTTTTAGAAATTAGGGATCTGGCAACCTTCGTGTCACGTGAGTGTTCGAATACTTTTTTAAGCGACTGTACTCCTGTTGGGGAATATTCCGCAACTCTGAATGAACGCATTTTGCAAGGTCTTGCCACTTAAAAGAGGCTTCCCAGCAAGTTGTTTTTAATTTTTGGAATACCCCTCTCAAGCAGCTGCTTGCCACAGAGGTCTGACAGGAGTCTGTTAGTTTATATGCCAAAGTAGAAGGTCTGTGAGGATGGCAGGACCTCAGCAGAAAAACGACACATACATCCATGCCTTACCCGGGGCTCGAACCCAGGTCCCTTAGATCAGTAGCCAGGCGCGCTAACCACTCAGCCATGAATAACCAAAAATCTCATGGTGCAAGATCCGGGGAATATGGAGGATGGGGAGCTGTTGAATTTTTTTTCCTGTTCCAGATAGGCCGTAACTTGTCGGATTTTGGGAACACTGGCATTGTTATGAAGAAGGAGAATACTTGGCATGCTCTTTCATGGACGCTGCTCCTTCATTTCTTTAATCATTTTGGGCTAAAAAAATCCTAGTGTAGTATTGGCCACTCATAGTCATTTTTTCAGGTAAGGTGTCCATTTCTACCATTCTTTGGGAATTGAAAAAAATTATGAACATCCTCTTCCCTGAGCAAAAGTTTTGTCGGAGGATTTGGGGACGCAGTTCATCTTCCGTAATCCATTGGAGCGGGGCTGGCTCAGTCGGTAGCGCGTCAGGCTCGTGATCTGTAGTTCCCAGGTTCGAGTCCCCAGCTAGGTTAGCGTTGAGATTTATCTCCGCAAAATTTCCCGCTCTGCCCACGGTCAGTAGGGGACACCGATGGGCTTGGAAAGGACGTCGTCCGTCGGATGGGACGTTAAACCGTGGCTCCGTGTGTGGGAGAGTCATACCGTGCGCACGTTAAAGAACACGCTGGATGGCCTTGACGGGAGGCTCCCATCTGTCTCCCAACAGCTGTTCCAGTGGGTACCCTTCCCCAACCTTCTCTGAGCCTTCGGGGTCCATGTGACCTGGCCATTTAGCCCATGGTGTCGAAAAAAGTGCCGCTCAGAGGTAAAAAACCCAACCCAACCCGCAATCCAAACATAGTTGATCTTTCTGGGAATTGCATAGTAATAAAAGTGTGTGCAGAAAAGTGTCCCTCAGATATAAAATAATCTAATTCATTCTATCCAGGACCATTAGGTGAAATGAAAACATCCCTAAGCATAAATTTTCGATTTGTGTTGAACCTTTTTCCTCTGGTATGCACTTTTTTTGCACAAATTATACCAAATGGTCAGGTCACAAGGACTCCGAGGGCTCAGAGAAGGTTTTTTTTCGGGGGGACCCACTTTACAGCTGTTGGGAGAGAGATGATAGCCTTCCCTCAAGGCCATCAAGCGTGTTCTTTAACTTGCACAGAGTATGGCTCTCCAGCACACGGGGCCACGGTTTAACGTCCCAGCCGACAGAAGGCGGCCTTTCTAAGTCCGTCGTTGTCCCCCGTCGTCGTTTGCCCCGTCGAGGGCAGGGCGGGGAGTTTTGCGGAGATAAATCTCAACGCTGGCTTAGGCGGGACTCGAACCTGGGAATTGCAGAAAACGAACCTGGCGCGCTACAGAATGAACTATCCCCGCCCCACATAAATTCTCTACATTCAGTTGTGGACAAATAAGTCCAGAATATTGATGGGAATTCGTTTGATTTGAGTCAACAGACAAATGCCGCAGAAAAAAAAAAAAAATTTTTTTCTCATGTTCAGAGTCACCTAAAACATATTCCTAATTGAAAATTCACGATCCGAGTATTTTCTCGATAGAGGCGATAATAAAAACAGAGAGAAAATTTTCAACGTAGATTGAAACCCACTTGAAACCCACAGAGCTGTCACTATTTCTCCCGAAACAGCGCTGTCATCATAAACACATAGACACAGCTCGTTAGGACACAAACGCTTCTAATATTTCTTCCACTAAGCTATCCCCCCCCACCCTCCTACGACTATCAACCCCCCAACCAGAACGACAGTAGAGACACCACAGCTTGGACCACTGAGTCTCTCCTCCACACCCTCCCCCTGGTCCATTTGTCTAGCTTACTCAATCAAACGACTTGCATTGCCATTATAGGCTCCCGCCTTTATCCACAAACTGATGTAGCCCTCCTCTCATGGGATGGGTAATGGCTGATGGCTGCACGTGGGGGGAAATGAGAAGCTTCGGAGAGGGAGCAAAGAGAGGGGGAGGGGCAGAAAATTTCTGCAATCGGACACGCATCCCCGCCGAAACCTGTCTGTAGTCACGTGACTCGAGCATCAGAAAGACTTTCGAAATGAGAAGCTATATGATACCTGGTGCAGATGATATTAAACCGCCCTCCCCCCAAGAGAGAGACGGAGGATGCTATCCCTCGAAGAATTGATGCGGGATGAGGTGGGAGCATCAGACACTCTCTCAAAATCCGCCATCGGAACATGTCTATTGCGTATCAGAGAGCCTGCATTCTCAGCTGTCCCTCCAGGTTTGCTGAGATGTTCCTGTGCACAGACTCTGAATACTCCCCCCCAACTCAGATAACACTTCCCCCTCCCCCCCACTCCTGCCGAAGAGGCTAACAAGGGAAATTCGAGCTCGTCACGGTGCCTACCCGAAGCTTTATATGGCGAATCACGTCGTCGTTGTTGGCAGTTAAGGGTACGGCGGAGATTTGTTGAAGGTGAATCCTGAATGGGAGATTGGGAACTGCACGACATGGCTCCTTTGTGTAATCAGACCTCGGCGAAATCATTCGCTAAACGGTGGGAGAAGAAAAAGTCATCAGGACCTTGATATAACGTTGAGTTTTCGTTTTAACGAGAAATCTGAAAACCTATGTACAGTAGATAGAACACTGGAGAATACAACTTGCAGCGCCTCCTATAGTAACATGCCGTATTTCTGATTTTCCAACTAACTTTCGAATTGTGTGATCGTATTTTTAGGTTTCTGTATGACTATAATTTGCTTTTTTATTTTCTTTTGCAAAAAAATAAGAAATCAAAATATTTATTTATCAAGACTATAAAAGAATATTATAGAATAATCTAAAATTAACTGATAAATTTTTGGAAAATAGTACCTACTTGTAGAATTTTAAAATTAAGTTCAGATTAATTTTCAAGGACGAATAAATAACTTATTCTTCATCTATATGGGCGAACTTCACCTCTACGATTATACGCAAGATTCAGGTCTTGCAAAACAAAATATTGAGATCTGCTGTTGATGCTTATAACCTTGTTACTAACAGACAACTTCATAAAGACTTGGGCATCGGCCACGTATATACTTATATTAAAGGCTGTTAAAATAATCCTAATGAAATTATTTCTTCTTTGCTTAATTATGATCATAATGTTCTTAATAAGTGCAAGAGGCCTGAAATGATGGCTTTCTCTGAGGAAAGCTACTCGTTTTTCGTCTCTTGTGTAGTTCCCAGGTTCGAGTCCCAGTTGGGTCAGCGTTGAGATTTATCTCCGCAAAATTCCCCGCCCTGCCCACGGTCAGTAGGGGACACCGATGGGCTTGGAAAGGCCGCCGTCCGTCGGATGGGACGTTAATCCGTGGCCCCGTGTGAGGGAGAGCCATACCCCGTGCACGTTAAAGAACACGCTGGATGGCCTTGACTGGAGGCTACCATCTGTCTCCTAACAGCTGTTCCAGTGGGTCCCTCCCCCAACCTTCTCTGAGCCTTCGGGATCCATGTGACCTGGCCATTTAGCCCATGGTGTGCAAAAAAATGCCGCTCAGAGAAACAACCAACAACAACAACAACCCAACGTCTCTTGTGCATGATATATGCTATTTTTAGCTTGTGTTTTATCTTAGCCTCTAAAGGCCCACCCACAGGTGGTTTACTTGTTATATGTTTTTACTTATGCTAACTGGACATATTTTCAGCTGGGGATGGTAATGGGTAATGTTTTACCTGGAACATCGCATATTCATACATGATCTACGATCTACTGATGACATTACCTGTGAAGAATTGGCTCAGGAATTCTCCGGAATGGGCTTCACGACACTTAAAGTTACTCAGCTGAAGAAATACAGGTACATTTTTCATTGAGTTGGCAAAAACAGATGCCAACAAACAGATCTTTAATCTGACTGATCTTTTCCGTCTAAAGATACTGTTGAGTCCTTTCAAAGGAGGAAAGGATCAACACACTGAGTCCTTTCAAAGGAGGAAAGGATCAACACACTGAGTCCTTTCAAAGGAGGAAAGGATCAACACACTGAGTCCTTTCAAAGGAGGAAAGGATCAACACATTGAGTCCTTTCAAAGGAGGAAAGGATCAACACACTGAGTCCTTTCAAAGGAGGAAAGGATCAACACACTGAGTCGTTTCAAAGGAGGAAAAGATCAACACACTGAGTCGTTTCAAAGGAGGAAAGGATCAACACACTGAATCCTTTCAAAGGAGGAAAGGATCAACACACTGAGTCCTTTCAAAGGAGGAAAGGATCAACACACTGAGTCCTTTCAAAGGAGGAAAGGATCAACACACTGAGTCCTTTCAAAGGAGGAAAGGATCAACACACTGAGTCCTTTCAAAGGAGGAAAGGATCAACACACTGAGTCCTTTCAAAGGAGGAAAGGATCAACACACTGAGTCCTTTCAAAGGAGGAAAGGATCAACACACTGAGTCGTTTCAAAGGAGGAAAGGATCAACACACTGAGTCGTTTCAAAGGAGGAAAGGATCAACACACTGAGTCGTTTCAAAGGAGGAAAGGATCAACACACTGAGTCCTTTCAAAGGAGGAAAGGATCAACACACTGAGTCCTTTCAAAGGAGGAAAGGATCAACACACTGAGTCCTCTCAAAGGAGGAAAGGATCAACACACTGAGTCCTCTCAAAGGAGGAAAGGATCAACACACTGAGTCGTTTCAAAGGAGGAAAGGATCAACACACTGAGTCCTTTCAAAGGAGGAAAGGATCAACACACTGAGTCCTTTCAAAGGAGGAAAGGATCAACACACTGAGTCCTTTCAAAGGAGGAAAGGATCAACACACTGAGTCCTTTCAAAGGAGGAAAGGATCAACACATTGAGTCCTTTCAAAGGAGGAAAGGATCAACACACTGAGTCCTTTCAAAGGAGGAAAGGATCAACACACTGAGTCGTTTCAAAGGAGGAAAAGATCAACACACTGAGTCGTTTCAAAGGAGGAAAGGATCAACACACTGAATCCTTTCAAAGGAGGAAAGGATCAACACACTGAGTCCTTTCAAAGGAGGAAAGGATCAACACACTGAGTCCTTTCAAAGGAGGAAAGGATCAACACACTGAGTCCTTTCAAAGGAGGAAAGGATCAACACACTGAGTCCTTTCAAAGGAGGAAAGGATCAACACACTGAGTCCTTTCAAAGGAGGAAAGGATCAACACACTGAGTCCTTTCAAAGGAGGAAAGGATCAACACACTGAGTCGTTTCAAAGGAGGAAAGGATCAACACACTGAGTCGTTTCAAAGGAGGAAAGGATCAACACACTGAGTCGTTTCAAAGGAGGAAAGGATCAACACACTGAGTCCTTTCAAAGGAGGAAAGGATCAACACACTGAGTCCTTTCAAAGGAGGAAAGGATCAACACACTGAGTCCTCTCAAAGGAGGAAAGGATCAACACACTGAGTCCTCTCAAAGGAGGAAAGGATCAACACACTGAGTCGTTTCAAAGGAGGAAAGGATCAACACACTGAGTCCTTTCAAAGGAGGAAAGGATCAACACACTGAGTCCTTTCAAAGGAGGAAAGGATCAACACACTGAGTCCTTTCAAAGGAGGAAAGGATCAACACACTGAGTCCTTTCAAAGGAGGAAAGGATCAACACACTGAGTCCTTTCAAAGGAGGAAAGGATCAACACACTGAATCCTTTCAAAGGAGGAAAGGATCAACACACTGAGTCCTTTCAAAGGAGGAAAGGATCAACACACTGAGTCCTTTCAAAGGAGGAAAGGATCAACACACTGAGTCCTTTCAAAGGAGGAAAGGATCAACACACTGAGTCCTCTCAAAGGAGGAAAGGATCAACACACTGAGTCCTCTCAAAGGAGGAAAGGATCAACACACTGAGTCGTCTCAAAGGAGGAAAGGATCAACACACTGAGTCGTCTCAAAGGAGGAAAGGATCAACACACTGAGTCGTCTCAAAGGAGGAAAGGATCAACACACTGAGTCGTCTCAAAGGAGGAAAGGATCAACACACTGAGTCCTCTCAAAGGAGGAAAGGATCAACACACTGAGTCCTCTCAAAGGAGGAAAGGATCAACACACTGAGTCCTCTCAAAGGAGGAAAGGATCAACACACTGAGTCCTCTCAAAGGAGGAAAGGATCAACACACTGAGTCCTCTCAAAGGAGGAAAGGATCAACACACTGAGTCCTCTCAAAGGAGGAAAGGATCAACACACTGAGTCCTCTCAAAGGAGGAAAGGATCAACACACTGAGTCCTCTCAAAGGAGGAAAGGATCAACACACTGAGTCCTCTCAAAGGAGGAAAGGATCAACACACTGAGTCCTTTCAAAGGAGGAAAGGATCAACACACTGAGTCGTTTCAAAGGAGGAAAGGATCAACACACTGAGTCGTTTCAAAGGAGGAAAGGATCAACACACTGAGTCCTTTCAAAGGAGGAAAGGATCAACACACTGAGTCCTTTCAAAGGAGGAAAGGATCAACACACTGAGTCCTTTCAAAGGAGGAAAGGATCAACACACTGAGTCATTTCAAAGGAGGAAAGGATCAACACACTGAGTCCTTTCAAAGGAGGAAAGGATCAACACACTGAGTCCTTTCAAAGGAGGAAAGGATCAAC
Source organism: Ryuthela nishihirai (assembly GCA_038380435.1). Taxonomy (NCBI): domain Eukaryota; kingdom Metazoa; phylum Arthropoda; class Arachnida; order Araneae; family Heptathelidae; genus Ryuthela; species Ryuthela nishihirai. Next base: position 115,914,625 of record JAWZYU010000003.1, read on the forward strand.
ACACTGAGTCCTTTCAAAGGAGGAAAGGATCAACACACTGAGTCCTTTCAAAGGAGGAAAGGATCAACACACTGAGTCGTCTCAAAGGAGGAAAGGATCAACACACTGAGTCGTCTCAAAGGAGGAAAGGATCAACACACTGAGTCGTCTCAAAGGAGGAAAGGATCAACACACTGAGTCCTCTCAAAGGAGGAAAGGATCAACACACTGAGTCCTCTCAAAGGAGGAAAGGATCAACACACTGAATCCTTTCAAAGGAGGAAAGGATCAACACACTGAGTCCTTTCAAAGGAGGAAAGGATCAACACACTGAGTCCTTTCAAAGGAGGAAAGGATCAACACACTGAGTCCTCTCAAAGGAGGAAAGGATCAACACACTGAGTCCTCTCAAAGGAGGAAAGGATCAATACACTGAGTCCTTTCAAAGGAGGAAAGGATCAACACACTGAGTCCTTTCAAAGGAGGAAAGGATCAACACACTGAGTCCTTTCAAAGGAGGAAAGGATCAACACACTGAGTCGTTTCAAAGGAGGAAAGGATCAACACACTGAGTCCTTTCAAAGGAGGAAAGGATCAACACACTGAGTCGTTTCAAAGGAGGAAAGGATCAACACACTGAGTCCTTTCAAAGGAGGAAAGGATCAACACACTGAGTCATTTCAAAGGAGGAAAGGATCAACACACTGAGTCCTTTCAAAGGAGGAAAGGATCAACACACTGAGTCGTTTCAAAGGAGGAAAGGATCAACACACTGAGTCCTTTCAAAGGAGGAAAGGATCAACACACTGAGTCGTTTCAAAGGAGGAAAGGATCAACACACTGAGTCCTTTCAAAGGAGGAAAGGATCAACACACTGAGTCCTTTCAAAGGAGGAAAGGATCAACACACTGAGTCCTTTCAAAGGAGGAAAGGATCAACACACTGAGTCCTCTCAAAGGAGGAAAGGATCAACACACTGAGTCCTTTCAAAGGAGGAAAGGATCAACACACTGAGTCCTTTCAAAGGAGGAAAGGATCAACACACTGAGTCCTTTCAAAGGAGGAAAGGATCAACACACTGAGTCCTTTCAAAGGAGGAAAGGATCAACACACTGAGTCCTTTCAAAGGAGGAAAGGATCAACACACTGAGTCCTCTCAAAGGAGGAAAGGATCAACACACTGAGTCCTCTCAAAGGAGGAAAGGATCAATACACTGAGTCCTTTCAAAGGAGGAAAGGATCAACACACTGAGTCCTTTCAAAGGAGGAAAGGATCAACACACTGAGTCGTTTCAAAGGAGGAAAGGATCAACACACTGAATCCTTTCAAAGGAGGAAAGGATCAACACACTGAGTCCTTTCAAAGGAGGAAAGGATCAACACACTGAGTCCTTTCAAAGGAGGAAAGGATCAACACACTGAGTCCTTTCAAAGGAGGAAAGGATTAACACACTGAGTCCTTTCAAAGGAGGAAAGGATCAACACACTGAATCCTTTCAAAGGAGGAAAGGATCAACACACTGAGTCCTTTCAAAGGAGGAAAGGATCAACACACTGAGTCCATTCAAAGGAGGAAAGGATGAACACACTGAGTCCTTTCAAAGAAGGAAAGGATGAACACACTGAGTCCTTTCAAAGGAGGAAAGGATGAACACACTGAGTCCTTCCAAAGGAGGAAAGGATCAACACACTGAGTCTTTTCAAAGGAGGAAAGGATCAACACACTGAATCCTTTCAAAGGAGGAAAGGATCAACACACTGAGTCCTTTCAAAGGAGGAAAGGATCAACACACTGAGTCCTTTCAAAGGAGGAAAGGATCAACACACTGAGTCCTTCCAAAGGAGGAAAGGATCAACACACTGAGTCTTTTCAAAGGAGGAAAGGATCAACACACTGAGTCATTTCAAAGGAGGAAAGGATCAACACACTGAGTCCTTTCAAAGGAGGAAAGGATCAACACACTGAGTCGTTTCAAAGGAGGAAAGGATGAACACACTGAGTCCTTTCAAAGGAGGAAAGGATCAACACACTGAGTCCTTTCAAAGGAGGAAAGGATCAACACACTGAGTCTTTTCAAAGGAGGAAAGGATCAACACACTGAATCCTTTCAAAGGAGGAAAGGATCAACACACTGAGTCCTTTCAAAGGAGGAAAGGATCAACACACTGAGTCCTTTCAAAGGAGGAAAGGATCAACACACTGAGTCCTCTCAAAGGAGGAAAGGATCAACACACTGAGTCCTCTCAAAGGAGGAAAGGATCAACACACTGAGTCCTCTCAAAGGAGGAAAGGATGAACACACTGAGTCCTTTCAAAGGAGGAAAGGATCAACACACTGAGTCCTTCCAAAGGAGGAAAGGATCAACACACTGAGTCTTTTCAAAGGAGGAAAGGATCAACACACTGAATCCTTTCAAAGGAGGAAAGGATCAACACACTGAGTCCTTTCAAAGGAGGAAAGGCTCAACACACTGAGTCCTTTCAAAGGAGGAAAGGATCAACACACTGAGTCATTTCAAAGGAGGAAAGGATCAACACACTGAGTCATTTCAAAGGAGGAAAGGATCAACACACTGAGTCCTTTCAAAGGAGGAAAGGATCAACACACTGAGTCCTCTCAAAGGAGGAAAGGATCAACACACTGAGTCCTTTCAAAGGAGGAAAGGATCAACACACTGAGTCCTTTCAAAGGAGGAAAGGATCAACACACTGAGTCGTTTCAAAGGAGGAAAGGATCAACACACTGAATCCTTTCAAAGGAGGAAAGGATCAACACACTGAGTCCTTTCAAAGGAGGAAAGGATCAACACACTGAGTCCTTTCAAAGGAGGAAAGGATCAACAGACTGAGTCCTTTCAAAGGAGGAAAGGATCAACACACTGAGTCCTCTCAAAGGAGGAAAGGATCAACACACTGAGTCCTCTCAAAGGAGGAAAGGATCAACACACTGAGTCCTCTCAAAGGAGGAAAGGATCAACACACTGAGTCCTCTCAAAGGAGGAAAGGATCAACACACTGAGTCCTCTCAAAGGAGGAAAGGATCAACACACTGAGTCCTCTCAAAGGAGGAAAGGATCAACACACTGAGTCCTTTCAAAGGAGGAAAGGATCAACACACTGAGTCCTTTCAAAGGAGGAAAGGATCAACACACTGAATCCTTTCAAAGGAGGAAAGGATCAACACACTGAGTCCTTTCAAAGGAGGAAAGGATCAACACACTGAGTCCATTCAAAGGAGGAAAGGATGAACACACTGAGTCCTTTCAAAGGAGGAAAGGATGAACACACTGAGTCCTTTCAAAGGAGGAAAGGATCAACACACTGAGTCCTTCCAAAGGAGGAAAGGATCAACACACTGAGTCTTTTCAAAGGAGGAAAGGATCACCAATTGAAACTGATCTCAGAGCTAGTGACAGGATCAAAATACTCAATTATGATATCTACAGTCGCTCAATAAAGTATCCGAACGCTATGATTGATTACAGAATTCAGAAAAAATATCTGGCAACGATTTTTTTAGAAATTAGTGGTCTATCAACCTTCGTGTCATGTGAACGAAGGTTGCCAGATCAGTAATTTCTAAAAAAATCTTTGCCAGATATTTTTTATGAATTCTGTAATCAGCCATAGTGTTCGGATACTTTTTTGAGCGACTGTACCGAAATGACAGAGTTCATAACAGAGGTGAGGGAACGGCAATGGTTATTAAGGAAAGTTTACATCACTAGTGCCTTCCTACCTCTGATCTCATAAATATTGAATCTACTATTGTGGTTGTCCAACATACTGACTCAGGGAATGTTAAGATTGTTGCAGCTTATAAGCCCCCAAATGCTGAACTTTTATTCAAGAACTTAGATTGTGCATATATTTAGCCATAGAACTCCTACTGTGCTTGCAGGAGACCTCAATTGTAAGCACCAGTCTTGGAATTCAAGATTAGGAAATAAAAGTGGTCGTCTTTTATTGGATTACACTACAACAAAAGAACTTATTGTAGATGCACCACAGGAACCAACTTTTTTACCAATAACTCTTTACATAGACCAGATGTCCTTGACATTCAATTTTTGGACACTTTTGTCCTGACCATGGCCGAGTGGTTAGCACGCTTGGCTACTGATCTAAGGTACCTGGGTTCGAGCCCCGGGTAAGGCATGTGTGTGTTGTTTTTCTGCTGAGGTCCTGCCATCCTCACAGACCTACTACTTTGGCATATAAACTGGAAGGCTCCTGTCAGACTTCTGTGGCAAGCAGCTGCTTGAGGGGGTATTTATTTATATTTATTTATATTTTTGTCCTGATTATGATTTACAAGTGATCCATGAATTGAATTCGAATCACGAACCCATTCTTATTAGAGTAAGCATTGAGTTAACAGAAACTCTTATACAGCTTTGGATCACCAATTGGGAGAGGTATCGATTCCTTGTAAATCAGAACCTTAATGGCAAAACAACTGCTAATTAATCCTCATTTCTGATTGAAAGAGAAATTTCTGACTCTCTTAACTATCATATTTATCACTGTTTTTGCTGCCCTTCGGGGATCATCTTTTTGGTGATCCTTTTCGTGTCTTTTGACTCATACCATTTATTAGACACCTGGATGCTGCACTGCTCTGTGAAACTGAGCAGTGCAGCATCAATTGAAACTGATCTCAGAGCTAGTGACAGCATCAAAATACACGATTATGATATCTACAGTCGCTCAAAAAAAGTATCCGAACGCTATGGCTGATTACAGAATTCAGAAAAAATATCTGGCAACGTTTTGTTTTAGAAATTAGTGATCTGGCAACCTTCGTGTCACGTGAGTACAGAATTCAGAAAAAATATCTGGCAACGATTTTTTTAGAAATTAGTGATCTGGCAATCTTCGTGTCACGTGAACGAAGGTTGCCAGATCTTTTTTGTGAGAAGGTTGCCAGAATTTCTAAAAAAAACGTTGCCAGATATTTTTTGTGAATTCTGTACAGAAGGGGAGGATCCAGCCTTCTTCCCCCCTCTAAATCCAGCTCTGATCATATCATAATGCAAATAAGAATGCTCGAACCCTAAAACAAAATGAAAGTAAAAAGTGGCATTTATTATCGAAAAAATAAAATCTTCTCAAGCAGCTGCTTGCCACAGAAGTCTCTTAGCCAGCAAAACCAAGAAGAGTCGGATCTCTGTCAACGAGTTCCCTGATCACATTCTTGAGGAGATATCTCTTAAGAATAAAGTCAGAAGAGATTGGCAAAAACATCGACTGCCACAGACTCACGGACGTCTTCAGAGAGCTCCAAAACTCTGTTCGCAATAAGATTCGCGAGCATTGATTTGACTCTTGGGATAGAAAAAACAATGCTCGCTTACAACTGAGGATAATTCCATCTGGCGAATGACCACTGTCCTGAAATAATCATACTGATTATCCTCGCATTCATGGTATGAACAGTATTGTTTACAATGATGAGGACAAAGTTGGATGCTTTTTCGACCGCCTTAGAAGATCACTTTCTGGACAATGGTGATTTGTCAGATGAAGAGACATCGCAAGATGTTGAAAATGAACTGAATTATTTTTTCCCACTTGGTGATCTCAAGATCAAATTAACAACTCCTACGGAAGTTAATAACTCTACTAAGATGCTGAAATCTAGAAAGGCTCCTGGCCTCGATGATATTATTAACACTACGATTAAGCAACTTCCGCTTAAGGCCATTGTTTACATCTGCTCTCATAGGGGGCGGGGTGGCTCAGTCGGTAGCGCGTCAGGCTCGTAATCTGCAGTTCTCAGGTTCGAGTTCCAGCTGGGTCAGCGTTGAGATTTATCTCCGCAAAATTCCCCGCCCTGCCCACAATAAGTAGGGGACACCGATGGGCTCGAAAAGGCCACCGTTCGTCGGGTGGACGTTAAACCGTAGCCCCGTGGGCGGGAGGGCCATACCCTGTGCACGTTAAAGAACAAGCTGGATGGCCTTGACGGGAGGCTACCATCTGTCTCCCAACAGCTGTTCCAGTGGGTCCTCTCCCACAACCTTCTCTGAGCCTTCGGGGTCCATGTGACCTGGCCATTTAGCCCATGGTGTGCAAAAAAGTGCCGCTCAGAGGTAAAACAACCCAACCCATCCTCTCATGGGATGGTGAAATAAAAGCTTGGCTGCTTCTTTTCATTTCAATATCTTCTTTGTCCATCTCCGTTCCTCCATTCTATTTATTTATCCATACAATCTCTCTTCTTCAACGATTTATCCGACGGCTCAGTCGGTAGAGCGTCAGGCTCGTAATCTGCAGTTCCCAGGTTCGAGTCTCACTTGGACCACCATCGAGATTTATCTCCACAAAATTCTCCCACCCCACCCCTCTGCCCTTGGTCATTATATCGGACAATATACCCCAATTCCCTTTGCTAAAATTCCCCCACAATTCATGCCTCAGAGAAAAACCGATTGGCATTCAGTGACACGTGGATGCTAGCGCATGCAGACAAACGCCATCTATTTCAAGGGACAGAATCTGATTCCTTTGTGTCAAAGTTCCTTTCGCTTCTCGGAGAATCTTTGTCTTCCTCAACAACAAGAAGAACAGTAAGAGTTAAAGAAAGCAGGTTTATGACGTATCCGAATAAAAAACAAACAAACGAGGGTTGAACGCCTGCCAGTGATGCTGCATCAGCAACAATATCTGAGTCAGGAAAGACTTTGGTGCTTGTGCTGGCAACGGTGCCCATATGCAGGGTGTGGATTAAGGAGGAGGCCCTGGATAAGGCCTAAGAGAGGGATCAAGAGGCGTGATGAGGAGGGATGCTGTGTGAGTGGTTGCTGCCACCAGATGACAATGGAGAAGGAAAGCTGAGGCAGGCACATGGAGATGCTGGGGATCGCCAGGTCAACGGAGTTGTGACACGTCGTGGTCCAACGCAACACGACATCTCTGTCATCTGCAGCGGCTCCATTTGTCAGGGACGGGGCCCCGGTGCGCTCATGGATGAATAAGGATGACGTCGGGCTGTATTCACTTTGTCGGCTGAAGCGCGAGCTTCGGTGTCAGCGATGTGAGCGAGGGCTTCTTCCACGTGACCGCTGTGGGAATTCATTGGGGAAGAGAGAGAAGATCACGGCACGTTCAATATGTGTATGTGTGTCTGTGTGCGAGGGATGTTAAGAAGCTGTGAGGCATTCGAGAAATAGATGCAGCATTCCCCTGTGGAAGCTTTGGATCAATTATGTCCGAACATCGGGATTTGTTTAGTGAGATATGATAGATGGGAAAATAGGACGTGGAAAATATATCGGGAAAGAGGAGGAAAATGGAGGATTGAACCGGAACGCCGTTCCGGTAATTTTTTCTGAACTGATTCTTGTCAAATAATGTAATATAGTTTTCTTTATCTTTCGTTTTAGGGGCATTTAAAAAAAAAAGATATTGTATCGAAACAAGTTGTTCTTGGGTGTTCAGCAGGAAGTTTTTCAAGGGGAAGCAAAAAAATTTAAGAGGGGAGGAATAAATCAATAAAGGGGTGGGATGGGGGGTGGAAGGAGAAAGAGACGACATTATTCTTGCAGCGTAACATTTTCCCCTTCGTTAGGGCGGGGGTGGCTCAGTCGGTAGCGCGTCAGCCTCGTAATCTGCAATTCTCATGTCCGAGTCCCAGCTGAGTCAGTGTTGAGATTTATCTCCGCAAAATTACCCACCCTGCCCTCGGTCAGTAAAGGGACACCGATGGGCTTTGAAAGACCGCCGTCCGTCGGATGGGACGTTAAGCTGTGGCCCCGTGTGTGGGAGCGCCATACCCTGTGCACGTTAAAGAACACTCTGGACGGCCTTGACGGGAGGTTACCATTTATCTCCTCTTTAGCTGTCCAGTGGGTCCCTTCCCACAAAATTCTCTGAGCATTTGGGGTCCTTGTGACCTGTCTATTTATACCCTTGTGTGTAAAAAAGTGCAGCTCAGAAGTAAAACAATCCAAAGTTCCCTGTGTTTTACAGGTTTTAAAAATTACTTTAAAAATGCGTGAAATACTCAAAAGTTTATTAATTATTTTAGTATCTTTCTCAGAGAGGGGGGGGGGAGGGGAGGGACCAGCCTTCTTCCTCCCTCTAAATCCAGCTCTGATCATATCATAATGCAAATAAGAATGCTCGAACCCGAAAACAAAATGAAAGTAAAAAGTGGCATTTATTATCGAAAAATTAAAATCTTCTCAAGCAGCTGCTTGCCACAGAAGTCTAACAGGAGCTTATCAGTTTATATGCAATAGTAGTAGATCTGTTAGGAAAAAATATCTACATCATACCCTGGGTTCGAAGCCAGGTCCCTTTAATCAGTAGTCAAGGGTGCTAATCACTCATCCATGGGAAGGACCGAATGATCCCTTGATAGTGATCTGCTCATTTAACCTAATTTATTCACAAATTTGCTACTCAGAGGTAAAACAACCCAGTTTTCTTCCCATAAAAAATATTTCTTTGTACTGAAAAAAAAAATGATGCGCTTCCGAAACCTAAGAAAGAAAAATCGTAAAAAAAAACAACAACCAACAAACAAAATTACTTTTCGTTAAAGCAAAAACGACATTAATTTTTGCTGTATCCAATATTATTCAATATAAAATAATTTTTCCATCAATTTATTGAAGAGGAGGGGCAAATACCCTCTCGCTCCCCCCTGGAAAAATTGATCGGAAAATTAATTGATGATTGATGCTGATGACACTCTTACCATAAGTAATGAGACATTTTCTATCGATGAGGATGGAAAGCGATATTAAAAGCTCCCTAAATGGGCAAATAATGTACTTCTGAAGCCTAAAACAATCAAATGCTATTTCCCTTAAGAATCTCTGAGACTTTTGGGGTTATAGTGACCTGCACATTTTGCCTAGTTTATGCACACATTTGCTGCTCAGAAGTAAAATAACCAAGTTTACTTTCCATACAGAATCCTGAGTTGGGTTGTTTCAGCTCTGAGCGGCACTTTTCTGTACAGTCGCTCAAAAAAGTATCCGAACACTATGGTTGATTGCAGAATTCAGAAAAGATATCTGGCAACGATTTTTTTAGAAATTAGTGATCTGGCAACCTTCGTGTCACGTGATTACAGAATTAAGGAAAAATATCTGGAGCGTGTACAGCAACTGTACACGCTCCAGTTACCGTTCACAGCAAACTGGAGCGTGTGCAGTTACTGCACACGCTCCAGTTTGCCGTGGACGGTAACTGCAAACGCTCCAGTTTGCTGTGAACGGTAACTGCACACGCTCAATATTTCCGTGAGTGAGCCCACACGATCTAGTATCAAAATAATATGACCACCTACAGTCGCTCAAAAAAGTATCCGAACACTATGGTTGATTATAGAATTCAGAAAAAATATTTGGCAACGATTTTTTTAGAAATTAGTGATCTGGCAACCTTCGTGTCACGTGGTTGTCATTTTACTCTGTTAACCCCTTTTCTGCCTTCACTCAGAACGGAGACATCGTTGGGCTACAAAAGGCCTCCGTCCGTCGAATCAGACTTAAAGCCGTGGCTCCGTGTGAACGAGAGCCACACCCTCCACATTAAAGAACACGCTGGATGACCTTGACGGGCGGCTGCCATCAGTAATTTCACTAATTTCTAAAAAAATCGTTGCCAGATATTTTTTCTGAATTCTGCAATCAACCATAGTGTTCGGATACTTTTTTGAGCGACTTTACGCGATGAGCTAAACGGGCAAGTCACAAGGACCCCGATGGCTCACAGAAGGTTGGGGGAGGAGAACCCACTGGATAGCTGTTAGGAGACAAATGGTATCCTCCCGTTCAGGTCATCAGCGTATTCTTTAACATGCACAAGGTGTGGCTATCCCGCACACAGGGCCACGGTTTAATGTCAAATCCTATGGAAGGCCGCCTTTCCATCGGTGACCCCTACTACTGACTTAGGGCAGGGGAGGGGGGGAGTTTTGCGGAGATAAATCTCAACGCTGGCCCGGGTGGGACTCGAATATGGAAACTTCAGATTACGAGCCTGGCGCGCTTCTGCCTGAGGCTTCCCCCCTCCCGAATCCTGACACTTTAGGGTCATGTGACACTTGCCATTTAGCTCATTCTATTGACATAATTGCCACTCAGAGGTAAAACAACTGGAATATTCTTAACATACCCAGTTATGAGACCTAGGATTCATTGTAAGCTGATTCATTTCTGATCTCGTGTGCACGAGAGTAAGACTCAGAGGTAAGACAACCCAAGTTCGGTTTTTCCTACTCTGCTCTGAGCCTTTAGGGGACTTACAATCTGACCATTTAGTCCATTGTGTGCCAAAAATGCCGTTTAGATGTAAAACATCCTCAAATTCCTTCCACTGCTGAGGCTGGGATTCGAAACAGTCTCCAGCGCGTCAGACTCGTTAATCTGATGTTCCAAGGTTCGAGTTCTAACAGTTCCAGAGTTGAAATTTTACTCTGTTAACCCCTTTTCTGCCTTCACTCACAACGGAGACATCGTTAGGCTACAAAAGGCCTGCGTCCGTCGAATCAGACTTAAAGCCGTGGCCCCGTGTGAACGAGAGCCACACCCTCCATATTAAAGAACACGCTGGATGACCTTGACGGGCGGCTGCCATCAGTCTCCTAATGGCTGTCCAGTGAGTCTTCATCCCTCAGCCTTCTCCGAGCTCCTGGGGTCCTTGTGACTTGGCCACTTAAACCACTGTGTGCACAAAAGTGCCGCTCAGATGTTGTTGTTGGGTTGCTTTAATCCTGAATGGCACTTGTTTTGCACACAGTGGGCTAAATGGCCAGGTCACAAGGACCTCGAAGTCACAGAAAAGGTTGGGGGAGGTGACCCACTGGAACAGCTGTTGAGAGACAGATTACAGCCTCCCGTTAAAGCCAGCCATAGTGTTCTTTTAACCTGCACATGACTTAACGTCCCATCCGACGGACGGCGGCGTTTCTAAATCCATCGGTGTCTCCTACTGACCGTGGGCAGGGCAAGGAATATTAAGGAGATGAATTTCAACGCTGGGCCAACGAGACTAGAACTTGGGAAATGGAGATTATGAGCTTGGCCCTCTCAAAGGTAAAATAATCGAGCAACAATCTTCCACTACCCATCTCTGGGCAGTTGAAGTTCTTCCAAATTAGGTCCTTATATGCACAAAAGTGTCACATGACATAAAACAAAATAAAATTCCTTCACCTCCCTAGGTTAAAACTCTTGGGATCAGTGCAACCCACGCATTTAGCCCATTGTGTGCGTGAAAATTCCACTCGGATGAAAAAAAACGCAATCTCCATCAGCTGTAATGAACTCTTGATTCAGATCGCTCTGTCCCAACTTCCAGAGCTCCCTCAGCTCTTGACGAAATACGACGAAGAAGAGGAGAAGGCTTAATTCCTTTAACGGCATTTCGCTCATTCAGTTCACGTTTCCAGTCCCACTCTCCCGGTCATTAAGCAAAGAAGGTTTCCCTGTGGTAGAAGTCACACAACACACACACACACAAAAAGCAAACCCAACTCCCACTAAGTTTCCACGATTTCCTCCTCATCAGATATCTACTCCTGATTTCTCGCTTTCCCTTTCAACCTCCGGAAAGGAGGAGCAAAGGATGCTCGTTGCAGAAAGCATCCCTAGCCTCCCAAAAAGCAATAAAGTCAAATCCCCGTTACTGCCTGACACACCATTACGCTGCTAGATGGTAGACGTGGAGCCAGGCACACTAGTAAGTTGAGTTCTGACGTAATGTAAGTGCCTCTGCTGCACCCCTGCTTCATAATTGTGCATCAGCCGACCCATCTTTCCTCGGCGGAATCCTAACTTGCTCATTAAAGATTGCTCAGCGTCCAATTAGCAGAGTGAGGGTTCCAACCAGAAGAATGGGCCTAGAGCAAGCGAAATCCTTCGAAGACATGCGCTTTGACAAATGATTCATTGCCAGATTCCCCCATCCCTTGTTATGCAAAGTGGGTTTGCGCAGATTCCATTATAGCATGTGAATTATGGGATTGAGGCAGGGTTGGTGTTGGTGTGGGGAGGGGGAATGTAAAGATGGGGGTGGGACGGAAGGAAAAGCAACGGGGCCCCGAAGCAGTTAGGTCACATCTAAATGCAGGCCATGTTCCTCTTTTAAATAACTCTGTGCAATAAAGGATGAATGGCAGATTTCCTTTCCCTTATTCCTCCCTCCTCACTCTCATTATCCCTCCCCCCCCATTGTGGGGTTTACGTGAGCGTGGGGGGGGAGGGGGTGTGGAATAAAAAACGGAGTGTTTCTTTTATTTGCTAATTAAGGTGTAGAAACTAACATTGCACAGTTAGAACTTTTTTTTCTCTTTCGTTCGGCTGTTTCTAGGGGTGGAGGGGTGGGGGTGGGGGTGAGAAAAGGAATTTATTTATCGGAACAGCTCAATTTTATCCCCCCCCCACTTCCCAATCGGATATTTTTTAAAAGGGGATTGTATCTTTTTCTGAATGAAATGGAATATTGAGTGAAAATGACTCTATTCACAATAGTGACTGTCGTTAGTTGATCATTAAAGGAGTTACTCACTCCGAAGGAAGGATTACATTGTAAGTTTAATTCCCATTGTCATTTGTTTATTTATTTATTGTTACATTTTATTGTTGTAAATATTTTTTATGTTTTAAGTGTGTTCTTGGAAGTGCTGTTGTGGGGATGTGACTCATTGATGTTGTTTTCGGGTCTGAGCTGGCTGCCTGCATGAGATGACAGATCCGAGAAGCCCTTTTATGACCTTTTACAACTAGAATGAGGCGCGAGGGGGAGCGCAGGGGAGAGGGGGGCCGGCAGGAAGGAAACAACAGTTGTGAGCGTCGCTCTCAAACGGGAAGGACGTTTGAACACGGGATGCTTGCTCTTACTCAAAGAAAAACCCGTAAGGAGAGGGTTCGATTCTAAGTGAGAACGAAGATTCTCGGTGAATCAAGAACAGTTCTGTGGAACTGAAATGGATTCTGTGTGAACCACATTGTAGGCAAAGGTTAAATATTCTTTCGCCGAGTTTGAGGTCGGTAAAGCGAGAATCTGCAAAGTGAGCTTCTCCACCTCATTGCATAATTGTTTGCAACAGCAAACGCCTACGGAGTCGAGAGCATTCCCAGCACGTGATTGTACATAAGTGTAAATAAACTGTGTCGTCCTTACACAACTCTCATGCGTGAATTGTTGGACGCATTTCTAAACATCTCTTGGCGCAGCAAGTCTGAGGCATACGTCGGTACGGGTGTAACAACCGCAAACCTGTTTTTTTACCGAAATAAGGGTGAAGGTAATCAAGAGACTAACTCATCGTTCTCCGGCGGCCGCGACATTTGGAGCAGGACACGACACCCTTACTGTTATCCAGGATCTGCTGTTGGGTTGTTTTACCTCTGAGCGGCACTTTTTTACGCATAATGTGCTAAATGGCCAAGTCACAAGATCCCCGAGGGCTCAGAGAAGGTTGGGGGAGGGGACCCACTGGAACAGCTGTTGGGAGACAGATGGTAGCCTCCCGTCAAGGCCACCCAGCGTGTTCTTTAACGTGCACAGGGTATGGCTCTCCCATACACGGGGCCACGGCTTAACGTCCCATCCGACGGACGGTGGCCTTTCCAAGCCCATCGGTGTTCCCTACTGACGTGGGCAGGGCGGGGAGTTTTGCGGAGATAAATCTCAACGCTGACTCAGCTGGGACTCGAACCTGGAAACTACAGATTGCGAGCCTGGTGCGCTACCGACTGAGCCACCCCCGCCCCTCTGAGGAAAGGGGACTCACTGGATAGCTGTTAGGAGACAGATGGTAACCTCCCGTGAAGGCCATCCAGCATGCTCTTTAACGTGCACAGGGTATGACTCTTCCGCATCCGAGCCACGACTTAACATCCCATTCGACGGACGACGACCTTTCCAAGTCCATAGCTGTCCCCTATCGACTGAGAGCAGCACGGGAAGTTATGTGGAGGTAAATCTCAATGCTGGTCCAACTTGGATTCGAACCTGGGAACTGCAGATTACGAACCTGGCGCGTTACCAACTGAGCCACCCTAGTCCCTGTAATAATACGAACTTGGTTTTTTGCAATTCTTGAGTCAAATTATAGGTGTATTTAAAGAAAAAATAAATAAGAGAAACATTACATATAGTATATTTTTTTCCCCCTCTCAAACAAAAAAAAATTATTTGTAATTTTCTTTGTTGTGTAATATTTTTTTATTATAATTATTTAAATTATTATAATTTCTTTTATTTGTAATTTTAAGTTTCTTTGTCTCTATTATTAGGCAACTTGGCACTGATCGAGGGGGGTGGGATGATTTTTAGATTTGGCCGGGGGGGCTAAAGTGTTCTTAATCCGTCCCTAGGTTTAATTAATCTAGTGCTATCATATTAACTAAACAACCAAAAATTTTCTTGAAATAATTCCAAAATGTGTACAACACTGACACGAAATGCAAATGCTTTCCCAACGATCAAGAGGAACAGGAGCTTGCCCAGTCGGTAGCGTGACAAACTCGTTATTTTACGTCACTGTGCTCTATTGACATTCTCTCCGCTAATCTTCACCGAACTATTGGTGAGAGGCGGGGGAGGGGGGCTCAATTGGTAGCGCTCCAGGCTCGTAAGCTGGTTTGGGTTGTTTTACCTCTGAGCGGCATTTTTTTGCACACCATGGGCTAAATGGCCAGGTCACATGGACCCCGAAGGCTCAGAGAAGGTTGGGGGAGGGGACCCACTGGACAGCTGTTGGGAGACAGATGGTAGCCTCCCGTCAAGGCCATCCAGTGTGTTCTTTAACGTGCACAGGGTATGGTTCTCCCGCACACAGGGCCACGGCTTAACGTCCCATCCGACGGACGGTGGCCTTTCCAAGCCCATCGGTGTCCCCTACTACCTACTGACCGTGGCAGGGCGTGTCTACCTACTGACCGTGGCAGGGCGTGTCTACCTACTGACCGTGGGCAGGGCGGGGAATTTTGCGGAGATAAATCTCAACGCTGACCCAGCTGGGACTCGAACCTCGGAACTACAGATTACGAGCCTGGCGCGCTACCGACTGAGCCACCCCCGCCCCCAAGGGGAACAGGAGCTTGCCCAGTCGGTAGCGTGTCAAACTCGTTATATTACGTCACTGTGCTCTATTGACATTCTCTCCGCTAATCTTCACCCAACTATTGGTGAGAGGTGGAGGGGGGGGACTCAATTGGTAGCGCTCAAGGCTCGTAAGCTGGGTTGGGTTATTTTTCCTCTGAGCGGCACTTTTTTGCACACAATGGGCTAAATGGCCAGGCTACAAGGACCCCGAAGGCTCAGAGAAGGTTGGGGGAGGGGACCCACTGGAACAGCTGTTGGGAGACAGATGGTAGCCTCCCGTCAAGGCCATCCAGCGTGTTCTTTAACGTGCACAGGGTATATCTCTCCCGCACACGGGGTCACGGCTTAACGTCCCATCCGACGGACGGCGGACTTTCCAAGCCCATCATTGTCCCCTACTGACCGTGGGCAGGGCGGGGAATTTTGCGGAGATAAATCTCAACGCTGACCCAGCTAGAACTACAGATTACGAGCCTGGCGCGCTACCGACCGAGTCACCCCCTCCCCTCTCGTAAGCTGCAGTTCTCAGGTTTAAGTTCCGCCTGGGCCAGCGTTGAGATTTGTCACCGCAAACTCACGCCCTGCTCTCAGTCAATAGGGAACATCAATGGAATATTAAGCCGTGGCCCCGTTTGCGGAAGAGCCATACCCTGTGCACTTTAAAGAACATTCTGGATGGCCTTGACGAGAGACTACCATCTGTCTCCCAACAGCTGTCCAGGTAAATATATATGAGGACAAGACCCACTAGTTCCGCCTAAAGCACTACCAATATTGGATAATATAATGCTTACCACTAACTACGGTCAGGGGCAAGACAGTACCATATAGATACAGCTCATCCCCGACTACCTAATGGCGAACAGTGCTATAGGAGTAAAGCTCATCCATCGGTCAAAACCTAAAATTAATCTATGTCCCGGACCGCCACAAACAAGGATATAAAGATCCAAGTTGCCTCGGATAACGTGAAGGGAACTCTTAGTCCGTCCGTCTTCCATCTTGGGCTGCCCAACTGGTCCCACTCCGGTCAGCATAGTCCTCGACTTCATTTAGGCCCTCAAGCCCCCCCCCCCCCCCCCCACCTCGACAAGGTGGTTTCGTATCGGGGGGTTGGGGGGCAACAGATGTACAGTGGTTCCCCTCCCTCCAATCTTCTCTCAGCACTCATGGTCCTTGTGACCTGGCTATTTAGCCTATGGTGCGCAAAAAAGTGCCGCTCAGAGGTAAAGCAACCCAATTCAACGCTCTCTGTGAGAAAGGGAGACCAATATGCCCTGAAGGATATTGTCCGTCTGAAGGAACATTAAGTCAGGGCTCCGTATACAGGAGACCCATACAGTCCTCGTTAAGAAACACGCTGGATGTGCTTGCAAGAAGTTTCTATCTTCTAACAACTATCCACTAGATCCCTTAACCAATTCTGACCCGTTTCAGTCCTTGTGACTTGGCAACGTATTCCAATGTGCGAAAACAAGCGCCATTTAAAGCTGAAACAATCCAACCCTCTCTCGAAATCATCCCGAAATTTTCCAAATCCCTGCGAGAGACTGAAATGTTCTCCCAAATGTCAAGCTTCGGGAATCTCTCAATTCATTCGGAGTAGGGGAAATGTAACGGGATATTTAAGACGCAGACAATGCAAAGAGATAATTAATCCGCATCGCAAGGAGCCTTCAGCGGTGGCATTAGAAACCACATAAGTCGTTCCGCATCCTCGAAGAATAGATCTTGGAAACTGATTCTAACCTTTAATAATTAAAATCTTCCCATTTATTTGGAAGAGGAGGATTTAGACCCGACCATCTGAGGCCAGAAGTGTTTAATAAATGTAATCTGACCGCAGACCCTTTTGGAGACGGATTCAGCGAAGACCCTTGCTCCGGTGATGGAAATGAGAAAGAGGGATCAAGATTCTGTCTCAGCTCAGCCACCCTCCGTATTTGGGGGCTTTCACGAGCTCCACACCATTACACAGGCGTGCAATTATCGTCTTATCTCGGGTTAGTCCGGATATCAGGGGAGATCCATCCGGTGAAGCTCATGTTATTTATGACGCCTTTGGAGCCCAGGCATGCTGTTCTCTGATTGGCTAGCTGAGATACGAGGGAGAGTAAATCAGAGCCTTGCAGGAAATTTGTTTAATGATTATGAAATACGAGCTGTGATGCATTATTGCTTCAGAATCTTCTAGACAATATTCCGTAGCTTAATTCGAAAGCCTTGCGATCGAAATGTAATGCAACTAGAGCTGGGGTCAATTCGTGATGTTATGAGAGTGGCAGGATAAGTTCAGAGATTAATTTATTTGTGAGGATAGTAGGGAATAGATGTTAATCAGTAATAAGCAAACAGATTTGATGTTCATTATTAAGTGAAAGTGTCTCATTGTTGTGGACTTTTTGTTTGTTTATTCGTTAGATGAGTCCATCACCATCATTTCCTAACAAATATATTTTTTTTAAATAAAACTAATTTTTTTTGTTTGATAACAAACTAAAAATATTATTTAAATAGCAATATAGAACAATTGGAAAATAAGTATTAAGAATAGTTTTTAAGATTGAACGTGTGATGTTCTTCGTATATTTAATTCAGCAATCAGTTTTATTGGGTTGGGTTGTTTTGCAGTACTGTGCGAATTAGTTGGGACAATCGATGGAACGCTAAGTCCCTTTCGCTGCAGAGTCTAAACTGCTGCAAGTCTAAACTTGTTCGTAACCTTCTGTAGCAGGGGCGGGGGTGGCTCAGTCGGTAGCGCGCCAGGCTCGTAATCTGCAGTTCCCAGGTTCGAGTCCCAACAGCTGTTCCAGTGGGTCCCCTCCCCCAACCTTCTCTGAGCCTACGGGGTCCATGTGACCTGGTCATTTAGCCCATGGTGTGCAAAAAAGTGCCGCTCAGAGGTAAAACAACCCAACAACCCAACCCTTCTGCTGCAAGTCTAAACTTGCGCATGCAGCTTCCGGGCCACAGACGCTTCACCCTATTGAAGGAATAATAGACAACAAAAAGTACATAGGCGTTCTGGAGGTGAAAATGGTCCCAACACTGCAGAAGCTGTTTCCTAACGGCGATGGGGTATTTCAACAGGATCTGGCTCCATGCCACAATTCTAAGCTTGCTAAGAGCTTCTTTACCCAGCAGCATTTGATGGTATTGGAGTGGCAAGAAAATTCACCCGATCTTAAACCCCATTGAAAATTTGTGGGCCATTATTAAAGCGTGCATATCTAAGATGGATTGCACGACGAAAACCAAAATGATAGAAAGTGTCATGAAAGTGTGGTACCACGACCCTGAAGTGAAGGATATGTGTGGAAATCTAGTGGCATCAATGGTTGAGAGGGTGAAAGAAGTAATTAAAGCTAAGGGGGGGGGGGTCACATTCACTATTAACTACAATATTAAACAAATAAATATTTTAGTTGTGTCTTTGTTACTGCATTTTCCTATTGTCCCAACTAATTTGCACAGTACTGTACCTCTGAGTTACACTTTTTTCCTCACAATGGGCTAAATTCACAGGGTCCTCGAGGACTCAGAAAATGGGTCACAGGGACTCTGAGGACTCAGAAAAGGTTGGGGGAGGGGACCCATTGGAACAGCTGTTGGGTGACAGCACACGGTACAGCGGCTTAACGTTCCATCCGACAAACAGCGGCCTTTCCAAGCCCATCGGTGTCCCCTTTTATGACCTAGGCTGGGTACAGCTAGAGGTCCTGTATAGTTAGAGGCTGGCCATCTCGGTGATTCACTGCCATTGGTTGATTGAGTCACGTGGTTTATGGGCGCCATGTTTTGTCGTACCGTGAGACGAAAGCCTATGAGTTAGTGTATGTACCAAGTTAAAACTTCTCAGTTGTTACAGTTTTATATATTTCTACCACTTTTTTTTTTGTCTATAAAAGCTTCCATATTTTATGAATGCCTCACTGCGCTCCATTTGGGTGTAAAAATTTCACTGAAAGAAATAAATTGATGAAAATTTTTTTTTTGCCGAGAAACTCCATCAGAAGACGGCAATCGGCTGCAAAAGTGTAACGAGCTAACTGAAAACCGACAAAATATTTCTTTTAAAGTTCGTTTGAGAAACGAGCTAATGTTTTCACTTTGTCGTCTGTCTATGCCAATATTTGTTTGTCTGTCTGTCCGTCTCTCTGTTAACTGTTGTCTGTCCATCTGTCTTTCCGCCTGTCTGTCCGCCTATAGACAATCAACTTTTTTACCTTTAGAGCTAAATTAAAAATTCTTTTTGGATTGGATAGATGTCAAACAAATATTGCGATTCGCAATTTTGAAAATTTTCACTAGCTTTAATAACGCCCTCTAGCGGTGGAAAAAGGTGGAAAATGCTAAAATTTCAAACGAATATTACAACAAACTATTTACACTGGAAATCTTATTATCAGAAGTCTATAGCTGCAACAAGGCTTACCTTCTTAGCCAAAAGGAGGTGCGAAAATTAAACTTTTTTATTTTAAGAAATAAACGAAACAATTTTTTTATTTTTTTTTTGTTTTACAGGCACTAAAAAATAGTAACGATTTAAACAATATTTGATAATCTCAGCGTTAACTGTAGACGTTTAAACGTCTATAAATCAATAAATGTTTTTGTGAAAAAATCCGGCGTTTCAAAAATTCAAAAGTTAGTTTTTGAAACTAAATAAGAATTACTTTACTAAACTTTTTTAAAGTAATTCTTATTTAGTAAATTATTTATTAAATAAATTAATGTTAAATAAATTAAATAATTATAAAATAAATTATTTAAATTAATTGCCAAGTTTTTAAAAATAATTAATCACCAGTTGAACTTTTAGAGCTAAAGATACGAATAAAACTGCTCTTGTAATTTAATTCTAGTGGATTCAAGTTTGGGCACTAAACTATCTTGCACAACTTTAAATGATACCTTCACCAGTGACCACTTCCCTATTAAAATAGAAGGATTTATTAAAAAGCAAGAGTACATCCTACTAAAGTAACAAACTGGGAAAATTTCAGAGAAGTTCTTTATCAGGAAATTAGTTGCATTGAAGATTCTCCAACTGTTTCTGCTATAACAAATAAAATTGAAAAAGTTAAGCTCGATAATTCCACTGAAATTAAAAACCCTAAAAATTTAAAATATAATATAGAACAAATTAATAAACTTATACCTCTCAGGAGACGAGCAGAAAGGAGAGCAAGAACCACCAGAAGATTTGATCATATATTATAAAAAGATAAATGCCTTAACGAAAAAACGAATAGAGGAAGCCAAAACAAAGGAATGGGACAGTTTTTGTTACAATATTAATTTCTTTACTTCCCTATAAAGATATGGAAAATGATCAAGTCGATTGGGTAACAAGTCATACCTTCTTCTTCTTGGAAGATCATGACATTAAAATTTTAAGACTGTTGCGAATGATTTTGCAGAGGTTTTTTACTTCACAGGAAAATCACTTCTTTTCCACGGAGTTTAATCAGAATCAAATTGTAGTAGAAAGAGAAATTACTCTTGCATTGAGAAAATGTAAAACATCGACTTCGCCAGGACCGATGGAATAACATATAAGATGTTAAAAAAATCTTATTCAATCGCAAATAAAACTTTTGCTAGCATCTTTTAATGAACTCTGGGTTAAAAGGACATTGCCACAATACTGGAAAATTGCACATATTGTCCCTATTCTGAGGTCAAATAAGCAAGCGAAAGATCTATCTTCTCTCAGACCTATTGCTCTGAGCTCTTGTTTAGGAAAACTGCTGGAGAACATGGCGAATAGGAGACTCAACTGGATTATAGAATCACATAATTATCTTCATTATGCAGTTTCTGGTTTCAGTAGAGGTCGGAGCTCAATAGACAACGTCATTAATTTAGTCTCGGATATACAAGCAGGATTGAACATTAGAAACACTATTGCCGTAACAATATTTCTCGACTTGAAAAAAACCTATGATTTAGTGTGAATCAGAGGACTACTACATAAAATTTCAAAATTGAAAATGACGGGAATCATGTTTGCGTAAATAAAAATCCCGTGGCCGAGTGATTAGCGCGCTTGGCTACTGATCTACGGGACCTGGTTTCGAGCCCCGGGTAAGGCATGGATGTGTGTGTTGTTTTTCTGCTGAGGTCCTGCCATCCTCTCAGACCTTCTACTATGGCATATAAACTGACAGACTCCTGCCAGACCTATGTGGGAAGCAGCTGCTTGAGGGGGTATTTATTTATTTTATTTATATGTTTGCGTACTTGAATCATTTGCTAACAGAAAAATTATTCTGAAATTAAAGAATGCAACTTCTGCTATAAATCCTTTAGAGAATGGTCTTCCACAAGAAGGAGTGCTTAGTCCAATACCCTTCAATCAGTTTTTACACGATTTTCCTGATATTTTAACAAAGAATGTGAGACTTTCTGTCTGTGCAGATGACACTGTGATTTGGTACACTGGCAGAAGCTTATCCAGAATCCAGTCGGTGCTCTAATCGGATTTTAACGAGACTGTTAAATATTTTGATTCATGGGGACTGGAAATATCCGAAGAAAAGACTGTAGTAATGCCCTTTTGTAGCCATCGACGATTTCCAGATATTTCTATTAATTACAAGGAACGTTCCCTGCAGGTTGTGAAAGAACACTGTTATTTAGGAATCCTACTGGATTCTGAACTCAAATGGAACTCCTATATTCGTCAACTGATCTCCACTTCTAAACCTATTATTAACATGTTAAGATGCATTGGGTCCAGCAAGAATGGAGCATCGCCTCGTCAGATGATATAACTTTACAGATCAAATTTAAGATCAAGATTGGAATATGGGGTTTTTCCACTGGATAGTGCTATCCCTCCCTTTGTTAAAAAGCTGGAAACTATTCATAACCAAGCTCTATGAATCTGCTTGGACCAGTTAAGTCTTTGTCCATCTATTTCTCTGAATGCTGAGGTTAATATTCCACCTCTATCCATCAGAAGACCCTATGTGCTGTTTTCACACTTCTCATGATTGCTCTTCAAACAAGAATATCACCAGGTGACTGATCAAATCCTTTTTGGATCAGGAAAGAAGATCAGTGATGTAACTATTTCCATCCGTCGACATCCCCTCTTTGATTTGATTTCAGCACAAAGTTATGAGGTAGACAAACTTTCTGAAAAACCTCCTTGGACCTTTCAACAATTTGATTGCTTTGTTGGAACATTCAAAATTCTAGGTTTCACATCTAAAAATGAACTTGAAAACTTAGTTCAAAATATTATTGCTCAGGAGCTCATAGAACAAAAATATGAAAATCATATTAAATTTTTCTTTGACGGATCTTTAAACTTAATACAAAGAGGTGGAGCGGCTTTTTGGGTCTCAGAAATGTCTCACCTTGAAGCTATCAGGCTGCAAGGTGTCTCAGATATTATAACTACTGAGTTGATTGCAATTGAAATGGCTCTAAAGTGGTGTTTTAAACAACCAAAGTCTATTTTGTTCTACTTACAGATAGTAACTCATCATTGTTATTTCTTCAGGAAGACCCATATGAATCCAAGAATAATGGGCTTTCCAAAACATCCTTGAGACTATTGATAAAATAATTGAAAAAGTCTCCAAAATTATTTTGCAATGGATCCCTTGACATGTAGGTGCCCAGGGAAATGAAATTGCTGATTTTTTTTTAGCAAAGTCGGCCCTTAACAGTGAAAAATACCTCCAGATGCAAATTGGAAATTTATATGTTTCTAAGTTAAAGAAAAATTAAAGGAGAGCTTTCTACATGACTTCCAAGCCATCGCTGAAAGAAAGATCAATCAGCGACAATTAGCAGAGAACAAGATCCTTCCACTAAATGATCTGCACCTTTCAAGAAGAACTTTTGTGTGCAGCACCAGACTCAGAACAGGTGCATCACTCTTGAATGACTCACTTTTCAAGATGAGAAAGGTTCTTTCCACCAATTGCCAGACGTGCAACGTAAAGGAAACGGTGATTCATGTTCTGCTTACTTGATCCAGAGAAACAACTTAATAGCAAGATTAAGAAAAGAGAATATCTTTGAACTAAGACAACGGCGAGACGGCGTAGCACGGATGCAATGAGGCCTGGAAGGTTGCCAGAGGCACACGTGCCCATTCGGATTCCAGTAAAGCACGGAAGTTCCGGAGATGACGTGGCTGTGGGTCCATACGCCGAACCTATCGATCCAAATGGTCCCACAAGTGCTCTATGGGATTGAGGTCGGGCGATTTCGCCAGCCAAGGGAAAACAGAGACATCGCTGTCGTGTTCCTGGAACCAGTCACGGACCACTTTAACAACAGAGCAGGGCGCATTGTCCTGTCGGTAAACACCATTACTACCAGGATAAACGTCCAACAAGAAGGGATGCACGTGGTCAGCGAGGATGGACAGGTCAGGTAGCCATTGGCATTTAGGATAGATATTCACACTTCCACCGCCGGCCTGTACTTGATTGACAAGCGTATCCGAGTGTTGGTTCTCGTGTGTCTGAGGCCATATCCCCACCGCTCGTCACTTCTGTGAAGTAGAAACCTCGATTCATCGGAGAAGGCAACCTTTTTCCACTCTTCCACTGTCCAATGACGGTGGAAGCTATTTCCGAGATGCTTCCACCGTCATTGGACAGATGCTTGGCGCGGTAGCCGATGATCATTCCTTTTTGAACTACCGTCAAATCAATACCTCTGTCCATTGTGCTCACGTTACGCACTATGGCTCATCTGTCCTGGCCGGCCGCTTATATCTCCGTGTGGTCGACCTTGTCATGTGCACTTTGTGATGCGCATGTGTGGGTACACTGTGATTCCGTGGGTGGTCATATTATTCTGATACGACTGTATATATATATATATTGTATATAAATTATCAGGAAGTCCAAATTTGAGGGGCTTCTAAGCGTCCTATAACATTTTAATCTCTCCATTATGTATCAAAGTTAGTTCTGATATGGCAATGACCAGGACTGGTGTATAAAGGTGCACTAGAATTCCCTCTTTCCTTTCCCTCCGATAAAAAAAGGCTAAAAGTGGGAATCTTAGATAACCACTGAGCATAGAGTTCTGTGTTTGAGTGTTGCTCTATGCCCCCCCTCCCTCCCTCTAAACAATAATGAAAAAAAAATATATATAATAATAATAAAAGCCGTCCTCATAGCCGATGGTTAGCACGCTTGGCTACTGATCTAAGGGATCTGGGTTCAAGCCCTGGGTAAGGCAAGGATGTTTGTGGTGTTTTTCTGCTGAGTTCCTGCCATCCTCACGGATCTTCTACTATGGCGTATAAACTGACAGGATTCTGTCAGACCTCTGTGGCAAGCAGCTGATATTTATTTATTATTATATATGTATATATGGTTCTATCTCTGTCCTGATCGGAAAGCATGTGATTTGAGTTGTATTATGAACTACTGAGATCTGTTAATTTTTTCAAAATCACAGAAAATAGGAAACATATCACACAGTCTTAAAATCAGCGGTTCGGGGTTCGAGTACCAACTGCGGATGTCGAGATTTTTCCCATCTCCATCAGCACCAGAGAACAACAGGCTTGAACAGCTCTCAAACGAAATAGAAAATATTTAATCTGTGAGCTTTATGCAAATTTGCCTAAAAATACTATTTCAAATTGTTTATTTTAAAAAGATATATCATGTAATTTTTGACTGTTAAAATAAAAGTAAAATATTACAAAGTAATTTAATGTTTTTTTTTCTGGTATATAGCAATTAGAGGATTTTGAAGAATTAAAGAACAATATCTTTTTCTTCCAGATTCAGAATATTCTTGATTTTTCCTAATCTTGTGATGAAAGGTCTGCTCAGTTGGTAGCGCACCAGACTTGTAAGCTGATGTTTCTTAGTTTGAATCCCAGCTAGACCTGCTTTGAAAATTCCTCCAGTAACCGCCATTCTGCCTTCGATGCAGAACATCTAGACACCTCCTGTAACAGAAAGCCAGAGGACCAAATTTATGACTTCAATTTAAGTAGTCCTTCTTCTTCTTCTTCTTCAACATAAACTATTATTCCGGAAATCACTCGGGGCCTTTCGCCCCTCTCGTCCGGAAATTCTATTAAGAAAGGTCCGTGCACTATGTGCGAGAGTCCTCTCAATTGAGTCTGGAAAACTGAAATTTCAAAAGCAAAATCATAAAATTGTCTGCAATCTTGGACATTCCAGAGTTTTCTGAAGGAAGGAGGTAGTTCAGTAGAAACTGAAAGTTCTGATTAACGTCATTAAAATCTTAAGAACGATTGATCTCCTAATGCAGAAACATCATGGTATAATTTGGGCACTAAATCAAATTCTGTCAATCGATCTTGTATCCTTTAAAAACTGTAATATTAATTTAAAAGTACATTTTCTTTTTATCAAATTCTTGTGTCCCAGTAGATCTTTGAGTGTAAATTCTTTAATTCCAATTTCTTCCAGTGAGTGAAACATTTTATCTCTATGAGTATCAAATTTACTGCAATTAAGTAACACATGAGTAACACATGAATAACATTATGACAGGCAGATGACTCAGCTCTCTTCATCTTATGCATTTGATCATTTAGTCTTGTGGTCCATGTTCTGAGCCTGGTAATGGTCACTATGTCGTTTTTAGTTAATCCGAAATCTTGAAATGGCTCAATGTTTTGACTAATTAAACTCCTATAGGCACTTCTTATATTTTTGATTCTAATATTATTTCTGGTGGACTCTGTGTTAATCTTTATACTGATGTTTATCTAAAAATATATTTCATTTAGGAGAAAATGAATTAGTATTAATTAGCATTATGATATTTTCCAGTGAGTGAAACGAACTGTGATGACGAATAATTTTCTTTCTGAATAAAATATATTTATAGATAAACATTAGTATAATGATTAGCACAAAAGTCCACCAGTAATAATATTAGAATAAAAAGTATAGGAATTGTCTATATGGTAGGACTAGTTAAGATGATGTCCTAATTTGGTTCACTGACCATCTGTTATAGGAGGTATTGATCTAGATATATCAGGTCTGGAAAATCTACTAACATAGTGTGTTAATTAAACAAACGGTGTTTATATTAAACCTAATCTTTTAAAAAGTTTCTGGTAGCAGTTTATTTTTAAAAATTTTGCAATTAATTCTAAAATAGTCAATAATATTTTAATAAACTCGGGGTAAATAATTTTAATATAAAATAGGTTTCTCTCATGCAATTATAAATTAAAAAGCTTTCAATTAAATTTAGATAAATAAAACCCTAAATCTTTTCGCGTATTTAATTTTTCTCCTTCCATCACTCCTTTGTTCTATGGCTGTACAGGTCCGGTGTATTGAGGTGTTTCTGAACAGGGTCACCTAGATATGTTGGAACTGGGCAGCAGTTGAACAAAAGGAGGAAAATTAAATATGTGTAAAGATTTATATCTTAGTTTTTTTTACAAAATTTAACTAAGAGCAATTTATTATTAAATAAAATAATAAAGTATTTTTTTATTTTTATTAAACTACTTATGAATATTTTAAAATTCATTGCAAGTTTTCTAAAAAATAAACAGCTACCAGTTTAATTTTAAAGAAAAGATTTATAATTTAAATACCCATTAATGATAAAATAATTTCTACTGCACTGTGCAAACCAATACTACCACACAGGTGGCACGTTAAAGAACATGCTGGATGTATTTGAAAGGAAGCTTTCATCCGATTTCTAAAAGCTGTCCAGTGCGTCCTCTTCCATTCGCTCTGCCGTAAGTCAGTAAGGGACATAGATGGGCTTGGAAAGGCCGCCGTCCATCGGCTGGAACGTTAAGCCATGACTGTGTGCAAAACAGCCATACCCTGTGCACATTAAAGAACATGCTGAATGGCCTTGATGGGCAGGCTACCATCTGTCTCCTAACAACTGTCCAGTGTGTTCCCTGCCCCCAATCTTCTCTGAGCCCTCGGGGTCCTTGTGACTTGGCCATTTAGCCCGTTGTGTGAAAAAACGTTCCACTCAGATGTAATACAACCCAACGCAACCTCTTCCTCTACTTATCTCTGATCCCTTGGAGGTCCTTGTGAAGTGGCCCTTTAGATCACTGTGTGCAAAAGGTGTGTGGTAAGAGATCAAACAACCCAACCGAAGAACTACTAGAGCAGCCTGCTCGATATCTTTAAATAGCTCACGGAGTCATTCTTATAAAAAAAGGTTTAGAGACCTCTGCTCTCTACGAAAAAAAGAGAAGGAAATGAAGCAAAAAAAAAATTGTCGCTCTCATCTGTAGCCTCAGTAGGACATGAAACTCCATTTTCTGACGAAGTGAGGAGAAACGGCAACCAACTTCGTTTCCCGCGCACGACGTACAGAGTTCCCAATTTCGTTCCATCACCTCGCCAATTCTCTCTCTTCCGCTTCCTCCTCATCCTCAGACCACGTGGCTCCTTTGTGGCTCGAACTTCCTCCCCATCCTCCGCAGACCGATGCTCCATCACTCCTCCTCCTCCGCACTGAAATCATGTTCCACTTTCCGACTGAACTCTCTCTTGACTGCCAACGAGAAACGACATTTTCTCAGTTATTAAATTGAATCTCGGATCTTAACACTCTCAGCCAACCTTTCCCTCTTATTTCCCCCCTCCTCCCAATTCTCTGACACATTCAATCCCATCTGCATGGTCGAGGGAGTGTGTGTCACCCCACTCCCTCGACCATGCAGAGAGGTAGAGGGCCACTAACTGTGGGAGTGACCACAGTTAGTGGCCCTCTACCTTAGCGCTGACATTAATTACTAGAAAAATTGGCAGTTTCTCCTCTTAAGGTGCGACCACATAGAAATCAATTTGAGCTGTTTAGCGTTATAAGCGTTTCCAAAGTTTCAGGCTACCAAAAGCAAATTTGGCCTTAGAGCAAACTGGGCATCAGATTTGCCTGTTATTGTTAATAATTTTTTTTAAGAAGTCAGAAATTTTCAGCTCATATTGCTGCGCTTTCCCATGAGGCTACTTCCATCGTAACATAACTTTTTATATATTTATTCACAGCTCTAAAATTCAAAGTTAAATTTTAATGTGCTATATTCCTTTTCAAAGACTTCGCTACCCATGCTTTGAAGAACTCTGATTTAGACGCATATGTTTCCTTTCTATTTATTGGTATAGTGTTGATAAATGCAAATATATGTTTCAATAAGACTTGAATGCAACTCACAGATATTTAGCACCTGGATACAAGATCACACGTTTAAGCTCTGGAATGGCCTCCTCAATTCCTGGTTCTAATCCGATTGACAACATATGTCAGTCTAAAAATATCCTTCATCTGATCCTTTAGATGTCCCAGTAATTCTGAAACAACTTTGAAGTTATACGAGAATGCTACGAAATCGAAACGGATGGTTGCTATGGTGATGCAATGTAATGTTGTTAAATCCTTGCCAAATCGGATAAATAGCAGTTCCGTCTTCCACAGATGGCTACACCTAGAGATTAACGTATCTAATTTGAACGGGAATTTAATTTGCTTTATGGTACGTCATATTCCTCGCAATATTTCTCATAAAGATCTCACCATGTTTATGGAATTATTTCGGAAACTAAAAGTCTTCGATCCAGTCTATTTTTTTTATTTTGTGTAAAAATATATTACGAATTTCAGAATGTTTAAACTTATCTAATGTTCGGTTCCCTCGGTCAGAAAGGGAACACCGATGAGCTTGAAAAGGCCGCCCTCCGTCGGATGGGACGTTAAGCCGTGGCGACTTGTTTAGGAGGGTCACATTCTTGTGCACGTTAAAGAGCAAGTTGGATGACCTTGGCCGGAAACTTCCGTCTAACAGCTCTTGATGCTTTTTAGACCACCCCAGGCTCGTAATCTGCAGTTCCCAGGTTCGAGTCCCACCTGAGAAAGAGTTGAGATTTATCTCCGCTACTCCCGTTCTGTCCTCATTGAGAAACGGGAAGTGCAAAAAAATGCCTTCGTCCGTGG
The DNA here is from genome assembly GCA_038380435.1 of Ryuthela nishihirai. Lineage (NCBI taxonomy): Eukaryota > Metazoa > Arthropoda > Arachnida > Araneae > Heptathelidae > Ryuthela > Ryuthela nishihirai. Next base: position 115,943,630 of record JAWZYU010000003.1, read on the forward strand.
GACGGGACCAAAGCCGTGGGCCCATGTACGGGAAAGCCTTACCCTGCGCATGTTGAAGAACATGCTGAGTGGTCTTGACGGAAGGCTTCAAAATATCTCTTAACAACTATCCAGTGGGTTCTCTTCCCCCAACCTTCTCTGAGCCCTCGGGGTTCTTATGACCTGGCCATTTAGCCCATTGTGTGCAAAAAAAAGTGCCACTTAAGGATAAAACAACCGAACTGATGCCTGTAGGTGAATGCATTAGATCTCAGGCACAGAAATTCTTATTAAATGCAACTAATCACACTAATTAGTTAATATCTGATGCTGCAAATTATGATTCAGTTTGTCATCAAAGATTTAGAAGACCAAAGTGTATTTTGAATTTAAATTTAACTCTTTGCTATCTCGAGAGATTTCTCTTCATCCTTGCATTTTTTGTATCACAATTTGCTTTATTGTTTTAATATCATTGCCATTGGCATATATTAGTTGAAGCAGGTATGGGCCACTTCATCCTGTCCATTTATGATCTTTGGTCTATAAATTTGCTTACTTCACTGAGCTGTCTGAGTCTGTTTCTTTCTAGATGGCTCTGCGCTTGTGCCCTTGCCATTAGCCCAGTTCATGTCTGGAAACTATGACCCGCGAGCCGAATGCGACCCGCTACCTCTCTTTGTGGAGCCCGCAAGCTACTGATGAAAAGTGAATTTGTAAAACAGAAAAATGTTTTGTTTTCTTTTGGTTGTTTATATTTACGTTATTGATTATATATTACTCTGCCCACCCTTCCATTTCTGTTTCATTTGGCTGCCCACCCTTCCATTTCAGTTTCATTTGGCTACCCACCCTTCCATTTCAGTTTTATTTGGCTACCCACCCTTCCATTTCAGTTTTATTTGGCTGCCCACCCTTCCATTTCAGTTTCATTTGGCTGCCCACCCTTTCATTTCAGTTTTATTGGCTACCCACACTTCCATTTCAGTTTTATTTGGTTGCCCACCCTTCCATTTCAGTTTTATTTGGCTGCCCACCCTTCCATTTCAGTTTTATTTGGCTACCCACCCTTCCATTTCAGTTTTATTTGGCTACCCACCCTTCCATTTCAGTTTTATTTGGCTACCCACCCTTCCATTTCAGTTTTATTTGGCTACCCACCCTTCCATTTCAGTTTCATTTGGCTGCCCACCCTTCCATTTCAGTTTCATTTGGCTACCCACCCTTCCATTTCAGTTTTATTTGGCTGCCCACCCTTCCATTTCAGTTTCATTTGACTACCCACCCTTCCATTTCAGTTTTATTTGGCTGCCCACCCTTCCATTTCAGTTTTATTTGGCTGCCCACCCTTCCATTTCAGATTTATTTGGCTGCCCACCCTTCCATTTCAGTTTTATTTGACTACCCACCCTTCCATTTCAGTTTCATTTGACTACCCACCCTTCCATTTCAGTTTTATTTGGCTGCCCACCCTTCCATTTCAGATATATTTGGCTGCCCACCCTTCCATTTCAGTTTCATTTGACTACCCACCCTTCCATTTCAGTTTTATTTGGCTGCCCACCCTTCCATTTCAGTTTTATTTGGCTGCCCACCCTTCCATTTCAGTTTTATTTGGCTGCCCACCCTTCCATTTCAGTTTTATTTGGCTGCCCACCCTTCCATTTCAGATATATTTGGCTGCCCACCCTTCCATTTCAGTTTCATTTGACTACCCACCCTTCCATTTCAGTTTTATTTGGCTGCCCACCCTTCCATTTCAGTTTTATTTGGCTGCCCACCCTTCCATTTCAGATTTATTTGGCTGCCCACCCTTCCATTTCAGTTTCATTTGGCTGCCCACCCTTCCATTTCAGTTTTATTTGACTACCCACCCTTCCATTTCAGTTTCATTTGACTACCCGCCCTTCCATTTCAGTTTCATTTGGCTGCCCACCCTTCCATTTCAGTTTCATTTGGATGCCCACCCTTCCATTTCTGTTTTATTTGGCTGCCCACCCTTCCATTTCAGTTTTATTTGGCTGCCCACCCTTCCATTTCAGTTTTATTTGGCTGCCCACCCTTCCATTTCAGATTTATTTGTCTGCCCACCCTTCCATTTCAGTTTCATTTGGCTACCCACCCTTCCATTTCAATTTTATTTGGCTGCCCACCCTTCCATTTCAGTTTCATTTGACTACCCACCCTTCCATTTCAGTTTTATTTGGCTGCCCACCCTTCCATTTCAGTTTTATTTGGTTGCCCACCCTTCCATTTCAGTTTTGTCTGCCCACCCTCCCATTTCTGTTTTCTTTGGTGTCCAGTTCTTCGATTTCAGTTTTCTTTTGCGCCCCGCCCTTTCATTTCAACATTCTATTTAGACTTTAAGCTAAAACGTTTATGCATAAGAAAGTGCTGCTCAGAAATAAAGTAACCGAGCAACCACGTGAACGTTAAAAATCACTTAAATCACTAAACGTTTTAAAAATTTAAATCGTTAAAATTCTAAAGCTGAATGTTTTAAAGTGAGTCTTCCGTCTGTCTCCTAGCAGATGTTCAGTTGATCTCCGACCCATAACCCAGTTTTTATTGTCATTACCAATTCTCTATTTAGCCCATTGTGTGCAAAAAAGAGTGCCTCTCAAAAGCAAAAAAAAAATTAAAGAAATAATATCATTTTAATATTGCCACCTTTTCCCATCTGTTGCTACATATGAAAACATGAATACATAATTCCCAACGACCCTTCCTGCAAGCTCTTAAAAGGCAAGCAGCTGTTGCGATACTTTTAATAGTTTCATTTCCATCACCATGAAAAGATGAGGAGGAGCATGGAACGGGATCGAAGAGGTCAAACTGATATCTCCTGACGATATGACACGCCAACCATTTACACGCTGATAACTTCAAGAGAAGAGTCTCTTTCACCTCTTCGGCGGTAAATACACATTTACCTTGGAAACTAATTTCTCCGAATTGTCTACTTTGATGGTTTGATTGCCAGAGGCAATCCTCTCACTTCATCATTTTCTAAAGTGATGCACGCTATGATGCCGATAGCGTCCGGAGAAGGTTATTTTACTGCGACGCAACGACGCTTCGGAGCGGTAATCTGTTTTCTGAATGGGAGCTGCATCGGCTGTGATAAACGAGTCTTGGCTATAAAAGCTTTTCATTTTGCTGAAGCTGACAGGGGGGGAAAGGAGCTGAGTACCTCGTTACTGCCGAGAAAGTCCCGAATTTAGAACCATAACGTTCAGACGGTTGGGTCCTATATTTTGGGTGTCTCGTTCAGTTTTTGTTTCTGCATACAACAGAGTGAAATTTCTATTATTATTACATAGTGATGCTATTTTATTGATCCTGGTATTAATAAGTCACATGAAACACATATTCTAACAAACTTTTTGAATATTTTTGGGACGGGGAATAAAATGTTAAAATGTTTTTAATAGAAAATAAAAATTTAAATAAAATCATTCATATTAAAATTTAATAAAAAGGCAAAAAAATTAAATTTTTTAATACTTTTGTGATTGGTTTTGACTAATGAAAGGTCGATTTATTGAAAGTTTGGAATTATGAGGTGTCGAATAATTGAAAGTTTGGAATTATGAGGTGTAGAATTATTGAAAGTTTGGAATTATGAGGTGTCGAATAATTGAAAGTTTGGAATTATGAGGTGTCGAATTATTGAAAGTTTGGAATTATGAGGTGTCGAATTATTGAAAGTTTCGAATTATGAGGTGTCGAATTATTGAAAGCTTCGAATTATGAGGTGTCGAATTATTGAAAGTTTGGAATTATGAGTGTCGAATTATTGAAAGTTTCGAATTATGAGGTGTCGAATTATTGAAAGTTTCGAATTATGAGGTGTCGAATTATTGAAAGTTTCGAATTATGAGGTGTCGAATTATTGAAAGTTTCGAATTATGAGGTGTCGAATTATTGAAAGTTTAGAATTATGAGGTGCTGAATTATAGAAAATTCCGACATGGAATGTTGATTTATTGAAAATTTCGATTAATCAGATATTGGATTATTGAAACTTTCGACTTATGTGGATATCGAATTAAAGAAGGTTTTCTATAGTTATAGAATTGGAAATAGGAAAATAAAAAAAATCGTCTTGTGGGTTGTTTCACCTCTGAGTGGTACCTCCTTTGTGTGCATATTAGGCTAAATGGCCAGGTGACAAGAACCCATAAGATTCAGGTCGGGAAGAGCTATTATGAGACACATGAGAGTCTTCCATAAAGCCATCTTTCCATAAAGTTTGTTCTTTAACGTGCACAGGGTATGATTCTCCTGCACACGAGGCCACAGTTTAATGTCCCATCCGACGGACGTCGACCTTTCGGAGCTCATTGATGTCCCCTTTATGGTAGTGGGCAGAACGGGAGTTAATAGGGAAAATTTTCCTTCTAGACAGATTTGGGACACGACCCTGGGAACTATAAACTACCAGAAGTAACCCAAAACCATTCTGGAAATGAGTAGCGCCAAACAGGAAGTGACGCAAACCCCCCTAAAATTGTGTATGGAGCAAAATAGCCTTTCAAGTGAATCGGAAATGACTCCAGCTGACTGCTATGAACCGAAAGTGACCCGCACTATAGGGATTAACAAGGCCCAGCATCTGAACTAAAAAAAACCGGAAGTGACCCCTCAGAAAATTTATCTGTACAATGGGCTAAACAGCCAGGTCACAAGGACCTCGAAGGCTCAGAGAAGGTTGGAGAGGGGACTCATTGGACAGCTTAGAGACAGGTGGTAGTCTCCAGTCAAGGCCATCCAGCATGTTTTTCAATGTGCACAGGATATAGCTATCCCGCACACGTGGCTCCGGCTTAACGACGGGCGGCGACTTTTCCAAGCCCATCGGTGTCCCCTATTGACCGAGGGCATGATGGGAGTTTTTGTGGAAATAAATCTCAACCCTGGCACAGTTGGGACTCTAACCTAGAACTTCAGATTAGGTGTCTGAGGCAATGTTCAGAGTTAAAACCAATTCTAAACAAAACATCTTTCTCTGTGGATACGACAATTTAGCCCATTATGTAACAAAAAAGTACAAAATTTCGCCCGGTTTAAATTAGCCCAACTCTAAGTTCCTCATAAAACAACCAAAGGTGACATCAAAAACCAACTTTAAATCTAGAAAATGAAACAACAACTTATTCACATATATCAAGTTAATCAAGTTCAAACGAGCAAAAGATTTACGGAAATTAAATAAATTTTACCTTCCAGTACATTTTTTATACAACCCCTCTCTTATTAGCTATGCTAATTTGAGAATTAAGTACTCTCGAATTGTTCGCCTGTCTCGTAGTCACTTCTTAGAGGACGTGTTCACGATCATGAAGTTTTTTCTCGGCTTACATTTCGTAGTATCGTAATGACTTACATTAGGGAAACCTAAGCCAGCCACTATTGCATCGCTTTACTTAATGTTCCTGCGAAATCTTCCTCATAATGCACAAGAGACGGAAGGCCCGATGCACAGCAACACTAGGGTCACATATGGCACAGTGCTAATGCATTCTTCAAGCCCCCATGGGGGTTACGGTGTCGAAAGCATTGAGGCCGAAACTCACACTCATCAGCATTTTCTTCACGTTCAGAATACCTCGTTAAAAAATAATAAAGTGGGCGAAGAACGCTTTCATCGGATGTCCTAACTTAAGACATTAAACCAGCCCAGGAAAAGAGTCATAAAACGAATTGCAAAGCTTCCGTTGAAAACCCTTCGTCGCCGTTTTAATGGCGATGCATATGCAGACTCGAAGAGGCTCTATTTTGTTGATGTTGTCCAGGGGGATGTTTGGGAGATATTTGCGAGTTGAACCCTGTTGGAAAAAGTTGGAGTTTTCGGGGCAGAGTCCCAGATTGTGTGTTGTCTTACCTTTGAGCGGCGCTTTTTTTGCTCACAGTGGGATAAATGGCCAGGTTACAAGGATCTCGAAGACTAAGATTTGGGTTGGGTTGTTTTACCTCTGAGCGGCACTTTTTTTGCACACCATGGGCTAAATGGCCAGGTCACATGGACCCCGAAGGCTCAGAGAAGGTTGGGGGAGGGGACCCACTGGAACAGCTGTTGGGAGACAGATGGTAGCCTCCCGTCAAGGCCATCCTGCGTGTTCTTTAACGTGCACAGGGTATGACTCTCCAAGCCCATCGGTGTCCCCTACTGGCCGTGGGCAGGGCGGGGAATTTTTGCGGAGATAAATCTCAACACTGACCCAGCTGGGACTCTAACCTGGGAACTACAGATTACGAGCCTGGCGCGCTACCGACTGAGCCACCCCCTCCCCGTTGATCAGTAAGAGCGATAACATCATTTTTGTGCTCTGGAGATCGTCTATCTGGGCTAGTTAATTAACCTGTAACCTGGTTAGCCATCGCACAAAGGGAGGGAAATTAACTATGTGTAAAGATTTAAGTGATTTTATTTGTTTAAAATTCAACTACACGCTATTTAATTTAGAAGAGCATAAAGTAAGATAATTTATTTAATACATTTTTTTCAAAGAAATTCTTAAATATTTTACAATTAATTGCTAAATTTTTAAAAAATAAATCACTACCAGATTAATTTTAAGTTAAAGGATTTTAATTAAAGGCATTTTCTGAAATTAAATATTACACCTATCCCTCGATTTACACGGTACTCAGTTCACATAATTTTATCTTTGCATGGTCAAAAAATGCAACCAGTTTCGATTTACACGGTACTGACTGAGACGTACATAGAAAGGAAATCTCAGTCAGTACCGTGTAAATCGAAACTGGTTGCATTTTTTGACCGTACAAAGCCAAAATTGTGTGAACCGAGTACCGTGTAAATCGAGGGATAGGTGTATTTCCTCCATTAGTCCGAGTCACCTCTTTTAGCAAAGACCCCCGCACTCTTGAGTGCCTCTTGAGTTTGTATACGATGGGCATGGTCAGGTCACAAAGACCCCCAAGGGCTCAGAGATGGTTGGAATAGGGCTCAAGATGTTAGAGAACAGATGGAAGCCTCCCGTCAAGACCATCCAGCGTGTTCATGCACACGGCATGGTTGTCATGTACAGTCGCTCAAAAAAAATCCGAACACTGTGGTTGATTGCAGAATTCAGAAAAATATCTGGCAACGATTTTTTTAGAAATTAGTGATCTGGCAACTTTACACGAAGGTTGCCAGATCACTAATTTCTAAAAAAATCGTTGCCAGATAATTTTTCTGAATTCTGCAATCAACCACAGTGTTCGGATATTTTTTTGAGCGACTGTACACCGTACTACAACTTAACATTGCATTCGACGGACGGTGAACTTTCCTAGCCAATCGCTGTCTCCTTTTTATTGAAGGCAAAGTGGGAATTTAGTGGAGATAATCTTCAACGCTGCACTACTTAGGACTCGAACCTAGGAACTACAGATTACGAGTCTGACGCGCTTCCGACTGACTCGCTCCCAAAGAAACTTGGAAGCAAGACAGCTTGTCCTTCTCTACTTTAGTCTCAGAAATATCAACAGTTCACTTACTATATATTTCTAAATGCACTGGGACGAATTTATATTTTATTAATGAAAACCTGCATTCAGATTTCTCTAATTAGGAAATAGCTTTTCATTGGAAAATATAATTCGAAATAATCCAAATGCTACTCCAATTTCTTACATCCCGATTTTCTGAAATATTCTCGTAATACTGTATCTCTGCAAAACTTCCCGCCCTGCAAATGGTCAGTAGAGGACACCGATGGGCTTGGAAAGGCCGCATCGGATGGGACGTTAAGCCTTTGTCCCGTGTGCGGAAGAGCCATATTCTATGCACGTTAAAGACGGAAGGCCTTTACGGAAGACTTTCATCTGTCTCCCAACAGCTCTTCCAATACCCATTGGAAGAGCTGTTGATCCATTATATTATTATTAGTATTTCAACAGCTCTTCCAATACCCATTGGAAGAGTTGTTGATCCATTATAGTATTATTAGTATTTCAACAGCTCTTCCAATACCCATTGCCATTATATTATTATTAGTATTTCAACAGCTCTTCCAATACCCATTGGAAGAGCTGTTGAAAACGGATCCTTCCCAAACTTCTCTGAGCCTTTGGAGTCCTTGTGGTATAATAAGCCAGAAAAATTCCGTGAGAAAATCCAGTCTCAATCAAAAGACAACACGATAAAAAAAACTGCATACCAAGATATAATCAAATGTACTCAGCACAAACTTCTTTAAACCATTATCACGTTGTCAACAAAGACTTCAGCGATTGTTGCCACCAACTAATCACATGAAGCAATGAACAAACCATTTACTCAAACTATTGTTTTATTTCACTGATGTCAATATGTCAATCTCCCAATTCATCCCCGAAGCAGATAATCCTTTGCCAGTATCAATACTTAATCCCATTCCTCCATCAGACACTTCCTCCGTTACACTCGTTAAATCGTTAACTACGCAACAAACTCGTCCCCCGCGAGACTTGTAGAGAAATGGTGGCCTTAGCCAAGCCATTAAATGCTTCGCAAAAGCCCTTGGCCGTGGCTGACCACCAGAGTCCTGCCCTGCCCAGCACATCATTGATCTTAAAGCCACAGTAGCCTCCTGCGCTTCGTCCGCAAAGGGACTGCTCCTCTGATTGCGACACAGCGCCCCAGCTTCCTGGAGCTGCTGGTCTCCTGCTCTTCTTTCTACTCTGTTTGTCGCTTGGCAACGGTCTCGCTCCCTTTTTCTTTCCTTCTTTTTTTTCAGTTTTTCTCGGCCTTAGAGGATGGCGTATCGACTGTGATACTCCTTCTTTCTCTCTTCTGCGTAGTTTTTTTTTATTTTCTTATTCTTTTAAGTCGGCGGAGAGTGCGCTCAGACATAAAAGTAGTTCCTAAACTTTTTTCCCTTCTCTGTTCCTTTTAGTTTTGCTTGAGAAAACTAAGGAAACCCAGATCACTGCTCTCACCATTTTCCAACACCAACTACTTTTTCCTAGCAATCAACAACAGAGGCTATTGTTGTTCTGTTGCGTCATGTCAACAGTTCAAAGAACCCATATCGGAATTCAAATAATACCCAATCGAAGTTTTTTCTTTTCTTTCAACAACCTGTCGAATCGAAAGACTTTTTTCCCGATCAGGTTTTCCTTCCTGTGATTGACAAATAACAAGTGCGGGCAATTAATTTTTTCAGACATTGAGGATAAATGATAAAAAGTCTTGACTTGTGGTGTGGTGGCTCAGTCGGTAGCGCGCCAGGCTTGTAAGCTGCAGTTTCCAGGTTCGAATCGCATCTGAATCGGTGTTGAGATTTATCTCCGCATAACACCCTGCCCTCAGTCAATAGGGGACACCGACGGGCAAGAAAAGATGCCGTCCGTCTGATGGGAACGTTAAGCCGTGGTACCTTGTGGGAGAGCCATCCTTATGCACGTTAAAGAACATGCTGGATGGCCTTGACGGGAGGCTACAGTCTTCTAATTGCTGTTCAGTGGGTTCCCTTCACTCAACCTTCTCTGAACCTTGGGTTGGGTTGTTTTACCTCTGAGCGGCACTTTTTTGCACACCATGGGCTAAATGGCCAGGTCACATGGACCCCGAAGGCTCAGAGAAGGTTGGGGGAGGGGACCCACTGGAACAGCTGTTGGGAGACAGATGGTAGTCTCCCGTCAAGGCCATCCAGCGTGTTCTTTAACGTGCACAGGGTATGGCTCTCCCACACACGGGACCACGGCTTAACGTCCCATCCGACGGACGGCGGCCTTTCCAATCCCATCGGTGTCCCCTACTGACCGTGGGCAGGGCGGGGAATTTTGCGGAGATAAATCTCAACGCTGACCCAGCTGGGACTCGAACCTGGGAACTACAGATTACGAGCCTGCCGCGCTACCTACTGAGCCACCCCCGCCCCTTCTCTGAACCATCAGGATCAGAACCCCTGACCATTTCGTCCACTGTGTGCAAAAAAAGTGCCGCTCAGAGGTAAAACAATCTGGTGTTTCCTCCTACTGTCTGGTCAAAGGTAAGCAAAAAGGACACTCAATACACAGGTATTAGGGAAATAATGGACAGGCCACAATGGTCCCAATGCACATGGATTTATATCATACCGGGCCCGGAGAGTGTACTAACAAATAATTAACAGTTTCAAATATATACACAGCAAACCATCGATTTAATGGACTAATTGCTCAGTATTTAAATTCGATAAATACTGAGTGGCATTTATAAAAATCTGAAAAACAAGTTGATATGTACGTTTTCATTATATTTATTGATATTTTATACGAAACAACGACAGATTAAAAAAAAACTTGTTTTTGTATTTAGGTAAGAAGAAGTGAATATGTATTTGCAAACACGTGCAGCTGACACTCATGACTCTAATTTTTCAATTAATTCTAAGTTTTGTTTTACGCTCAAATTTATTTTTTTTTTAGGCCCACCTTCGAAGCCATGATTGATTCAAATTTCAACATCTTATTATAAATCCATCCAGAGTAAATTCACAGATTACCTGTAGAAATATACTTCAACAATTGTTAAAAACTTTAAAAAAAAAGAAATTATCGCTGACGCTGTGGGAATCGAACCCGCAACTCTCTAGATACACAACAGAATGCTCTAACCATTAAACCACACAACAGATGCTAAAATCATCCAGAATAAGACATCCAAAAATAATCAGACTGAGCGAATCGGTCGTACTGACTCAATTGGCTCAAATGAATCCTTTCACTCCTTGACTCCTATCTTTTACGAAGGAGTCGAATCAGAAGGAATGAATCGGCCGTATTGACTCAATTGGCTCAAACGGATCCTTTGATTCCTATCTTTTGGGAAGGAATGAATCGGCCGTATTGACTCAATTGGTTCAAACGGATCTTTTGATTCGTATCTTTTGCGAAGGAGTCGAATCAGAAGGAATGAGTCGGCCGTATTGACTCAATTGGCTCAAACGGATCCTTTGATTCCTATCTTTTGCGAAGGAGTCGAATCAGAAGGAATGAGTCGGCCGTATTGACTCAATTGGCTCAAACGGATCCTTTGATTCCTATCTTTTGCAAAGGAGTCGAATCAGAAGGAATGAGTCGGCCGTATTGACTCAATTGGCTCAAACGGATCCTTTGATTCCTATCTTTTGCGAAGGAATGAATCGGCCGTATTGACTCAATTGGCTCAAACGGATCTTTTGATTCGTATCTTTTGCGAAGGAGTCGAATCAGAAGGAATGAGTCGGCCGTATTGACTCAATTGGCTCAAACGGATCCTTTAATTCCTATCTTTTGCGCAGGAGTCGAATCAGAAGGAATGAGTCGGCCGTATTGACTCAGTTGGCTCAAACGTGTCCTTTGATTCCTATCTTTTGCGAAGAAGTCGAATCAGAAGGAATGAGTCGGCCGTATTGACTCAATTGGCTCAAACGGATCCTTTGATTCCTATCTTTTGCGAAGGAGTCGAATCAGAAGGAATGAGTCGGCCGTATTGACTCAATTGGCTCAAACGGATCCTTTGATTCCTATCTTTTGCGAAGGAGTCGAATCAGAAGGAATGAATCGGCCGTATTGACTCAATTGGCTCAAACGTGTTCTTTGATTCCTATCTTTTGCGAAGAAGTCGAATCAGAAGGAATGAGTCGGCCGTATTGACTCAATTTACTCAAACGTGTCCTTTGATTCCTATCTTTTGCGAAGGAGTCGAATCAGAAGGAATGAGTCGGCCGTATTGACTCAATTGGCTCAAACGGATCCTTTGATTCCTATCTTTTGCGAAGGAGTCGAATCAGAAGGAATGAGTCGGCCGTATTGACTCAATTGGCTCAAACGGATCCTTTGATTCCTATCTTTTGCGAAGGAATGAATCGGCCGTATTGACTCAATTGGCTCAAACGGATCTTTTGATTCGTATCTTTTGCGAAGGAGTCGAATCAGAAGGAATGAGTCGGCCGTATTGACTCAATTGGCTCAAACGGATCCTTTAATTCCTATCTTTTGCGCAGGAGTCGAATCAGAAGGAATGAGTCGGCCGTATTGACTCAGTTGGCTCAAACGTGTCCTTTGATTCCTATCTTTTGCGAAGAAGTCGAATCAGAAGGAATGAGTCGGCCGTATTGACTCAATTGGCTCAAACGGATCCTTTGATTCCTATCTTTTGCGAAGGAGTCGAATCAGAAGGAATGAGTCGGCCGTATTGACTCAATTGGCTCAAACGGATCCTTTGATTCCTATCTTTTGCGAAGGAGTCGAATCAGAAGGAATGAATCGGCCGTATTGACTCAATTGGCTCAAACGTGTTCTTTGATTCCTATCTTTTGCGAAGAAGTCGAATCAGAAGGAATGAGTCGGCCGTATTGACTCAATTTACTCAAACGTGTCCTTTGATTCCTATCTTTTGCGAAGGAGTCGAATCAGAAGGAATGAGTCGGCCGTATTGACTCAATTGGCTCAAACGGATCCTTTGATTCCTATCTTTTGCGAAGGAGTCGAATCAGAAGGAATGAGTCGGCCGTATTGACTCAATTGGCTCAAACGGATCCTTTGATTCCTATCTTTTGCGAAGGAATGAATCGGCCGTATTGACTCAATTGGCTCAAACGGATCCTTTGATTCCTATCTTTTGCGAAGGAGTCGAATCAGAAGGAATGAATTGGCCGTATTGACTCAATTGGCTCAAACGGTTCCTTTGACTCCTATCTTTTGCGAAGGAGTTGAATCAGAAGGAAAGAATCGGCCGTATTGACTCAATTGGCTCAAACGATCCTTTAACTCCTTGACTCCTATCGTTCGCGAAGGAGCTGAATCAGAAGAAACGAATCGGCCGTAGTGACTCAATTGGCTCAAATGAATCCTTTCACTCCTTGACTCCTATCTTTTGTGAAGGAATCGAATCAGAATGAACGAATCGGCTGTACTGACTGAATTGGCTCAAACGATTCCTTTGACACCCATCGTTCACGAAGGAGTCAAATCAGAAGGAATGAATCAGCCGTACTGACCGAATTGGCTCGAACGATTCGTTTGAGTCCTTGATCCTATTGTTTTCGAAGGAGACGAATCAGAAGGAACGAATCGGCCGTAGTGACTCAATTGGCTCAAATGAATCCTTTCACTCCTTGACTCCTATTGTTCGCGTAGGCATCGGGAAGGAATCGGGCATACTGACTCAATTGGCTCAAATGAATCTTTTGACTCCTTAACTCCTATCGTTCGCGAAGGCGTCGTCAGAAGGAACGAATCGGCTGTACTGACTCAATTGGCTCAAACGAATCTTTTGACACCTATCGTTCGTGAAGGAGTCGAATCAGAAGGAATGAATCGGCCGTACTCAACTGGCTCAAAACGAATCTCTTGACGCCTTGACTCCCATCGTTCGCGAAGGCGTCAAGTCATTAGGAAGGAATCGGCCTTATTGACTTAATTGGCTCAAATAAATCCTTTGACTCCTTGACTCCTATCTTTTTGCGAAGGAGTCGAATCAGAAGGAACGAATAGGCTGTACTGACTTAATTGGCTCAAGCGAATCCTTTGACTCCTAACATTCGTGAAGGAGTTGGATCAGAGGGAAAGAATCGGCCATACTGACTACTTGGCTCTAACAAATCCTTTGGCTACTACTGACTTAATTGGCTCAAGCGAATCCTTTGACTCCTAACATTCGTGAAGGAGTTGGATCAGAGGGAAAGAATCGGCCATACTGACTACTTGGCTCTAACAAATCCTTTGGCTACTTTGCTCCCATCGTTCTCGAAGGAGTCGAATCAGAAGGAACGAATCGACTGTACTGACTGAATTGGCTCAAATGAATCCTTTGACTCATATCTTTCTCGAAGGAGTCGAATCAGAAGGAACGAATCGACTGTACTGACTGAATTGGCTCAAATGAATCCTTTGACTCATATCTTTCTCGAAGGAGTCGAATCAGAAGGAACGAATCGACTGTACTGACTGAATTGGCTCAAATGAATCCTTTGACTCCTATCTTTCTCGAAGGAGTCGAATCAGAAGGAACGAATCGACTCTAATGACTCAAATGGCTCAAACGAATCCTTTGACTCCTTTACTCCTATCGTTCGCGAAGGAGCCGAATAAGAAGGAACGAATCGGCCATAGTGACTCAAACGAATCCTTTCACTCCTTTCGTTCGCGAATCAGAGGGACTGACTCACGAACTCTTCTAGACTCACATGAATCTTTTGATTCCTCTGACTCCGCGAATGGTGAGGCGGGAGATTTTATTAATAATAAATATAGGTAAATAAAATGCCAAGGAAAGTTGACTTAAATAAATAAAGTGAATTTTAATAGTTTCTTCCTGTCCCATGGCCGAGTGCTTAGCGCGCGTGGCTACTGATCTACGGGACCTGGGTTCGAGCCCCGGGTAAGGCATGGATGTGTGTGTTGTTTTTCTGCTGAGGTCCTGCCATCCTCTCAGACCTTCTACTATGGCATACAAATTGACAGGCTCCTGTCAGACCTCTGTGGCAAGTAGCTGCTTGAAGGGGTATTTATTTATTTTATTTTTACGATTTAAATGTAATTCTATTTCAGTAATTTCTTCCAATAAAGAAGTTGAAAAAGGCTGTTTTCGTACTGACTGAATTAGGCTTTGAATACGTATTGCTATATTCACTTACTAGATTTTTTCAGGTGGTATTTTAACGACCGGTAAATGAAACCATTTCGCACAATTTTTTAGAAATTATGTTTCAATTTCTACATGCTAACTCAAAAATTAATAACAACCAAGATATGATTGTGTCTGAAGAGCTCTCGAGCACAAAGCGAAAGATTTAGAATGTTCAAAGATTAAAAGTTATTTGTCTAAAGTTTTAAAAATTAATCTACGAAATATATATTTTTTCAAAAATGTGCTGAATAAGATAATTTAATTATTGAAATTAAAAAAATTGAATTTTTTATATTAATTAGTGTCTATATTTGAAAGAGTTCATTTACTAGATTACATTAAACAGCAACTGATTCAAAAGAACGAATCTTTCAAGTGAGTCGATTCAAAAGAATCGATTCTTTGAAAAGAATAATTTTGCCCATCACTAGGGTGGCGGGGGTGGCGGTGGCTCAGTCAGTAGCGCGTCAGGCTCGTAATCTGTAGTTCCCAGGTTCGAGTCCCAGCTGGGTCAGCGTTGAGATTTATCTCCGCAAAATTCCCCGCCTTGCCCACGGTCAGTAGGGGACACCGATGGGCTTGGAAAGGCCGCCGTCCGTCGGATGGGACGTTAAGCCGTGGCCCCGTGTGCGGGAGAGCCATACCATGTGCACGTTAAAGAACACGCTGGATGGCCTTGACGGAAGAGTACCATCTGTCTCCCACAAGCTATCCAGTGGGTCCTCTCCCCCAACCTTCTCTGAGCCTTCGGGGTTCATGTGACCTGGCCATTTAGCCCATGGTGTGCAAAAAAAGTGCCGCTCAGAGGTGAAACAACCCAACCCAAGCCCATCACTAGGCTCATGATCTGCAGCACTCAGCCAATATCTTCTATAACAGAAAGCCAGAGGACAAAATTTATGACGTCAGCTTAAGTAGTCTTACCATATAGGCACTTCTTATATTTTTGACTCTAATATTATTACTGGTGCACTCTGTGGTAATCTTTATACTAATATTTATCTATAAATATATTTTATTTAGGAGAAAAATTATTTGTATTAATCAGCAGTATGATATTTGATAATAAATAAGAATAATTTTCTTTCTAAATAAAATATATTTATAAATAAACATTAGTATAAAGATTAACATAAGAGTTCACCAGTAATATTATTACAGTAAAAAATTATTAGAAATGTCTACATGGTAGTACCAAAGAAGGTCTAAGGAGAAGAAGGCTAGCTTCGGACAAGCGTAAGTGGCGCCGTTCTGCGGAATTTTACCGAAGCTGAACGTGGCAAATTGATGTGCATGCACAAAAACAACTGTAAGGGGCGATCTGCGCATGCGCAGTGCAATCATTTTTAGTCCACTGCAGCTGTGGTTTGTCTTACTCTTGGTATATTTATTGCGATTTAATCAGTGTTTCAACCTGCCTAACACCCATGACTGTTTGGCACAGTGGTAGCTGACCCTAAAGTTATTCAATGAGTATTTTATCCCGTTCAGGAGTATATTTTACGATACCTGGAAAAGCTGTTGTATGCTTATTTTGAGTAATTTTGCAGAATTTTTAAAATTAATATGTAAATTAATACATTTAATCATCTTGCAAACATGTAAGTCAATGTATGTTGCAGTTTGGTGTTCCGTGGAGCATATCGACATATATAGGTGTCTGCAGTTTGTTCTAATAGTAAATTTTTTTTATGGTTGATACGAGAAGTGCCTGCTGCCATCTATTGACAGTTTATACAAGTAAGAAACTCGATGTGACTTTAATTGAAAATATCCTAAATTCTATAAAATATAATTAAACAAAACATGTTGTCTCACATTAAGCCATAATTCCAATTTATTATAATATATTAAATATAGTAGAATGTTCAAAATATTAAAATTTTTATGTTGAGCATAGCTACCTCTTGTTTTACAAAATGAGATTTTATTAAGGAAAATAATTTTAACAAATCCTTGTGAAAAGTAAATCACGATGGCAAAATTTAAGAAATGGACACTTTGAGCAAAGTCAAAGTGTATGTAAAATTAGTCACATGGTGTAAGCTATTGAAAACCTTGCTGGGCAGTAGAAAAATAACGCAAGGAACTGGCTCCTCTCCTGGCTAGGTGGCTTCACTGCAATACAAGAATTTGCCATGTTTAGAGGGCGCTGCAATCGAAAAGTTTACATTACGTCTATGGAAGCTAGCTCTCTTCTCCCTTAGACACTCCTTGGTAGTACTACCAAAGAACGTATAAGGAAAAGAAGTTCAGCTTTGACAAAGCGTAAGTGGCGACCTCAAGTGGTGTTTCGATTCGTATCGTTCATTTTTTAAGCTGGGAAGCAAACAATAAGGGGCAAAGGAATTATGCATAAAAAAATTTATATTTTAAAAAAGGAAAAAAAGTAACTGCACTTTGTATTTGAAAAAAATAATATCATGATTTTAATAAAGGTTTATTTTCTCCATTGGAATTATTTTTCGTTGAACCAACAATTATAAATTGAAAGGAAGAAGATTTGAAATTAGCCTGCAGTTAATTTATAGAATAAATTATTACAATTAGAAGCTTTCTTGGTGGCATAGAAACAGGAAACAGAATTGATATTAATATACTCTGCAAGGATATCAATGGGAAATTATTACATAGAAAAAGCGAAGAGAATGGAAGTTGACAGTAACATGTAATTACAAAAGCGTTCGTCCCCTGTAATGTTCGTTTCACCTCTACGCCAAATGCACGATACTCGATTTTACATTAATCTCTATGGAAGTTTAACTTCTTCTCCCTCTACATTCTTTGGTACTACTAAGTGAGGTCATATATTTGGTGCATTGACCTCCTGTTACAGGAGGTGTTGACTCAGTAAACTTCGAGACTGAGCTGACCATCGTTTGAGCTGACCATCGTTGAAATTTATCGTTGGTTAGAAAAGGATATCATATCCTCTTACTAGAATTTAAAACACTTCACGTTAATCCATTAATTTTAATAATTGATATCATTTGTAATTTTTTAGTTTAATAAATAGTCGGTAGGTAATATCAAAAATATAAGTACAAACTTTTCTAAAATGGAAAAAAAATTCAGAAAGATATTTGAAATATTTAGCTGAAAAGAAATCGGTTGCCGTGAGTGTAATTCGAACCCCGTCACCCTGAAGAATGCTAGGCATCATAACCATCAACACACCAGATTTAATTATATTTTCTTTGTAGATAAAATGTAAAAGAATTTTCACTTAAAATGTTTTTCATGTTTTCTATGGAATTTGGATATAAGGTTTTCCTGAAACCTCTCTGTTGAAACTCTCGACTGTTTTCTCAAATGAAACTCGCGACTTCATTTGACCATTAAAAATATTTAATAGAATAGAATTGCAAACAAATATATATAAATATATATATATCTATAAATAATATATATATATCTATAAATATATATATATAGAATAAAAACCTGACGTTTGGTAAGATCACCTTTCTATAACTTATATTTGCATATACAGCATGTCCGAATAATAATGTTAACATAAAAGCCCACAAGAAAATAATTCAGAGGTGTCAAATGAATACTCCTTGGTGGCCATAGAATTGGACCCCCCCCCCCCCCCCTACCACTCCACTTCTGCCGTTATGTCGAAAAGTGTCACTCAGAAATAGGTTGGGTCGTTTTACCTCTGAGCAGCACTTTTTTACACACCATGGGCTAAATGAAAAATACTTTTTTACCCCGAAGGATCAGAGAAGGTTGGGGGAGGGGATCCACTGGAACAGCTGTTGGGAGACAGATGGTAGTCTCCCGTCAAGGCCATCCAGCGTGTTCTTTAACGTGCACAGGGTTTTTCTCTCCCGCACAAGGGACAACGGATTTACGTCCCATCCGACGGACGGCGGCCTTTCCAAGCCCATCGGTGTCCCCTACTGACCGTGGGCAGGGCGGAGAATTTTGCGGAGATAAATCTCAATGCTGACCCAGCTGGGACTCGAACCTGGGAAGTACAGATTACGAGCCTGGCGCGCTACCGACTGAGCCACCCCCGCCCCCACTCAGAGGTAAAACAAGCAGCTCAAACACAAGAGTAACATCAGATTTTTCAGTAAGGACATAGAAATATACCTTTTTTAATTCATTATTCCCTTCTTTACACTTAACTCTAAGAAGAATTCATTAATGCAATTTGGTTGGGTTGTTTTACCTCTGAGCTGCACTTTTTTGCACACATGGGCTAAATGGACAGGTCACATGGACCCCCGAAGGAGTCCATGCTGGAAGACAGATGGTAGCCTCCCGTCAAGACCATCCAGCGTGCACAGGGTATGGCTCTCTCGTTTAAACGTGCATAGGGTATGGCTCTCTCGCATACGGTCCACGGCTTAACGTCCCATCTGACGAACGGAGGCCTTTTCAAGCTCATCGGTGTGCCCTACTGACCTTGGGCAGGGCGGAGAGTTTTGCGGAGATAAATCTCAACGCTGACCCAGCTGGGACTCGAACCCGGGAACTGCAGATTACGAGCCTGGCGCGCTACTGACTGAGCCATCCCCGCCCCTATGTAATTGGGGAGGAGGTGGCTCAGTCTAGCGCGTCAGGCTCGTAGTCTGCAGCTCTTAGATTCCAACTGGGCCAGCGTTGTAGTTCCAACTGGCCAGCGTTGAGATTTATCTCCGCAAAACTCCCGCCCTGTCCTCGGTCAATAGAGGGACACCGATAGGCTTGGAAAGGCCACCGTCCGTCAGATGTGACGTTAAGCCGTGGCTCCATGTGCGATAGAGACATATCTGTGCACGTTAAAGAACACGATCATCATGGACTTGACGGGAGGCTGCCATTTGTCTCCTAACAGCTGTCCAGTGTATCTCCTCCCCACAATCGCGGGGGGTTTTATTACCTAACTAGCTACCAAACTGTGGGCAAAAAAGTGCCGCTCGGACGTGAAGCAACCCAACATTAATGCAATTATACCCCAGCAAGTATTCACAGAATTTCGGCCAAGTAGTAGTCCTACACTTTGCCTTTGTTTGTCTTCATAATGACTCGAAAAGAGAAACTTAAGGATATTTTACCAACATTACCTTCACTTATAAATCATGTCACGTGCAAGCTAAGAATGTTGAAGTTCTAACATTTGAAATTCTTTTGTGAAGACATCAAGATTTTAACGTTGTAAAGTTCTCACATTCCAACTAGCTATGGAGAGAAACTTTTCCCACGCTTCTCCAAGATTTATCTTATGGTTGAATTGCTTTCCCTCTTAAGAGGCACTTTCGCCTACACAATGGGCTAAATGTCCAGGTCACAAAGACCCCAAGGGATCAGGGCTGAATAGGACAAAGATCATCATGTCCACATCACACTTGAAATCGGTGTGGATCTGCATTTGACATTGACGCAATTTCCCAACCTAAAATTAAATAATTTATTTCAATTAATAATCAGTTACTTTCAGTTAAATAATAAATTGTCCATAATTTATATTATAAATTTAATATTTGTAGGTTATATAGCAACTGCTGATTCGCATCGTTAATTTTAATTACATTGGTTATATTTTCTATCAGTTGTATGTGCATTCTGTGATGTGCATGTACAGGTAATAGTGGTGGAGTTTCGGGAAGTGCTGTCCCCAAAGAGGGGGGGGGGGGGGGGGGTTCTCAGTCGGCAGAACGCCAGGCTCGTAATCCGTAGTTCCCAGGTTCGAGTCCCAACTGGATACCTTAGCATTGAGATTTACCTCCTCAAAACTCCCCGCCCTGTCCACGGGCAGTAGGGGACACCGATGGGCTTGGAAAGGCCGCTATCCGTCGGATGGGACGTTAAGCAGTGTGCGGGAGAGACATACCTTGTGCACGTTAAAGAACACGCTGGATGGCCTTGACGGGAGGCTACCATCTGTCTCCCAACAGCTGTTCCAGTGGGTCCCCTCCCCCAACCTTCTCTGAGCCTTCGGGGTCCATGTGACCTGGCGATTTAGCCCATGGTGTGCAAAAACGTGCCGCTCAGAGGTAAAACAACAACCCAACAACCCAGGTTCGATTTCCAGCTGGATTAGCATTGAGATTTACCTCCTCAAAACTCCCCGCCCTGTCCACGGCCAGTAAGGGACACCGATAGGCTTGGAAAGACTGCCGTCCGTCGGATGAGACGTTAAGTCGTCTCCTGTGTACCGGAGAGCCATATTCTGTGCACGTTAAAGAACACGCTGGATGACCTTACGGGAGGCTACCATCTGTCTCCCAATAGCTGTCCAGTGGGTCCCCTCCCCCAGCCTTTGGGGTCCTTGTGACCTGACTATGTAGAAGATTGTGTGCAAGAAAAGTGCTGCTCAGACGTGTACAATCCCCCTCTCAAACTTTTCTCAGGCTACCACTGCACAGGACGGCGCATCGCCGCATTTCTCAATAGATGTTATGGAAAGTCTTAAGGTAAAAATTCCGCACAGTTTGATATGGATAGGCCATATGACAAAGGTTCAGAGTTGGGTAAGATACCCATTGGAAAGCCTTTAACCCTTTCAGCCCTGAATTTTTAATATGAAAAATATTTTTTTTTTGATCATTAATAATTGAATGTAAGACATACAAGGACTCCCCTACTAAGTTTGAGCGGGTTTCCGCCAAAGGTTTAGAAACTAGGAAATCGTGGCAAATGCCACCATCAGGTATTAGAGATAAAAATGGAAGCATATTTTTTATTCATTTTAAATAATGTTTTTATACAAAGATCTTATCAAATTATATTCTTGTGAAAAATTTTGAAACAATTTTTTGATTTCGATTTTAGATCGGTACTTACCAAACATGGTGTTCAGGTTATTAGCATTCATCTTGAATAGCGGAACAATACGGGTGACTCAGATAAGTAAACACTCACTTCTTGTTGAACCATGTCCTGAAATGTGATTCACATATTTTGTAGAGGTGACATCTAGTGCTTTATGGTGAAACTAGATACTCAACCAGTAGCTAGAACTCTTTATATATTAAGGTGGCAAATGCCACCGACAGGGCCGAAAGGGTTAAGAGACAGAGGAAGCCAAAGCCACCCAGTATGTTCTTAAGCGTGTACTGACTTTGTTATTCATTTGATATAATTATATATATATCAAATTTTACTAAAAAATATAATATATAGCTCTCTTTACACAGGGCCTTTGAAAATCCATCGGTGTCCCATTGGGAGTGTAGGGAGAAAACTGTGAGTGAGATTCTGCGATTATAATATAGAGAGTAAGTTAACTGAAAACTTTACGAGATCAGTAAACTAAACGTTTACATTTATATCAAATTTTATTAGAAAGATTATATATAAATTATTTAATTAAGTTCTTCGGCGGTAGGTAAAATTTGATATAAATATAAATATATCA
Source organism: Ryuthela nishihirai (assembly GCA_038380435.1). Lineage (NCBI taxonomy): Eukaryota > Metazoa > Arthropoda > Arachnida > Araneae > Heptathelidae > Ryuthela > Ryuthela nishihirai. Next base: position 115,965,556 of record JAWZYU010000003.1, read on the forward strand.
AATGAATAACAAAAATTACATTGGTATCAATTTAAAAATTAAATTATAACTTTTTTTAAATATTCATCAAACTGTATATTTAAAATTATTTGTCAAATTCGAACAAGGTAAATTTTGCTTTGATGAATCCAGATATTTTCATCTATTGGGATCATCAATAAATTACGTAACGCAGTGGCGTAACAGAAAAACTCGCCCCCCCGCAAGAAATGTTTCGCGGCATTTTCGTTTCATTTAATGTGCACCATCATACACTTGAATTTTGCTTAGAGACAATGAGTTCTGCCCATAAGAAGCAAGGAAAGGAATTTCTAATAGGGAAAAGAAAGCTGGTTGCTCACGATCTGTCATTATTCGTTCAAAGCTATAAAAAAAATCCGGCTATTCTTTTAAATAGTTATACAGGGTGAATCTGAAAAAGTGGGCAAAACTTTACGGGGTGGTAGAACGCAGCTATACGAGCAATATTCGTCATAGAATGTATGGTCGGAACGCAAGCGGTGAGAAGTTAAAAGGTAGTTTTCCACTGTCACATTTAAAGAATGAACGCAAGAAGGAGAGGTGATACTCTGTGCCTCACTTGCATTCCCGTCCGCCGCACCGTACACAAAGTGCATATCCGCCATTTCGTGGTTAGTATAACCAGCCATCCTCTCGGCAATCCACGGTAGAAATGCCGTTGGGTGCGAGGACCGACCCTTTTATACCATTTCCAACGCCACCTAGCGGCTCGCCGTTTGCGTTCCGCCCATACTTTCTATGACGAATATTGCTCGTATAGCTGCGTTCTACCACCCCGTAAAGTTTTGCCCACTTTTTCAGATTCACCCTGTATATCGACATTTTCCTATAAATGTCGCAATAGTTTTTGCAGAAGTCCCCCCCTAATCGTGCCCCCCTGCACTGCGGGGTCAATCAGTGATAGAAAAATAAATATAAATTTATTGATGAACTTATTCTGGATTCCATTCGCCAAGATCGAAGCAAACTTCTCAAATTCTTATACAGAGAGTTGCTAAACACGGTATACACTAAAACCTCGCTACTCCAGATACAGCTAATTCGGATTGATGTGGAAGTGGCTCAATCGGTATGGCGCCAGGCTCGTAATTTGCAGTTTCCAGGTTCGAGTTCCAGCTGGGCCAGTGTTAGATTTATCTGCGCACAATTCCCCGCCTTGCTCTCGGCCAGTAGGGGACACCGTTGGGCTTGTAAAGGCAGCCATCCATCGGATGAAACGTTAAACCGTGGCTCCGTGTGCGAGAGAGCCTTACCCTGTGCACGTTAGAAACATTCTGGATGGCCTTGATAGGAGGCTACCATCTGTTTGCAAACAGCTGTCCAGTGAGTCCCTTTCCCCAAATCTTCTCTGAGCCCTTGGGGTACTTGTGACCTGGCCATTTAGCCCAGTGTGTGCGAAAAAGTGCAGCTCAGAGGTAAAACAACCCAACAGGTCGGATGGGACATATCTTCTGCACGTCAAAGAACACACTGGATGAACTTGATAGGAGGCTACCATCTGTCCCTTAACAACTGTTCAGTGGATCTCCACCCCCAAACTCCTCTGAGCCTTCGGGGTTCTTGTGACCTGGCCATTTAGCCAAGTGTGTGCGAAAAAGTGCCGCTCAGAGGTAAAACAACCCAACATGTCGGATGGGACATATCTTCTGCACGTCAAAGAACACACTGGATGAACTTGATAGGAGGCTACCATCTGTCTCATAAAAACTGTTCAGTGGATATCCACCCCCAAACTCCTCTGAGCCTTCGGGGTTCTTGTGACCTGGCCATTTAGCCCAGTGTGTAAGAAATAGTGCCGCTCAGGGGTAAAACAACCCAACATGTAGGATGGGACATATCTTCTGCACGTTAAAGAACACACTGAATGAACTTGATAGGAGGCTACCATCTGTCTCTTAACTGTTCAGTGGAAACCCATCCCCAAACTCCTCTGAGCCTTCGGGGTTTTTGTGACCTGGCAATTTAGCAATGTGTGTACGAAAAAGTGCCGCTCAGGGGTAACCTAATTTTAGTCGTTTCTGTGATCTCTGTGGTCCCTGATTTTATTCGTCAAGTCTCCGTTGTGTGACGCGGCTACATGAGAAGCCGCGTCACACAGTTTGAGAAGCACTGTTTTGGAAAATAATAACTGAAAAAAAAATCGTTAAGGGAAAGAGAGGACGAGATCCAGAAAAATGTTACCTGGTGTTACTTAGTGGAAAAGTGGACAATATTGGACATAAATTTCAACTTAAAAAAGCGTTGAGTAATACGTTGAGTAAAATTCCAGAATTGTTGAAAAATTTGAATTTTTCGATTATCGATAATCTACGATGTGGCTTAAAAAATACTAATCCGTACTTGAGAAATTTCATTTTAAATCTGTCAATGGTGACTTGAAATACGTTGGAAGGAAAGAGTTAATTTTTTCCTCCAATAATGCAGAGGAACAGTTAGGCCGAACACTTAACCTCGAACCTTGCCCGCTTTGAGAGTAGAATTTCCTCAGTCGAATTTTTAAGAAATCTGCTTCGTTAAATACATATAAAAGCTAATTTTATTAATTCTGTGTGTGCAGGATGTAGCCTACACGGTCCTGTGTGTGCACGTATGTACATTCGCTCAAAAAAGTATCAGAACACTATGGTTGACACGAACAGAACACATGGTATCAGAACACTATGGTTGTCACGTGACACGAAGGTTGCCAGATCACTAATTTCTAAAATAGTCGTTGCCAGATATTTTTTCTGAATTCTGTAATCAACCATAGTGTTCGGATACTTTTTGAGCGACTGTACGCGGTTCATCTCCCGCAACCCAAACATAGTTGGCGATCTTTGTGAGAGTCGTATAATAATAAAACGCGTGTCATTCCCATTAACAATGTCTGTTAACCGTTTGTGATCACTAGGTTCAAACAGGTGCGAGGGTGGCTCAGTCGGTAGCGCGCCAGGCTCGTAATCTGCAGTTCCCAGGTTCGAGTCCCAGCTGGGTCAGCGTTGAGATTTATCTCCCGCAAAACTCCTCGCCCTACCCAGGGTCAGTAGGGGACACCGATGGGCTTGGAATGGCTACCGTCCGTCGGATGGGACGTTAAGCTGTGGCTTCGTGTGCGGGAGAGCCATACTCTGTGAACGTTAAAGAACACGCTGGATGGCCTTGACGGGAGGCTGCCATCTGTCTCCCAAAAGCTGTTCCAGTGGGTCCCCTCTACCAACCTTCTCTGAGCCCTTAGGGTCCTTGTGACCTGGCCATTTAGCCCATGGTGTGCAAAAAAGTGCCGCTCAGAGGTAAAACAACCCAACCTAGGTTCAAGCATTGCCAGCATCTCCTTGTACGAGTCGATTCTAGCTCTTTTTTGATCTTCTGTCAGTTTGTAAGGCACCCATTGGGCACAGATCTTTTGGATCAACAACTATTGATGAATAATTGTTTCCACTCTTCCAATCGAAACACTGACATGTAAATTTATTACCTAAACACGGTGATGTGTGGGTTCTCTTGAATGAGTTCACGAACAGCAGCGATGGTTCTTTCGTTCACGTCCTCCTTCGATCTTCTTTCATGACTGAGGTTTTCGAAGCTCTGCCGTCCTTCTCTGAATTTGCGCATCCATCCCGTAACAATACCATGTACTTCTGATAAATCGGAATGAATTTTTTTTCCGCATCCTCCCCAAGTTGCATCCTCGTGAAAATATAAAATCTTTCCCCGTCTTTAGTAGGCTCCATAGTAACAACGCACAGATTTCGTAGATTGAACTTTATACGCCGCTAAGAGAGAAATGATTTAAGCCTTTTGTTTTAACACGTAATGACAAGTTTAGACACGCTTTCAAACAAGTTGTAGCTCGTTAACTTCGGAGGAACGAGAGAAGAACTGCAGGCACTTGGGAAAAACTTTTTTGAACGTCCTCCGTATCTTTGCAAAACTCCCCGCCCTGCCCTCGGTTAGTAGGGGACCACGATGGGCTTGGAAAGACCGCTGTCCGTCGGATACGACATAAGTCACGGCCCCATGCATTTTTAAGAACATGTTGGATGGCTTTGATGGGAGGCTACAGTCGCACAAAAAAATATCCTAACACTATGGTTGATTACAGAATTCAGAAAAAATATTTTTTAAAATCAGTGATCTGGCAACCTTCGTGTCACGTGAAACAAGGTTGCCAGATCACTAATTTCTAAAAAAATCGTTGCCAGATATTTTTTCTGAATTCTGTAATCAAACATAGTGTTCGGATACTTTTTTGAGCAACTGTACCATCTATCTGCTAACATCTATCCACTGAGTCTCGTCTCCCCAACCTTCTTTAAAGCATTGGGGTCGTTGTGACCTGGACGTTGTGGGCAAAACAAGTATCTTTCATAAGTGAAACAACCCAACCTGAAATCATATCGAGTAAGATGATGAGGAATAATTATTATTTATTGTATTTTTCGAAATGTATTTTAGTTCCTGAATGCTTTGAAACTTGCGTAGAGAACAATTTAGGTAAATCAGTAGTAAAGAATCACAGGATAAGTCCTGTAGATATGGAACTCATGAAATAATGAGCTGAAAAAAATTGCTTTTGTCATGAGTGTTAATACCCTCAGCGTGAGTGACAAATATTAATTCCATCTCTCATGAGACAGCATAGTTGTCCACTTCCCGGATAGATGGCGCCACTGTGTTAATAAAAAAAAATCCGGAATGTTATAACGTCACACAAGCTGAGAAAAGGTTAGCCATTGGTAGTGTAGTGGTAGCATAACAGGCATGTTTCTTGGAGACGTAGGTTCGAATCCCACTCATGGTAAAACGAATTTTTTCAGCTCATTATTTCAATTTTGGTGAGTTTCATGCGATAGTATTCGCTGATTAATTAATATTGTCATTAGCTAATATTTTCTCATAGTTGCTATGTTTAAAAAAATTTCACTCTTTCATAAATCAGACTACCCACAACATTATTGAAGAAGCGCATACGGAAAGACACAGTAAACCATTTTATAGCAACAACTTCCTTTAATTTTAATTCTCCATGATTACAGACAGTGACAATACGTTTCGTGGTGTATCTTCACGTTTTCTCGCAGCAAAACGGTCATATCAGACGCTCAAGTAATGGCTTTATTTACACTTTTGTAGTCCTTAGTGTTAAGAGAGAGACTCCCGTAGCGAGCAGTATACAAAATGGCGTCTTCGTATTACAAAGACGAATTCTAGGAGTCATGGCTACTGAGAGGACTTAATGGACAACGGACATGAACCATGACTCTAGTTAGGTGGGGGAGAATTGAATGGCTTCATTTTTATTTTATCTCTCACTAAGACGGGATGTAGGGGGGGGGGAAGGTATTTATATTCATCATGGCCACAGCTGGTGCGGTTTTTGCTAATGGTGGTTTTGTAGGCTTTCGACTACTTTAAGTTAAGCTACAGGAAAATGGATCGGGCTGGACTCGTAAAATGATGAAAAGCTGCCTTTATTGATGAATGATGAATGTAAAGAATAAATTTACATGTTGATTTCATGTTCACTTGCTTTTTTTCACGTGATTCACTATGATGCATGACCCTAAAGAGCAAACAAAATGGTTATCACTGTTAACGATAGATGTCGTGGTTTTCACGGGATATTCCAATTTTCATAAGCATACGTTATGGTCACTTAGATTCGACCGGGGAAGGCAAATGGTCACCTAGATACCCCAGGCTGGACAGCCGTTCAGCAAATGAAGAGAAATTAAATGTGAATAAAAATTTAAGCGATTTAATTTGTCTAAAAGTTGATCTATTTATTTTTACACTATATAGAATTAATTAATTTATTCATTACTACATTATTATTATATTTGTAAATATTTTTAAAAATTAATAGCTACCAGTTGAATTTTAGTGAATTTAATTATATAATCATGTACTTCAAAATTAATTCTTTTATTATTCTCTATCCAGGCTTGATCGAACAAAGGATGACAATAACATTACAGGTGATTTAATTTGCCTAAAATTTAGTTATAAGACAATTTAATATGGTATAACATAAATAATTTATTTGTAATTAATTTATTAAAACATATTTGATATTTTGAAAATAATTACTACACATTAATATTAATTACTAACAAGTTCGGATTTAGCTGTCATCAAAACTGATATGTGTTCAGCTATTATTCAAGTATTAAAGTAGTACATTAGCTGCTGATGTAAAGTCCACCATAATTTTGAATCGTGATTTTGGCTATTTTAAGATTTGGTGATGTAAAAAATTAAAATTTAAATAGCAACAAGTTGAATTTTGAGGTATATTACTTTGATTAAAATACAATAAATCTAAAACTTACTTCTGTGAGGAAGCTGTCTGAGCGAGCTCCTATTTAGTTGCTTTTTGACCTGTCTCGATAAAGTTAAAACTATACACTTCATAGTCCGTTTTTTATTTCCATAGTTTATCCTTGGTATGGGAAAAAACTGCTTGCACATATGATAAGCAATCAGATATATGTTTTAAACATCAAATTTGTAAGAAAAGGTTTCAAACTTATAAAATCGTAATAAAATTATGAATTTATATTATTTTCTGTTGCCCTCTAACGAAGAGGGTCACATGTTTACAGACATTATTACTTCGAAAGCAGACAGTGCTATTATCTTCTGGGTGATAGTGGTGCTGTTTCTGGTCGGAGAACTTCGTAGATTTCGAATATGTTAAAATACGTAAACAAATGTTTATTATATAAAAAATTCCTAGTTTAAAATTTGGACTCAGAACAATTAATCTATTTATTGGATGAGAGCTTACGAATTTCAAGACACCTCGTTTCAAATTAAGCCACATGTTTGTGAAACACATCCTCAACGAATTTCGGCGGTAATTTTAGACGTATGGAAAACTATCATATACTCTTACTTGTTGAGATATATAACTTAATGATTTCCTCAGTTGACGATAGAATGTGAAGAAAATGGCAAGCTTTGGTTGTTTAGTTGCGCCATCTTTCGATCAGGAACGAAATGTTCTACCGTTAGTTTCGAAATTTAATAAAAATGGAAACTGAATGGTTAACAGCACACAACATATTTTTAAGAGTTTGTAAGTTCTGCTATCCGAAGCCTGTAGTAGTGAGAAAAATATTTTCAACGAAGTTAAAATATTAATTTATAATATTTTGGTGGCATAAAAATTATTAAATTTGTTGAAGATTTATTATATGCATTTGACAAAGTTGGATTTATATCTAACCTTAGAACATTATTTTACTGAAAGAATTTCACAAAATGTTAAAGATTTCAAGTAGATATTCTTAGATAATTAATGTTTTATGCAGGAATTAAAATCAGGGAAGATGTTTTAAATTTAGGACATTTAAAAATATTTGAAATTTTAAGAATACGACTTAAATGAATAAAATGAATTCATTCTGAAGCAGTCCTCTAAACCGTATTTTTATAACAAAAGTGTCGGTGAAATAGACTTTTAAATTGATTTATGAGAAACGCGAGACCTGAACAGAGAGTAAATCGGAGAAAAACATTAATAGGTTATCTAAGATTCGAACCCAGGACCATTTGCTAAACTGCAAAGCATGCTGATCATCGCCTGAGTGAGGAAAAATGCAGGGTTAGGTTGTTTCACCTCTGAACAGCACTTTTTTTCACACAAAGGGCTAAATGGCCAGGTCACAAAGAGTCTGAGGGCTCAGAGAGGGTTGAAAGAAGGGGACCCATTGGACAGCTACTAGGAGACAAATGGTAGTCTCCCATCAAGACCATCTAGCGTATTCTTTAACGTGCACAGTGTATGGCTCTCCCTCACACAGGGCCATGGCTTAACATCCCATCTTATGGAGAGTGGTCTTTCCAAGCCAATCGATGTCCCCTTTCTGACCGAGGTCAGGGATGGTATTAAATCTCAATGCTGCACAGGTGGGACTCGAACCTGGGAACTGCAGATTATGAGCCTGGCGAACTACCGACTGAGCCACAGGTTTTTTAGTAGGTAGGTCCCAAAATAGAATATCGAATACTTCATGGATTAACAATTGCCTTCCACGAAGGTGTTTGGTGGGGGGGAGGGGTGTCAGAGAAATAAAAGGGGACGTTCGTCCCCAAAAGGTTGGAAACTACTGCTTTACACCCACTCAATTCTAAGAACTTGGGTCCTTGTGACTTTGCAATTTAGTCCTTTGTGTTAACAAGAGTGCCACTCGTAGGTAAAAACAATCAAATCAGGGAAAAATATTACTGACTATTTTTTCTGCGGTTATCAGTATTTAGAAATAAAGAAAAAATAAATATATAAAAAATATAGTAAAAATAAAAATAAATATAAAGAAATATTTAGTTAGAATAGTGAAAAAGTATTTTTTTATTATTTTTTTCACTGTGGGGTCTAGCCTTGTTAGAATGAACCACCGCTTAAATTCGTAAGCAATATTATTTTTGTGATTTATTGCTGTATGTGTTATTAGCAAAGAATGTACACGTTCTTTGATTATTAGCTTATGTTTATTACTGTATTATTGCAACATTGTAGACTATATATTTTGTAACACTGAAATAGCAACATTATTCCAACGCTGTATTAGCATTTTGCAGCACTGTACTAACAAAACATTACAGTAGCAACATTATGCAGCACTGTACTAAGAAAGCATTATACTAACAATATTATAATAATAGTGTATTGCAACATTAAGGTAACAATGTATTTCATCAACATTGTTGCTCAGAAAATAATACAATGCGAAATAATGTTACTAAATATCGGCTTTATATGGCACATTGTGTAAGAGAGTTAATCTTGTATTGCTTGCTTTCTTATATTGTTATATTGCTTCTAGTTGAAAAATAATTCGACAGTATTTTAGATTTATCTTGAAACCTGGTTGCTTGAATCTCCTGAGGTAAAATTTTTTGCACACTATATTTTTCAAACACCGTCCCATGGGGTTAGTGTACTTGACTACTAATCAAAGGGACCTGGGTTCGAGCCGCGGCTAAGGAATGGGTGTTTGTATTGACTTTCTGCTGAGGTCTCGCCATCCTCACAGACTTTCTACTCTGACGTATAAACTGACAGCTGCTTGCCAGAGAGGTCCTGTCAGAGGTTCTGCCAGAAGCTCCTGTCAAAGGTCCTGTCAGACCTCTCTGGCAAGCAACTGCTTGAGCGGGTATATATTTTTAAATATTATTGCAAAACCAGAACAATGTTTACAGTGTGACTTTTTTGTTTGAAAAATTCTTTACCTAACATTATTTATAAATTTTATTTTATTCACGTAAAATTATTACGAAAAATAATGAAAATAGATTATTCCTTAGGCAGTCTTGTTTGCCACAGAGGTCTGATATGATATATTGACATATTCTGCAATATATTTCAAAGACCTTGCTGTTCCAATACCTGAATCCAAAATAAGTATCACTGTCCAAAAATCACCATTTCAATTTTTCCGTGATTCAAATTGAATTAAAAGTTGGATTACTTTAAAGATGGATCGAGAGTTGAGTGACCTAATGCGATTGGTCGAAAGGGAAAAGCAAATTTTAAAAGCAACGTTGAGAATTGATCGCAGCATCATGTCAATATTTACTAATTAGAAGATTTTTTTTATATGTCGGTATATTTATATTTGATTCCATTATGAACAAATTTAAAATATTTGCAAAATTATCAGAATTCAAAGGAAAATATTGCTTCCAAGATACTTCATCACTACTACAGAATCAAAAAATATAACAATAAAATTACCTTCTAAGTAGCCTCCAGCCATAAAGTCTGACAGAGGGCTGTCAGTATAATAATAGGACAGAAAATGTGCGACTTCAGGAAAAAACAAAAACAAAACGAGAAACATGGAAGTACCATAATCCACCGGGCTGGTTCTAAAACAGTTGTGTTCAATAGAAATTCGAAACTCGCCACATTTGTGGTTGTCCTATTATAATATTCGCCATATTACAATTAAGTAGATAGCTATAACTAAAGTTATATGTTATTCATGAATTTGCCACAAATGCAATGGCCTATTATGCCATACGTGGCGAGTTACGAACATAACAACTTACTTTTTTTTATTTCAAATGTCTTAAGATAAATCTAACACTTAATTGGCTTTACATTTACGATAAACGGAAATTTTTACTGAAGAGAAATAAAAATTCAATATTCTTTTCTTTTCAAAGGCGATGACAAGATTTTGATTTTTACAAAAAAAAAAGTCAGTATAAGAGTTATAAAAAAATGAAATATATAATAGAGTCAAAAAATTTTTTTATACGGTATCTAGATGAAATTATGCATATAATTATTCTGTCGTGTCACGTGACACGAAGGTTGCCAGATCACTGATTTCTAAAAAAATCGTTGCCAGATATTTTTTTCTGAATTCTGTAATCAACCATAGTGTTCGGATACTTTTTTGAGCGACTGTACCATTGACATTACAAATTATATATGATATTAATAACATTGAGGCAGCAGAACTGAGTAAATTACTAATACAGTACAGGAATACCAGAAAATGTAACAATTTATGTGCTCGAGTAATTTTAATAAATATATAAATATTTATTTGATTAAATTACCGGTAAATCTAAAAAGAAAGTAATTTTAGGCAAATTATTAATTGTTACATTATATTTTATATTTGTATATTAGTGGATCGTCGCGCCCCGTTATAACTTTTATAACTTTTTGAACAGACATGATATGGTAAAATGCTTCTGAAGTAAAATTAAAGAGCTACATTAAATCTATCTAAATCTTAAATTTCAGCAATATTCAGTATTTAAAGAATTATGAATGTTTGAATATTTAATAACAGCACCGTCAATTAGACGAATTTACATCAGCAGTTTATCAAACTTAAATAACAAATCATTTTTAAACCATTTAATAAAAAGTTATTTTTAAAACTTTTGTGTAAATAATTCCTTTCATATTCGTCGATTGCATCTATATGATTTTTTTAAAATTCATTGCTATTATCATATATTCCAAATCCAAACTTCTTTAATTACTGGACGAATATTCTTAAAATGCAAGATTTAAATTTTTTGTAGATGTTGAGTTGGGTTGTTTTACCTCTGAGCGGCACTTTTTTGCACACCATGGGCTAAATGGCCAGGTCACATGGACCCCGTAGGCTCAGAGAAGGTTGGGGGAGGGGACCCACTGGAACAGCTGTTGGGAGACATATGGTAGCCTCCCGTCAAGGCCATCCAGCGTGTTCTTTAACGTGCACAGGGTATGGCTCTCCCACACACGGGGCCACGGCTTAACGTCCCATCCGACGGGCGGCGGCCTTTCCAAGCCCATCGGTGTCCCCTACTGACGGTGGGCAGGGCAGGGAATCTTGCGGAGATAAATCTGAACGCTGACCCAGCTGGGACTCGAACCTGGGAACTACAGATTACGAGCCTGGCGCGCTACCGACTGAGCCACCCCTGCCCCATGTAGATGTTGAAATGCTCATGTATCTTCAGCAACATTTTACCATAATAAATTAATCACATAAATTTAGACATTATCACTGTACCATCAAAATTCAAAATTTCCATTTGAAATAGATCGTCTATATTATTCGGTTAAAATTTTGGCATTTTCAAAAAATTTCCCACCGTTAGGGTGCGCCACTAAAGCTCTTGGAAACCGAAAAATGCGAATCCTAATAGTTCATTAATATTCATTCAACCCAAACAATTTTCAATTTAGCTATAAAAACAGGAAGTCGAATGTCTACAGACAGACAGACAAACACAAGACAGACAGAGTTTAAGTTAATCATTAAAAAAAAAAACAGTTAGTTAGAGAGTTTTGATTTAGCTTTGTATTTATATAATTTGAAAATTTTCTAATTTCTTGTATAGTCAGCGTATATCGTCATAATATTTTGTTAACGTTAGTCATTAATTTTTATTCATATACTGATTTTTAACTTTTTAATTATTCTTATCAATGTTTTCTGCTAATAAACTTCTATTAATTTTATTTATTTTTTATTTTATTTACATTTGTTTAATTTTTCATCAACAACTTATGGAAGTAAAATTAGTTTTGTTAACTCTCTACATATTTTTATTAACACATTTTTAAAGAATTTATTCTGTTCTCATTAATATTCTTTTCATTAATATCTTCCACCATTATATTGTATGTAAATAAGCATTATATTAGTCTTGAAAACTGTAATTGTTATTTACTTTTGTTGTGTAATTTATTACCTTTATATTTACTTTTCTTACTTTTCTTAATATCAATTTGTGTAATAAATCTCACATTAAGTTTACTAGAATTTTTCTATTTTATTAATATTGTGCCTATTAGTAGTTAGCATCAGTAAAGTCATTTTTATTAACTACTTGAAGTTAAATAATTAAAGTAATTATAAATTATTTTATAAAAAATGTTTTATGAAGTCACCATCGAAATATGCTCATTCTTCCATATTAAACACGAATATGTGGAAGTGAGTTCCACACTCAGGTGAAGGCCAACTTGATACACCAGGCTTTGCTTTGCTTTTACCTCTGAGCGGCACTTTTTTGCACACCATGGGCTAAATGGCCAGGTCACATGGACCCCGAAGGTTCAGAGAAGGTTGGGGGAGGGGACCCACTGGAACAACTGCTGGGAGACAGATGGTAGCCTCCCGTCAAGGCCATCCAGCGTGTTCTTTAACGTGCACAGGGTATGGCTCTCCCGCACACGGGGCCACGGCTTAACGTCCCGTCCGACGGACGGCGGCCTTTCCAAGCCCATCGGTGTCCCCTACTGACCGTGGGCAGGGCGGGGAATTTTGCGGAGATAAATCTCAACGCTGACCCAGCTGGGACTCGAACCTGGGAACTACAGATTACGAGCCTGGCGCGCTACCGACTGAGCCACCCCCGCCCCACTGATACACCAGGCCTGGAGAGTCATTGAGCAACAATAGAAGGAGAGAAATAAAATATTGATTACATTAACAGAAATTTAACTAAAATCTTTTTTTTTGTTCCACATAAAATAATATATTCATTACGACCATGTTATAATATTTATGAATATTTTAAAATTAGTTCTCCGATTTTTAAAAATAACAGCTACCAGGCCGAGTGGTTAGCACTCTTGGCTACTGATCTAAGGGACCTGGGTTCGAGCCCCGGGTAAGGCATGTATCTTCGTGTTGTTTTTCTGCTGAGGTCCCGCCATCCTCTCAGACCTTCTACTATGCCGTATAAATTGACAGGCTCCTGTCAGACCTCTGTAGCAAGCAGCTGCTTGAGGGGGTATTTATTTTTATTATTTATTTGTAGTTGAATTTTAACAATATGAATTTAATTAAAACAGCTATATGTTTCAAAATCAGTTATTCTGTCTCTGCACTGTCCAGGCCTCGTGTGATACGGAAAGCTTTGCTCAGGTAATGCACCATTGTGAATTAACAGAATCTTTTTTCAATAATGGCGGACACATTCATCTGACATTTTGCTAAGAGTTGATTTGACGAAAAGAAACTGCAGCAAGAGACCTTTTAAGTCACGCAGACGAACTCTGGGAGTGGAAGTGAGAAATGGAGGATCCCCTCATTGTCTGGTGAGGGTGGGGGGAGGAGAGGGGAGGGGAGGTACTGGCCAAAGGCATTCACTGGTTAATCACAACAAATGACATAAGCCTCATTTTGCAGTAAACAACAAGAACAACAACATAAAAACGTAATAAAAAATTGCTCAGTTAAACCAACTGCAAAAATGATTGTTTTGTCCATTTTTAAAAACAAACAAATACTGGCTAATTTTCTTAACTCACAGAAGAATTTTTAGAACCTTTTTATGGTTTTAAACTAGTTACCAGTTATTTTTTGTTTCTTGCTTTTGAAAAAATGTTTCTTCTGCCCGCACTGTTAGTTCTGAGTCTAACGCGTTTTGCTGAATATGGACGCATAGGCCTATATGACGTCACTGAAACAAGAAGTTCCTAAGGCATTGTTAATTTTTTTAAATCATTCCTTGTCGATTTGTTTGACGGACACTGCTCTTATGCATTGCTTACTTTTGGCGACCTGCTGAAAACAAAACAAAAAACAATCAAAGCAGGTTGTGAACGTTTCTGAAGAGTAATCACTACCTTGATTGCCACAATTGTAATGCAGAGTTATGTTTCATTTGATGCTGTTGACTATACGGAGCAACATTTTTCTTTGCCAAGAATCCTCTAAACAGCATGAGAAATATTTTCTCTCCATCATGAAAATGGCTCCACACACACACACATGCTTGGTGTAAGTTTAACTAATATAATTCTTTGGTTTTTTTTTTACACGGACAATTATATATTTATATATATAAACTTTATATTGGTGGATTCGTCAGTGTGAGTTGCTTGAAGAAAAGTCGCCACACTGACATTTGCAGTTTTTCTATTTGCCTCGTTTCATGCCTATTCACGCACTGTTTTTTTTGCTAGATAAATCGCCTATGGATTCATTTCTTTGTCTACCACAAGGCTTCCATTGCAGCGGCTCTAGCATACCAACGGGATAGACAGACAGATACAGAGAGAGAGAGAGATAGAGTGATTGAAGCAATCTATAGAAGCAGAGCGAGCTTTTGTTTATTTCTTTAGCATCAGACTTGTTAGGCCTAGCTCAGCTTTAGAATTGTTTTCTTCCCATCTCTCGCAGCATCCCAGTCCATCTCTTGATCCTCCCGTCATCTCTTCTGTTTCTGATTGGACTTGTGGAACACAATGTTGGCCGGGTCATCCGTCAGCTCCGGGTACAGTTCCACGTCATGGTAGTAGTCCCCACGATACCCGGGTACTGAACTTGAGCTCAAGATGTGCTCTTTCTCTTTATCGGACCACTTCTGGGATCCTCTTTGGTTCGTGAGGATTGTCTCTCGCTCCTGAGCCCATCTCTGCCCGACAGCGTGCTTTTTGGCGTGCCTCAGCAACCTTTGTCTCTCCTTGTGAGGATTAGTCCCGTAACGGATGTTCAAGATGGCGTGCTCAGCGTGAACGCGAATGTCCACGTGGTGACCAGTTTTTTGCTCTTCAGGCTTGCTCTCGTGTACCGTGTTGTTGATGGCCGTTCCCAGTCTCTGCAACTGGTTGAGATCATCGGCTACGCGCCACGTGCTATCCTTTACGAAATAGAAAACGTCCTGGCCGTGCATGACGAGGTGAAGATCCAGGAGGAAGGAGTTGTTGAAAACAGAAGTGAAGACATCCCTGCGGATGCTGTCTGCTTCGTTCGACGTGCGAACGATGGCACGCTCGCCGATCCGGGAGACGGTGATACCGGATCCAAAGGGAACGCTCTGTGTGCTAATTTTGGGAAGCACCGTTTCGAAGAGTTGTTCGCGTTTCACTTTGGGTCTGGCGACGCTCGAGAGGGTTGCAAAGCTCTCGAGCTTCTGGCGGATGGCACAGGCGAAGCCGGAAACCAACGGGACGGATGGAACGTCCAAAAAGAGGGGAGCGGACTCCGGGTTGGATGTGCCGTGGAATACTGAAGATGCTGCCAAATCCAAACTGTCGATGTCTATGCCTTGGCTCTTGATCCAAGATGTCAAATCTGAAACGTGGAAATAAAATTGTAATTAGTTTTGCTTTTTTGAACGTCGAAATACAGTTAATTCAAACTACCTAACAATTTCTATCAGGCCAGGATCTAGAAAAGAACCGATGAAGGGAGAGGGGGTAAGACACGTTATTGAGCCGGAAAAAAATGTATACTTGGATTGGGTTGTTGCACTTTTTTGCACACAATGGGTAAATGGCCAGATCAAAAGGACCCCAAGGGCTCAGAGAAGTTTTGGGTGAAGGGATGTACTGGACAGCTGTTGGAAGACAGATGGAAGTCTACTGTCAAGGCCATTAGCGTGTTCTAAGGTACACACGGTATAATTCTCCCGCACACTGGACTACGACTTAACGTCCCATCCGACGGACGGCGGCTTTTCCAAGGGAGGGTAGTTTTGCAGAGATAAATATCAACGCTAGCCCAGGTGGGGCTCGAACCTGGGAACTGCAGATAACGAGCCTGGCAAGCTACCAACTGACTTTCCAATGCAGTATAACATTTCCCCCTTCCGTTTTACAAGCCTTTAAAAAATGCTTGAACAATGTATAAAATAAAAATAAGTCAAAAATTTTTTCCTCTATTGCCAGTGTTGCCAATTCACACGTAAGAAACTAAGGCAGACCAAGCTTTAAAAAAGAGGTTTTGGCATGAAAAAAGCTAGTTTTTTTACGGTTTAAGAAACAACAAAATTTTAATCGTTAAAATGCGGTTTCAAAAACGCAATTTTTGAGCTTATTTTTAGACTTCTTCATGTGAATCCTACGGCACACTCGGCATAAGCTCAAGGCACACCAGTATGCCGCGGATTGGATTGTTTTACCTCTGAGCGGCACTTTTTTGCACACCATGGGCTAAATGGCCAGGTCACATGGACCCCGAAGGCTCAGAGAAGGTTGGGGGAGGGGACCCACTGGAACAGCTGTTGGGAGACTGATGGTAGCCTCCCTTCAAGGCCATCCAGCGTGTTCTTTAACGTGCACAGGGTATGGCTCTCCCGCACACGGGGCCACGGCTTAACGTCCCATCAGACGGACGGCGGCCTTTTCAAGCCCATCGGTGTCCCCTACTGACCGTGGGCAGGGCGGGGAAATTTTGCGGAGATAAATCTCAACGCTGACCCAGCTGGGACTCGAACCTGGGAACTGCAGATTACGAGCCTGGCGCGCTACCGACTAAACCACCCCAGCCCCAGTATGCCGCGGCACAATGCTTTTAGAACCACTGGTCGGTAGTAAATTGTAGTCTAACTACACGAATATGCTTTCCTTTATTTAAATAAATATCTCCTCAAGCAGCTGCTTGCTACAGAGGTCTGAGAGCAGCCTGCCTGTTTATACGTCATAGTCATAGTTTTATACGTCAAGGCAACATAAACATCCAGGCCTTACTCGGGGCTGGAACTCAGGTCCCTTAGATCAGTAGACAAGCATGCTAACCATTCGACCACGTGAAGTCTTTTGTTTTATTTAGTTAAGTATATTTCTTTAAGTATTCTAACACTACGAAAAAATGTCTGGAGAATGTTGTTAAAATTCCTATGTAATACTGAAGTTATTGGCTGCTGAGGGAGTTCCTTATTATAATGTTTATTCTCTTGTTAAAGTCCCAAAATTTTAAAAGTTAGAATCAAATCAATGCCACCGATTACTTATGTATGGCATTTCTTCGACAACGAGAATAGAAAAAAAATCGCTTAGATATAAGATATTTTATACTTAAAAAAATAAATAAAGGTTAATCCTAAAATAACATTCAGGATTAAACTTTTATTAGCTGTGCTTGAAATTTGAATAAAGTATGCATTATCAATGCAGATACCAGCATAAGATTACATGGTAATACTTGCAAAAGTATGGAAATGTTGATAAAAGTTATCCCTGTATTTTTTATATTTTTTTATGCCAGACCTTTAAGATAAATGTTTAAAGTTGGTGTTGACTCACGATACAGATTTCTACCTACAAAAATCCTTTTCTTAAAGTGGGTGATAAATAATGCACTCTTGTGACATTAAAAGAAGTGTTTTCATCCATTTTAAAGCGCACATGAGCTTCAACTTATCAGTTATTAATAACAGAAGCTGCATCTAAAAAAAGTCTACGTTTGTTATGCGAAACCAAGTGTAATGGTTGGTGGGAGTAATAGAAAGTTCCACCTCTGAAATTTAGGGAGCAAATTTTTCTGTTTTTTCCTCTTTTAAGCATTTTTGAACGTGTTAGTTTTGAAAGAAACATATTTAAAAATTCAAATATCTGTTTTAAATTGGATTAAGAGAAATTAAAATATAAATTCCTTTTTTTGTTTTTCGTTTTAGCCATCACTAGTGTGCTGTGTTAGTTCTAACTAAGTCACTTTTTTTTAAACTTTTATATTAGAAGGTTTGATCAAGTTAGGAGTAGCTTCTAGGAGTCTTCTCAGCTTCCTGTGCTGCATATAGGAAAAACAAAATCTGAACTGCGGAGAGAAAAGAAATCCTTTTGACACAGGCATTAATTAAAAAAAATTACCATAACCTGAAAATAATTGTTTGTTACAAGAGCTTAAAAATAAACAACTTTTGATAGAACAGTTTTAACTGTGGGACAAAAAGCAAAATATTTTTGGAACAAGAGGGACAAAAAAAAATAATTGGAAATTTTGGAACAAAAAGTAGCAATTCTGAATTGTGGAACAAAAGGAAACAATTCTGAACTGCGAAAGAAAAGTAACAATTCTGAATTGCGCAGCAATAAGCAAGAGCAAAAATTGCTTCAAAAGATAAAAAATAACAGTTTTTAACTGAACTTGAACAAAAAGTAACAGTTTTCAAACTGAGGCACAAAGATAACAATTGTGAATTGTAGAACAAAAAAGGTAACAATCGTGAATTGTGTGTAAAAAAAAAGTAACAATTCTGAACTGTGTGTGTGTGTGGGGTGGGGGTATTATGAATTGCACAATAAAAAGCAAGAAATATTGAGCCGAAGAACAAAAAAATAAAAATTTTGAACTGCTGAATACAAAAAGCAACAATTTTTGAACTGAGGGGCCAAAAGTAAGAATTGGGAAGTATGGAACAAAAAATAACACTCCTCAACGTCTGGAAATAAAATTTACTTTGTTACTGTTATTTTTATCGAAAAATATTGGGGAATTGGGGAAGATTTGGAAAATAGCAAGAAATTTCATTCAGGCAAAATAATTTTCATCTATCGCTGAAAACATAAAAGTGAAATATCTGCAGACAGACGATGAGAATAATTCTTATTTCAGGATTAAATAAACACTAATTTGACATAATAGATTTAAAATAAACACTTCTTTGTTACCATAAATTAAAACAAAGAAAAGTGAACAGTTCAAGATAGACTTATGTTCCGAAGTAAACAATTGTTGTTTATTAACAAAGCAAACACTTCTTTGTTGCGAAAGGCTTAAAATAAAACATTCGTTTTGACACAGGCATTAATTTAAAAATTTTTTTACCATAACTTTAAAATAATTAACTGTTTGTTACAAGAATTTAAAATAAACAGCTCTCGATACAATAACTTTGAATTACAACTGCTTGTTACAATAATCTGCAAACAAACGACTTTTGTTGCAATGAATTTTAAGTAAATATCTCATTGCATTGATGGGTTTAAAACAAATAATTATTTTTCACCATAATTTTAAAATAAACAATTGTTCTTTAACTGTAAATTTAAAGCACAAGTCAACAGCCATATGACCTGTTGCTATAATAACATGCTTGAAGTTGAATATATACACTCATAAATAGAACCTAAGTTTATGGTAAAAACTATTTAACAAAGATATATCTTACTTTGTTCGTTCAATAAAGGATAATTCTCTGAAGCAAAACTTACCTAATTTATTATGTATCCTTTTGTTAATGTTAATTGGATCATTTTTGCTGAATCTGTATAGATGAAGATGCTGGGGACTGGTCATGTGATAAAGAATGTCATCCCACCTAGGCGACAACCATTGTCCTGCTAGAGAATCATAAATTTCCTCTTCATAATGAAGCATTCCCGTCAGGGGATCAAGTATACCACCTTGGAAGTCTATTGGCAGATAAAAGTGTGGGTTTGAATCATAGAGCACGTACCCGTACGGGCCCCGTTGTACCTCTTTCACTACCTCGCCTTTCTTGTCAAAAACTAAGAGAGGGCTTCCATTGTGGTCTGTCACTACATAATAGCTTTCTTTGTTGACGGTGAAGAGCATTAAGAATCCCCTGTCATCATACAACAGCGACATCGTTCGTCCATCATTGTTATTGTAGATGTGACTAACTCGATCATATTCTGCCGTGTTTGCGTAGAAGAACTGGGTCACATTACCGTAGTTATCTTTCCTGACGGCAATACGACCTCTGGTGTCATAGTAATACTCTACGTCGTATCTTCCGTTCCTGGACGCTTTGGTCATCTGACCTTTTGTGTTGTAGGTGAAGCTATCTTCTCCTCTTTGTATGACGAATCCACGTCCATCAACAACGTATGGTGTCTCGCCAAAACTTACAATTCTGTCCCCAACGTCATGTAATATGTCGATCCTGTTGCCCATGTATTGCAAAGTGACCAAATTTCCGTTCTGATCGTAGGTGAACTTCCACGGATCCACTCCTACCATTTCGATCAACTGTCCATCTTCGTCATACGAGAAATTTTGTAACCTGATCTTCGGTTTGCCAAGGTGAGTTATGTAAATCCGTGACTGTGTCACTGAATTGCGACTGTCGTACTGAATGTCCATTCGGAACACCTCCTTGTCAGCGATGACTAGGGATACCTGTCTCAGGCGGTGAAGTGCGTCGAATTGCCTCGAAACCGATGCTATGCCGTCAGACAAGACAGTCTCATTGAGACTTCTCTCAAAAAGGCGAAAATCTCCGATTTGTTCTCTCCTTCCGGTCTTCGGATTGTAGTAAAACTCAACATTAGGGAGCTGTTGGCTTCCAATGCGCAGTGACATGCCTTTCAATCGAAACAACCGGTCATACTGGTAGTGAAAGATGGCATTCGTCAGATGGAACTTGCTGATGAAATTCTGCTTACAAACAGTGAGCAAAGCTCCTTCGTACGCGTATTCGCTCCTGATGTCGAAATCCTCAGTGCTGGCCGATTCGGAGGACACAAATCCAGAGATGGTGTAGTTCTTCTCCACTTTCCCTCCGCCGAAGACGATGGTGCTGAGCAGACTCTGGTTGTTGTAACGGTAGAGGACTCGTCCTTGGTCTCCTGGGAAGATCTTCATCACCGGTTGTCTGTTGTCGTTGAAGTGGATGACGTATGGTCCACTGTTGCCCGGGGGGATGTAGAAGAACTTGTAGAATCCGATTGAGATGAGGGTGAGGAATGAGTGTCGTGTGCCCTTTGGTGTCGTCACAAACTTCAAACCTCCATTTGGATCATAATGAGAGGTGAATTTCCTACCGCTGGGGAGAATCACTTTGCTAGGCTGGAAGAAAACGAAATAATTATTGATATTAGGATGCGTTTTAATACTTCTGAAGTGTTGGAAATCGGAATATAATAAGTAAGAATAAAAAAATTATGATCATTCCCCTAAGCACAGCATCATCATTACTATCTCCACCACGAATCATCGTCATGGACGATGATAAATAATGATAACGATAATTCACCACAACAAAGAAGAGCACATCATCGTCATGGACAATGATAAATAATGATAAAGATGAGATAATTCATCACAACAAAGAGGAGCACATCATCGTCATGGACGATGATAAATAATGATAACGATGAGATAATTAACCACCACAAAGAGAGCACATTATCATCATCGATGATGATGGTAACTACAACTGTAGTAATATAAGCAACAAAAGTAAGAACATGAACATCAATAACCATTACGATCATTAGCAACAATATCAACACATTATTATCGTCACTCATGACAAGGACGATATACAACAATTCTAAATATAAATGATGGTCGTGATGATAAAAACACCAATAATTGCCAAGAACAACAATGACGATTACGTAAGTAACAATAACAATCATTTAAAAGAACGTAAATAAATTTCTGTTATAAATTGTTTTAGTGTTTAAATATTTTGCATAAATAGGAAAACCGAACTATGGCATTGGTTTGGCTTGTTTTACCTCTGAGTGGCACTTTTTTTGCACACAATAGACTAAATGGCCAGGTCACAAGGACCCCGAAGGTTCAGCGAAGGTTGGAGGAGGGGACCCACTGGCAAATTTGCAAATTGTTTTGGTCCACTATGCTGACGTCATAACTCAGTGGAACGGTCTTCTGTTCTAGGTAGTGTTGATAATGGCCAAATGCAGCAGGACAGACATGTCTGGAGAACAAAATTACACAGTCTGGTAGGACCCCCATAGCCCAGGGCTGCACGAGGAGTTGGGTTGTTTTACCTCTGAGCGGCACTTTTTTGTACACCATGGGCTAAATGGCCCGGTCACATGGACCCCGAATGCTCAGAGAAGGTTGCGGGAGGGGACCCACTGGAACAGCTGTTGGGAGACAGATGGTAGCCTCCCGTCAAGGCCATCCAGCGTGTTCTTTAACGTGCACAGGGTATGGCTCTCCCGCACACGGGGCCACGGTTTAACGTCCCATCCGACAGACGGCGGCCTTTCCAAGCCCATCGTTGTCCCCTACTGACCGTGGGCAGGGCGGGGAATTTTGCGGAGATAAATCTCAACGCTGACCCAGCTGGGACTCGAACCTGGGAACTACAGATTACGAGCCTGGCGCGCTACCGACTGAGCCACCCCCGCCCCATGCACGAGGAGTGAGTATGTTTATATGTGTATGTATGTTCAACTTCACTCAGTAACTAAATCCATTAGTAGAGCTGGGTCCATTTCACTTCCAAAAGATTCTTTTATAGGCCTGACTTACAACCATTTCCAACTAAGTCCTTGAGCAAGCTCTGCTTTCAAAAATTTCCCAATAAAATCCATTAACTTCACCTCGAACAAATTCAATTCATAATTTTTTTTACTTTAGAAATTTCTCTATCGATTCACTTGGAGCACACAAAAATATCTGCGCAGGCATTCTACTCAACTTCTATCATTAATTACTAAATAGTATCATAACTAATATAACGAATTAACTGCTCATCGCTGATTGGGTCCAAATTGCTTTAACGGATAACGACAGATACTTAAAACAACAAAGATGGAAACTGCAATTTGCAGTTTTCTTTCAAGCTAACGAAATAGAGGATAAACCAAACGGAAATCGATGACTTCTTTAGGGTAAATTGATTAATTGTCTCATAACTCTTTAGCTGATAAGTATTCAGTTTTGGAGGCTGCCCAAAATGTCAAGCCTTACATCCTCTTCGGAACAATATTAAACACGACATCAATCTATAAATCGATTTCCATTCTTCATTATGGAAACAAAAGGCAAACGAAAACAACAATTGAGTAATATATATGTATGAAACAATGAAGCTTATTGTTTGATGTTCTTGATGTAAAAGTGAAACCGAAGTGTTTGCTGTGCAAAAATTTCAATTTCAAAAAAATTTCAACTATTTATCTCAAGATCGATTTTAATCTGTTGAAACTATTGAAAATATTTTATTATATTTTAACAATAAAACTTTCATATAAACGAAAAAAAAATTGAAGAAATATTTTTAAACTATTTTATTTAATTTTTATAAATATATTGTTATATTAAAGATCGTTCTTGACAAAACATAAAAAAATAGAATTAATCAAACAAAATTACCAGAATAGGAAAAAAAAAATTTTTAGTTATAAAAGTTACAAAATTTAAAGATACAACAGAAAAATACGAAATTGTAAAATGCCAATATCCAAGCACGGATTTAGAAACAAAGTAAGGAGGGGTGGGGAGGGGGGGCAAGCAACGCAATCGAGACGGAAAAAAAGGGGAGGAGGGCAGAAGAGGTTCCAATTCTATTTATTACTAATTTTTATTCACAATATACATTAAAAATATTCGATTATATAAGCGTTATTATAATGTTTAATGCATAAGAATATTTTTTTCTAAATATGGTATATTTATATATATAAATTAGTATTAAATTTAATTTAAAAACTTACCAACAGAAACAAATATATAACGAAAATTGAAATTCTTTTAGGTCCATTAATGCTGACGTCATAGCTAAGTAAAACGGCCTTCTGTTCCAGATTTATAGATTTCTACTTTTTATATTATATATTTTATATTTCTGCTTTATTTATAGATGTTGCGTAGAATTAGATAAAGATTAATTTTAAAACTTACCAGTGAAAATAACAAAATTAAATTTATAAGAAATTTACATATTTTAAGGCATTAATATTTTTTAGGGGCCCACCCACGGGTGGTCTACTTGTTATACGTTTTTTACTTGTGCCAACTGGGCATATTCTCAGATGGAGATGGTAATATGTAATGTTTTACCTGGAACATCGCATATTCATACACGATCTACGAGGCATTAATATGTGCTTGCTAAAGAACACTATGTATAACATTGAAAGGAGGTTACTATCTGTCTCCTAACAGCTGTCTAGTGTGTCCCCTCCCCTCAATCTTCTCTGATTCCTCGGGGTCCTTGTGACCTGGCCATTTAGCCTATTGTGTGCAAAAAAGTGCCGCTCAGAGGCAATATCAAGCAATTGAATCGAGCCGGGGAAAGGAAGGGTGGAGGGGGGCAAGCAATGCAATCGAGCCGGGAAAAAAGGTAAAGGAGTGCAACAATATAATCGAGAGGGAGAAAGGTAAGGGTGGAGTGGAGGGGGGCAAGCAATGCAATCGAGCTGGGGGAAAAGGTAAGGGGGTGCAACAACATAATCGAGAGGGAGAAAGGTAAGGGTGGAGTGGAGGGGGTAAGCAATGCAATCGAGCCGGGGGAAAAAAGGTAAAGGAGTGCAACAATATAATCGAGAGGGAGAAAGGTAAGGGTGGAGTGGAGGGGGGCAAGCAATGCAATCGAGCTGGGGGAAAAGGTAAGGGGGGTGCAACAACATAATCGAGAGGGAGAAAGGTAAGGGTGGAGTGGAGGGGGTAAGCAATGCAATCGAGCCGGGGAAAAAAGGTAAAGGAGTGCAACAATATAATCGAGAGGGAGAAAGGTAAGGGTGGAGTGGAGGGGGGCAAGCAATGCAATCGAGCTGGGGGAAAAGGTAAGAGGGGTGCAACAACATAATCGAGAGGGAGAAAGGTAAGGGTGGAGTGGAGGAGGTAAGCAATGCAATCGAGCCGGGGAAAAAAGGTAAAGGAGTGCAACAATATAATCGAGAGGGAGAAAGGTAAGGGTGGAGTGGAGGGGGGCAAGCAATGCAATCGAGCTGGGGGAAAAGGTAAGGGGGTGCAACAACATAATCGAGAGGGAGAAAGGTAAGGGTGGAGTGGAGGAGGTAAGCAATGCAATCGAGCCGGGGAAAAAAGGTAAACGAGTGCAACAATATAATCGAGAGGGAGAAAGGTAAGGGTGGAGTGGAGGGGGGCAAGCAATGCAATCGAGCTGGGGGAAAAGGTAAGGGGGGTGCAGCAACATAATCGAGAGGGAGAAAGGTAAGGGTGGAGTGGAGGGGGGTAAGGAATGCAATCGAGACGGGAAAAAAGGTAAAGGAGTGCAACAATATATTCGAGAGGGAGAAAGGTAAGGGTGGAGTGGAGGGGGGCAAGCAATGCAATCGAGCTGGGGGAAAAGGTAAGGGGGTGCAACAACATAATCGAGAGGGAGAAAGGTAAGGGTGGAGTGGAGGAGGTAAGCAATGCAATCGAGCCGGGGAAAAAAGGTAAAGGAGTGCAACAATATAATCGAGAGGGAGAAAGGTAAGGGTGGAGTGGAGGGGGGCAAGCAATGCAATCGAGCTGGGGGAAAAGGTAAGGGGGGTGCAACAACATAATCGAGAGGGAGAAAGGTAAGGGTGGAGTGGAGGAGGTAAGCAATGCAATCGAGCCGGGGAAAAAAGGTAAAGGAGTGCAACAATATAATCGAGAGGGAGAAAGGTAAGGGTGGAATGGAGGGGGGCAAGCAATGCAATCGAGCTGGGGGAAAAGGTAAGGGGGGTGCAACAACACAATCGAGAGGAAGAAAGGTAAGGGTGGAGTGGAGGGGGGTAAGCAATGCAATCGAGCCGGGAAAAAAGGTAAAGGAGTGCAACAATATAATCGAGAGGGAGAAAGGTAAGGGTGGAGTGGAGGGGGGCAAGCAATGCAATCGAGCTGGGGGAAAAGGTAAGGGGGGTGCAACAACATAATCGAGAGGGAGAAAGGTAAGGGTGGAGTGGAGGGGGTAAGCAATACAATCGAGCCGGGAAAAAAGGTAAAGGAGTGCAACAATATAATCGAGAGGGAGAAAGGTAAGGGTGGAGTGGAGGGGGGCAAGCAATGCAATCGAGCTGGGGGAAAAGGTAAGGGGGGTGCAACAACATAATCTAGAGGGAGAAAGGTAAGGGTGGAGTGGAGGGGGTAAGCAATGCAATCGAGCCGGGGAAAAAAGGTAAAGGAGTGCAACAATATAATCGAGAGGGAGAAAGGTAAGGGTGGAGTGGAGGGGGGCAAGCAATGCAATCGAGCTGGGGGAAAAGGTAAGGGGGGTGCAACAACATAATCGAGAGGGAGAAAGGTAAGGGTGGAGTGGAGGGGGTAAGCAATGCAATCGAGCCGGGGAAAAAAGGTAAAGGAGTGCAACAATATAATCGAGAGGGAGAAAGGTAAGGGTGGAGTGGAGGGGGGCAAGCAATGCAATCGAGCTGGGGGAAAAGGTAAGGGGGGTGCAACAACATAATCGAGAGGGAGAAAGGTAAGGGTGGAGTGGAGGAGGTAAGCAATGCAATCGAGCCGGGGAAAAAAGGTAAAGGAGTGCAACAATATAATCGAGAGGGAGAAAGGTAAGGGTGGAATGGAGGGGGGCAAGCAATGCAATCGAGCTGGGGGAAAAGGTAAGGGGGGTGCAACAACACAATCGAGAGGAAGAAAGGTAAGGGTGGAGTGGAGGGGGGTAAGCAATGCAATCGAGCCGGGAAAAAAGGTAAAGGAGTGCAACAATATAATCGAGAGGGAGAAAGGTAAGGGTGGAGTGGAGGGGGGCAAGCAATGCAATCGAGCTGGGGGAAAAGGTAAGGGGGGTGCAACAACATAATCGAGAGGGAGAAAGGTAAGGGTGGAGTGGAGGGGGTAAGCAATGCAATCGAGCCGGGAAAAAAGGTAAAGGAGTGCAACAATATAATCGAGAGGGAGAAAGGTAAGGGTGGAGTGGAGGGGGGCAAGCAATGCAATCGAGCTGGGGGAAAAGGTAAGGGGGGTGCAACAACATAATCTAGAGGGAGAAAGGTAAGGGTGGAGTGGAGGGGGTAAGCAATGCAATCGAGCCGGGGAAAAAAGGTAAAGGAGTGCAACAATATAATCGAGAGGGAGAAAGGTAAGGGTGGAGTGGAGGGGGGCAAGCAATGCAATCGAGCTGGGGGAAAAGGTAAGGGGGGTGCAGCAACATAATCGAGAGGGAGAAAGGTAAGGGTGGAGTGGAGGGGGGGTAAGGAATGCAATCGAGACGGGAAAAAAGGTAAAGGAGTGCAACAATATATTCGAGAGGGAGAAAGGTAAGGGTGGAGTGGAGGGGGGCAAGCAATGCAATCGAGCTGGGGGAAAAGGTAAGGGGGTGCAACAACATAATCGAGAGGGAGAAAGGTAAGGGTGGAGTGGAGGGGGTAAGCAATGCAATCGAGCCGGGGAAAAAAGGTAAAGGAGTGCAACAATATAATCGAGAGGGAGAAAGGTAAGGGTGGAGTGGAGGGGGGCAAGCAATGCAATCGAGCTGGGGGAAAAGGTAAGGGGGGTGCAACAACATAATCGAGAGGGAGAAAGGTAAGGGTGGAGTGGAGGAGGTAAGCAATGCAATCGAGCCGGGGAAAAAAGGTAAAGGAGTGCAACAATATAATCGAGAGGGAGAAAGGTAAGGGTGGAATGGAGGGGGGCAAGCAATGCAATCGAGCTGGGGGAAAAGGTAAGGGGGGTGCAACAATATAATCGAGAGGGAGAAAGGTAAGGGTGGAGTGGAGGGGGGTAAGCAATGCAATCGAGCCGGGAAAAAAGGTAAAGGAGTGCAACAATATAATCGAGAGGGAGAAAGGTAAGGGTGGAGTGGAGGGGGGCAAGCAATGCAATCGAGCTGGGGGAAAAGGTAAGGGGGGTGCAACAACATAATCGAGAGGGAGAAAGGTAAGGGTGGAGTGGAGGGGGTAAGCAATGCAATCGAGCCGGGAAAAAAGGTAAAGGAGTGCAACAATATAATCGAGAGGGAGAAAGGTAAGGGTGGAGTGGAGGGGGGCAAGCAATGCAATCGAGCTGGGGGAAAAGGTAAGGGGGGTGCAACAACATAATCTAGAGGGAGAAAGGTAAGGGTGGAGTGGAGGGGGTAAGCAATGCAATCGAGCCGGGGAAAAAAGGTAAAGGAGTGCAACAATATAATCGAGAGGGAGAAAGGTAAGGGTGGAGTGGAGGGGGGCAAGCAATGCAATCGAGCTGGGGGAAAAGGTAAGGGGGGTGCAACAACATAATCGAGAGGGAGAAAGGTAAGGGTGGAGTGGAGGGGGTAAGCAATGCAATCGAGCCGGGGAAAAAAGGTAAAGGAGTGCAACAATATAATCGAGAGGGAGAAAGGTAAGGGTGGAGTGGAGGGGGGCAAGCAATGCAATCGAGCTGGGGGAAAAGGTAAGGGGGGTGCAACAACATAATCGAGAGGGAGAAAGGTAAGGGTGGAGTGGAGGAGGTAAGCAATGCAATCGAGCCGGGGAAAAAAGGTAAAGGAGTGCAACAATATAATCGAGAGGGAGAAAGGTAAGTGTGGAATGGAGGGGGGCAAGCAATGCAATCGAGCTGGGGGAAAAGGTAAGGGGGGTGCAACAATATAATCGAGAGGGAGAAAGGTAAGGGTGGAGTGGAGGGGGGTAAGCAATGCAATCGAGCCGGGAAAAAAGGTAAAGGAGTGCAACAATATAATCGAGAGGGAGAAAGGTAAGGGTGGAGTGGAGGGGGGCAAGCAATGCAATCGAGCTGGGGGAAAAGGTAAGGGGGGTGCAACAACATAATCGAGAGGGAGAAAGGTAAGGGTGGAGTGGAGGGGGTAAGCAATGCAATCGAGCCGGGAAAAAAGGTAAAGGAGTGCAACAATATAATCGAGAGGGAGAAATGTAAGGGTGGAGTGGAGGGGGGCAAGCAATGCAATCGAGCTGGGGGAAAAGGTAAGGGGGGTGCAACAACATAATCTAGAGGGAGAAAGGTAAGGGTGGAGTGGAGGGGGTAAGCAATGCAATCGAGCCGGGGAAAAAAGGTAAAGGAGTGCAACAATATAATCGAGAGGGAGAAAGGTAAGGGTGGAGTGGAGGGGGGCAAGCAATGCAATCGAGCTGGGGGAAAAGGTAAGGGGGGTGCAACAACATAATCGAGAGGGAGAAAGGTAAGGGTGGAGTGGAGGGGGTAAGCAATGCAATCGAGCCGGGGAAAAAAGGTAAAGGAGTGCAACAATATAATCGAGAGGGAGAAAGGTAAGGGTGGAGTGGAGGGGGGCAAGCAATGCAATCGAGCTGGGGGAAAAGGTAAGGGGGGTGCAACAACATAATCGAGAGGGAGAAAGGTAAGGGTGGAGTGGAGGAGGTAAGCAATGCAATCGAGCCGGGGAAAAAAGGTAAAGGAGTGCAACAATATAATCGAGAGGGAGAAAGGTAAGGGTGGAATGGAGGGGGGCAAGCAATGCAATCGAGCTGGGGGAAAAGGTAAGGGGGGTGCAACAATATAATCGAGAGGGAGAAAGGTAAGGGTGGAGTGGAGGGGGGTAAGCAATGCAATCGAGCCGGGAAAAAAGGTAAAGGAGTGCAACAATATAATCGAGAGGGAGAAAGGTAAGGGTGGAGTGGAGGGGGGCAAGCAATGCAATCGAGCTGGGGGAAAAGGTAAGGGGGGTGCAACAACATAATCGAGAGGGAGAAAGGTAAGGGTGGAGTGGAGGGGGTAAGCAATGCAATCGAGCCGGGAAAAAAGGTAAAGGAGTGCAACAATATAATCGAGAGGGAGAAAGGTAAGGGTGGAGTGGAGGGGGGCAAGCAATGCAATCGAGCTGGGGGAAAAGGTAAGGGGGGTGCAACAACATAATCTAGAGGGAGAAAGGTAAGGGTGGAGTGGAGGGGGTAAGCAATGCAATCGAGCCGGGGAAAAAAGGTAAAGGAGTGCAACAATATAATCGAGAGGGAGAAAGGTAAGGGTGGAGTGGAGGGGGGCAAGCAATGCAATCGAGCTGGGGGAAAAGGTAAGGGGGGTGCAACAACATAATCGAGAGGGAGAAAGGTAAGGGTGGAGTGGAGGGGGTAAGCAATGCAATCGAGCCGGGGAAAAAAGGTAAAGGAGTGCAACAATATAATCGAGAGGGAGAAAGGTAAGGGTGGAGTGGAGGGGGGCAAGCAATGCAATCGAGCTGGGGGAAAAGGTAAGGGGGGTGCAACAACATAATCGAGAGGGAGAAAGGTAAGGGTGGAGTGGAGGAGGTAAGCAATGCAATCGAGCCGGGGAAAAAAGGTAAAGGAGTGCAACAATATAATCGAGAGGGAGAAAGGTAAGGGTGGAATGGAGGGGGGCAAGCAATGCAATCGAGCTGGGGGAAAAGGTAAGGGGGGTGCAACAATATAATCGAGAGGGAGAAAGGTAAGGGTGGAGTGGAGGGGGGTAAGCAATGCAATCGAGCCGGGAAAAAAGGTAAAGGAGTGCAACAATATAATCGAGAGGGAGAAAGGTAAGGGTGGAGTGGAGGGGGGCAAGCAATGCAATCGAGCTGGGGGAAAAGGTAAGGGGGGTGCAACAACATAATCGAGAGGGAGAAAGGTAAGGGTGGAGTGGAGGGGGTAAGCAATGCAATCGAGCCGGGAAAAAAGGTAAAGGAGTGCAACAATATAATCGAGAGGGAGAAATGTAAGGGTGGAGTGGAGGGGGGCAAGCAATGCAATCGAGCTGGGGGAAAAGGTAAGGGGGGTGCAACAACATAATCTAGAGGGAGAAAGGTAAGGGTGGAGTGGAGGGGGTAAGCAATGCAATCGAGCCGGGGAAAAAAGGTAAAGGAGTGCAACAATATAATCGAGAGGGAGAAAGGTAAGGGTGGAGTGGAGGGGGGCAAGCAATGCAATCGAGCTGGGGGAAAAGGTAAGGGGGGTGCAACAACATAATCGAGAGGGAGAAAGGTAAGGGTGGAGTGGAGGGGGTAAGCAATGCAATCGAGCCGGGGAAAAAAGGTAAAGGAGTGCAACAATATAATCGAGAGGGAGAAAGGTAAGGGTGGAGTGGAGGGGGGCAAGCAATGCAATCGAGCTGGGGGAAAAGGTAAGGGGGGTGCAACAACATAATCGAGAGGGAGAAAGGTAAGGGTGGAGTGGAGGAGGTAAGCAATGCAATCGAGCCGGGGAAAAAAGGTAAAGGAGTGCAACAATATAATCGAGAGGGAGAAAGGTAAGGGTGGAATGGAGGGGGGCAAGCAATGCAATCGAGCTGGGGGAAAAGGTAAGGGGGGTGCAACAACATAATCGAGAGGGAGAAAGGTAAGGGTGGAGTGGAGGGGGGTAAGCAATGCAATCGAGCCGGGAAAAAAGGTAAAGGAGTGCAACAATATAATCGAGAGGGAGAAAGGTAAGGGTGGAGTGGAGGGGGGCAAGCAATGCAATCGAGCTGCGGGAAAAGGTAAGGGGGGTGCAACAACATAATCGAGAGGGAGAAAGGTAAGGGTGGAGTGGAGGGGGTAAGCAATGCAATCGAGCCGGGAAAAACGGTAAAGGAGTGCAACAATATAATCGAGAGGGAGAAAGGTAAGGGTGGAGTGGAGGGGGGCAAGCAATGCAATCGAGCTGGGGGAAAAGGTAAGGGGGGTGCAACAACATAATCTAGAGGGAGAAAGGTAAGGGTGGAGTGGAGGGGGTAAGCAATGCAATCGAGCCGGGGAAAAAAGGTAAAGGAGTGCAACAATATAATCGAGAGGAAGAAAGGTAAGGGTGGAGTGGAGGGGGTAAGCAATGCAATCGAGCCGGGGAAAAAAGGTAAAGGAGTGCAACAATATAATCGAGAGGAAGAAAGGTAAGGGTGGAGTGGAGGGGGGCAAGCAATGCAATCGAGCTGGGGGAAAAGGTAAGGGGGGTGCAGCAACATAATCGAGAGGGAGAAAGGTAAGGGTGGAGTGGAGGGGGGTAAGGAATGCAATCGAGACGGGAAAAAAGGTAAAGGAGTGCAACAACATAATCGAGAGGGAGAAAGGTAAGGGTGGAGTGGAGGGGGTAAGCAATGCAATCGAGCCGGGGAAAAAAGGTAAAGGAGTGCAACAATATAATCGAGAGGGAGAAAGGTAAGGGTGGAATGGAGGGGGGTAAGCAATGCAATCGAGCCGGGAAAAGAGGTAAAGGAGTGCAACAATATAATCGAGAGGGAGAAAGGTAAGGGTGGAATGGAGGGGGGCAAGCAATGCAATCGAGCTGGGGGAAAAGGTAAGGGGGGGTGCAAGAACATAATCGAGAGGGAGAAAGGTAAGGGTGGAGTGGAGGGGGGCAAGCAATACAATCGAGCCGGGAAAAAAGGTAAAGGAGTGGAACAGCATAATCGAGAGGGAGAAAGGTAAGGGTGGAGTGGAGGGGGGGGGGCAAGCAATGCAATCGAGCCGGGGGAAAAGGTAAGGGGGTGAAACAACATAACAGAGAGGGAGAAAGGTAAGGGTGGAATGGAGGAGGGCAAGCAACATAATCGAGCCGGGAAATAAGGTAAAGGGGTGGGGTGGGGGGCAAACGAAGCAATCGAGTCGAAAACGGTAAGGGGTGGGGGTGGATAAGGGCGAGCAACTGAATTTCTATTACAGTGTAATATTTCTTCCTTCTCTTAAAGGTTTTAAAAATATCGCGAAAAATGTTAGAAATATGTGCAAATAGAATGTTTTTTTGGCCTCCCTTACCCTTGCTAGCATTCTCAAAGGAGGAGGAGGGGTATGGCCCCTTGACTCCCCCCTGGATTCGGTCCTGCTTATGTCTATAATTTAATACGAAGAGAAATTCTAGCTATCGGTAATAATTATAGGACTTTATAAGAAATAAAAATATTTTTTAAGGATGATAATATAAACTCACCGGACAAAATATTAATCACCCCTGGCTGAATGTCACCTAATAGCGCGTAAAGCCTCTGTGCGACCGAAGAACAGCCGAAATCCTGTCTGGCATGGATGCCACCAGTGTGTGGATGTAGTGCACATCAATATTCATCCACTCTTCCAGAAGCAAATGCCGCAGTTCGGCCAGATTGGCCGGATGGTTGAGACGGAGCTTCACTCGTTGTCCCAAAATAGTCCCACAAGTGTTCTATGGGATTGAAATCCGGGGATTTGGCGAGCCAGTCGAGATGTTCGAAGGCTTCAGAATGCTCGTCGTGCCAATCCGACACACTTCAAGTTCTGTGCACGCGACAATTGTCGTCTTGGAAGACTGGGGTATCCTTTTGGTGTTCACTGTGGAGATGCTGCACAAATGGCAACTTGTGGTCATCCAGTTGCTCCATATAGCCCTTCTGGTTCAGGTGTGACGTCACCGCAACCAAACGACCCATTTCCTTGTACGTGAAACACCCCCAGAACATCAAAGTCATACCTCAACTGAACAGGATTGGTTTGGATTGTTTTACCTCTGAGCGGCACTTTTTTGCACACCATGGGCTAAATGGCCAGGCCACAAGGACCCCGAAGGCTCAGAGAAGGTTGGGGGAGGGGACCCACTGGAACAACTGTTGGGTGACAGATGGTAACCTCCCGTCAAGGCCATCCAGCGTGTTCTTTAACGTGCACAGGGTATGGCTCTCCCGCACACGGGGCCACGGCTTAACGTCCCATCCGACGGATAGCGGCCTTTCCAAGCCCATCGGTGTCCCCTACTGATCGTGGGCAGGGCGGGGAATTTTGCGGAGATAAATCTCAACTCTGACCCAGTTGGGACCTGGGAACTACAGATTACGAGCCTGGCGCGCTACCGACTGAGCCACCTTCGCCCCCTCAACTGAACAGGTATGACTCTCCTGTACCACAGTATCTAGGCTTAATGCTCTATCCAATGGACGACGATGTCCCTTTTAGCAGAGCGATGGTCAATGCAGAAAATCTCAATAGGCACAACGAGAGATCGAAATTGGGAATAGGATTTTGTTTAAATTTCTGAGTAACTCTTGAATGTTAAAAAAGTCAAGTCTGTAGTCTTTCCCCCAGATTGAACGATTGTTTTTCAACCGATCCATGAACTTACCATGGTTTTGCCGTCGTAGGTGAATCTCATTGCTGATCCATCCGGGTACTTGATGTCTGCAAGATGGCTCATGCGGTCGTAACCGAAGTTTTCTGCCAGAGGACCTTGCTGCCAACCAGAGAGACGACCCAGGCGATCGTACATCACGTTTAATGGCAATCTTGTCTCTGTAGGCAACCATTGTATAGGTCTCGTGTAGCTGTCGTACTGGACAACCAAGAATGGTCTTCGTGAACTGTTGTAGAGGATTTCTCTTGCTGCAACCCAATCGTACTCCATGGTCAAGTATTGGAGTTCATTAGCCTGAAAGAGAATCAGATAATTGACCTGTTAGGTAGTATTTGCATAGCACTCAATCTATCTAAAATCTTTATGGGTTGGGTTGCTTTACTTCTGAGGGAACGTTTCTTACACACAATGGGCTAAATGGCCAGCCACAATGATCCCGAAGGCTCAGAGAAGGTTGGGTGAGGGGACCCACTGGACAGCTATTGGGAAACAGTTGGTAGCATTCCAGTCAAGGCCGTCCAGCGTGTTCTTTAATGTGCACAGCGTATACTCTCCCGCACACGAGCCACAACTTATGTTTTTAGATATTGTTACGACAGATGAACGCGCTACAGTGACTTCATGACGTCACACATGATTGGAGCCCCCGTGTGTGCTTCTACGTGAGATTCAATTAGCCAACGATTTGGAACTTAGAACGATTCGGAAGAATGAAAATATAGCAGTGCAGTGTGTTAAAGTTGTGAGATCTGAAAGGATGTTCAGATGGTCTGATTCAGTGCGCGTTAAGTGAAAATAAGAAGTATATTTATTAGTGTGTGCGCGGGTGGTCGTTTTGTTTTGCTAGTGTGATACGTCTAGTGATCTAATCAAAAACGAAGGATTATTTACGCCTGAAGTGAATGTATTCAAGAGATACGACAGACAGTATAGAGATAATAGTTTAGTAGAACAGACTGGTCTTGTACGCTTTGCAGAAAAAGTGTTAATGACTTATGTATAATAGTAGTTAATTTGTTTATGAGATACTTCATCCATATTATTGAAACGATTTGCATTGTATTGTAATTGGTTTGAAAATACACTTATTGAAACTCACGCTCAGTGCCTATCCACATCTTAAAATTCGCAACAATATTAATATTTGCATGTTTAGGACATTAGTATGTGTTTTAAAGAACTGGATGGCATTGGAAGGATGCTACTATCTGTCTCCTAACGGCACATGGAAGGCGGCTTTTCCAAGCCCATCGATGTCCCTACTGACCGTGGATAATGTGAGGAATTTTGCGAAAATAAAAATTTTTGTTTCTTAAGTTTTATGTCGTAGTGAATACCGGAACTTTTTTAAGCAAGACGACGGGAAGTTGAATCTTTTGATTTAAGATGCCAAAGCAGAATCTTGAGTGTTTGGTGGTTTGATTGCGTTCAGGTTGTTTCACCTCAGAGCGTCACTTTTATGTACACAAGGAGAGCTAAATGGCTCAGGACTCGGTAAGGTAAGAAGATTCATCTGGCTGTGTTAGAAACAGATGAAAGCCTTCCGTCAATGACATCGAGCGTGTTCTTTAAGATACATATCGAATTGCTTTCTAGTACACAATACGATGATTTAATATCTTATTCCATAGATGGCAGCTTTTAGCAAACCTATCAGTGTCTTCTTTCTCATCGAGGGAAAAGTGGGTTGTTATCAGCCCAAAGATCAAGTCAATCATGGTTGGGCTGTGTTGTACTACCTCTAAGCGGAGCTTTTTTTGCACACAATGGGCTAAATGGCCAGGTCATAAGGACCCCGAGGCTCAGAGAAGGTTGAGGAGGGGACCTACCGGACAACCGTTACGAGATAGATGGTAGGCTCCCATCAAGGCTACCCAGAATGTTTTTTTACGTGTATATAGGACCATGGCTTAACATCTTACTCGACCAAAGGCAGCCTTTTTAAGTCCATCGGTATTTCTTACTGGCTGAGTTGTTGGGTTGGGTTATTTTACCTCTGAGCGGCACTTTTTTGCACACCATGGGCTAAATGGCCAGGTCACATGGACCCCGAAGGCTCAGAGAAGGTTGGGGGAGGGGACCCACTTTAACAGCTGTTGGGAGACAGAGACAGGTAGCCTTCCGTCAAGGCCATCCAGCGTGTTCTTTAATGTGCACAGGGTATGGCTCTCCCACACACGGGGCCATGGCTTAACGTCCAATCCGACGGACGGCGGCCTTTCCAAGCCCATCGGTGTCCCCTACTGACCGTGGGCAGGGCGAGGAATTTTGGGGAGATAAATCTCAACGCTGACCCAGCTGGGACTCGAACCTGAGAACTACAGATTACGAGCCTGGCGCGCTACCGGCTGAGCCACCCCCCGCCCCCCTTACTGGCTGAAGGCAGGGTGTGGATTTTTGCGGAGATAAATTTCAGGGCTGGTCCAGCGGGGATTCGAACCTGGGAACTGCGGATTACGAGTCTGGCGTGCTGTGTACTGAGCCACCCTGGCCCCAGTAGAGAAAGGGAACCTGCTGGATAGCTATTAGGAGACAGATGGAAGCCTCCTGTTAAGGCCATCTAGCGTATTGCTTAAAGTGAACAGGATACGACTGTTTCTTGCACACTGCTTTACGTCACATCCGACGGAAGTTGTCCTTTTCAAGTCCACTGCTGTCTCCTTTCTGACCAGGGTAGGGAATGGTTTAGCGGAGATAAATTTCAACACTGGGCTAAATTGTTTTATCTCCGAGGGGCAATTTTCTGCACACAATGGGACAAAAATTGCTAGGTCACAAGGACCCTGAAGATTCAGAGAAGGTTTAGGGGATGGGTCAATGGACAGCTATTGGAAGATAGATTGTAGCCTCCCGCCAAGGCCACCCAGCGTGTACTTTAACGTGCAGAGGGTATGGCTCTTCCGCACACGGAGCCACGGCTTAACGTCCCATCCGATCGACGGCAGCCTTTCAAAGCCCATTGGTGTTCCATACTGACCGAGGGTTGGGTTGTTTTACCTCTGAGCGGCACTTTTTTGCACACCATGGGCTAAATGGCCAGGTCACATGGACCCCGAAGGCTCAGAGAAGGTTGGGGAAGAGGACCCACTGGAAGAGCTGTTGGGAGACAGATGGTAGCCTCCTGTCAAGGCCATCCAGCATGTTCTTTAACGTGCACAGGGTATGACTCTCCTACACACGGGGCCACGGCTTAACGTCCAATCCGACGGACGGCGTCCTTTCCAAGCCCATCGGTGTCCCCTACTGACCGTGGGCAGGGCGGAGAATTTTGCGGAGATAAATCTCAACGCTGACCCAACTGGGACTCGAACCTGAGAACTACAGATTACGAGCCTGGAGCGCTACCGACTGAGCCACCCCCGCTCTACTGACCGAGGGCTGCATGGAGAGTTTTGCAGAGATAAATCTCAACGCTGACACAGGAGGGACTCGAACCTGGGAACTGCAGATTACGAGCCTGGTGCACTACCTACTGAGCCTCCCCCTTCCCATGAAACATACAGAATCATACACAGGAATATACTTTTTGGTTTAGTTGTCAGATGCACTAACTACTAGACAAGGCATGGGCTATTGGTAATAGAGTGCATTTTGTATCCAATTGCAATCAAGATATAAATACGATCACTCACCATGAGGACTCTTTCAACTGCAGAAATGCTTCTTTCAACTCTCGCTCGCTCTTTTCTATTGTATTTGACGTCATACCTCCATTCGACGACATTGGCTGGCTCCATTCCCACATATGTCGTCTGACGAACAGGCAGAGGAAACATCCCCGCTTGCACTGGCAACATCTCTTGGAGAACGTAGTGGGATGCTGGCTCCCACACTACCCCTACATGCCAGGGGGTCTCCACCTCAATGGCCCCATCTTGGTGGAGTGTGGCTTGGATGGCCACTCCACCTGGCAGGGAATAAAAAAGTGACAGATTAAATGAATGAAAAAAATGACAAATCAACAGATTGTAAAACAATGAAAAGGAATCCCGCACCTTATTAAAATATACATTAGTCATCGAACTTGAAAAAAATATCTAGGGGGGGGGGGGGGGGGGTGGAGGGTTGAAAATTCCCCCCCCCCTCCATCCGATAAAAGTAAAGGGGTGGTGGTGGAAGAGACTGTATTTCATTCGAGTATAATATTTTGACCTCCGTTTTAGAGGTATTTAAAAATTCCGTTAAAAATGCGTGAAAATACACAAGTTTAATGATATTTTTGCCTCCATTACTTTTAATAGCATTCTCAAAACAAGAGAGGGCGCATGCCCTGCCCCTTAGATCTCACCCTGAGAATAGAAAGGGGGAGGGGAGGGGGTAAGGCCACTAGATTCGGCCTTAAATCTGTGGTTGAATGAGGCCAGACGAGGCCCGATTGAAGTTTTCGAATGGCCCTTGGTTTAATTAAGCAATTTACTTTTTTTTTTGCATATTTAATTCTCGTGTTCCGTTTCGTAAGAAATACAGATATGTGGAAATTCAGTTGGCTATATTTTATAGTTATAATGGATATTTATAACTATCTTGATTTTAAAAATCTATAGTCTCTTCAGGTCATTGAACTGTTGGGTTGGGGGAGGTAAAGTGTTTTATCCAATAACCAAGGTTATGACTCACGGTACCCTGAAAATTGAGCAGGCACACTAATGAAAAAAGGCTTCCCATCCCTGTTTTACAAATCACTCAAAATTTACTTATGACTAGCTACATCCCGCAAAAAGCTTGGCGTGAAACAGGTCACCTTTTCCACTGATAACTTTCCCCGCCGAACGTTTAGCGCAACACACGCCTCCGTTCTCCACTGATAATTTTCTCGCAAAAACGTTTGGCGCAACATGCCTCCGTTCTCCATTGATAACCTTTCCGCGCTGAACGTTTAGCGCAACACACGCCTCCATTCTCCAGTGATAATTTTCCCGTCGAACGTTGGTACAACACGTGCCTCTGTTCTCCATTGATAACTTTTCCTGCTGAACGTTTGGCATAACACACACCTCCGTTCTCCATTGATAGCTTTTCCCGCTGAACGTTTAGCGCAACACACGCCTCCGTTCTCCACTGATGACTTTTCCGCTGAACGTTTGGCACAACACACGCCTCCGTTCTCCAGTGATAATTTTCCCGCCGAACGTTTGGTACAACAGGAGCCTCTGTTCTCCATTGATAACTTTTCCTGCTGAACGTTTAGCGCAACACACGCCTCCATTCTCCAGTGATAATTTTCCCGCCGAACGTTTGGTACAACACGTGCCTCTGTTCTCCATTTATAACTTTTCCTGCTGAACGTTTGGCACAACACACACCTCCGTTCTCCAGTGATAATTTTCCCGTCGAACGTTTGGTACAACACGTGCCTCTGTTCTCCATTGATAACTTTTCCTGCTGAACGTTTGGCACAACACACACCTCCGTTCTCCATTGATAGCTTTTCCCGCTGAACTTTTAGCGCAACACACGCCTCCGTTCTCCACTGATAACTTTTCTGCTGAACGTTTGGCACAACACACTCCTCCGTTCTCCAGTGATAATTTTCCCGCCGAACGTTTGGTACAACACGAGACTTCGTTCCCCATTGATAACTTTTCCTGCTGAACGTTTGGCACAACACACGCCTCCGTTCTCCAGTGATAATTTTCCGGCCGAATGTTTATCACAACACGTGCCTCCGTTCTCCATTGATAACCTTTCCGCGCTGAACGTTTGGCACAACACACTCCTCCGTTCTCCAGTGATAATTTTCCCGCCGAACGTTTGGTACAACACGAGCCTTCGTTCTCCATTGATAACTTTTCCTGCTGAACGTTTGGCACAACACACGCCTCCGTTCTCCAGTGATAATTTTCCCGCCGAACGTTTGGCACAACACGTGCCTCCGTTCTCCACTGATAACTTTTCCTGCTGAACGTTTGGCACAACACACGCCTCCGTTCTCCATTGATAACTTTTTCTGCTGAACGTTTGGCACAACACGCCTCCATTCTCCAATGATAATTTTAACGCCAAATGTTTGGCGCAACATGTGCCTCCGTTCTCCACTGATAACTTTTCCTGCTGAACGTTTGGCATAACACACGCCTCCGTTCTCCATTGATAACTTTCTTGCTGAACGTTTGGCACAACACACGCCTCCGTTCTCCACTGATAATTTTTCCACCGAACGTTTGGTGCAATACGCGCCTCCGTTCTCCATTGATAACTTTTCTCGCCGAACGTTTGGCACAACACACGCCTCCGTTCTCCATTGATAACTTTTCCTGCTTAACGTTTGTCACAACACACGCCTCCGTTCTCCACTGATAATTTTCGCACCGAACGTTTGCCGCAACACGTGCCTCCGTTCTCCACTGATAACTTTTCTCGCCGAACGTTTGGCACAAAGACGTGGCTCAGTTCTCCACTGATAACTTTCTCCGCCAAACGTTGGCACAAAGACGTGGCTCAGTTCTCCACTGATAACTTTCTTCGCCAAACATTGGCACAACACGCGCCTCTGTTCTCCACTGATAACTTTTTCCGCATAACATTTGGAGCAACTCGTTATTCCGTTCACCACTGCCTAGGGGTATTTTGAGTTTTAGATCTCGGAAATTAAGCCAAAATTTGGATGGAATGGGTCCTTCGAGGTCAAACTCGATATACTGGTGCTGGAGAGCTAAAAAATTGGTGCCTAGGGGGTATTTTGAGTTTTAGATCTCGGAAATTATGCCAAAATTTGGATGGAATGGGTCCTTCGAGGTCAAAGGTCAAACTCGATATACCGGTGCTGGAGAACTAAAAAAAATTGGTGCCTAGGGGTATTTTGAGTTTTAGATCTCGGAAATTATGCCAAAATTTGGATGGAATGGGTCCTTCGAGGTCAAAGGTCAAACTCGATATACCGGTGCTGGAGAGCTAAAAAAAATTGGTGCCTAGGGGTATTTTGAGTTTTAGATCTCGGAAATTATGCCAAAATTTGGATGGAATGGGTCCTTCGAGGTCAAAGGTCAAACTCGATATAATGGTGCTGGAGAGCTAAAAAAAATTGGTGCCTAGGGGTATTTTGAGTTTTAGATCTCGGAAATTATGCCAAAATTTGGATGGAATGGGTCCTTCGAGGTCAAAGGTCAAACTCGATATACCGGTGCTGGAGAGCTAAAAAAAATTGGTGCCTAGGGGTATTTTGAGTTTTAGATCTCGGAAATTATGCCAAAATTTGGATGGAATGGGTCCTTCGAGGTCAAAGGTCAAACTCGATATACCGGTGCTGGAGAGCTAAAAAAAATTGGTGCCTAGGGGTATTTTGAGTTTTAGATCTCGGAAATTATGCCAAAATTTGGATGGAATGGGTCCTTCGAGGTCAAAGGTCAAACTCGATATACCGGTGCTGGAGAGCTAAAAAAAATTGGTGCCTAGGGGTATTTTGAGTTTTAGATCTCGGAAATTATGCCAAAATTTGGATGGAATGGGTCCTTCGAGGTCAAAGGTCAAACTCGATATACCGGTGCTGGAGAGCTAAAAATTGGTGTCTAGGGGTATTTTGAGTTTTAGATTTATTTTGAGTTTTAGTTTAGAAATTATGCCAAAATTCAGATGGAATGTGTCCTTCGAGGTCAAAGGTCAAACTCGATATACCGGTGCTGGAGAGCTAAAAATTGGTGAAGAGGGATATTTCAGGCAGAACGCAGAAATGAGAAGAATTTTCAATTCTGACATTGCGTTCAAAGTCAAATAGGTGTCGGAGAAACCAGCTAGAAATCAAGAGGTGCCGAAATCGCTGATTGATTTCTAGTATAATGTTATGCCTCAATTATCTTTTCGGCCTAACGATCAAAAATCCTATCCAAATTCTTCCCACGCCAGCGTCCGTCCAACACATCTGCTTTCCCCTGATGCGGGGCTGGAAGAAGGCACTGCCACTGAGCACCGGGAGGATCCCTATAAGTTCACCCCCCCCCCCCCTTGACACCAGAGAACGGACGCTGTAGAGACTTTATTACGTCCGACTCTATATGAGAAGATACGGTTGGACATGTGTGGCGTAGCCGAGTTTGAAGGTCGGGTCGAGACCCCTCCATGGCTACCCCACATCACTGCCCAACCCATCCGGAGATGATGGGAAGCTGTTGACAGCGACACGTAATCAATGGTGATGTAAAAAGGGGAGCCACACAAAGGAGGACAGAGATGTCCTAGAAACGACGTCAAGGAAAGTCGACAACACAAACTCCGGGGCGAGAGGCGAATAATCACCGATGACGAGATGAGAATCCATTACGTCTCCCAAGCTAAATGAAGAGACCTAACCAGACAGCTCCAACGTCTCCCAAGCTAAATGAAGAGACCTAACCAGACAGCTCCAACGTCTCCCAAGCTAAATGAAGAGACCTAACCAGACAGCTCCAACGTCTCCCAAGCTAAATGAAGAGACCTAACCAGACAGCTCCAACGTCTCCCAAGCTAAATGAAGAGACCTAACCAGACAGCTCCAACGTCTCCCAAGCTAAATGAAGAGACCTAACCAGACAGCTCCAACGTCTCCCAAGCTAAATGAAGAGACCTAACCAGACAGCTCCAACGTCTCCCAAGCTAAATGAAGGGACCTAACCAGACAGGCTCAGTGGAAAAGAACTGACCCCCGTAATCCACATGGGACAACTGCAGAACGCTATAGCCGGTAGCGGACACCTCGGCGACATCAGTGAATAAATAAGGTACGAACCCCGCTTCTCCTCGGGTTAGAAGTACAGTTACAGAGATGATAAAAATTATGTTTTTTATCAGTGCCTAAAAAAAAAAAAGCCCCCTCAAGCAGCTGCTTGCCACAGAGGTCTGACAGGAGCCTGTCAATTTATATGGCATAGTAGAAGGTCTGTGAGGATGGCAGGACCTCAGCAGAAAAACAACACACACATCCATGCCTTATCCGAGGCTCGAACCCAGTCCCTTAGATCAGTAGCCATGCGCTCTAACCACTCGGCCACGGGACGGATTTATCAGTGCCTAGTAGCATAATATTAGTGTGCATAAATCTCTTAAATTTACGGTCAGTTGTCCCATGAAAAAAGGGGCGGGGTGGCTCAGTCGGTAGCGCGCCAGGCTCGTAAT
The DNA here is from genome assembly GCA_038380435.1 of Ryuthela nishihirai. Classification (NCBI taxonomy): domain Eukaryota; kingdom Metazoa; phylum Arthropoda; class Arachnida; order Araneae; family Heptathelidae; genus Ryuthela; species Ryuthela nishihirai. Next base: position 116,008,490 of record JAWZYU010000003.1, read on the forward strand.
CTGTAGTTCCCAGGTTCGAGTCCCAGCTGGGTCAGCGTTGAGATTTATCTCCGCAAAGATTTCCCCGCCCTGTCCACGGTAAGTAGGGGACACCGATGGGCTTGAAAAGGCCGCCATCCGTCGGATGGGATGTTAAGCCGTAGCCCCGTGTGCGGGAGAGCCATACCCTGTGCACGTTAAAGAACACGCTGGATGGCCTTGACGGGAGGTTACCATCTGTCTCCCAACAGTTGTTCCAGTGGGTCCCCTCCCCCAAACTTCTCTGAGCCTTCGGGGTCCTTGTGGCCTGGCCATTTAGCCCACGGTGTGCAAAAAAGTGCCGCTCAGAGGTAAAACAACCCAAACCAAACCCATGAAAAAACGTGCATAAAATTCATGTTATTATTAAACAAAAATCAGAGTTAGTACCCAATTCATTCTCAAATTACTTACACCTCCTTCGTCAAGGGGAGGGCTTGGGTTTATGCGGCTTCTCGAGAAGAAATCACAACGCAATTAAATTATCTGCAAGTTATTGCACCTTCAACCGAGGGGGTGCGTAACGTATATATGTAATATATATATCTGTTTTATTTGAAATCGATTTACCGGGTTTCCGATTATTCAAATTACCTGCATTCCCAATTAATCCGATAATCAAATTTTTACTGTATTAAATTAAAATTTAATATCTTGCCATATTTCCAACCAAAGTTATTTTTCGCCCGTAGTTTTTTTATATAAAAGAAGTATATACATCTCAAACTATTTATTTGATCCTGTTTTAATTTGAAACCCATTATTTTTATTGTACTATAAAAAACAGTAAAAGAACTATTCTCACCACTATATTAACTTAGGTTATTAATATATAATCTTACCTTGCCGTGTGATGACTGTTGTTCCTTTCACGGTGACAACTAGCTGACTTCCTTTCTCTTCGTCATGTGACGACACAGACGCTCCTTCGGGACTGAGGTCAAAGGACAAAGTGGTCACTTGACCACTAGGTTTGATGACCTCCGTCAATCTCCCATTTTCGTCGTAAACGTAGAAGAAAGATCTTCCTGCGGCGTCCGATCTACTCGACAGTAATCCTATGGCATCGTATTCAAACTTGATTTCTAGACTGTCAGGATCGACTATCGTTTCGAGAAGGTTCTGTTTGGTGACCTGGACACGACATTTCTGACCCCTGGCCGTCTCGATCGTGTGGAGACTGTTGCTCGAATCTCTTAGGAAGGACACTTTATTCCCTGAAGCGTCAGTGACGGCATTCAGTTTCCCAAAACTGGTGTTGACGTTGTAAAGGAAACTATAGATCGTCTTCCCTGTGAGGATACTTCTAGTCATGGTATGCTGTCCATACTTATTGAAGACGTAAACTTCGTGGTTATCTGGATATGCAATCTGGAACTCCAACTGATCATCTGGCTGTGGAAGATAAGGAATTGCTGACAAAATCCTAAGGCTACCTTGATCCGCAATGTGAACCACTCCATCGCTGGTAACGGTCAGTGAAGACACGGAGAACAGCTTGGTGTCCATAGCGAGGAATCCCTCCTCTTCCACTGCGCATGTGCAGTTGTGCCACTCGCATAAGCAGCCATCTTCTTTCCCGGCAAAGTGCAAGAGCTCACCATCGGGGGTGAGTTTGCGGATGCGGTTAACGTTGTTCGGATCCATCTCTGCGATGTACAGCTCCCCCGTGGGTCCAAAGGTGAAACTGACTAGCGATCCCAAAGCTGTCTCTCCTGTCATCCGGGACTTGTGCAGATGGTTGTTGTTCATCTTGCAGTAAGCTGGTTGTCCTGCAACAGCCATCACTCTCTTGTCGTGGGTCAGTTTCAAGACCATGTGGTCATCAATGAAGTACAGGGCTCCATCTAAAGGATTAATCGCTAAGTCTGTTGGCCAACGAAGTTTCACCTGAAAGAGAAGATTCACCTTGAAAAGATCTGAATGTGAAGTATCTAATATATATATAGACGATTGTGAGCGATTCGACTGAGTCACTGAGTGATTGACTGAGGGATTGAGTGATTGACTGAGTGATTGAGTGATTGACTGATTGAGTGATTGACTGAGTGAGTTACTGAATGATTGAGTGATTGACTGAGTGAGTGACTGAATGATTGACTAATTGACTGAATGACTGAGTGATTGACTGAGGGAGTGACTGAATGATTTAGTGATTGATTAAGTGATTGAATGATTGACTGAGTGATTGAGTGATTGACCGAGTGAGTGACTGAATGATTGACTGATTGACTGAATGACTGAGTGATTGACTGAGGGAGTGACTGAATGATTTAGTGATTGATTTAGTGATTGATTAAGTGATTGAATGATTGACTGAGTGATTGAGTGATTGACCGAGTGAGTGACTGAATGATTGACTGAATGACTGAGTGATTGACTGAGGGAGTGACTGAATGATTTAGTGATTGATTAAGTGATTGAATGATTGACTGAGTGATTGAGTGATTGAATGGAAAATTAAGTGATTTCATTGATTGACTGCATGATTGAAAGATTGAGTGAATGATTGAATGATTGAGTGAATGACTGAATGATTGAGTGATTCACTGATTGATTGACTGAGTGAATGAATAATTTAGTGAATGACTGAATGATTCAGCGATTCACTGAGTGATTGACCGAATGATTCAGCGATTCACTGAGTGATTGACCGAATGATTGAGTGATTTGACTGAGTATATGACTGAGTGACCGAGAAATAAGGGGATCACTTTAATTCTATCTATGATGCAGAAATGATAGAGCTGTGAAAATTTGCACCCAGTGGGGTAATCCGGATCGCAGATCCCGAGAAAAATCTGAAATTTGACCTCCAACGTGTCCTTCAAGGACGACTAGAGGTTACGGGGACCTTGATCTACGAGTGCTAGAAACGTGAAAATTGGTGTCTGAGGGTGTTTCGGGTTGTAGATCTCGAAAACGTTACGAAATATCGGATCTGGAGGGTCTTTTGAGGTCAAAGGTTAAATTCAAATCTACGGTACTAGAGAGCCTGGGTTGGGTTGTTTTATCTGTGAACGGCACTTTTTTGCACACCGTGGGCTAAATGGTCAGGTCACATGGACCCCGAAGACTCAGAGGAGGTTGGGGGAGGGGAACCACTGGAACAGCTGTTGGAAGACAGATGGTAACCTCCCGTCAAGGTCATCCAGCGTGTTCCTTAACGAGCACAGGGTATGGCTCTCCCACACACGGACCACGGATTAACGTCTCATCCAACGGACGGTGGTATTTCCAAGTCCATCGGTGTCCCCTACTGACCATGGGCAGGGCAGGGAATTATGCGGAGATGAATCTCAACGCTTACTCGACTGGGACACGAACCTGGGAACTACAGATTACGAGCCTGGCGCGCTACTGACTGAGCCACCCTCGCCCCTAGAGAGGCTGGTGTAGAGATACTCGTGTGTATATTCGGGCCGTAGTTGTCAGAAACGTTCGGGAAATTTGGAGCGATAGGTTCTTTGAGGTCAAAGGTCAAGTTTGGATCTACCTGTGCTAGAGAGATAAAAAAATCGGTGCCTATATCGGGCCACAGATGTGATATATGCTAAAAAATTTCATATCTGGTGTCTCGTTCAAGGTCAAATAGTAATTTTAGTAACGTTATGGGTTGGGTTGTTATACCTCTGAGCGGCACTTTTTTGCACACCATGGCCTAAAAGACCAGGTCACATGGACCCCGAAGGCTCAGAGAAGGTTGGGAGAGGGGACCCACTGGAACAGCTGTTGGGAGACAGATGGTAGCCTCCCGTCAAGGCCATCCAGCGTGTTCTTTAACGTGCACAGGGTATGGCTCTCCCGCACACGGGGCCACGGCTTAACGTCCCCTAAGCCCATCGGTGTCCCCTGCTGACCGTGGGTAGGGCGGGGAATTTTGCGGAGATAAATCTCAACGCTGACCAAGCTGGGACTCGAACCTGGGAACTACAGATTACGAGCCTGATGCGCTACCGATTGAGCCACCCCCGCCCCGTAACGTTATGGAAGTTTCTAATTTTGAAAATGAACTTTTGAGCTCGCTCGAGAGAAATGGGCCAGTGTTTTCACTTTGTAGTCTATTTGTCTCTTTGTCCATCTGTACACATTCATCTCATTGGTTTATAGAGATAAATTTGAAATTTCTTTTCGGTTGAAGAGATAATGAGGAAATATTCAAAAATATTTAAAAAAATTATCCGTCAAGCATTTGCTTGCCACAGAGGACTGACAGGAACCAGTCAGTGTAATACACCAAAGAGAAGATTTTAAGAAAGGCAACACCTCAACAGAAAGAAAACAAGAAAAGAAAACATCCATGTCTTATTTGTGGTTCGAACTCGGGTCCTATTTGACCATTAGGCAATATTAATTTAAAATACCTCCTCAAGCAGCTGCTTACCACAGAGGTCTGACAGGAGCCTGTTAGTTTAATACGCCATAGTAGAAGGGATCTGTGAGGATGGCGGGTCCTCAGCAGATTTTTTGCCAACTGCACGCGGTGATCCCAGGTGGTCACCCTACCAGGTACTGACCGCGGGTGATCTCAGGTGGTCACCCTCCCAGGTACTGACTGTGAGTGATCCCATGTGGTCACCCTCCCAGGTACTGACTGCGAGTGATCCCAGGTGGTCATCCTCCCAGATACTGACCACGGGTGATCCCAGGTGGTCACCCTCCCAGGTACTGACCGCGAGTGATCCCATGTGGTCACCCTCCCAGGTACTGACCGTGAGTGATCCCATGTGGTCACCCTCCCAGGTACTGACCGCGAGTGATCCCAGGTGGTCATCCTCCCAGATACTGACCACGGGTGATCCCAGATGGTCACCTTCCCAAGTATTGACTGTGGGTGATCCCAGGTGGTCATCCTACCAAGTACTGACTGTGGGTGATCCCAGGTGGTCACCCTTCCAGGTACTGACCGTAAGTAATCCCAGGCGGTCACCCTCCCAGGTACTGACCGCGCCCAAAGCTGCTAACTTCGGTGATCGGACGAGAACCAGTATTGGCACTGCCGTTACGATTCGAATTTTCAGAATCTCCCAATAGCTTATTCCACAGTTAAGAAGATAGAAGATACAGAGAGCTGTGAAGACACAGAGAAAAGCATTTCTGTCAAGGCTATCCTCCATGCACAGGATATAGGGTTCTCCTGTATATCGAGGGAAGGCTTTACTCCCCAAAGGATGGGTGGGGGCGTGGTAAAATGAAACATTGCTTTTTTAAGAAATTAAAAAAAAAATTCTTTTTGTATTGTATAAGTTCTAATAAAATATCACTATTAGCATTTTCCGAATGATCTTTCAGTTCGAGTTTCCATCGTTAGAGGGTGCTGGTGAAAAAATCAAAAGGCAAAATTTTTCTCATTGAAAACGAGCATATAATATTTATTAAAAGGGGTGTTTGTGTTAGTAGTTACTAATATTATTCTTATTATCCTAATATTTCTTTATCGAAAGTTGGAATGGTCCTTTTTATTTTGGACTAAGGAGACTACTGTAATATTAGAAAACAAATATTTCAAATCTGTGGAATAAGTCTGCTTAACGGAGAAAATTCCAAATTATTTGGACAACACAAAAAATTATCTTCTAAAATCATTATTATGGGGAAAAAAAGGATATTTTCTTACATTTGTTGCTAGAGACCAGGCCCGGATTTAGAAAAAAATAGAAGGGGGGTAGGGCAATGTAAAAGGGAGGGCCAAGACAATTGATTTCCGTTTCCTTATCCGTTTTATAGGTTTTTGAAAAATATTTTGAAAAATGCATGAAATATAAAAAGTTTAATAATTTTTTGGCTCTTTTACCCTTAACTCTTAGGTAAAATTTGCAGTTAGATTATTTACTATTTTAAATACTATTGTCTGAATAATTAAATATAATGGGGTTTACAGTATAACATAAAACAAAGCACTTACTACTCAAACAGTAGCTTAACCTGTTAATTTACATTTTCTTAATCTGTTGTATGTAAAATAATAAAATTACTAGTAATCTTGTATTTTTAGATAACTGCTGAGAATATTAGGGAACGGCATAATAAATAATATAATCTTTTAATGCCTTTTGTAGTCAATATTATTATTTTTCTGCAATACAGAATTACATTACTATTGATGAAAAATATGTTTACATAAACTGTGTTGGTTGTTGGTTGTTTTGCCTCTGAGCGGCACTTTTTTGTACACACACACACAATGGGCTAAATGGCCAGGTCACAAGGACCCCGAAGGTTCAGAGAAGGTTGGGGGAGGGAACCCACTGGAACAGCTGTTAGGAGACAGATGGTAGCCTCCTATCAAGGCCATCCAGGGTGTTTTTTAACGTGCATAGAGTGTGGCTCTTCCGCAGACGGGGCCACGGCTTAACGTTCCATCCGACGGACGGTGGCCTTTCCAAGGCCATCGGTGTTCCCTACTGATTGTGGGCAGGGCTAGGAGTTCTAAGGAGATAAATCTCAACGCTGACCCAGCTGGGACTCGAACCTGGGAACTCATAAAATGTGAAATATTTTGTTTTATAGGAATGATTTCTGAAAATATTCGAATGATTGTAACATGGATGAACAATAGAAATAAAGAATTGTAGAATGAAGGAATAAATTCGTAACATTTCGAAAAATATAAAAGTTTTTTTCGAGTATTATTTATAATGTAGCAATCTATAAACAAATAAACGTTAAACAAAAATTCACGATAGAAAAAAAATTATCATAGATGCTCTCTACTCCATGATAGATCAAAATAAAAATATTAAACCTTAGAAAATTATTTTCACCAGCAACATAAACTTTTTCATAATGTTTTGAAAACGATAAAACAGTTTTGAAATATCAGTAGTAAAAGGAGACGGCTTTCCACGTACATGAAAAAAAAAAACACATCTAAAGTCAAATTTGCTTGAAATAAGATTTGTGATTTAAAACTACCACATAAAATATCTGACATAATAATTCTAAAATTCAAGTTAAATAAAATAAAATTTTACTTGGCACCGAAGCTTTAGAGTCTGTCATTCATTCTAAAACGGTATAAATGTTTACACCTGATCTAAAGTTAAGTCATAAAAATGCACCATTAACAAACAATAGGATGATTTCTGTCGTAAAGTATGCTGAACTAGGGACTATGTTTTTGGCAAGAATGGGGACAGAATTGTTTTTTATGACTTCCATAAAATACATTCTTTCCCAAAAGAATTAGTCAAGAGCCTTCACTTTCGTAGAGAATTTTTGAAGATTTCTTGAAGAAAAAGAAAATTTATGAGACAGATGAATGCAAGAGAAAGTTTTACTACTGTCAAGAATTACTTTGCACTTTGTAGAATTAACAAATTTTTGTCAGTATAGTCTATGATAACATTGGAAAACTCTTGTGTTAAAATATTGCATCTGGCGATCACAGGAATCTCGTTTTCAAAGAGAATGAATTTTTTCTGTTACTTAATTTTCAATTTTTTTTTAAAGTTTCAATTCAAACTAATGGATGATTGGGGAAATAGAAATAATAATATTTTATTAGTAGATATATAACATAAAAAGTATTCTTCTTTTATTACTTAGAGTAGGGGGTTCTCAACGTGGGGTAGGCTGTAAAAGGTTTTTGGGTAAGCTGTGAGAGCTCAAAAGTCGCTAGATCTGATTACCCAGTAAAATGTTTATAATTTTATAAGATTTGTTAAATTGTTTACGTCAGTTTTTGTGTTTATCGATATATGTAATTTATGAATAAAAAATTTAATGTATATATATATATGTTTTATTTTATTCCCATTGTTATACTATAACTGTAGTTTTATCTATCTATACAAGGGGTACGCCAGTTACATACACATTTGCAGGGGGTACGTGAAGCATAAAAGGTTGAGAACCACTGATATATAATGTTTTATTTTATTCCCATTGTTATACTATAACTATAGTTTTATCTATCTATGCAAGGGGTACGCCAGTTACATACACATTTCCAGGGGGTACGTGAAGCATAAAAGGTTGAGAACCACTAATATATATGTTTTATTTTATTCCCATTGTTATACTAAAACTATTGTTTTATCTATCTATACAAGGGGTACGTCAGTTGCATACACATTTCCAGGGGGTACGTAAAGCATAAGAGGTTGAGAACCACTGATATATATGTTTTATTTTTATTCCCATTGTTATCCTATAACTATTGTTTTATCTATCTATACAAGGGGTACGCCAGTTACATACACATTTCCAGGGGGTACGTGAGGCATAAAAGGTTGAGAACCACTGATATATGTTTTATTTTATTCCCATTGTTACACTATAACTATTGTTTTATCTATCTATACAAGGGGTACGTCAGTTGCATACACATTTCCAGGGGGTACGTAAAGCATAAGAGGTTGAGAACCACTGATATATATGTTTTATTTTATTCCCATTGTTATCCTATAACTATTGTTTTATCTATCTATACAAGGGGTACGCCAGTTACATACACATTTCCAGGGGGTACGTGAAGCATAAAAGGTTGCGAACCACTGATATATATGTTTTATTTTATTCCCATTGTTATACTATAACTATTGTTTTATCTATCTATACAAGGGGTACGCCAGTTACATACACATTTCCAGGGGGTACGTAAAGCATAAAAGGTTGAGAACCACTGATATATATGTTTTATTTTATTCCCATTGCTACACTATAACTATAGTTTTATCTATCTATACAAGGGGTACTCCAGTTACATATACATTTCCAGGGGGTACGTGAAGCATAAAAGGTTGAGAACCACTAATATATATATGTTTTATTTTATTCCCATTGTTATACTATAACTATAGTTTTATCTATCTATACAAGGGGTACGCCAGTTACATACACATTTCCAGGGGGTACGTGAAGCATAAAAGGTTGAGAACCACTAATATATATGTTTTATTTTATTCCCATTGATATACTATAACTATAGTTTTATCTATCTATACAAGGGGTACGCCAGTTACATACACATTTCCAGGGGGTACGTGAAGCATAAAAGGTTGAGAACCACTAACTTAGAGCAGTGGTTCTCAACCTTTTATGCTCAACCTTTTATGCCTTTCATATTTTTTATGAGTAGATCTAGCGACTTTTGAGCTCTCACGGTATACCCCAAAAACTTTTACCGCATAACTCCATGTTGAGAACCCCTAACTTAGAGTAAAAAGTTGATTTTTTTCACAGTCATTTTGCTGTCAATAGAATATCTTTTAATATTCTACCGACGAAATTTCATATTTCTACCATAAACAGATCACTTGCAATATTGGTCAAATGTTTCTCTTTTACCACATTTAGTAAGAACCATACACTGTGTACCTTAGCGCCCTCTAACGATGCAAATTAAATCTATCTAAAGATTTGAAAAATGCGAATTACGTTTCATAAGCAGTTTTGCAACTAAACAGGAATTATGCAATTATCTTTTAAACAAACAGTTGTGTTTCTAACCCTCAGGCAACTTATTTGTTGCTGGTACAAACCTTATGACCTCATTGCTTAAAATGAAATGCAGTCTTATTTGTGCTCTACGTGATTTATGTTTGAGATCCCTTGTCTAGTCATCGCCTAACCCGAAAGTATTTTTTTTTCCAAATAGAGATTATGAATGAATGAAATCTCACTTCTTCCATTTTGAGAGTTCCAGAGCAAGGTATTGGCTTCCACTGTTTCTTGTGATGATGATCTCCGATGAGGGTGTGGATGATGCCTTGGTTATCCACGATGCGGATGTTGGCTCCGTCGGCAAAATAGAGGGTGTTATCCACTGCTACTGCCATTCCTGAAATTAAAAAGCATCGAATATTAATTATTATTTAGCAAAACTTAAAATGCAGTTGCAATTTTACGAACTTAAATTGGGTTGAGTTGTTTTACTTCTGAAATCTCTAAATGGTCAGGTCACAAGGACCCCGAGGGCTCAGAGAAGGTTGGAGGAGGGGACCCACATGGTAGCTTCCTGTAAAGGCCATCCAGCTTGTTCATTAACGTGCACAGGGTATGGCTCTGGCCACGGCTTTACGTCCCATCTGACGGACGGTGGATTACGTCCCATCTGACGGACGGTGTATTACGTCCCATCTGACGGACGGTGTATTATGTCCCATCTGACGGACAGTGTATTACGTCCCATCTGACGGACGGTGGTTACGTCCCATCTGACGGACGGTGGATTTTTCAAGCCCTTCGATGTCTCCTACTGACCGAGGACAAGGCGGGAGTTTTGCGTAGATAAATCTCAACGTTGGCTCAGACGGGACTCGAACCTGGGAAATGCAGATTACGAGCCTGGCGCATTATCGATTGAGCCACTCCCACCCTCACTTAAATTGGGAGTGTGGGGGGTAATTTGTTCTGAAAGTACAAACTTGATATAACTTGATATAACTAATTTGACCTAACTTGATATTTCTGATGTCTACTGTATTTAGGTTGAAATTTTCAAGTCCATGAGGGTTGAGTCTTGTGAGTCTTGTGTAGACTACACTAGTTTGGTCATATTTCCCGTATGCAAAACTACAAATTAGCGAATACTGTTAGGAACAGTATGCCTAAAGGCTATTATAAATAAGGTATGTGGACAATATAAAATTAGATTTACTGTCGCCAAATACAATAATTATAGCTCAGGACAGACGTGTGTATTATAGACGTACCATATTGCACATTCTGGGACCACCATAGCCCGTGGCTGCTTGAGAATTATGTATATGTATGCAGAGCTTGAAAATAAACTACAAAAATTATTAAACTTGAGTATATTTCGTGCAATTTTCAAAAGTGTTTTTAAAGATATCTTAAACGGAAGGCGGAAACGTTATAATAAAAGGAAATCCACTCTTTTGCCCCCCTCCCTCCCCCTGGCCCTTTTTTTCCTAGATTTTGCCAGGGCCTTTATGTATATATGCCATGCTTCACCCTTTGACAATGCTAGTAAGGGTAATGGAGGCCAGAATAATTACAACATTTGGCATATTTCACGCATTTTTTTAAAAACCTCTAAAACGAAGGGAAAAATTTTACACTGTAATGGAAATCCAATCCCCCCCTTTTTTACCGCTTGATTGGATCTCTTATCCTCCCTCCCTAAATTTCTTTCTAAATCTGGGCTTGTATGTATATAGGTAGTTCCCACTGTACGGGACGGGGGTGGCTCAGCGGTAGCGTGACAGGCTCGTAATCTGCGGTTTCCAGATTCGAGTCCTAGCTGGGTCAGTGTTGAGATTTATCTCCGCAAAACTCCCCGCCCTGCTTATGGTCAGTAGGGGACACCGATGGGCTTGGAAAGGCCGCCGTCCGTCGGATGAGACGTTAAGCCGTATCACTGTGTGTATGTTAAAGTGCACCCTGTGCACTTTAACATATAACTTTACATATATAACTGTGCACTTTAACATATACTTTAACATATATAAAGTGCAACCTGTGCACGTTAAAGAACACGCTGGATGGTCTTGACGGGAGGCTACCATCTGTCTTGCAACAGCTGTTTCAGTGAGTCCCTTACCGAACCTTCTCTGAGGCTTCGGGGGTCCTTGTGACCTGGCAATTTAGGACATTGTGTGCAAAAAAGTGCTGCTCAGAGTAAACAATCCAACCCCACTGTACGTTCGGTGAGAAAAGGGGATATTTGTTGGGCTTGGAAAGTTCGCCGTCCGCCATAAATGTCGTTAAGCCGTTGCACGTTGTGCAGGAGATTCATACCATGTGCATGCTAAAAACTCACTGAATAATCTTGACAGACGTCAATTCCTGTCTCCTAAGCCCTGGAGATTACCTTTCTCTAGCGAATTCTGAACCTCTGGGGTCCTTGTGACATGGACCATTCAGCCCACTGTGTGTTCAGAAGTGCTGCTTAGAAGTAATTCATCCCCAAACAAAATCTCATTAAGAAAAAAAAACTCTGAAATAATTTGACAGAAATCCTATTGATCATGGCCTACCCTGCCATAGTAGAAGTTAAAGAAACCCGTTAGTGACGTCAACAGATTGATCTTCAGAGACACACACATTACATAACCTAACCGAGCAAACTAAATAAAAGATTGCTCATCATTTATTATTAAGTGAACAACCCATTTCAGTGTCAGGTGCAGAGAGTATCCGTAACCTAAACGGCCATGTTGAATTCAAAGCAGCGATTGCGGGCTGGAGCAGATGGTGAGGACCGTGGGTTGTAATTGCACGTGCGCTCGTCGTTACGAGGCGGACCTCATCTGTGGGAAAAGTAGAATAGCTTTCTCGCGTGCCTTGGGCCAATAAAACAGAGAAGCAATTGCTTCATTTAGGTGGAAGAAGAACAGGAAGAATTCATCTCCATCTCAGCTAAGGGATGAGGTGGAAGTGGATTTTGCCAGAATCCTGGAAGTGGAAAACAAAAAAAAATGGTTAAAATTAAGGATGGAGAGAAGACTGCATTTTTCTGATTCTCGATCAGTACGGGTTGTTTTATTTATTGCTTTATTCAAAGTGTGGTAAAGAATGTGGTTGTTGTTGTTTTGCTTCTGAGCGACACTGTTGGTCAAAGCCATTTAGATACGCCATCGAACAAAAAGAGGAATATTAAATTGCGTAAATGTTTAAAGTGATTTAATTTGTCTAAAAATTTAGTACAACTATTAAGTTTGAAATAAGGCCAAATAAAACAATTTTCTTATTTTGAATTTGTTTGATTATTACTGAAAAGTTTGGGGCGGGGGTGGCTCAGTCGGTAGCGCACCAGTTCCGTATCTGAAGTTCCCGGGTTCGAGTTCCAGCTGGGACAATGTCGAAATTTATCTCTGCAAAACACACCTCTCTACCCTCGGTCAGTAGGAAACACCGATGGGCTTGAAAAGGCCGCCGTCCGTTGTAAGGAAAGTTAAGCCGTGGCTCCATGTGTGGGAGAGCCAAACCCTGTGCACGTCAAATAACACATTGTGTAGCCTTGACAGCGGGCTGCCATTTGTCCCCTAACAGTTGTCCAGTGGGTTCCCACTTTCTAACCTTCTCTGAGCTCTCGGGGGTCTTTGTGACTTAGCTATTTAGTCCATTGTGTGCAAAAAAGTGCGACTCAGAGGTAAAATAACCCAACTGAAGGGTTTAAAAAATAAATTCTAACTTTTTAAAAATAATATCAGCTTGTAGAGTCTTAATAAACGAAACTATAAATAATTCTTCTTTTACTACACTGTCCAAGCATTGTGTATCAAAGTGGCCTTTGATAATGAACACCGTGACAACTATTTTGTTAACGTTAACTATGGAAGGAAATTTAAAAAAAAAATTCTTTATTACTACGTGTTGCTCTATATCTAACGAATGAATAAAATAATAATAAATTTTAATAATTAATGTGACAATATTAAATATGTATAATCTTACTATTTTTCATTTTGCTTTATTGCCGTAAGAGAAATACATTTAATATTATATTCATTTGTTAGGTATAGTCTAAACTCCCTGTGATAATATTGCAGATAAATTTTTAAAATTTTGCCTCTAAAAAGAAGTCATCAAAACACTTGTACAGTCGCTCTAAAAAGTATCCGAACACTATGGTTAACTACAGAATTCAGAAAAAATATCTGGCAACGATATTTTTAGAAAATAGTTGATCTGGCAACCTTCGTGTCACGTGACACGTTAACCATAGTGTTCGGATACTTTTTTGAGCGACTGTACCTTTAACTATCCAGGTAGCCTTGTCTTCGTGAGGCACCCCAAAGTCTTAGAATTGGGTAGGAGGAAAGGAATCTATTTGGCGAGCGATGGATCATTTATCCTTCTAAAGTTGTGTAAATGGAATCTTGGTCTTATTCAATATTTTAAACACTCTGGATGGCCTTTTGAATGATACGTTGGGTGGTCATAATCTATATTCTTTCTGCTTTTGCAGACGTCCAGTGGATCTTTTTACCTTAATCTATTTTAAACAGCGGGATCCTTCCACCATTTAGCTCATCATGATGTAAGAAAAAAAACTTTCACTAGGAAAAAAAAAATACCTTTAGGATAAGAGAGTCGAGCTTCCAAGGCCGGCTTTCCATCTCCACAGTTGTCTCTGTCTCTCGGCAAGCATCTTTCTCCGCTGCCAACGACCACATCGAAGTTGGAGTCCGGATCCTCTACTTTATCCAGAGAATGAACTCTGAGGATCTTGTGATGCTCTGGGGCGGAGATGTACAAGTGGCCATCTGTGGGACTTAGAGTCAGGTGGTATTGACTGGAGACATCAGAAGTTCTAGAAAAGAATAAAATTGGACTCTGGTGATAAAAGATATACCTTAATTTGTTATCCTACGCTCTTGTTAACAAGATGAGGAGAATAAATAAGGAAATGAAAAGAGTTGTCTGATACATAACTTACAGCATCGATTCCCAGACCGTGGCGGGTGGGGGTGGCTTAATCAGTAGCGAGCCAGACTCATAAACTGCATTTCCCAGGTTCGAGTCCCACTTGGCCAGCGTTGAGATTTATCTCCGCAAAACTCCCCGCCCTGCCCACGGTCAGTAGGGGACACCGATGGGCTTGGAAAGACGGCCGTCCGTCGCATGGGACGTTAAGCCATGTCCTCTTGTGCGGGAGAGCCTACTCTGTGCATGTTAAAGAACACTCTGGATGTCCTTGAGGGGAGACTATCATCAGTCTCCTAATAGTTGTTCCAGTGGGTTCCCCCCAACCTTCTCTGAGTTTTTGGGTCCTTGTGACCTGGCTATTTAGACCATTGTGTGCAAAAAACAATTGCCGCTTAGAGCTAACGCAACCCAAATCTGAGAGCTAATAATCAATCATTTAATTTGTCAAGTATCCGTATCAGTTTTAAAAGTTGCAGTCTTTCAAGTCTCAATTATTGTGTTGTTTTACCTCTAAGTGACACTTTTTGCACATAATGGGCTAAATGGACAGGTCACAAGGACCCCAAGGGTTGAGAGAGGGTTGGGGGGAAGGGGACCCACTGGACAGCTGTTAGGATACAGATAAGCAACCTATCCAGCAAGTTCTTTAACATGCACAGGGTATGGGTTGGGTTGTTTTACCTCTGAGCGCACTTTTTTGCACACCATGGGCTAAATGGCCAGGTCACATGGACCCCGAAGGCTCAGAGAAGGTTGGTGGAGGGGACCCACTGGAACAGCTGTTGGGAGACAGATGGTAGCCTCCCGTCAAGTCCATCCAGCGTGTTCTTTAACGTGCACAGGGTATGGCTCTCCCGCACACGGGGCCACGGCTTAACGTCCCATCCGACGTACGGTGGCCTTTCCAAGCCCATCGGTGTCCCCTACTGACCGTGGGCAGGGCGGGAAATTTTGCGGAGAAAATTCTCAACGCTGACCCAGCTGGGACTCGAACCTGGGAAGTACATCACAAGGTATGGCTCTCCGCAAAACGGCTTAGCGTTCCAACCGACGGACGGTTGCATTTACAAGCCCATCGGTGCCCTCTACTGACCGAAGGCAGGGCGGGGAGTTTTGTAGAGATAAATCGACGCTGGCTTAACCAGGACTCAAACCTGGTAACTCAGATTACAAGCCTGGCGTGCTACCGACTGAGTCACCCTCGCTCTCATTTCTCAATTATGCAGCTTAGAAATGACGTCAAAGGTTACTTTGAATTTCATTTCGATATCTAATTAAGTTCACAATGCGATCGACATTAATAACGAAAGGATTTGAATAAGAACTCACTTCATGCGGAAGACTGTGTACACCTGTCCGTTGGGAGTAATCCTACGCACGAGATTGAAGTCCCCTACGTAAACACTTCCGTCTGGTCCACTGGTGAGCGCGACAGGTGCCAGAAGTTTGTTATCCCTGGCCAGTCCATTGCAGTCCGGACAGAGGAGAGGCCTTGGTTGACCATTGCCCATTAGGATGGAGATAACTCTTGGTTGCTGACGGAAGTATATGGTGGCGCCATCTCCTTTTTGTAGCACCCCTGGTAGGAAAAAAAATAAATATAATACAGGAAAAGAGTATGGGGTGGGGGTGGTTATTAGGAATTTAATTCAATGAATAAAATATAAAAAAAATCTCGGTTCTGGAGAATATGGAATGATCGATTTCAAAGACGATTAAAGACGATCATATTCTTTTTTTGATGAAAGATGATAAAAAATCTGCCAACATTCCTAGGATCACACCTAAGTTGGGTTGGGTTGTTTTACCTCTGAGCGGCACTTTTTTGCACACCATGGGCTAAATGGCCAGGTCACATGGACCCCGAAAGCTCAGAGAAGGTTGGGGGAGGGGACCCACTGGAACAGCTGTTGGGAGAAAGATGGTAGCCTCCCGTCAAGGCCATCCAGCGTGTTCTTTAACGTGCACAGGGTATGGCTCTCCCGCACACGTGGCCACGGCTTAACGTCCCATCCGACGGACGGCGGCCTTTCCAAGCCCATCGGTGTCCCCTACTGACCGTGGGCAGGGCGGGGAATTTTGCGGAGATAAATGATCACACCAAACAATATATGTTAGTTCAATTATAGCCGAAAACGGGATATACTCCTAAAATGTTTGGAGCGGGGGTGGCTCAGTCGGTAGCGCGCCAGGTTCGTAATCTGTAGTTCCCAGGTTAGAGTCAAAGCTGAGTCAGCGTTGAGATTTATATCCGCAAAATTCTCCGCTCTGCCCACGGTCAGTAGGGGACACCGATGGACTTGGAAAGGTCGCCGTCCGTCGGATGGGGCGTTAAGCCGTGGCCCCGTGTGCAGGAGAGCCATACCCTGTGCACGTTAAAGATCACGCTGGATAGCCTTGACGAGGGGCTACCATCTGTCTCCCAACAGCTGTTCCAGTGGGTCCCCTCCCCCAACCTTCTCTGAGCCTTCGGGGTCCATGTGACCTGGCCATTTAGCCCATGGTGTGCAAAAAAGTGCCGCTCAGAGATAAAAAACCCAACCTAAAATGCTTACTTTAAACCTGATAGATTCTTAAAATAATATTCAAAAACATGACATTCCTCTAACCATAACGCAAAACAGTATTAGTAACATTTCTAAAATTATGCTCAAAACGGCATACGTTTCCTATAATGGCATTTAGCAAGATTAGGTATCAATTCCATTCCTGGTCATCATCCTAATATTTAGAACACTGAAATGCTCAAACTGTAGCCCATTTTGTCGAGCAATTAATACCTCTGTTGGTTTCCACTCGTGCATTCCATGCGCGTGTTTCGGATGGATGACGTCTCTCTCCTCCATGCTCATCCGCATCACTTGGGAGGGAAGAGAGGGATGACTTCCAACTCCCCGATTTTAATGCGCGAGAGAACTTCCCATTGTCCTCTTCCGTGCCTGATTATCACCTGTTTCTGGTGGGAATTTGCGCCTGTAATGAACACATTATTCGCAAAATGCCTTAGCAACAGTTGCCAGGCATTCTTTCTGCATTCATAACGCTTTTTTTCCCTTGGGAAGAGATGAATTTGTTGGCATTATACACTCGAGGAACAGCCAAGGATAAAATGAGGATATGTTCTGTTAATCTTAAAGTGAATAACATATTACTGTTCAAAGGAGTTGTATGTAGATTTTCCGTTAGGATTTCTGCATGGACATTTCGCCCACGTTGCTAATATAAGGTGATAAAAGTTTCATAGCAATCAGTAATTTATTGTCTCAAATTCACAAATTCTAACAAACAATATTTATTCATTCCTGATAATCTTGTCAGAGAATTTCGGATGCGCAAAAATAGTTCACTGCGTTAATCAAATAATGAATATTAAAAGCAATGGTTTGTTATGCTAATCAAATAATGATCCTGTTTCATCACATAATTATTATTAATTTCCCTAATAATATCTTTCCGTAATTAATTTAACTTGGAATTGCGACCAAAATGAAAATTTAAACTAGTGAAAGACCAATCTTAATATTCCCGGAATTCAACTTTGACCTTTCATTTCCGTTATATGAACCCTGAATATTCATTTCAAACCATTTGGATGATTTCTTCTTTAACTATCAGCCTCACAAAGCTTTCTCGGGCATGTTTAAGATAATTAAACTAATTATACGCGTCGACTACCTTTTAACGATTCAATAAAGCATTGCTGCAGTGTTGCATCACACATTGCATGCGAATTTTGTGTGACTATATTACCTGCTATTGGAAATTAATCTCATCATTCTTTTGGACTTGGTGTTCATTTAATTACTTAATGCATAGCGAAGAATACGAACAAGAGGATTTCTTTCACGAAAAATTTCCATTCTACAGTAGATTCGCATTTCTGTCTACCAATATATTAGTTGCACATTGTTCTATCATGGGGCGGGGGTGGCTCAGTTGGTAGCGCGCCAGGCTCGTAATCTGTAGTTCCCAGGTTCGAGTCCCAGCTGGGTCAGCGTTGAGATTTATTTCCGCAAAATTCCCCGCCCTGCCCACGGTCAGTAAGGGACACCGATGGGCTTGGAAAGGCCGACGTCCGTCGGATGGGAGGTTAAGCCGTGGCCCCGTGTACGGGAGAGCCATACCCTGTGCACGTTAAAGAACACGCTGGATGGCCTTGACGAGAGGCCACCATCTGTCTCCCAACAGTTCTTCCAGTGGGTCCCCCAACCTTCTCTGAGCCTTCGGGATCCATGTGACCTGGCTATTTAGCCCATGGTGTGCAAAAAAGTGCCGCTCAGAGGTAAAACAACCCAACTTGTTCTATCAAAATATTAGAGAAATTCAATGTTTATGTCAATGTAAATCTAATTTCGAAGTTCTGTAACTTCTAAACTAGGCATTTAACGGAAAAATATGACTGATGATAGATTAAAGATCATAATCAAAGCTATTTAAATCTCGATTTTCAACATTATTCGTTCAGTATTTAAAGAGTTATGGAAGCGCGAATATTTAACAATAATGTTGGGTTGGGTTGGATTGTTTTACCTCTGAGCGGCACTTTTTTACACACAATGGGCTAATGGGCATGTCACAAGAACCATGAAATCTTAGAGAACGTTGGGGGAGGGGATCCACTAGTCTAGGGATTCTTAACGTGTGGTAAGCGGTAAAATATTTAGGGCTACGCCGTGAGAGCTAATAACTATTGTTATACTATAACTATAGTTTTATCTATCTATACAAAGGGTACGCCAGTTACATATACATTTCCAGGGGGTACGTGTAGCATAGAAGGTTGAGAACCACTGATATATATGTTTTATTTTATTCCCATTGTTATACTATAACTATAGTTTTATCTATCTATACAAGGGGTACGCCAGTTACATACACATTTCCAGGGGGTACGTGAAGCATAAAAGGTTGAGAACCACTGATATATATGTTTTATTTTATTCCCATTGTTATACTATAACTCTAGTTTTATCTATCTATACAAGGGGTACGCCAGTTACATACACATTTCCAGGGGGTACGTGAAGCATAAAAGGTTGAGACCACTGATATATATGTTTTATTTTATTCCCATTGTTATACTATAACTCTAGTTTTATCTATCTATACAAGGGGTACGCCAGTTACATACACATTTCCAGGGAGTACGTGAAGCATAAAAGGTTGAGACCACTGATATATATGTTTTATTTTATTCCCATTGTTATACTATAACTCTAGTTTTATCTATCTATACAAGGGGTACGCCAGTTACATACACATTTCCAGGGAGTACGTGAAGCATAAAAGGTTGAGACCACTGATATATATGTTTTATTTTATTCCCATTGTTATACTATAACTCTAGTTTTATCTATCTATACAAGGGGTACGCCAGTTACATACACATTTCCAGGGAGTACGTGAAGCATAAAAGGTTGAGAACCATTGATATATATGTTTTATTTTATTCCCATTGTTATACTATAACTCTAGTTTTATCTATCTATACAAGGGGTACGCCAGTTACATACACATTTCCAGGGGGTACGTGAAGCATAAAAGGTTGAGAACCACTGCACTAGACAGCTGTTGAGAGACAGATGGTAGCCTCCAGTCAAGACCATCCAGCGTGTTCTTTAAAGTGCACAGGGTATGGTTTCCGCGCACGGGGTACCATGTCTTAATGTCCCATCCAATGGACGGTGGCCTTTCCAAGCCAATCGGTATACCCTAATGATCGAGGAGAGGGCGGGGAGTTTTGCGGAGATAAATCTCAATGCTGGTCCAGCTGGGACTCGAACCTGGGAACGCACAATAATGCTGGAATATTGATAAATAATATTAAGATAAAAATCATTCAATTTATCAAGTATTGAAATAATCTTTACGCAAACTTTTAAAATCATATTTATTTTACTAAATGGTTAGAAACAATGCTTATTAAGTTTAAATTACTTTCTAAAGCAAATTCTTACGAAACATTACTATTGCGGAATAGTTTAGCTTTCATAGCTTTAAATTCTGATTAAGTTTGAAAATCGAGAGTTACATAGGTTCGAATGCGATCTTAATTTTCATTGACATTTTTCGATTAAATTCATATTTGAGAAGTTATAGAGCTTCGAAGTTTGTTTCCCATTGACATAACATAGACATTCTCTAATGTGTAGGGGCGGGGGTGGCTCAGTCGGTAGCGCGCCAGGCTCGTAATCTGTAGTTCCCAGGTTCGAGTCCCAGCTGGGTCAGCGTTGAGATTTATCTCCGCAAAATTCTCCGCCCTGCCCACGGTCAGTAGGGGACACCGATGGGCTTGGAAAGGCCGCCGTCCGTCGGATGGGACGTTAAGCCGTGGCTCCGTGTGCGGTAGAGCCATACCCTGTGCACGTTAAAGAACACGCTGGATGGCCTTGACGGGAGGCTACCATCTGTCTCCCAACGGCTGTTCCAGTGGGTCCCCTCCCCCAACCTTCTCTGAGCCTTCGGGGTCCATGTGACCTGGCCATTTAGCCCATGGTGTGAAAAAAAGTGCCGCTGAGAGGTAAAACAACAACCCAAACTCTAATATGTTGTTAAGGCAGTGTTGATTTTTTTTGTGCAACGATTTGATGTGCCTGGTTTGATGTGCCTGTGTTGATTTTTTTTATTAAACGATTTGGTCATATAAATTTTTGTTATCATTTCATTTGCGATCACTTTCGAATTTTTGATGAAAGGTTACAAAAGTACAGGACGAATTTAAAGATTTAGTTAGCAAACACTATCACCACTAAACTATCAGCAGTTCCGACTTCAGCGCCATCTGTGATCGGGGAATAGCCTTCTCTATTCTCGATCATAGATTATCAACTGATTAAATTAATTAGAATACATTAAGTAATTCCGTATAATATTACCGATCACACGATATGTCGCTAATCATATATTCCAGTCACATGATAATATCTTAATCTATGTCATAACACTGATATAGACTAAGATAAAAATTTCAATGACCTTTATGTTGATTGGTACAAAAGTTTTACTGACGCACTGAAGGACAAAAGTTTGAATGGCATCTTCCTAAGGGGCAAAAGTTTGAATAGCATAACATACATGTAGACTGGGCAAAGGTTTTAAAAGCATTCGCATAGACTGGAACAAAAGTTTGAAGAGCATTCGCATAAACTGAAACAAAAGTTTGAAAAGCATTCCCCATAGACGAACAAAAGTTTGAATAGCATTCGCATAAACAGAATTAAAAGTTTGAAGAGCATCTGCATAGATCGAATTAAAAATTTGAAGAACATTCGCATAGACTCGAACAAAAATTTGAAGAGCATTCGCATAGACTGGAACAAAGGTTTGAAGAACATTCGCATAGAGTGGAACAAAAGTTTGAAGAGCATTCGCATAGACAGAATTAAAAGTTTGAAGAGCATCTGCATAGATCGAATTAAAAGTTTGAAGAACATTCGCATAGACTTGAACAAAAATTTGAAGAGCATTCGCATAGACTGGAACAAAGGTTTGAAGAACATTCGCATAGAGTGGAACAAAAGTTTGAAGAGCATTCGCATAGATCGGAACAAAAAGTTTGAAGAGCATTAGCATAGACTGGAACAAAAGTTTGAAGAATATTCGCATAGACTCGAACAAAAATTTGAATAGCATTCGCATAGACAGAATTAAAAGTTTGAAGAGCATCTGCATAGATCGAATTAAAAGTTTGAAGAACATTCGCATAGACTCGAACAAAAATTTGAAGAGCATTCGCATAGACTGGAACAAAGGTTTGAAGAACATTCTCATAGAGTGGAACAAAAGTTTGAAGAGCATTCGCATAGATCGGAACAAAAAGTTTGAAGAGCTTTAGCATAGACTGGAACAATAGTTTGAAGAACATTCGCATAGACTCGAACAAAAATTTGAAGAGCATTCGCATAGACTGGAACAAAGGTTTGAAGAACATTCGCATAGAGTGGAACAAAAGTTTGAAGAGCATTCGCATAGATCGGAACAAAAAGTATGAAGAGCATTAGCATAGACTGGAACAAAAGTTTGAAGAACATTCGCATAGAGTGGAACAAAAGTTTGAAGAGCATTCGCATAGATCGGAACAAAAAGTTTGAAGAGCATTAGCATAGACTGGAACAAAAGTTTGAAGAATATTCGCATAGACTCGAACAAAAATTTGAAGAGCATTCGCATAGACTGGAACAAAGGTTTGAAGAACATTCGCATAGATCGGAACAAAAAGTTTGAAGAGCATTCGCATTGATCTGAACAAAAAGTTTGAAGAGCATTCGCATAGATCTGAACAAAAAGTTTGAAGAGCATTCGCATAGATCTGAACAAAAAGTTTGAAGAGCATTCGCATAGATCTGAACAAAAAGTTTGAAGAGCATTCGCATAGATCGGAACAAAAAGTTTGAAGAGCATTCGCATAGATCGGAACAAAAAGTTTGAAGAGCATTCGCATAGATCGGAACAAAAAGTTTGAAGAACATTCGCATAGAGTGGAACAAAAGTTTGAACAGAACCCATAAGGAAAAAACTACTAGCCTTTACGCAGATGGGGCAAAAGCTTGACTAACACTTGCATAGATTGGGAGAAACATTTGAAGGGCATTCTCATTGACTGAAAATAAAGTTTCGACAGCACCAATAAGGAAAAAATCTTTGACTCTTTTTCACAAACTGGCTTTTCACACAGCCTTTTCACAGACTGGGACAAAAGTTCGACTAACCCTTTCACAGACTGGGATAAAAGCTTAAGTAAGCATATGAAATAGAACAAATACTTGACTACTACTCACATAGGCTGAGCAAAAGTGAAATGGCAATTAGATTTGGCCAAAATTTTTAATAGCATTTTTCATAGACTGGGACAAATTTCTAAACAACACTCACATAATGCAACAAATGGTTACCAAACACTTACACAGAGGATAAATTATTGACTAGAAGCAATAGACAGGACAAAAGTTTGACTAATACTGTATAGACTGGGAATAAAAGTTTGACTAATACTGCATAGACTGGGGAAGAAGTTTGAGTAATACTGGCATACATCGGGACAAAAGTTTGAATAGCATTTAAAAAAAACTTTAATAGTATTCACATACAAACACTGGTATCAAAAATTCCAATAACATTCACATAGAGTAGTAATTGTCAACTAATGTGCAGCGGTATTCACACGAAGAAGCAGAGAAATAAGCTGAAAAATAAGTTGAATGATGTAAATACATAACGGAAGAATTGACAGAATACGTGTAAAATAATATATTATTGAACAATACTATTTTGATAAAATTGTTGAATTTTATAAACGCGAGTACAGAGGTTTTCAACAGGTACTATGCGGCTTTGGGCTGGGTTGTTTTACCTCTGAGCGGCACTTTTTTTGCACACCATGGGCTAAATGGCCAGGTCACATAGACCCCGAAGGCTCAGAGAAGGTTGGGGGAGGGGACCCACTGGAACAGCTGTTGGGAGACAGATGGTAGTCAAGGCCATCCAGCGTGTTCTTTAACGTGCACAGGATATGGCTCTCCCGCACACGGGCCACGGCTTAACGTCCCATCCGACGGACGGCGGCCTTTCCAAGCCCATCGGTGTCCCCTACTGACAGTGGGCAGGGCGGGGAATTTTGCGGAGATAAATCTCAACGCTGACCCAGCTGGGACTCGAACCTGGGAACTACAGATTACGAGCCTGGCGCGCTACCGACTGAGCCACCCCCGCCCCTACTATGCGGCACAATGGCATTTTGCAAATGAGGTTAAATAACGAAATGTAGGTGATCTAATATATCAGTACAATAGTTTTTTTTAATTACTGAAAAGTATTAACTTTGGTGGGCTGCGACAAAGTGAGTCAAGTACCAGTTGTGCCACGATGAAGTTAATCCAGTAATAGGTGTGCTTCGACGAAGTGAACCCAGTACTAGATGTACCGTAATGAAGTGAATACTCTACTAGGTGTCCCGTGATGAAGTGAACCCAGTTCTAGATGTGCCATAATGAAGTGAACCCAGTTCTAGATGTGCCATAATGAAGTGAACCCAGTTCTAGATGTGCCATAATGAAGTGAACCCAGTTCTAGATGTGCCATAATGAAGTGAACCCAGTATTAGATGTGCTGTGACCAAGTGAATCAACTACTAGGTGTGATGTGACGAAGTGAACACAGTAATAGTTGTGCGATGATGAAGTGAACCCAGTTCTAGACATTCCACAATGAAGTGAACCCAGTACTAGATGTCCCACGATGAAGTGAAACCAGTACTAGATATGCCACGATGAAGTGAATCCAGTTCTAGACATGCCACAATGAAGTGAATCCAGTACTAGATGTGCTACGATGAAGTGAACACAGTTCTAGACATGCCATAATGAAGTACTAGATGTGTCACGTTGAAGTGAACCCAGTGCTAGAGGAAATTAACCCAGTACTAGATGTGCCGTGACGGAGTGAACCCAGTACTACGTGTGCCACGATGAAGTGAACCCGATGCTAGATGTGCCATGATGAAGTGAACCCAGTATTAGATATGCGTGATGAAGTGAACACAGTACTAGATGTGCCGTGAAGTGAACCCAGTACTGGATGTGCCGTGTCGAAGTGAATCCACTGCTAGGTGTGATGTGTCGAAGTGAATCCACTGCTAGGTGTGATGTGTCGAAGTGAATCCACTGCTAGGTGTGATGTGTCGAAGTGAATCCACTGCTAGGTGTGATGTGTCGAAGTGAATCCACTGCTAGGTGTGATGTGTCGAAGTGAATCAACTGTTAGATGTGATGTGTCGAAGTGAATCCACTGCTAGGTGTGCCGCGCTGAAGTGAACAGGTACTGATGTGTCGCGCTGAAGTGAGCACAGTACTAGGTGTGCTATGACGTGGAAAAGGTTAAAAACTACTGACATAGAGATAGACAAAAAGTATCAGTTATATAGACAATCTACAATTATTTTTATTCTACCTTCATGAAAATTGTATCTGTGATGCAGATCTAAATTCCATGCTCCAAGTTCAGAGATATCCATATCGTATCCTCTGAGTGTCGAGGCCTGTACTGTCCACACCACTCGTTTACAGCTGCTGTATTGGTATCCAACGTACACTAGAAAAAAGAACAAAAATAAGAACTTGGTTACTAAACTTTGGCCTGATTCTTCGAATCGATGACTGCCATTGATTGGTCTTCAAGGAGAACTCAGTTTCACTATTGACTCTGCTGACTGGGTCAACATCAAAGATTGGCAATTGCTTGTCTCGAAGTTACTGCTACTCCTGAGTCAAGTGCCCTGAGGGTAAACGAAATAGATAAAACCGCTCAGAATCCTAAACTTTGACTTATAAAGTGCCACAAAAATGGGCGAAAACAATAGAAAATAATATTGTGGATTTGCTGAATAAGTTTAAATTTTCGCTTCTCCAACATCAGCAAAACACTTTTTCGTTTGCCTTTGTGAAGAAAACAATGTTTTCATGAAGGTTAAGAGAGATGTTAGCAACTGATCTGAGGAAGACGTGGAGCAAAGATGGAGACGTGATCTGAGAACATTGCAATGCATTGCAGATGTGGAGGAAAGGATAAATTGCTGTTTTGCGCCCTGAAGTTAAGAAAAATTTATTCGGCAAATATATATATTTTACCCATAAAAGCTAAAACATTTTGAGAAGAGAGAAATGTAAAAGGTTACGAATGTAAAGAAAAATTGGGAATGGCTGAATTAATTTCTTTTATAACATTACTAATTAGAAGATTCGAAGTGAGGTTTTTGTCAATGAAACTTAGCAAATACTTGAAGAAATTTTTTCACGTATTTGTTCAACTGTCAAGGAAGGTATCAGTCTTAGATTAACGTCGAGATCAAATTTAGAGAAAATATTGTCTTGAGCGGGTGGGGTACGAATCCACGACCTCCTGAGAGCATGTCAGTTACTCCGACCGTTGAGCTACCGATCTCCGAACAAGAACTCCTCTATTTGATGTTATAAATTTTCTTCCTATAGTACACAATTTCTGTGTGTCATGAAAGCTGGGTCCTCACTGCTTACAAATAAAAAGTTTGGGAGGGAAAAGTTTTGGGGTACGTCGTGAGAGTTCAAAAGTCGCTAGATCTAGTAACAAATTAAAAATAACCATTGTTATACTATAACTAGAGTTTTATCTATCTATACAAGGGTTGGGTTGTTTTACCTCTGAGCGGCACTTTTTTGCACACCATGGGCTAAATGGCCAGGTCACATGGACCCCGAAGGCTCAGAGAAGGTTGGGGGAGGGGACCCACTGGTGCAACTGTTGGGAGACAGATGGTAGCCTCCCGTCAAGGCCATCCAGGGTGTTCTTTAGCGTGCACAGGGTATGGCTCTCTCCCGTACACGGGGCCACGGCTTAACGTCCCATCCGACGGACGGCGGCCTTTCCAAGCCCATCGGTGTCCCCTACTGACCGTGGGCAAGGCGGGGAAATTTTGCGGAGATAAATCTCAACGCTGACCCAGCTGGGACTCGAACCTGGGAACTACAAATTACGAGCCTGGCGCGCTACCGACTGAGCCACCCCCGCCCCCTATACTAGAGGTACGCCAGTTATATACACATTTCCAGGGGGTACGTGAAGCATAAAAGGTTGAGAACCACTGATGTATATGTTTTATTCCCATTGATATACTATAACTATAGTTTTATCTATGTATACAAGGGGTACGCCAGTTACATACACATTTCCAGGGGGTGCGTGAAGAATAAAAGGTTGAGAACCACTGATTTATCCAATAAAATACTCGTGACATGCTTACTTTCTTCATGACATACTACTTTGTGGCTGTTTTTTAACTTTCCTTTTGAGGCTGTTTGTGAGCAGCGAAGTCATTACCTTCATGAGACAGAAAAGTGTGTAGGTAGAAAGCTTATAACATCAAATAGAAGAATTCTTAATCAGTTCCAGGTAGCTCAGCTGTCGGAGTACCTGACGTGTTATCAAGAGGTCATGGGTTCTTACCTCACCCAGCTCAAGACAATTTTTCCTCTAAATTGGAGGGGCGGTGGTGGCTCAGTCCGTAGCGCGCCAGTCTCGTAATCTGTAGTTCCCAGGTTCGAGTTCCAGCTGGGTCAGCATTGAGATTTATCTCCGCAAAATTTCCCCGCCCTGCCCACGGTCAGTAGGGGACACCGATGGGCTTGAAAAGGCCGCCGTCCGCCGGATGGGACGTTAAGCCGTGGCCCCGTGTGCGGGAGAGCCATACACTGTGCACGTTAAAGAACACGCTGGATGGCCTTGACGGGAGGCTACCATCTGTCTCCCAACAGCTGTTAAAGTGGGTCCCCTCCCCCAACCTTCTCTGAGCCTTCGGGGTCCTTGTGGCCTAGCCATTTAGCCCATGGTGTGCAAAAAAGTGCCGCTCAGAGGTAAAACAATCCAATCCAATCCTCTAAATTGGATCATCATCATCATCCTCATCCTCAAGCAGCCATGGGCTACGGAGGTCCAACCAGACTGTGCAATTTAGTTCTCCAAGCAAGTCTATCCTGAGCTACATCTACTGCATCTGGCCACTGTACACCAATTCTAACAAGGTCCTGTTTGACATTGTCTGCCCACCGCATCTTAGGTCTCCCCTTCTTTCTGAGGCCTTTAGGCACACTGTTCATAACCCTATTCGCCAATCGACTTTAAAATAAGAGTCTCAGTAAATAATAAATACAGGGTTGTTTGAATGCTAACAATAATTACTCGATGATCAAAAGATTTTATCAGCATTGGGTTATAATTATGTTATGAAATTATAAAACTCATAGTAAGTTGCTAGTAATTTGCAGTTCCCAGGTTTCACTTGGAGTCCCACCTGGGCTCTGCATTTAGACTTTTCTCCACTAAGCCTATACCCTGCCTTCAGTCAGAAAGTGGACATCGATGGGTTTGGAAAAATTTCAGTCCGTCGGATGGGATATTAAGCCGTGGCCCTGTGTGCGGGAGAGTCATACCCTGTACACGTTAAGAACACGCTGGATGGCCATAAGGGAGGCTGCCATTTGTTTTCTAACGTCTGTTCAGTGAGTCCTCTTCCGTAATCTTCTCTGAGCCCTCGGAGTTCTGGTCGCCTTGTCATTTAGCCCATTGTGTGCAAAAAAAGCGACACTCAGAGGTAAAATAACCCAACGAGGTGCTAGACCGTTAATTAAGTTTTGTTTTAACCTTTACTACTATTGAAAGAATTACGACATTTTGGAACCAAGACCTTTTCGGGTTGGGTTGTTTTACCTCTGAGCGGCACTTTTTTGCACACCATGGGCTAAATGGTCAGGTCACATGGACCCCGAAGGCTCAGAGAAGGTTGGGGGAGGGGACCCACTGGAACAGCTGTTGGGAGACAGATGGTAGCCTCCCGTCAAGGCCATCCAGCGTGTTCTTTAACGTGCACAGGGTATGGCTCTCCTGCACACGGGGCCACGGCTTAACGTCCCATCCGACGGACGGTGGCCTTTCCAAGCCCATTGGTGTCCCCTACTGACCGTGGGCAGGGCGGGGAATTTTGCGGAGATAAATCTCAACGCTGATCCAGCTGGGACTCGAACCTGGGAACTACAGATTACGAGCCTGGCGCGCTACCGACTGAGCCACCCCCGCCTCACTTTTTCGGGACTAAACCGTTTCTTGAACACTGTTAATTAAACACTTTTTACTGATTTTTAATTTAATATATTGAGGTGAGAACTACAAACCCAATCCACTAACTGTGGAATTCAGAAATTAAATAAGACTAATTGGGATAGTTGATGAATATCCCTTCAGTTCAAGAATTTTTTAATTAGCAATCAATACATATTCTCCATCTTAGACTGTGCCATTTGTTAAATTGAACGATTTGCTACACATAATGCATTTCAATTTAAAAGATGTTTTATTGGTCAGCTTTAGACCAGGCATTGGCAAACTACGGCCTGCCACGAATTTTTTTGCGGCCTAAGAGCTACTAATGACGAATAAATTTAATTTGTAAAAGGAAAAAATAACTTATAGAGGTCAAGAAAGCCAAATTTGGCGAAAGGAATTCTCATTAAAATAATTGATTTTAATAAAAATATATTGTTTATGTTTCACTTAAGTTTTTTGCGTTGGTCATACATACGTTATTGATCATATATTCGCCATTCGCTTTTAGTTTTCTATACGGCCCTTAAGGTGAAAAGTTTGCCCAAGACTGCATTAGACTGTGGGTTGGGTTGTTTTACCTCTGAGCGGGACTATTTTGCACACCATGGGTTAAATGGCCAGGTCACATGGACCCAGAAGACTCAGAGAAGGTTGGGGGAGGGGACTCACTGGAACAGCTGTTGGGAGACAAATGGTAGCATCCCGTTAAGGCCATCCAGCGTGTTCTTTAACGTGCACAGGGTATGGCTCTCCCGCACACGGGACCACGGCTTAACGTCCAATCCGACGGACGGTGGCCTTTCCAAGCCCATCGGTGTCCCCTAATGACCGTGGGCAGGGCGGGGAATTTTGCGGAGATAAATCTCAACGCCGACCCAGCTGGGACTCGAACCTGGGAACTGCAGATTACGAGTCTGGCGCGCTACCGACTGAGACCTCCCCCCCCCCATTGGACTGTGGAGTTGGGTGGGAATGGTGGTTAACGTAGAAAATCTCGACAAGCATAGAAAATCTTTTAAGAAATCCATCGTGAACTAATCAAAAATATGTTTTATTGACTTCAGATTGTTTTCAGAATCTTATGCATTGAGAGAAATGGAGGAACATTCACAAAACTCTTGTTGTCATCTGCCTTGCTCTCCAATAAATATTTCCAAAACGTTTCGGAAATAATCAGTAATAAATATTATTCAGTTGTTGGGTTTTAGATGAATAATATTTTGTGTTCCAAAAAATAGTATGCGACGTCTCAAACATTTTGATGTACCACACAAATTAGATACTAGAAATCAGAATTGTAGATTTACCAAAGAAATATCTAAGTAAAAATTTGCCCTCAAAGCAAACACTATGCCACAAAACACTTACTATGTTGCGGTATATTTGGGTTGTTTTACCTCTGAGCGGCACTTTTTTGCACACAATGGGCTAAATGGCCAGGTCACATGGACCCCGAAGGCTCAGAGAAGGTTGGGGGAGGGGACCCACTGGAATAGCTGTTGGGAGACAGATGGTAGCCTCCCGTCAAGGCCATCCAGCACGTTCTTTAACGTGCACAGGATATGGCTCTCCCGCACACGGCGCCACGGCTTAACGTCCCATCCGACGGACGACGGCCTTTCCAAGCCCATCGGTGTCCCCTACTGACCGTGGGCGGGGAGGGGAATTTTGCGGAGATAAATCTCAACGCTGACCCAGCTGGGACTCGAACATGGGAACTACAGATTACGAGCCTGACGCGCTACCGACTGAGCCACCCCCGCCCCAGCGGTATAGTCTTTCCATAGCCATTATCAGATGAATATTGGGAGATTATGCCACAAAACACAACTATACTACATCATAGTCTTACCATAGTCCGCTACAAGATGAGCTATAGAAAGACTATGCCACAAAATACATACTATGCCACAAAATATGTTGCAGCATAGTCTTACCATAGTCCTCTATACGATGAGATATACAAAGACTATGCCACAAAAACATACTATGACACAAACCATTAATATGCTGCAGCAAAGTCTTGCTATAGTTCACTACAATGAGACTACGTCACAAAACACATACTGTCACAAAACACAAACTATGCTGCAGCATAGCCTTTCCATAGCCAAGTATAAAATGAACTATTCGGACATTATGCTGCAAAAAACGCACTATACTTTATCATAGTTCATATTGTAGTAGACTATGAGGCGAACATATCAGAGCCTAAGAAGATAATGTCGATGTTTTAAACCGACCTCTTGCTGTGGTGAGTCCATAGACTTTCTGTTTGTAGACATTTCTTTTGTTCCAAGCGAAAGTGTATTTGATGTTGGGGTCAGCCTCGAAGGTTCTCTCCACAAGGAATCCTTCCACCACGATGCGCAGATGGACGAGTCGGAGATTGTCGGGCACAGTGGACGGTGTCAGCTGAAGGTGGATGGTCGAGAGATAGCCCTGCGCGTGGCTGCTGTGGTAAACCAGGTGCAAGTCCGAACCAGGAATAGAAAAACTCTCTTGAAGGACCTATTAAGGAAGATAACTTTGTGGTTCAATGGTACTCAGTCAGTTCATGGTTATTGATGCAATCCTGAAAACATCACTTTACAAATATTCATCAGTAGCAACCGCCACTCCTTGATATATTTACAGGGTTAATCCTAATGATTTATAGATCTTTAAAATAATATACAAAAAATAACATCTAAGTGGCTGGGTTGGGATGTTTTACTTCTGAGAGGCATTTTTTTTCACACAATGGGCTAAATGGCCAGGTTACAAGGACCTCGATGTTGGGGGCAGGGGACCCAATGGACAGCTGTTAGGAGACAGATGGTAGCCTTCCGTAAAGGCCATCCAGCGTGTTGTTTAATAGGCACAGGGTATGGCTCTCCCACGGCTTAACGTTCCATGCGAAGGACGGCGGACACCGATGGACTTTGCAAGTCCATCGGTGTCCCCTACTGAACGCAGGCAGGGCGGGAAGTTTTGCGGAACTAAGTGGAAATTTTGTTTACACGCAATGGACTGGATGGTCAAGTCACAAAAACCCTCAGTCTGAGAGAATGTTGGGGACTGGGACTCACTGGACAGCTGTTAGGAAACAAATGGAAGTCTTCCGTCAAGGTCATTCAGTGCCTTAACATGCACAGGGTATAGCTCTCATGTACGCTATCACGCCTTAACGTCCCATCCGATGGACGGCGGACAGTGGTTCTTTCCTAGCCAATCGGTGTACTCTTTTTGAACGAGTTTAGGGTGGGTGGGGGGGTTAGCAGAGATAAATCTCAATGCTTGCACAGATGGGATTCGAACTTGGGAACTGCAGATTACAAGCCTAGCGCGATACAGACTGAGCCACCACCGCTCTAGAATGTTAAGATGTTTTAATAAATATTCTCTTTCTTAAAATACCAGTGATTACTATTTATTTTGAAAATGTTAGTAATTAATTTGAGTAGTAAATGATGTTTGAATAACATCGTAATACATGAATCGTTTTGTTTCATATAATCTGAAATTAAAGTGTGTGTAGTTATTTTTTATACTTATAAATCAGTGAAACCTTACCCCTGTCAAATTTATCCCATTTCCTGCAGCTGCCTGGGGGGCGAGGGGGGCTCAGTCGGTAGCGCGTCAGGCACGTAATCTGCAGTTCCCAGGTTCGAGTCCCAGCTGGGTCAGCGTTGAGATTTATCTCCGCATAACTCCCCGCCCTGCCCACGGTCAGTAGGGGACACCGATGGGCTTGGAAAGGCTGCCGTCCGTCGGATGGGACGTTAAGCCGTGGCCCCGTGTGAGGGAGAGCCACACCCTGTGCACGTTAGAGAACACGCTGGATGGCCTAGACGGGAGGCTACCATCTGTCTCCCAACAGCTGTTCCAGTGGGTCCCCTCCCCCAACCTTCTCTGAGCCTTCGGGGTCCATGTGACCTGGCCATTTAGTCCATGGTGTGCAAAAAAGTGCCGCTCAGAGGTAAAACAACAAACAACCCTACAGCTGTCTGATTCCGATCTCCTTTATTATAATAAGTATGGACAGTGTGTTAATAAATGAATTAATTATTTTCACCTATAGAATTATTAATATAAATTTCATCTAAAATAAAATTGGTAACTATTCATTTTTAATAATTTTGAAATTAATTTTAAAATGTTAACTACATTCTAACAAAATTATAATAAATATGTTTTTCTATTTTATGATATTCAAAAATAAATTGATTGTAATTAACTTTTAAAAAATAAATTACTTAAATCTTTAGGAAATATTAACTCCCCTCCTTTCCTCCATTTGTTCCATGGCTGTCCGGGTTCGGTGTCAGGCCTGGATATACAGCCTTTGATCAAAAGGCCAGAAGAAATGCATAAAATTAAAGCGATTTAAAAATAAATAAATAAATACCCCCTCAAGCAGCTGCTTGCCACAGAGGTCTGACAGGAGCCTGTCAGTTTATGTGCCAAAATTGAAGATCTGAGAGGATGGCAGGACCTCAGCAGATAAACGACACATACATCCATGCCCTTACCTGGGGCTCGATTTAATTTGTGTAAATTTTAACTAAAAATAATTTATCTTTATACGACATAAAATAATATATTTATTATTACTCTATTCAAATATTTAAGAATATTTAAAATTAACCACCAGTTTTTTTTTTTTAGAAATAAATAACTGCTAGTAGAATTTTCAGATATAAATATACTTTTAAACCTGTTACACATTTAAAAATTCCTTTGTTATTGTATTGTCCATGCCTTATGTATCAAGGTGGTTTTATTCTGTCCCTCGGAACTAACGTGGGGGGGGGGGAGGAGGGTGCCTTAGGCGGAAGCGAGCCAGGCTCGTGATCTGAATTTACCATGTTTGAGTCCCTGCTGGTGCAGCGTTGAGATTTATTTCCGCCAAACTTCTCATCCTGCCCTCGGTCGGTAGAGAACAGCGATAGGCTTGAAAAGGCTGCCGACCATCGGATGGGATTTTAAGCCGCGGATCCGTGTGCAGAAGAGAGCCATACTCCGTGCACTTTAAAGAACACACTGGATGGCATTGATGCAATAGCTGTCCAATGTGTCCCCTCCCCCGACTTTCTCTTAGCCTTCGAGATCCTTGTCACCTGGCCATTTAGCCCATTGTGTGTAGGAAAGTGCAGCTCAGAGGTAAATTAACCCAATCCAACTCTGAACTAACGCTAAAAAAAGGTGGCCACCTCAGTACAGTCAATTCAAACAGTACTTATTGTCGGTGAAAAGACCTATGCCACAAAAGCTTTATATACAAGTTGCAAGAAATATTCTACCTGAGTTTCGGCCATGATGGCACTGGTCTCTGTGCAAGCCCCCTGTGAACCAGATCTCCATGTCTGATAGACGATAGGCTTCATGACCTCATAATCATGGTCGAGGCAAGGTTCTTGTTGCTGTAGGAGATCTTCCTGGTGTTCGGTCTCCACCGTAGCGGACATAACGACGGGACTCATCACAATAACCATGTTCCATGGCACCATCACGGTCCTCTTAATAGGATGAAAGGGATTCCTCTGGAACTGCAGGGTCACGGCACCGCCTCCATTCACCAGAATGTCAAACCTGTGGGAAAAAACGCACCGTAATGCAAAATCAGAAGGATATAGCTGAGAAAACGTATTTCAACACTTCTGTGTATATGAGTGTCACACAGTTACACACACAAATACAGGGCATTATCTATTGTAGAGGGTGGCATATTAAGGCTATCTTGATAGTGATTTTGATGACGTCATGAATGGAGGGATAATATTTATAAAGTTAAGCATAATACTTGTGTAAGATGCTTTAGGATATATCCAACAAATGAAGCAATATATAATAATAATAATTAATTGGGTTTGGTTGTTTTACCTCTGAGCAGCACTTTTTTTGACACCATGGGCTAAATAGCCAGGTCACAAGGACCCCGAAGGCTCAGAGAAGGTTGGGGGAGGAGATTCACTGAACAGCTGTTGGGAGACAGATGGTAGCCTCCCGTCAAGGCCATCCAGCGTGTTCTTTAACGTGCACAGGGTATGGCTCTTCCGTACACGGAACCACGGCTTAACGTCCCATCCGATGGACGGCGGCCATTCCAAGCCCATCGGTGTCCCCTATTGACCGTGGGCAGGGCGGGAAATTTTGCGGAGATAAATCTCAATGCTGATCCAGCTGGGACTCGAACCTGGGAACTACAGATTACGAGCCTGGCGCGCTACCAACTGAGCCACCCCCACCCCAACAATAACTAATGAAATAATAATTAAATTAATATTTATCCATTTTTAACCCACTACTATTTTTTATTTTTTATTTTGAGGCATTCTTGTAAAAACAATGCATTTAATATTATATTCATTTGTTAGATATATCTTAACCTGCAATAATCTTATATTCAAATTCATAAAATAATTTGCTTAACCGAACTTCCTACACCGGAAGGCCGGAAGACCAACTTATGATGTCATTTTTACTAGTTACATAATGTAGACAATTCTTATACATCTGTTTCTATTATTATTACTGGTTACTTTTATATTAACTTTTATACTAATGTTTATTTATAAATATACCTTATTTAGAGAAACATTATTCGTATTTATTGGCATTATGGTAATTTCTAATTAATATTAATAATTTTCCTTCCAAATAAGGTTTATTTATAAATGAAGATTAGTATAAAGAGTTGTATAAAAGGACACTAGTAATAATAATAGAAATATATTTATAAAAATTGTCTGTCAGTGGTTCTCAACCTTTTATGCTTCACGTAACCTCTGGAAATGTGTATGTAACTGGCGTACCCCTTGTATAGATTGATAAAACTATAGTTATAGTATAACAATGGGAATAAAATAAAACATATATACAGGGTGTCTCAAAAATATAGGTACAAACTTTTAGAGGAGGTAGATAACATCTAAAGGAATGAGAATTGCATAGGAACCCATAACCGGAAACGTCATGGGAAAGTGGTAGCAGAGGTACAGGATCTGAAAGGACACAAGACAGTGATTAATGGAAGAACATTTATTGGACATAATTATTAAAAATGGCGTACTAGATGATACATTTTATAATGTTACAGCAGACGCTCGAAGTTTCCACCATGAGACGCGATGCATGCGTGACACCGACGGAGCATTGACGGAGTGTGTGTGGGAAGCGTTCTTGATACATTCGTTGAGCGGCTCGTCCGTTGCCCTCAGCCATTCCGTACACTAAGTGCATGTCTGCCAGCTCCCTGTTCGAATACCTTTGCATGCTCTTCGTAAGGCGACTACCGCTGGAATGAGGAAATCCAAAATTTCCCCTATAGCGCACTGATGAACAGCGCCGCCTATTGACTTACGGTGACTTTTCCGGTTATGGGTTCCTATGCAATTCTCATTCCTTTAGATGTTATCTACCTTCCCTAAAACTTTGTACCTATATTTTTGAGACACCCTGTATATATAACACATATTTAGCAACTTTTGAACTCTCACGGCGTACCCCAAAAAATTTTACCGCGTACCCCACGTTGAAAACCCATGTCTAAGTAATGGCACTACCTATGATGATGTCATAACATGGCCCAGCTGTCTTCTATTGTAAGAAATGTTGGCTTAACCATCGAGGTAGACTAGGGGTTACTCGCTAAGAGAGGGGCGGGGGTGGCTCAGTCGGTAGCGTGCCAGGCTCGTAATCTGTACTTCCCAGGTTCGAGTCCCAGCTGGGTCAGCGTTGAGATTTATCTCCGCAAAATTCCCTGCCTTGTCCACGGTCAGTAGGGGACACCGATGGGCTTGGAAAGGCCGCCGTCCGTCGGATGGGACGTTAAGCCGTGGCCCCGTGTGCGAGAGAGCCATACCCTGTGCACGTTACAGAATACGCTGGATGGCCTTGACGGGAGGCTACCATCTGTCTCCCAACAGCTGTTCCAGTGGGTCCCCTCCCCCAACCTTCTCTGAGCCTTCGGGGTCGATGTGACCTGGCCATTTAGCCCATGGTGTGCAAAAAAGTGCCGCTCAGAGGTAAAATAACCCAACCCAACTCGCTAAGAGAATTTTTAAACCCGGAAAGGAGGTAAAAAAATAAATATCTATATTGATTGAACGGGAGACTACCATAGTTTATATCATACGCGTAGTTTCGACAGTTAACACAGATCAAGCAGAAAACCAGGCGGGACTGTCCCTCCCACGAAATTCTACGTGGTGAAATCAAAGATTAGGATTTCGGAAATTTATTAAGATTTAGCACATTTATTTCACTGCCCTATCAAAATATTAAGAGAATTTCCATGCTATGTCAATGGGAATCAAAATTGAGACGCTTTATAACGTCTAAAATACGCATTCAACGCAAAAATGTGACTGGGTTCAGTTGTTTTACCTCTAAGCGTCACTTTTTTACACACAATGGACTAAATGGCCAGGTCACAAGGACCCCGAAAGTTCAGAGAAGGTTGGGGGAGGGGACCCACTGGAACAGTTGTTGGGAGACAGATGGTATCCTCCCGTCACCGCCATCCAACGTGTTCTTTAACGTGTAGAGGGTATGGTTCTCTCGCACACTGAGCCACGGCTTTACGTGCCATACGACGGACGGTGGCCTTTTCAAGCCAATCGGTGTCTCCTACTGACTTGGACAGGGCGGGGAGTTTTGCGGAAATAAATCTCAACGCTGATCCAGCTGGGACTCGAACCTGGAAACTGCAGATTACGAGCCTGGTGCGCTCTCGATGGAGCCAATCCCGCCCAAAAACTGTGACAATATAAAAATCATAAACAAATCTATTTAAATACTGATTTTCAACGATATAGGTTCGGTATTTAAAGAGTTATGGAAGCTGGAATATTTAATAATATATTATTTTGCTTTAGTTCACTCAGATTTAAATCAACCTCAAATCCGTGAAAAAGTGGACACTAATTGGCTAATAAAGGTTGCCGTCCATAGGATTGAACGTTAATCCTTGACCCCGTATGCAAGAGAGTAAATGCCCCATTCACTTTAAAGAACGCACGGTATAGCTTTGCCGGGAGTTTACTGTCTCGTAACAACTGTCCAGTGGGTTCCTTTCCCCCAACCGTCTTTGCGGTCCTTGTGACCTTGTTATTTATGCCATTGTGTGAAAAAAATTGCCGCTAAGAAGTAAAGCAACTTAACCCAACGATAAATAAGGCATTATCCTTTGACGAGTCCACAAATGATCAATAGAATAATTTGAAAGTTCTGTTCGAACTATTTTGAGGTGCAGTTTTAATTTGTGCTTAGCAAACAGCTCATATTCACACCCCAGTTAAAAGAGGCGATGACGAACTTAATTCTTTTCCAAGGCACGAACATTTTGAAAAAAAGAGCAAAATATCATTCATGCCATTAGGTTCACCCCATTAATCATCCTAGCATTGATTTCTAGAGGTATTGTTTCACCAACTTCATGAATAGCGCTAACAGAAGAGAACTTTCCACCTCGAATTTCTGATGAATAAATCATAAGCTGCAGCAAAATCCCTCGATAGCTGTCTTTTTTGTGTTCAATAGTTTTGTATACATAAATTGAGAGATAATTAGTTTGGCTCATGGTTATACAATTCAAAATGTCATTATCAAATTTAGAGGAAAATGGACTTGCGGATAGATCGGTACGATAAGAATCCCCGAACTATTGATGACAAGGGGTGGGACTGGCTCAGCTGGTAGCACGTTCGACTCGTAAGTGGGTAGGTAGAGCGTTAGATCAAGATTGGGTCGTTTTACCTTTTTTGCACACCATGTGCTAAATGGCCAGGTCACAAGGACGCCAAGACGTCACTGATGGTTGGGGGAAAGGTTCGGTTGGGTTGTTTTACCTCTGAGCGGCACTTTTTTGCACACCATGGGCTAAATGGCCAGGTCACAAAAACCCCGAAGGCTCAGAGAAGGTTGGGGGAGGGGACCCACTGGAACAGCTGTTGGGAGACAGATGGTAGCCTCTCGTCAAGGCCATCCGGCGTGTTCTTTAACGTGCACAGTGTATGGCTCTCCCACACACGGGGCCACGGCTTAACGTCCCATCCGACGGACGGCGGCCTTTCCAAGCTCATCGGTGTCCCCTACTGACCGTGGGCAGGGCGGAGAATTTTGCGGAGATAAATCTCAACGCTGACCCAGCTGGGACTCGAACCTGGGAACTACAGATTACGAGCCTGGCGCGCTACCGACTGAGCCACCCCCGCCCCTGGGGGAAAGGAATCTATTGTGCAACTATTAGGAGACAGATGGTAGCCTCCAGTCAAGGTCACCCAGAGTGTTCTTTAACGCACAAGGAATGGCTTTACAGCACTTGGGCTACGGCTTAACGTCCCAACCGACAGACGGCAGCTTTCCAAGCCCAGTGGTGCCCTCTACTGGCCGAGGAAGGGTGTGGGTTTGCTCAGTCGGTAGCGCGCCAAGCTCGTAATCTGCAGTTCCCAGATTCGAGTCTCGTCTGTGGAAGTGTTGAGATTTATTTCCGATAAACCCCCACCCTCCCCTCGGTCGGAAAGGGGGCAGTAGTGGAATCCGAGAGTCTGTGTCAGTGGGATGGAACGTTAAGCATGGGCCACTGTGCAGGAAAGTTCTATTCTGTGCACGCTAAAGAACACGCTGGATGGCCTTTACAGAAGGCTTACATTGGTCTCCTAACAGCTGTCCAGTGGGTCTACTCCCACAACCTTCTCTGAACCCTTGGGGTACTTTTGACCTGCCCATTTAGCCCATTGTATGCAAAAAAAGTGCCCCCGCTAAGGTAAACAACCCAACCTACATTCATAATATAATGTTTTTAAGTTGGAGTCAAAACTAGAAACAACAGTAAGAAGCATAATTTTCCCAACTATTTTTAATATGGAGGAATTACAATTTCTAATAATAAGTAGAACCTTTTTGGGCTTTTTTTTTATTTGTGAGTTTGTATGCAATTTACAAACAGCAGTAACTGCTGAAAAAAATCAGTAGATAACGCTCAAACCGCATATTCATAAGTCCATTTTTATTTTTTCTAAAGCGAATTCTTTGCTGCAAACTTTCTCTTATACAACCAACGTGATAAATTCTTAAAAAAAAAATTACCGTCGAAGAAAAAACCTTAAAATTCCTGTCTTTTTTTTTTCAAAAACTTCTTGAAGCAGAACTAGTTCCCCCCGTTGGATAATTTCAGGGTCATTAAGTACACATTACACAGGAACGTAATGGCCATGGTGTCCATCACGTCGTGGATCCATGCAATGCACGTGAGAAAGGGATGGCCTGCGTAGAGAATCAAATTTCAATCAATGGAAACATACCGAGGTAAGTCACGCCAACTTCCTAATTGGCCAGGGCATTATTTTGTGATCAGAGTTACTATTAGTTGGCTGTGTGTGTGCTTCGTGGTTTCGCGGCCGCAGGCTCTCCGGCAGGAAATCGTTCATTGGTTAGTTTCCCAAACAAGCGAATCTGTTATGCGGCATAAGATTCAGGAGACGCCTTATGGAGCTCTACCTAAAGGAGAAATAACTTTTTCCTTCTGTTTTGCATTTTAAATTTTTTCCTCATCAATCGCCCATTGCTTGCAGTTTCAATGCAATCACTGCTTTTTGCAGATGGCTTGTTATTGGAAATATCCGACCATTATAGAAACGCTTGCATGCGAAATTTTTTGACTTCTGGAATATAATGTTTCTTTCTTTCTGATGCCCTCGCGTTGATACTTTTAAGACTCTTATGTTTTTTTTTTGTATTATTTATTTATTTTGATGCCTGGTTCTTGTTTAAATTTGGAATTCGGTTAAGATTTGGAATAAAGAATATTTTTGAAATCTTCTGTAAGAGAGGAAAGAAGGAATATTTTAGTCATGATTGGTTTGTTTTGGGGAATAATGGAGCAATAAAATCTTGGCTATAGTATGCAAATATCAATGGCAAAAAGAGATGTAAATGTCATGTAAACTGCAACGTGAGCAAAATGATCAAAGTAAATTTAGTTAATAATATATGTTTTCTAGTGGTTATAGGTAGTGTATGTATTACGTTTTTTTTTATCAAGAGTCATAGATTAAATTGTGACTATAATTCATTTTAAAAGAATTAGAAAATTGATTCTACAGAAATTGAAAAAAAAATTTTAAATTTACATTATCTATACTTTACAGTTTTGTATATTTATTGGTAGTTTATTCTTTTTTAGAAAAAAATTGATACAATTATTTTTCGTAAAATTCCTTTACGAAGTTTTTCATAAGATTAGACACTGACCCACAAACGAATATAAAATCAAGTGTTTTGTTTACTAACATAAATACTACGAAAATTAATAAATACCCCCTCAAGCAGCTGCTTGCCACAGAGGTCTGACAGGAGCCTGTTAGTTTATATGCCATAGTAGAAGGTCTGAGAGGATGGCAGGACCTCAACAGAAAAACAACACGAACATCCATGCCTTAACCGGGGCTCGAACCCAAGTCCCTTACATCAGCAGCCAAGTGCACTAACCACTCGGCCACTGGAATAAGCCCATAAATATGTCTATATTTTCTTTGTAGCTTCTGTATTTGCTCTCTGTTTCATCTGTTATGTAATGTAATCTGAAAATTTGAAATACAGGTTTCCCTGGAGATACGTCACAGATGCGTTCTTGTAAGCCAAGGGAATCACGAGAAGAACATGCCAAATATTCCTAGCTCAAAAATTTCAATGCAATCTTTATCTAGTTATAATGCACATAGTTTGAACTTCCATACATATCTATAATAATAAAAGACGGTGTCTG
This sequence comes from Ryuthela nishihirai, assembly GCA_038380435.1. Taxonomy (NCBI): domain Eukaryota; kingdom Metazoa; phylum Arthropoda; class Arachnida; order Araneae; family Heptathelidae; genus Ryuthela; species Ryuthela nishihirai. The sequence continues at coordinate 116,050,224 of JAWZYU010000003.1, forward strand.
CGTGTGTGTGCCCGGAAACTGTGGTTGGCAAGTTGTTGTAGAAATTTGAAAATTTCACACAATGTTTCTGGTTCGGTCCGAGTTGCGGTACTGAATTTCAAATTGTAATTTCAAAAGTGTGTGTGTGTGGGTGGGTGGGTGGGTGGGGGTGGGGGAGTCTTGCTACAACAAAAATATTTACCATGTTATTTCTACGGGAATGTAATATATATGTAAAATTTCTAATCACATTGTTTTCCATTTTATCCATTTTTTTACATTTTGTTTGCGAAGGGTTGGTTTCGATTGTTTTACCTCTGAGAGGCAATTTTTTTGTACACAATGGGCTAGGTCACAAGGACCCCGAGAAGGTTTGGGGTGAGGGTACCCACTGAACAGCTATTGGGAGACAGATGGTAACCTCCCTTCAAGGCCATCCAGCGTGTTCTTAAATGTGCACAGGGTATGGCTCTCACGCATAGGGTTCCACGGCTTAACGTCTCATCCGACGGACGGTGGCCTTTCCAAGCCCATCAGTGTCCCCTACTGAACGAGGGCAGGGAGTTTTGCGGAGATAAATCTCAACGATGGCACAGGTGGGGCTTGAATCCGGGAACTGCAGATTATGAGCCTGGCACGCTACCGACTGAGCCACCTCCTCCCTGTAGTAAATGGTAACCATTTTAAATCTGTTAAGATTACCTTAAATCTATGTTAATAAAATTATTGAAACACTTTTGAACTACATTTCATCGAGAAATCAATTACATCTTGCAGCACCTCTCGAGTCTTGATGGTCATTCTGACCCCTATTCACCTTGAACGAGACATAGGATCTGAAATTTTGTTACGATTCTGAGATCTACGACCCGAAGTACTGGGGCGGGGGTGGCTCAGTCGGTAGCGCTCCAGTCTCGTAATCTATAGTTCCCAGGTTCGGGTCCCAGCTGGGTCAGCGTTGAGATTTATCTCCGCAAAATTCTCCGGCCTGCCCACGGTCAATAGGGGACACCGATGGGCTTGAGAAGGCCGCCGTCCGTCGGATGGGACGTTAAGCCGTGGCCCCGTGTGCGGGAGAGCCATACCCTGTGCACGTTAAAGAACACGCTGGATGGCCTTGACGGGAGGTTACCATCTGTCTCCCAACAGCTGTTCCAGTGGGTCCCTTCCCCCAACCTTCTCTGAGCTTTCGGGGTCCATGTGACCTGGTCATTTAGCCCATGGTGTGCAAAAAAGTGCCGCTCAGAGGTAAAACAACCCAACAACAACAACCCGAAGTACTCCCATTATTACCTCTCTAGCGCAAGGCAGGATCAAAATTGGACTTTTATTTGACGAATGTTTTTTGAATGAGGTATAAATTTTCACAGCTCTGCCATTTCTGTTTCATAATTAGAATTAGCGTTATTCGATTTTCTCCGTCAATTACCTATTCACTATCAGCTAAATATACTGTATATTAGGTAAAATTATGTAATATTGAAACATGCAGGCAATGGACAGAAAAATGGAAACATCCTTATCTTATGTTAATGGAGAATTAAATTTTAGGCTCCTTAAGTGGTTAAATAAATTTCTATGGAAACACAGAAGTGAATTTAAATATAAGATGCCAATTAAACTGAGTAAAGTTTGATTTTGAACAATATCCGTTCAGTATTTAAAGAGTTATAGAAGTTTGAATATTGAATAACAGAGATGTCAATCATAAGAATTCACCTCAGAAGTTAATTAAAACTTAAAAAAAAGAAGTATTATTTCAAATTATTTAATAAAATAAATGTATGTTTTAGAATTCTGGGCAAACAGTTCTTTCAATAATTATCAATTTTATAGAAGTTTCTGACTTTGTTGCTGTTAAGTATTCGAGCTTCCATAGCTCTTTAAATACCTAACAAATAGTGTTGAAAATAGAGATTTAGAGAGATTTGAATGAGATTTAAATTTATCTATTCTATCTTCTTATAAGAATCTGTAATGTATAATGCGTTTTGATTTTGTATTAAAAATCATATTAATTTATATCTATTAAAAAACTATATTTTAGTTAGTATACAATAATATACATAATATTATCTATTTAGATTTTTTTATTTTACCTTTAGACTCGCAACTAATCCTAAACAATTCAAAAGTCTACAGCAGTGCTCCGCAATCTTTATCGTCATATGGCCCGTTTTACTCGTTTTAATTTCACGGTACACCCCAAAGATCCAAATTATTACGTCAATTTATATATTTTGCAACATTTATTTCTAATTTCTCTCAATTAGTTTTGTAATTTAAACTTGAAGAATAAACAAATAAATTTTTATTGTTATTATATGAAACTTTTAAATAAAAATGTTTTTAAATTTAACGTCACACCTGTTGCGGAGCACTGGTCTGTAGAGATCTTTTCCCATACTTACCATCCGTCACTGCGAGTCAACGTAAAACCAAACTGTGGGTCAGTGGCCACACTGACCCGGATGCCAATCAGCCCATTCCCTTCTCGGCTGACCACTCGGCCACGAATGACAGACGCTCGGCTAAAGTGGCAAAAATCAACAGCAGTCATTAAAGAACAGGCAAACAAATATAAAATAATTTTAATAAAAAATAATCACATGACTGCCAATATGAAACAAAAAAAAAGCAGATTATTTAACTTCCCTCTAGCAGTATAATTACCGGTGATTTAATAAGCTTTAAAATTAAGTTATAAATATTACAGTTATGAAATTAAGTTTATATAATTATATATGTAATATAAAAATTTAATTTATGTTAAATTTTTATCTTTAAAATCGATAGTTTTGTAATTATGAGAAGCTGATATAAAAATGCAGAATTATTTTAATTAATCACATTGTTCTTAAGTTGCAATTTGTACTTTTGAACAATGTGGTTATATATTATTTTCCATTGATAATTAAGAAATACTAACTCTGTGTAATATATTAGAAAAATGGAAAATTAGAGAAAGCAATTTTGTTTTGACACTTTGTCAACATATCATGCTTTACAGTATTGGTTTTCAGAGTGGAAATTGATTTTTTTTACAAAAAACTCAAATTTCGAGTGCATTCTAATGCTATGCTTTTGTAATTCTACAACCAAAAACTAAATAGTTAAAGTAATTTCGTTCATTTGTCAAATCGAAAATGGAGAAAAGTAAATGCTTTTTAAAAAAAAAAAACTTCAAAGTTATGTATACAACCTTTTCATGTCATGTGAATGGAAAGCCACATTTAAAATCCCTTAACTTTGAAAATCCTTTTCGGAAAAATGTCGCTATAGATAAATTAGATATCTCAGCCAAATCTTTCTAAATCTTGAGTTAAAAATATACTCATTATTATTTAGAGTTATTGAAGCCGGGACATTTAATATCAGACGCTTCTATTACTCTCATCATAGTCATTCTTTTTCTTTCAAAAATTTGAATCAGTAGATGAACTTTTGAAATCGTATTTATTATAGTAAACGATTTGAATTATCAATCGTCGGTGCGTTGACCTTTTAGCTATTTTTCTTATGACTAGAACTCTGTTGTTAAATAATTCAGTATCCATAACTCATTAAATATTGAAGGAATATTAATAAAATGGAGATTTTGAGAGATTTGAGCGAGATTTTTTATCTTCAATGTAATTTAACCTTTAAATATATATATAATTTCAAAAGTTAGAGAGGTTTAAATGAGGGCTATTCATTCACATAACATAGAATTATTCCAATTAACCTTAGAGTGTATATATATCTACATATATAGTTCAAGAAACTTTAAGCAAGCAATTAATCAAGAGCTCATATAGTTGAATTTTTAATTGCGTTGGACTATGGGGAAGTTTTTCGCTAAAGAATGCGCTTAATGACTAGGTCACAAGGACCCAAATGCTCAGGCAGTGTTTTGGAAATATTACAGACAGATGTATCTAGTGTGCTCTGCTAATAGATTTAGGGCAATTCAAGAATGGTCAATAATGATTTTAACCAGTTAGGAATTTGAGTGAAGAAAAGTGGGTTCCTAAGACTGTTATATATGAATTTTATTAAAATAAATTACCGGTAATTTGATTTGTTTATAAAATAGGAATTATAATGTAATGTGTTCTTTTATGAAATTTAAAAAATGTAATTTACATATGTATGTATATATAAATATCCTAATTTTTTAATTAAAAAGATATGAAAAGCATTTAAGTTACCGGTAATTTATTTCTATAAATTAATATATAGTAGTAAATAATCGTGTATATGTAAAACTCCTATTTATATGATTACTTTTTAAAAGCATCATACTAAAATGAAACATAATGAACAATATAACTCCATTGTAATGTATACATAGATATATAAAATATTACACTATAGAAAACGAAAAACAAATATGTGTTCAGAGCATGGTATGTACAAATTAATGTTTGAAATGGTGTGTGCAAACAGCAAAGATTAATAAAGCTATGTCAAGATATCTGCATAATCAGCATTGCTAAGGCTGGTGATTATCATGCGAATTAATTGCTCAAGATTTGACGAGCCGTTATGAAGACATGCATATTTTGGAAGAAGACAGAGACAATAGCTGTACAGTGGATTTCGTGCATTCCATGTATATTGTTTATCTTTTTTTTAAGGACATTGAACATCTTGTCTTCACGTATTCTGAATTAGTGGCAGTTTAACTGGAATATGAATGATACTAAAGAAAATTTTTTTAAGTTTTAATAAAAAGTCCGGAAGTATAAAAATTTTAATTGATCTAAAAATAAACTTTTACATACAATATTTTTAGAAATATTTTAAGAATGTTTCATTAAAATTACCGGTAATTTTACTTAATAAATTAACTTATGTATTTATTAAGTTAAAATTACTTATATCACCTTTTCAGTTGCATTAGAGGGATTCCACAAGACACAAAAATACCATTATAACGGGTTTGTATTGAGCTACATTAGTTAAAAGCTTTTTGAAAGTTGCAAAAATTGTTTTTTTAAATTATAAGAATGGCAATTTTTGTGCCATAAAATGTATCCATCAGATTCGACAACAAAATTGCAAAACAAATTTTTAATTTACAATTTTTGTTGACGTTTTTAAATATTACTTAAAATTTACGCATCAAAAATGCGCCATTTCCATATAATTTTTTTTTTACAATATTGGATATTTAACAAAACATGTTTCTACAACAATTGCGAAAAAAAAATAATCGATAATATTGTTACTACAGATGAACGAGCAACAGTGACTTCATGACTTAACGTGACTTGAACACTCGTGTGTGCTTCTACGTGAGATTCAATTTAGCCAACGAATTGGAACTTAGAACGAATCGGAAGAATGAAAAAGATAGCAGTACAGTGTGTTAAAGGTGTGAGATCTGAAAGGACGTTCAGATAGTATGAGTCAGTGCGCGTTAAGTGAAAATAAGAAGTATATTTATTAGTGTGTGCGCGAGCGTTTGTTTTCTGTTATTAGTAATAAAAGTTTAGTGAACTAGCACAGGACGAGAGTTCTTTTACGTCTGAAGGTATTCAAGTGACATGGTAAACAAAATGAAGAGGTAGTATTTTAGTACAACAGACAGAGCCGATATTGTATGCTCTGTACAAAAAGGTTAATGACTTATGTATGATAGTAGTTAATTTGTTTATAAAATACTTCATCCATATTTTTGCAACAATTTGCATTGTATTGTAATTCGTTTGAAAATATAGTTATTAGTACTCACGCCCAGTGCTTATCCATTTTAAAATTCGTAACAATATCATCACCAATGCGTAAAAGGTAAATCTAAACTTTTCCTCTATTGATCCTGCTGTTATGTCCTATGTGTTCCAAAGTGTACTCTATTCTCTGCTTGTGATTATATTGGAATGCGCCCATATTCTCCTTACAGACTGTTCTCTTCTTCACTATGTCTCTAGCATTGAAGTTCTTCTGACTTAGCTTCACTTTAGAAAAATATAGTTCTCGGATAAGCTACAAAGACTGAAATTATTAACATGACATTTTGTGCGTCAAGGAAATAGAAACTCCATTTAAATATCCAGCATGATGCAGATAACTTCGTGACTGAATCCCAGAATAATGAGTACATATGTTCTTCATCAACGAATCATTATTTAGGTTTCAGAGTGATTCTCAACAAGTTTTGGTCTGGAAAGAACAAAGAACTCGTTACCAACCCTCTAACAACAGTAAAGGACACCATTATGGTCTTGTTTTTATGGCCTGGACAAAGCCTCTTATATCATATCAAGACTTTGACAATGCAGTAACAGAAGAATTAATTGAATTGTTTAATAACAGGATAATCGAATAACGGGAGTCAAGCTAAATTAGCAGCTTGAATTGACTTTTGCTATCTCAAATGTTATTAATACACAGCTGTTTTAATTATAGATTTATGTTTTAAAATTCTACTGGTAGCTATTAATTTTTTCAATATTTTAAATTAATTTTAGAATATTCAGAAATAAGTAAACACTCCATGTGCGCAAGTTCCATGCGCACGAATTCGAATCTACACGAACTATTTTTAACATCCTCTTTTTATGTACGCGACCGAAATTTAATATACGCGAGTTGAATCTAACGTTTAACTACCACTATCATGATAATAACGAGATTCTCGCTGTCATAATAATAATAAAGAAATTTAATTAGCTATCGGTGTCATTATTAATAACGAGTAGAAAAAATACCCAGCTGAGACAGCCATACAGTAGACATCCTAGAAAGTAGTTTTGTCCCTAAATGCTACATTTTTTTGCCATGTTTACATTGCGCTCTAAGTTAAATTATTTACATCTTGTGAACTTTAAAAAAGTGCAATTATACCTGGCCCCTGAAGGAGAAGAGGAAGATGATGAGTTTAGAAAAGAAACTTGAGATTATCTCAATGATTGAAGCTGGTGAAGGTTGCGTCGGCCATGGGCTTCATTCGAAATTAATAAATCCATGGTGCGCACCATTCGCGCAAAGAAAGAAGCCGTAAAGGATTCTATGCAGCAGATTAAGTCTGTGTGATTGTTTTGTAATTTTTTTAATATTTCAATTTCTATTGTATGTATCTTTCACAAAAATGTAGCAAAATCATTTCTTCTAAACTTTTGTCTCCTGTCACTTTTTATTTGTATTACTTTATGTAATTTACGTAAATATATAGTTTATAAATTTCAGTTTAATATTGAATGTGATATAATTTAAGATAATAATTTAAATATTAAAAAAAATTGATATGTTTTTATTAAGTATCTATTTGTTAAAATTCGACTTGTAGCTATTAACTGTTTAAAATATGGTAAATAAATTTTAGAAAATTCATAAATATTTTAATATATTCATAACGAATATATTATTTTATTTATATTGTTTCAATGAATAGATTTTAATTTAATTTCAGACAAATTAATTCGCTTATATTTTTATGCATATTTCATTTCATCCTTTCTTCACTTATTTTTCTCAACTGCTGTTCCGGCCTGGTCGTTTCAAAGTGACCTTGATCTGAGGTGGCATCATGCTAAATAAACACACACACTGTTCCACGTCTTTGCTCGAGGTACGCTGAGTGGTCAGACATTCAGGGGATATTTTGTCACCAGACCTCATGATCAGCCTGGTAAAAAGTTTGAGAAGTCTTTGTGATGCTTGAGTAGTTGCTCTGGGCCATCGTAATCCGTATTAACTTCTCCGTTTCACTGAAACAAACACTTTAGCTATGTATACTCCTAAATTCATTTGCATAACTAGGGCAGGGGTGGCTCAGTCGGTATCGCGCAAGACTCATAATCTGTAGTTCCCAGGTTTGAGTCCCGGTTGGGTCAGCATTACAATTTTTCTCCGCAAAACTCTCCACCCTGCCCTCTATCAGTAGGGGGACACCGATGGGCTTTGAAAGGCAGCCATCCGTCGGATGGCCGTTAACTCGTGATCTGTGTATCGGAGAGCCATACCCTGTGCTTGCATAGAACACGATGGATGGCCTTGACGGCGTCTACCATCTGTCTCCCAACAGCTGTCCAGTGGGTCCCTGCCCTCCAACCTTCTCTGAGACCTAAGGGTCTATCCGTTTAGCCCATTGTGTGCAAAAAGGTGCCGCTCAGAGGTTGGGTTTGGGTTGTTTTACCTCTGAGCGGCACTTTTTTGCACACCATGGGCTAAATGGCCAGGTCACATGGACCCCGAAGGCTCAGAGAAGGTTGGGGAAGGGGACCCACTGGAACAGCTGTTGGGAAACAGATGGTAGCCTTCCGTCAAAGCCATCCATCGTGTTCTTTAACGTGCACAGGATATGGCTCTCCCACACACGCGCCACGGCTTAACGTCCCATCCGACGGACGGCGGCCTTTCCAAGCCCATCGGTGTCCCCTACTGACCGTGGGCAGGGCGGGGAATTTTGAGGAGATAAATCTCAACGCTGACCCAGCTGGGACTCGAACCTGGGAACTACAGATTACGAGCCTGGCGCGCTACCGACTGAGCCCCCCTCGCCCCCACGCTCAGAGGTAAAACAATCCACTAATTTGCCAAACCCATGGAAATCATGCGATTCGTTTGCTCTCTATTTCACTGTTAATTGCTTCGCATAACAATGCATTGTTACCCCAATTTTCATACTATTTCATTGTCGTGTTTTTGAGATCTTCCAGAATATTTTGTTTAACTTTTGAACACCAGTGTACAGTCGCTCAAAAAAGTATCCGAACGCTATGGTTGATTACAGAATTCAGAAAAAATATCTGGATAACGATTTTTTTTAGAAATTAGTGATTAATATTTTATTATGAATTTTAGTTAATTAATATCTGGATAACGATTTTTTTAGAAATTAGTGATATGGCAACCTTCGTGTCACGTGAACGAAGGTTGCCAGATCACTAATTTCTAAAAAAATCGTTGCCAGATATTTTTTCTGAATTCTGTAATCATCCATAGTGTTCGAATACTTTTTTGAGCGACTGTACATAGCAGAATTGGAACTCAGGATTGCTGATTTTGCTTGTAAATGTGAAAGAACCTTAATTTGACCTTCGAAAGACACTTTTTATACACAATAGACTAATAGCCAGGTCATAAGGACTCCAGGGACTCAGAGTTATGTAAGCAATGATCAACTAGACATCTGTTGGGACATAAATGGAAGCTTCCTCTTCAAAGTCATCCAAAGCAATACTTTAACATAAATAGAGTATAGCTTCGGTATGCCTCTCGTACACGGGGTTATGATTACATAGCATTACGGTTGTTTGAACTGTTGCCATGTTTAATCGATGTTACAACTAAAGATGGTAAATAAAGTCAGTCAGTCAAAAAAATCTCTAGACTACCGGAAACTCGGGGCTTTTTGTCCCTTTCTCCCAGATCGTCAAAAATGGAGCAATTGCCTAAAAGCAAGACCTCACCTTAGTTCACAGTTCCTTTAAATTCTTTCAAAAAGATCACAACTATGTAGAAATTTCAAAGTTTCTTGAAAGCAAAATCTTCTTAAAGAAGGTTCTTCTTGGCTTAATAGAATTTTAAGACTCAATTCAGTAACATTATTTCTTTTTAGACTGTTTATTAATTCTCTCCTTTGATTCTTCACAATTAAGGAGCACATGTGATACTGTTTCTTTCACATTGCAATGAACACAGTTCGGAGAATTTACTTTTTTCATTTTGAATAAGGAATCGTTTAATAAAGTTAAGCCCGTTCTGACTCTGGTGATACAGATAATATTCCTTCTGGTCAAAAGCAAAGTTTCGAAAGGGAGAAATCTCATTCTCAATCATGCTTCGATGATTGAATCTTCCAGATGTTAATATCTCAAAATGATGTTGAAAAGTTTCGTTTAATTTTTTTCTTGATTAACTTCTTGGGGGGCGGGGGTGGCTCAGTCGGTAGCGCGCCAGGCTCGTAATCTGTAGTTCCCAGGTTCGAGTCCCAGCTGGGTCAGCGTTGAGATTTATCTCCGCAAAAATTCCCCGCCCTGCCCACGGTCAGTAGGGGACACCGATGGGCTTGGAAAGGCCGCCGTCCGTCGGATGGGACGTTAAGCCGTGGCCCCGTGTGCGGGAGAGCCATACCCTGTGCACGTTAAAGAACCCGCTGGATGGCCTTGACGGGAGGCTACCATCTGTCTCCCAACAGCTGTTCCAGTGGGTCCCCTCCCCCAACCTTCTCTGAGCCTTCGGGGTCCATGTGACCTGGCCATTTAGCCCATGGTGTGCAAAAAAGTGCCGCTCAGAGGTAAAACAACCCAAACAACCCAAAGATTAACTTCTTGAGGTGTGTATTTCCCATGTAGGAGTAGAGGGATTTTTCATGCAAGAGCGCTGCTTTTGCCAAAAGGTCAACGAATTCATTACCCTGGATCCCCACATGTTCAGGGATCCAATGTAGTATAAATTCTGCACAATTTTTCATGATGATTGCTGAGGATTTTAATATGCTCTGAAAAATTCTATTATTGCTGGATCGGCAGGGGTCACCTTCAAGAAAATGTAAAGACGAATTGCTGTCTGTTAATAAAACTATTTTTTGGTGCGACTGTTTAATGCACCATTTAAGTGCCAAGTCAATGGCGTACAATTCCGAGGTGAGAACTTCTGTTACGTTTTGAAGTCGCACTGCCTCAAAATGCGAGACTTGGGGAACACAAAAGGCAGCAGCCGCTCTTCCCAACCCGCTCTCCAAAGATCCGTCCGTGAAGATCTTCACGTGATCTTTATAGTGAACGTAAATGAATTCTGAAGTAATTATGTTTTGAGCCGCAATATCCATTTCTTTTTAGTGGAGAAACCAGGGATGGAAAATGAGCAATTTGGACTTGAAAAGGTCCGAGGAGGTTCTTTAGATATTGAATCAACCCTGTGTTCTTGCAAAACTACTAATTTAAAGAGAGGGTGACTCCGAATTACAGTTATAGCATGTCTTTTCTTTTTCTTAGATCCAAGCAAGACCTTGTCTGTGACAGGATCATATTCCAATTTAAGTATCATTCGAGAAAAGCGTGAAAATAATATATGTGGTCTTCTTACAGAGAGAGGTGGAATATTTGTCTCAGCATTAAGCGATATAGTTCGACACATCTACAATTGTCCCAGGCAGATTTTCTTCTGGATTCTCTCAAGCTTTTTGACAAGGGCTGGACTCGCACTTTCCAATAAGAATCCACCATATTCTAAACGGGATCTCAGCATAGTTTTATAGAGATGCAACATCTGACCTGGAGAGGCTCCTCCTTTACTCGAGCCAATGCACTTGAGGATATTGAGGAATGGTTTAGAAGAGGAAACAAGCTGTTGAACATAAGGGTTCCACCTCAACTCCGAATCTAGTAAGACTCCCCGATAACGATGTTGTTTTACAACTTGCAAAGGTTCATTTTGAATGCATAATTTTATGTTTGGAAGATTTCTACTTTTGCAAAATGGCAAAATCACCGTTTTGAGATGTCTAAACTCCAGGACTTAAAATAATGTTCAATATCATCTAGTACCTTTTGTAGTACTGTATGCATTCTAGTTAAATTTCTTCCTGTTAACCAGATAACCATATCATCTGCATTTATGGAATATTTAACACTTCTGGGTAAAATGTCTGGGAGGTCATATACATACAAGTTAAATAACATAGGGCTCAAAATACCACCCTGTGGTAAACCTTTATCCAAAGGAAAAGAATCTGAAAGGGTGTCTTTAAGCTTCACTATTATCTTCCTGTCCTTCATCCACTTCTTAATATAAGAAAACATGTTTCCAGCAATTCCAAGTTTCAGAAGTTTGTAAAGCATTCCGTTAATCCAAATAAAGTCGTAAGCTTTTTGAAGATCTATAAAAATAGCAACTGTGTACATATTCTTAACATTCAGTCCTGTTTGAATATCTGTGACAAGGTCAATAATACAGTCCACTGGAGCTTCTGCCAGCTCTGAAACCATTAAATGTTATAGTGAAGGAGTTGGTTTGATTCTGTTATCCAATTTAGTCTTTTGTTCATCATACTTTCAAGCAATTTTCCCAAGCATGAGCACAGTGAAATAAGTCTATAGATGGTAAATAAAGATAATTAACCAAATATTTAGAGTATTAATAATAAAATCTTATTGGTAGCTATGAATTTAATTTCAGTTAATAAATAACAACTTAAAGTTAATTTAATTATTTGTAAAATATTCATTCTTAGTTTATTGTCAATATAAATTTTAGGGTAAACATTGTCTCGAGCCGTGTGGGATACGAACCCACAACCTTATGATGACATATCAGGTGCTCTAACGACTGAGTACCGGCCTCCGTTCAAGATATCCTCTATTTGATGTGTAAACTTTTTACCTACAGTATACATTTTTCTATGTCTCATGAAAGCAGATTTTCAGAGCACCCGACATGTTATCAACAGGTCGTCCCACCAGGCTCAAGTTATTTTTCCTCTAAAACTGGTATCGACAGTAAACTGAACATAAAATTGTATATTTCCCTGACAGTTGAACAAAAATATCGATGGATTTTTTCAATGGAATTTCATTTGTAATTGCTTGCTTTGAAACAGACAAATAACTACCCTCTTAATTTTTGCAAAAATATAAATATAATTTATACATTTTTCTTACATCATTTCCAAGTCACCGCTGAAAGAAAGATCAATCATCGGCAATTAGCAGAGAACAAGATCCTTCCACTAAATGATATACACCTTTCAAGAAGAAATTTTGTGTGCATCACCAGACTCAGAGCAGGTGCATCACTCTTGAATGACTCACTTTTCAAGATGAGAAAGGTTCTTTCCCCCAATTGCCAGACGTGCAACGTAAAGGAAACGGTGATTCATGTTTTGCTGATTTGTACTGCTTACTCGATCCAGAGAAACAACTTAATAACAAGATTGAAAACAAAGAACATCTTTGAACTAAGTCTGCACAGTTTACTTGGGTTGGGTTGTTTTACCTCTGAGCGGCACTTTTCTGCACACCATGGGCTAAATGGAAGTCATGGACCCCGAAGGCTCAGAGAAGGTTGGGGGTGGGGACCCACTGGAACAGCTGTTGGGAGACAGATGGTAGCCTCCCGTCAAGGCCATCCAGCGTGTTCTTTAACGTGCACAGGGTATGGCTCTCCCGCACACGGGGCCACGGCTTAATGTCCCATCCGACGGACGGCTGCCTTTCCAAGCCCATCGGTGTCCCCTACTGACCGTGGGCAGGGCGGGGAATTTTGCGGAGATAAATATCAACGCTGACCCAGCTGGGACTCGAACCTGGGAACTACAGATTACGAGCCTGGCGCGCTACCGACTGAGCCACCCCCGCCCCGAGTTTACTTGGACAAGAAGTTCTGACTAAGTGTAGTTTGCAACAATGAAACAATCAAATTTTTAAATGATGCGAATCTTTTCCATAGGGTTTAAGAATTTTTTTTTCCGAGGTTTTGTAACATAAATGTCATCAGCTACTTGGCATTTTCAAACCTTGCCATCTGGAAGAGAGGGTCGAAAGACTCGAACATATCCAGAGAAAACATTTATTTTTGTTTTTGTTTGATGATGATGATGATTCAAATATATTAATTTATTTGAAATTGTCATTTTGAGTCAAGTAGGCATCCTAAAGCGATGCATTGAATTAATTAAAGATTTGAGTTACTTTACAATGTACTACAATACTACAATCTTTCTGCTCAGTGTACGCATGGGGTTAAAATGCACAAAAGTGACCAAAATTAAAACACGTGAAAATTGACCGATTATCCTGAAATTGAAAAGGTAACAGCTTTTATAGCAGAAGTATGTTACATATTTGAAAAAGACGGAATATACTGGATATTTGTTAAATAATTATTGTGTACACCGCCTGTTCAAATTATTATGAACGTGCAAAAAGTAAAGTCACTCAAAAAAAATCCGAATACTACGGTTGATTACAGAATTCAGAAAAAATATCTGGCAGCGATGTTTTTAGAAATTAGTGATACAGTACACGAAGGTTGCCAGTCACTAATTTCTAAAAAAAAATCATTGCCAGATAATTTTTTCTGAATTCTGTAATCAACCATAGTGTTCGGATATTGTTATGAGCACTGTACCATGAAACATGCAATGTATGCAAAAGTGCTTAGTGATGTAAGGAATCTATGTTACTCTAAAGTCCTGTAAAAGCCGCAAAGGCAGTGTAGAGAGTTAAGTGGACGAGTAAAAAGGCTGATCTGATTAACTAACTTCGAAAGAGGGCTCATCGTACGAGAGGGACGAGCAAGAGCATCCATAACGCAGGAGATAAAACTCAGCGGAAAATCACGGGGCACAATATGCCAAGTATGGAGAATGGCAACGATCCGAAGGAAGCATCCGCTAATCGTGTCAAATGCGGGAAGAAAAAGGGACAGGCGTTTGTTGGCCGAACTGCACGACAAAGCAGAGCTGCTACAATTCATCATCTGAAATAGATGGCCACTAGTCGTATTTAAAAACCCATTTCAACAAGAACTATGTGCAGAGAATTGAAAACTTTGAAATTTGGAAACTGTACTATAATACATACGACGAAGCATTAGCTGCTTAAAGCAGACCTCTGTGGCTTGACGGAATATTTATTAATTGAGTGGTTAATTTTAAAATATTCAATATTATGGAAAAAATCATAATGAAAATTGAAATTCTTTTATATGAGTTTAAGCTAAATAACTTATAATTTGATTTTATAAATTAAATCAATTAAGACATACACGCACTAGCCGTCCCGTGGCCGAGTGGTTAGCACGCTTAGCTAGTGATCTAAAGGATCTGGGTTCGAGCCCCGGGTAAGGCATGGATGTATGTGTCGTTTTCTGCTGAGGTCCTGCCATCCTCACAGACCTTCTGCTATGGCATATAAACTGACCAGGCTCCTGTCAGACTTCTGTGGCAAGCAGCTGCTTGAGGAGGTATTTATTTATTATTTATTTATACACGCTCTGGCCACTGAATTAGAAACCTTTATGCAGTTGTAGGTAAACGCCACTTGCGTAGCATATATGCAAAATACATGGTCACGTGCATTACCACCTTATCTAGACAACTATTTAAGATTGCTGCTCGTCACTAATCGACTGTAGTGTTGATCACAATGGGAAAAACAAAGGATCTTTCAGGGTTCGATAAAGGGCTCATTCTGGGTGCCCATCTGGTTGGAGCAACGATTTTAAAAACAGCAGAGCTGGCTGATTTCTTAAAAGGTGAGATGTCCTGGGGCTTTAATCAATGGAAAAATAACCACATTGCTTGCCGAAGAGGCGTAAGTGTGGTGCGACGATAATCTGTCAGGAACGAGATCGCCATCGTCTGAGAAGGCTTGAACGAAGAAACAGGACATCCTGTGTTCAGCAATTGACCGAAGCATTCAATGAATGCTGTTCCCGACCCATATCTCAGCGAACTATTCGCAGGGAATTGAAGAGGATCGGTATTAGCAGTCGCATGCTTATACGGAAACCACTGATTTCTGCGAAGAACCGGAAAGTTCGTCTACGTGGTGTCAGGAACACCGTGACTGGACACTGGAAGACTGGAAAAAAGTCATGTGGTCCGACGAATCGCGGTACACCTTGTTCTGTACAGATGGTAGGCAGAGAGTAGATGGACAGTAGTATTGTCGTTCATGAAACAGCCGTCATCTGCTGGATAAAAAGTCAACATTGCAGGATGGACTTGATCGGCAACAATGTTCAGATAATCTTTAGAGGACACCCGACCTTCCAGCAATATCAAGGAACCCGTTCCCTATCAACAGGACGTGCCCCACACCATGACACCGCCTCCAGAACCTGGAATTGTGTTTACAAGGCAAACTGGGTCCATTGCTTCATGGGACTTCAGCCAAATGACTTTTTATCCAGCAGATGGCCGCTGTTTCATGGACGACAATACTACTGTCCATCGCGCAAGATGTGTTTAGCAGTGGTTCAGAGAGCATGACAGCGACTTCCACCACCTTTCCTGGCCACAATAAAGCCCGGATCTGAACCCCATTGAGAATGTTTGGGGCATATTAGAGAAACAGATCCGGGGGGCAAAGTCCTCTTTCTCAAATCTGAGCCAGTTAAAGGACTGTCTGGTGAACTCCTGGTATCTGTAGATGTAAAGGCACCCCAACACCTAGTGGAATCTATGCAAACTGCATACGTGCTGTAATTCGGGTTAAAGGAGGTCCAACTCGGTATTGAATAAAGGTTTCTAATTCAGTGACCAGTATGTGTACATGCAGAAGTACGTATGTACTTTCAGACAATTATGGGATATGGAAGTTCAACCAGACAGTTTTATTTAGCTCTCTAAACATGTCTATCGTGAGTTACAGATGATGCATTTGCCCACTGGAAACGAATTCTAATAAGGTCCTTTCCTCATTGTATGCCCACCGCATCTTAGATCTCCTGAGGCCTTTAGGTATGATGTTCATAACCCTATTCACTAATCTATAGCATACGGGCAACACGACCAAATCAACGGAGTTTCTATCTGCACATTATGATAGTAAAAGGAGGTTGCCGATTCCTTTGCCTAACCTCATCATTATTTACAAAGTTTAACCACCCGATGTTCAAGATACTGCGTAAGCATCTAAAATCAAAGGAATAAAGTTTCCTTTTACTTTGTTTACAGAGGATAAGAGTTCACTACTACAACAAACTTTAGAAAGAACCAAACTATTATAAGGCCTAATTTCAGTATTTAGGTGTATACATCGATTTTTCCACAATCCCTTCAGACTCTGAAAAGTCCACCAGCAATCCCTATTCTTCTGTTGATCCCTTGTCGTACTTCACCAGTATCTGTTACAACTTCTGAAATAATTAAACCGAGACACTTGCTCAAGGGCGCAACTGGGTCAGCAGAACTCCCTGCCCTGTCCATGGTCAGTAGGGGACATCGATTGGCTTAGAAAGGCCGTTGTCCGTCGGATGGGACGTAAAGCCTTGGCCTAACGTGAGGGAGAGCCATATCCTGTGCACGTTAAAGAATACCCTAGATGGCCTTGTCATCTGTCTTCCAACGGCTATTCCAGTGGGTCCCCTCCCCTAACCTTCTCTGAACCTTCGGGGTCCTTGTGACCTGGCATTTAGCCCGTTGTGTGCAAAAAAGTGCCACTCAGATAAAGCAACCCAACTCATCACCATCGTTTGCCAAAAGAGCCAAATCATCAGCATAATCTAAATCAGAAATTTTCAGATCTCTAGACATCTAAGGCCAAACTCTTCCCCTCGCAGTGAATTCCGCATAACATAATCAATAACCAAACTAAAGAGAAAAGGAGACAAAATGTGCAGTTGTCGAACACCAGAAGCAAAGCCATACCAATTGTTTCAAACCTTATCAACTCTCACAAACGACGATTATAGAGAGCTTTCATTACACTAACTAACTTATCAGGTATTCCATATGATCTATCAATCAACCACAAATTATGTCGATCAACAGAGTCAAAAGCTTTCTCGAAATCTATAAAGCTAGTAACCGTAGGTTTCTGAAACTCTAATCATTTTTCAAGAATTTGCCTAAGCAAAAAAAATATTTGATCAATACATCATCTACGACGTCAGAATCCACACCGTTCATCACACAGTTGTCCATGAACCAAATTCTTAATTCAATTAAACACAATAATGCAAAGAACTTTACCACGAATACGAAGTAGATTGATGCCGCTATAATTAACGCAACAATTTCCATCAATTTTTGTAAAAATAGGAAAAAATAATAATAGCTCTAGTTAAATCCTTAGGATTTTGTTCCAAAGATTTCAATCAGTATTTATCTGATCCTTTTACAGGATAAAGCTGGATGTTATGCTGTTTATTAAGATTAGCGGAGGTTCAATTCAATTTATTCCTGCAATCCTTTCTATCAGAAATATGCTCCATAGCCTTATCACTCAAATGGCTTTGTCTCCTCTGCTCTATTTTTGCCCAAAAGAGTATTATTAGTTTAAATAAAAGCCTGCTTAAAATGATCTAAATCCTCCTCAACTTCAATACAAAGAAACCCACGACTGCCGAACTGATTATAAACGAAGATAGATAGATAGATACATAAAATGTAGTGGGAAGGTTAGAAACCCTTCAACCTTGGGCTTCTTGCTATCCTAAACAAAGAATAGGACGTGTAAATCACAATGTAGGAAAATAAAAATAAAAATTAGTGTTTTTGAATTTTTAAAAGTTCCCAATTGTGAAGAGTAAATCTTTCTCTTGGATCCCAATTTTCTTTCCTTTCTGCACCAAAATAGACTTCAAAAACAAAAAACAACAGATATAGCAAGGTATAAAAAGTAACAAAGTGATAGTTTTTTCTTCAGTTCTGCCACCAAAAATAACTGTGAAGTTATCACTTGAGATGCTTACCACTAGAGAAAGCTGGAATAGAGCACATTTCTTTTAAACAGTCAATATTGCACATTGTAGAATAAATTTCTCTTTTTCTTTTATCAAGAGCAAAATCTCCAGAAAAAGGCGAATTCAGATTCTGTTTATTAAGTAACTTTCTTCCAAGAAACAGAGAATCAGGGTCTGAATTTTTAAACTAGTGCTTTTACTGTAGCTTCTGCAGAGAAGAGATTTCATCAATAATCTTCTTCATCTTTTCCTTCAGAATTTGTCGTTGAAATTGATAGAGAGGACAATGTAGAAATACATAAGAAATATTTTCAGGAGTGTTACAGATGGCACAAAATGGAGAGTTTTTTTTTTTGTTAATTTCGAAGAGCTTTTCATTTAAAGCAGAGTGATCAAGGTTAATCCTGAAAAAAGCTGTTTCTTGTCTTCTGCTCAGATGAGATGTTTGAAGTTGGGGTGGATGCTGTGACAGAATATGCCAACATTTTTGTGACTTTTTTTGAAAACGTTTTATTCATTCTGAGTGAATTATTCTATTTTCTCCAATGCAGAAATCTTTGTATGTTATGATGTTACATATGCCTGCGGTTTTCTGTAAGCTCTCTTTAGCAGTTTTGCCTGCCTCTTCGTTTCCATGGATTTCTATATGTCTAGGAATCCACTGGAACACAATTTAGTTTTTATTTCCTTCAACAAGTATATTGCATTGCCAAAATATTTCTGAAATTAATGAACAGTTAGAGGTAAAAAGTGGATCAGCTAGAAGAGCTTGGAGTGAAGACTTGCTGTCTGAAAGAATCAGTATTTTTTCTGAATGAAAATTGAATGCCCATTCAAGTGCCTTGAGGATATCCCAAAGTTCGCCATTCATAATATGTGTTGGATTAGAAAACGAAAATCCTTCTTTAATACTGAGGACAAGGATGCTAAAAGCACAGGATACAATTCCAGTCTTCGAGAACCAGCAGTAAAAAAACACAAAGATGTGGCAAAAACCAGCATAACTCCCTCCAATACACTGCATGGTAAGAGCCCATAGTTCTTCAGATGGGTAGTTTTGAAATCACGTCAGGGATGTAAGGAAAAATAATCTGGCCTAGAAATATTCCAAATGGGAAAATCGGGTATGCTGTCTACTGCAATATTTCTGTTAGTCAGATTTGAAAGGAAAATATTACTTTTGATACTTCTAAAAATGCTCGATCTTTTGCAGTTGTTCAAAATTTTATCTAAGATTAGATTTTCATTGGTCTTGGTTTTCATTCTTGCTACATTTTTAAAAAGAATGGAATTTTTTCTGACGCTGAGTGGAGGTGTGGCAGCTTCAGCAAAAGAGGGAAAGGTAGAAGATCCACGAAGCAGTTTTCATTGACAATTGTTGACTTATAGCTTTATTTTGGCAGGTTTCAAGCTTTCTGCACAAAGAATCGGAATCATTAGGGTAAAGCTAGCTACCATACTCGAGAATCGGGCATATTAAAACTTTGTAGAAAATAAGGAGAGTTTTAGATTTAGCTCCCCATGATGTGCCAGTTGGATATCTCAGCATATTTAATCTGCTATTAACTTTTTGGCAGACTAGATTAATTTGAGGTTTCCAAATTAAATGATGGTCTAGAAGAACACCAAGGAATTTGTGTTCTTTAACAACTTTAATAGGCCCATTTTTATTTGTAGTCTTAATGGGAAGTGCTTAGACCGTGGTCAGAAAATAATTAAACACTTAGTTTTATCTTGTGAAACTGAAAATCCCCATTCATCCATAAACTTGTGGACTTGATTGAATGACATTTGTAGGTTCTTTTGAAGGATGTCAGAATGTTTGCCAGTAACCTAAACAGCCAAATCATCAGCAAAAATTTAAAATTTAATATTTTTGTTTAAGCACTCTGGTAGGTCTTGAAGCATGATGTTGAAAAGCACAGGGCTGAGAACGCTGCCTATCTTTCAGAAAATCGTTTATATAATTAAATATTTTGCCAATTATTCCTAATTTTAAAAGCTTAAAAAGGAGTCTAAGATGCCAAACACTGTCGAAAGCACGTTAGATATCGAAGAAAACCACAGTCACTTTTTGTTTTATGGAAAGAGCATTTTGTGACTTAGCAATTAGTTGAAGTAAATTATCTTGAGATGGCATTACTCTTCGAAAACCCGTTTGGAAAGGAAATAACAGTGTAGAGAATTCAAGAAACCAATTGGGTCTGTAAAGTATCATCCTTTCAAAAACTTTTCCAAGACAAGAAGTCAATGAAACAGGCCTTTAGGAGCTAAGTAAATTACGTGGTTTCTTAGATTTTACAATAGGAATGATCTGGGCTATTTTCCAGGTATCCAGAATTGTGCCTCTGTTCCAGCATTCATTAAGTAGTTTCAATAAATGTATGAGTCCTTCCTGTGGAACGGATTTAATAATAATAGTGTTAGTAATATTATCTGGCCCAGAACTGCTCTTATTTTTGTTTTTTTTTGATAGCATTTTCAAGTTCCCATAGGTTGAAAGGAGCATTCAAATATTCTGAAGATAGGGTTAGATTTTCCAAGACTGTTTCCATAAATTTGGAATGTTATCTTTGTTATTTCTGAATGAATCAGAAGTATGTAACTTAAATAAGAAGAGAAATGATGAATGAAATATTCTGCTAGTTTCTCGGTTGTGCAATTTACAGCTATAGTAAGTTGGTTGTAGAGTGGAATAGGTTCAGGTGCTGTTCCAATTTTCTTTATTTTCCTCCTTGTAGCTTACTGAGGAGTCTGGAAGTTAATATCCTTGCAGAAGTTTTGCCACTGTTTTTTTCTCAATACTTTATATTTCTCTTTTACTTTTAGCGCAAACCTTTTGGTAGTCTTCAATATCTTTTAAATTTCCACATCTTTTAGCTTTTCTTTCACTTTTTCTATTTGCAGTGACCTTTTTTGCTTCTATAGCATAAGAACAAATTTTAACGGGGGCTTTGAATTCTTTAGTGTTACATTGATAGTCCCTGAAGAGAGAAGAACTAAATTCAATTAGATTAGACTGGTTGTTTGCATTTTGCAGTTCATCTGAAATATTTTTGTTGAATTGGAACAATTATAACGTTCAAATGAGGTTTAGATATTTTAGACCAAAAGTTAGCTGAAATAATGACTGGTAGATGATGGCTCCCAAGAGAATCGTGATGTGTTGTCCATGAAAAATGTTTGGCAAAGGGAGCTGAGACAAGGGAGAGATCAATAACACTCTCTCTTTCTGGAAGTTTGAAAAAAGTATAAGAGCCATCATTGAGCACAACCAAGTTAAGATCCATGGTCAGATTTTCAACAATGTTTCCTCTTCTGTCTGTAGAGGGCATCCCCAAGTTCTACTGCGTGCATTCCAGCCTCCGCAGATAAGCAATGGTTGGGGGCATTGATGAAAGTGTTTTTGAAATCTTCCAACGAAGACATCATATCCTGGATTATACAGTGAGATAATGTCTTCCAACGAAGACATCATATCCTGGATTATACAGTGAGATATTAACAGTGAGAAACATCATATCCTGGATTATACAGTGAGATAATGTATCCTGGATTATACAGTGAGATAATTATACAGTGAGATAATGTATCCAGGATTATACAGTGAGATTATACAGGATATGATGTCTTCCAACGAAGACATCATATCCTGGATTATACAGTGAGATAATGCTGAAGGTAAAATCTTTAATTTTCACTTGCACTGCTGCAATTTCGAGGAATTAATTACGACAGGAGATCTAAATTGCAGCTTGGGCAATTTGGAGTGCACATAAATAGCCATCCCACCCTTATTAGATCCATCGTTTCTAGGTTTTAGATAAGAAACATACTGAGAGGATCTTAAGAGCCTTTTCTGCATACGTTTCGCTAAAAATAAGAATTGCAAAATATTTATCCCGAATAAGTGCATTTAACTCAATAATGTTATTTTTCAGATCTCTACAGTTCCACTGACATAAGAAGTTATTAGGATTGTGATAAAGAGTCAAAAGAAATATTTTTTCCCCTTCTTTTTACTAATAATGTTATTACTCATATTTATCAAAAACAGAGAGAAACACTAAATTCATTTAGATTTCTGGAAATATTTTGCTTGATTCTAAAGTTGTTTATATTATTGCCTTTTTTACATAATTAATTTTAAGCAGGATGATTTAATCTTCATAGTCTTCAAAAGATGTTTTGTCTGGGGATTAGAATTTTTGATGTGATCCTGCTTTTTCTCAACAGATTTTTGAACTGACACTGCATTAGATGAGAGCTGATTTTTGACTACCTTTCTTGCTTCCTTGTGTAAAGTATCATGTGTTTTGAACTGACACTGTATTAGATGAGAGCTGATTTTTGACTACCTTTCTTGCTTCCTTGTGTAAAGTATCGTGTGTTGCACTGTCTTGATCGTAAGAGTGTCACAAGTTTCAACAGTATCAACTTGTAAAGTTCCTTTAGTGATGTAGAATTGATCCTCTTGTTGTATCTTTATTAATGCCTGTGACCATGGTAGAGTATTTCGGATCATCAATTTCTTTGCTCCATACGCCTGAAGTTTCACTTGACATCCTGCATAAGTGGAAGGGTGATCTCCTCCACAGTTGGGGCAACAGAACAAAGTGCTTTTATACTCTTTATGGTTTTGACGCCCATTGCATCTTTTGTATCGAGTTCAGCCTCTGCAGTATGTCGCGAAATGCCCAAATCTCTGGCAGTTATGACAAATTGGAGGCTGCCTTAGATATGCATTCACTTTGTATTCCTTAAATCTAATTATTATCTTATCGGAAATCTGATTGAACGTTAAGACAATTTTCGAGATAAGATTTCCTCTTTCTCCAGTTTCATTACTTGCTGTTTTTGCAAAATATCTCATACGTCTAATATTTATTACTCCTTGATCCTAGGGGCTGGGGTGGCTCAGTCGGTAGTGCGCCAGGCTCGTAATCTGTAGTTCCCAGGTTCGAGTCCCAGCTGGGTCAGCGTTGAGATTTATCTCCGCAAAATTCCCCGCCCTGCCCACGGTCAGTAGGGGACACCGATGGGCTTGGAAAGGCCGCCGTCCGTCGGATGGGACGTTAAGCCGTGGTCCCGTGTGTATGAGAGTCATACCCTGTGCACGTTAAAGAACACGCTGGATGGCCTTGACGGGAGGCTACCATCTGTCTCCCAACAGCTCTTCCAGTGGGTCCCCTTCCCCAACCTTCTCTGAGCCTTCGGGGTCCTTGTGACCTGGCCATTTAGCCCATGGTGTGCAAAAAAGTGCCGCTCAGAGGTAAAACAACCCAACCCAACAACAACTTCTTGATCCTTGAGATAATATAGAGCTTCATCTTCAGTAATATCTAGTGGAACTTTATTAATAATACCTTCTGCATGAATAATATTTCTGGGTCGTGTGATGGATATAGCTGGAGTTTCAATGTGAGAACATTTTAGAATGGTATTGGCTTTGTATTATGTTTTTAGATTTACCAAAGTCTCCTTTAGGGAGTTATTTTCCTGTAACCCTTCTCCCCAGCCTTTCATAAAAGAACTGAACTAAGCTGGCGGTACTAAGACTCTTGATAGGACTATTTTTCCCTGCAATAATTAAATTAACAGTAGTTGAATAATTACGATATTTTCCAGAGACCAATTCTACATCGTGTTGTACATTATCTGGGTGAATACTAGTAGAAATATTAGCTTCATAAGAAGTAATTAAATTGATAGGTTTAAATGTACTTTGCTTATCAGTCTTGTTCCTTAAAAATATCCTTGAACCGGTTCAGAAGAAAATTCAGAAAAAGAATCAACTTGAGTATCTTCAATGAAAGTGAAGTCTTGTAAATTCTGAGGTTGCGCTTCTACATGATCAGAGGTTTTGCTAGAAACTGACTGCTGTAAAATATCAGATGAAGCAGTTTCAGGTGAATGTGTGAGATGAGTAAGAGAAGTAGCACATGAGTTTTTGTGGCCTTCTTGTCCACTTTCTGCTTGCATTTAGGCTTAGTAGTAGAGAACTTTTTACTTTCAGCAGACATTTTCATGGCCATAAAGTAAAATGAATCAATGACACAAAACGTATGTTGCAAAACTTTAAAAAGTTATTGGTAAACTCAAAATATCTTTCTTCAATAGTAGGAAATGTTGTGGAAGAAAGCTTCTAGGGACGTTCAGCCCTATTTATAAAAAATAAAAAAAAAGCGGGGCGGGGGTGGCTCAGTCGGTAGCGCGCCAGGCTCGTAATCTGTAGTTCCCAGGTTCGAGTCCCAGCTGGGTCAGCGTTGAGATTTATCTCCGCAAAATTCCCCGCCCTGCCCACGGTCAGTAGCGGACACCGATGGGCTTGGAAAGGCCGCCGTCCGTCGGATGGGACGTTAAGCCGTGGCCACGTGTGCGGGAGAGCCATACCCTGTGCACGTTAAAGAACACGCTGGATGGCCTTGACGGGAGGCTACCATCTGTCTCCCAACAGCTGTTCCAGTGGGTCCCCTAACCCAACCTTCTCTGAGCCTTCGGGGTCCATGTGACCTGGCCATTTAGCCCATGGTGTGCAAAAAAGTGCCGCTCAGAGGTAAAACAACACAACCCTATTTATAAATGAAGTTACAAGTTGTTAATATGGAACTCAAGGCCCATGAGCAAAATTTGAAAGATTCACAAATCAGGTCAATATAATACTAAATGAAACAATTTAATATCTCTCTGCGGGAAATTTAAAAACGACTGTTACTAACCGGAACAGAAGCCAACGTCCAGCTCGCTCGGCTCGATCCACTTTCACGAATATGAAAACGATTTATTTATACCAGAAATTTAAAATTTTGGTAGCGGAATGTGAAGGTCATGAGGTTTAAATTGCAGTCGCTCAAAAAAGATCCGAACACTATGGTTGATTACAGAATTCAGAAAAAATATCTGGATTTTTTTAGAAATTAGTGATCTGGCAACCTTCGTGTCACGTGACACGAAGGCTGCCAGATCATTAATTTCTGAAAAAAGTTGTCAGATATTTTTTCTGAATTCTCTAATCAACCATAGTGTTCGGATACTTTTTTGAGCGACTGTACAAACATAGATTTTTTCCCCACTTAACACCAGGGTGAAAGGGAAAACACAATATTTTCTATTAAGAGATTATTTTTCTTTTCTAAAGATAATTTTTAATTCTTTTTAGGTTGGATAGGTACTGAAGCCGTCCCATGGCTGAGTGGTTAGCACGCTTGACTACTGATTTAAGGGACCTGGGTTCGAGCTACGGGTAAGGCATGGATGTATGTGTTGTTTTTCTGCTGAGGTCCTGCCATCTTCTCAGACCTTCTATTCTGGCATATAAACTGACAGGTTCCTGTCAGACCTCTGTGGCAAGCAGCTGCTTGAGAGGGTATATATTATAGGTACTGAAGAAAAATTGCAATTCTCACTTTTTGAATTTCCAAAAAGTTTAAATTTTGCTTTTTAACGGTAGAAAAATTGCAAAATTATTGCAAACGTTTTATTTATATTATAAATTTGAAATTTTGGTGGTGGAATGTTCCAATCATGAGATTTTTATTGGCAACAAATAGTTGCCCATTACCCTCAGCATGGGTGGAAAAACACAACTTCTTTGTCTTAAGAAATTGTTATTTCTTTTTAAAGATAATTTATAATTTTTTTAGGTTGGATAGGTGTTGATGAAAAATTACCGTTCGCACATTTCGAATTTCCCAAAAGTTTAAATTCCGCCCTCTAGCGGTAGGAAAAAAATTGAAAGATACAAAACTTTAAAAAACCAATGCAAACGATGAATGTATGCTAGAAAGAAGAAATTTTGGTGGCGGAATATTAAAATCATGAAGTGTGTGATGACAACAAGAGTTGCTCCATTATCCCCAGTGTGAGTGGGAAAATGCACCTTTTATGATTTAAGAGCTAATTGGATTTGGGTTGTTTTACCACTGAGCGGCACTTTTTTGCACACCATGGGCTAAATGGCCAGGTCACATGTACCCCGAAGGCTCAGAGAAGGTTGGGGGAGGGGACCCACTGGAACAACTGTTGGGAGACAGATGGTAGCCTCCCGTCAAGGCCATCCAGCGTGTTCTTTAACGTTGGGTTGTTTTACCTCTGAGCGGCACTTTTTTGCACACCATGGGCTAAATGGCCAGGTCACATGGACCCCGAAGGCTCAGAGAAGGTTGGGGGAGGGGACCCACTGGAACAGCTGTTGGGAGACAGATGGTAGCCTCCCGTCAAGGCCATCCAGCGTGTTCTTTAACGTTGGGTTGTTTTACCTCTGAGCGGCACTTTTTTGCACACCATGGGCTAAATGGCCAGGTCACATGTACCCCGAAGGCTCAGAGAAGGTTGGGGGAGGGGACCCACTGGAACAGCTGTTGGGAGACAGATGGTAGCCTCCCATCAAGGCCATCCAGTGTGTTCTTTAACGTGCACAGAGTATGGCTCTCCCGCACATGGGGCCACGGCTTAATGTCCCATCCGACGGACGACGGCCTTTCCAAGCTCAGTGTGCCCTACTAATGTGGGCAGGAAGGGGAATTTTGCGGAGATAGAGCTAATTGGAAAATTATTTTGTTGTTGAATAGATACTAATGAAATATTATAATTCATATTTTACAAATCCTTATGCAGCTTATATTTACATAGAGGGCATTAAATATGGGAAATGCGAAACTTTTAATGAATATTGCAAGTTGTCTGATTGTAACAATTTGAAATTCCGGTGGCAGAAGGTCAAGAGATATTCTACGACAGCAATAATCGTTCCCCTCTCTCAAAGGGGTGGGAGAAAAGTAAATTTTTAAATTTAAGAAATAAAATGCCAATACGTTTTATGTTGTATAAGTAATAATAAAATATTTCTGTTCCTCACTTTCCAATCATCCAGTAAGTGGAAGTTTTTCCAAGTTTTTTTAAATTTTTTTTGTGTGTGTATGTGTGTGTGTGTTTGGAGGGGGGGGGACAGCCAAATCCTTACATGATTTAAGTTTTAAGAGAGTGCTATATGCCAAAGTTGGTGGCCCAAGCTCTTACTGATTAGGACGTCTTCATAAAAAAATGGACACTCTTCCAAAAATATACTAGAGTGATTTGTAAGTCTGTGCATTTTATCGTCTAGTTGAGAAATGAATATTACGATATAAATAACAAAACATGTGCAGCAAAATAGAAATCATCCTTTTCAATGATTCGTACCCATTTGTCAGCAGTTGCTCAATTCCTCTTCGATATTGTGCTTGGCATTGGGAAGTGAATCACTCGCAACATCCATTTTCATTTCCTGCTTTTAAAGAGTGCAAAAGTCGGTGAATAGAAAACATCATTCTCTACGAAAACGAGATTCCCGCATTAGCCATTCGCGTTATGCGTTCATTTGAAGTTTATTTTTAAAAGTAAGAACTTGAAAATTTGATTTTTGATTGAACTGTTATTGAAAATTTCCATTATGTCTTGTCCACCATCTGCGCATCTATTCCTCAAGCAAAGTGTTTCAAAGAACTTTAGAGCACTAATAATTCCAGGTATCTTGAAAATTTTCTGTAAATGAGAGTAGTTCACTTTATAACTAGCATTCCGCTCGATTTGTCAGATCCACTAGATACACCGGGCCTGGACACCCATCGAACAGAAGAAAGGAATAAAGTTTAATATGCGTAAAGGTTTAGTGATTTAATTTGTCTCAAATTTAACTACAAGCTATTTAGTTTAGAATAGTGTATAATAATATATCTCCTATGAGTTTATAAAATATTTTAGAATTAATTGTTAAATTTTTGAAAAGAAATAGCTAACAGAATCATTTTAGTGGATAAAACTATAATTAGAACTCCGATATAAATATATATATATAAATATGTATAAATATATTACATATTTATTATATATATTATTATTCTGTTAGTACACTGTCTAGGTCTAGTATATCTAGATGGCCTTGATATTGCTCTTTAGAGTAAGTAGCTTGTTCTTTTTATTTCAAAGTTTTATTCTATTGTGTTTCTTCACGCAAACAACTCCATCCTTCAGGTATTTAAACATCTTTCTTAACATCGATTGATTAACAAAATTAGTACTAAAATCAATTCTACTATGAAACAAATTCAACTTTTATGAAAAATCAAAAATTGGTTATATTTCATGATATTGCACAAAACTGAAACCCTCAATATACATATTTCATAAAAAATGAAATACAATATAAATCATATTATATTTAAATTAAAATGCAGTATTTTTGCAGAAATTCTTATTTGTATATGATGAATACTAATGCAGAAAAACATTTATAAAACGTTAAAAATAGATTATTAAATTAAAGACTAGAAAGAAGTGTGAAATTAAATTTTCAATAGCTTGTAACCTTCAAGTGGAATGATTATTACTTGAAAATTATTAAATTAATATCAGCGTTAAGCCTAGTAGTTTAATGTGGCAAAAAATCTATGTCCTCACGTTACTTTGATTTAGCAGAACTAACTTAGTTAATTTTTACACTTTCAAGTGTAATAAGATGTTCAATGCCCCTTATGCTCTTCGGTGTAGATGTTGTACAAAGAACTTACAAAATTAATTACTAAATAATAAATTACAACATGAAAACATTTTTTTACACTGAAGCAAGGATATAAAAATTGTGAAGCACCAGATTAATAATTGGTGCTTACAAATTGACAGTCTGCATATAAACAATTTCGCACCATATTATAAATCCTTACTGAGAATATCAACATCATTTCATGCAATTTCTGCGAGGCTTATGATTTTATTTTAAATAAAAATAACGTAAAAAAAGTGCTTCCAAATCATTAGTTATAAAAAGAACTTTCTTGCTGTTTTAGCACTTCGCAAACATAGCAATAATAAGTATAATTATTTGTGTTATAAATTAGCTGGTAGTATTTTATAAAACAAGAGCAATTGTTCGTTAATAATATTAAAGAATTTTTTAAAGCAGATAATTTGATTTATTGCCAAGAATGATATAGTGTTCATTAAATGCCACGAAATGCAAATGCATATTTTCTAAAAGTAATTAAAATGATTTATTGTCGAGACCAAAAAAACTGGTGCTTCACAATATATGCTGGTCTGGCCTTTGCTCCGAAGACTTCAGAAAACAGAGCATTAATTGCATGCAATACTGAGAAAAGCCATGTTTGTTAGTAAAGTGGCACATATTAGCAAATAATTAAAACAATGAAAACTTTGATTAGGTAGACAGTGGGTTTTGTTTTCTATAAAAGCTAACTAGAAATTAACAAAAAAATCATTCCTTAATCTACTTATATAGTGCGATCATGCAAGCCACGTATAAAAAAACAAAATCGAGATAATATCTAGATACTTCATTCGCTACACTTTGAGCAATCGGCACAGTCTAAGGCTGCAGTGAAAAGGAAACAAATGAAAAAAAAATAACGAACATGAAACACAAAACACAAAACATAGATACAAAGAATACCCAGCAGTATAAAGTTAACAGCTACTAGTGACAGAGAAAGATGAAATTGCAGAGGAGCTTAGATAAAGAGAAAGAAAGAAAGTGAAAGACTTCTCAAGGCCTTATAAAGTTTACTTTATGTTCATATATTTAAAAATTAAAATATCCTCTTGCACATTTGTATTTAAATATTTTCTAGTGAAATATATATATAATCAAATTATATTAAAAAGTAATGAAAGTTGATTATATATATTTATGTGTGGAGCATAATTCTTTAATATTCTAAATTTAATATTACTCCTGGTAGTTGACATTTTTATTATTTTTTCTTTCCTGTTTAAAATGTTATATAATTTTATTTTTTTAATATTAGACATTTTAATATTCTGTAGTTTGAATCGTTTATATATGCTTTCTTTTTGTGCGTCTATTTAATAACTTTTGTTTTCATACTTTCCGATTCAGTGTTTTCAGTCTTTTATCATTACGATAAACAATGAATGAAATATTATACCAACCGATATAGAATTAACAAAATAATCTAGAAATATGCGTCGGTGAAAAGCATTTTTTTTAATTTTATGCAACTGATATGTTAACAAAAACCAAAATGCTAATCAGTAGATATAAATTTTGCGACTACTAATGTTAAAGTATAGAAAATTATTTTCTAACTTCCAAGTACATCTATACCAGTAATTTGAATAGTAACTGCGCGAAAATTAGCTTGATTTTTTTTAATGCGAATAATTATTACGTAGAAGTATACGTATTGGAAAGAAACTATCGCAAAATTAAAAAAAATATATATAGAATGACATGGAAACAATTTTCATTAATTTAATTTCGTTTGTTTTGATTGTTTTCTGCTATATTGGTGTCAATTTTTACTTCAATATAAAGAGTAGATAGGATTTTTGGAAGGGGGGGATGTTAAAAATTTATTAATTAATAACGATCTTTATTTTTTAGTTTTATAGCACATGTTTATCAATAACACATATTATTTGACATTATTTTCCCCATAACATACGTTTTCGTGGTTTAATAACGTTTTTAAAAATACATTTTTTTGCAAGGGAATGTTTTTCCCTCTCCCCTGGCTACTTCATTATTTCCTTAATTAAAGATCGAAAGCAACCGCTGTAATTAATTTCTCTACACCTATATTTTTTACTCATTACAGCCCAATCGAAAATCAATTGAATCAAGGCCTGGAGACGTCTTGGAAGAGAAAGAACAGATCTAAGGAAATATGAAGAAAGAACTAAGTATAGGAAGAGACAGTAAGTTATTCAAAAGTAAGGCAAGAAAGAGATCTGGGTATCAAAACACATTATGCCGCGATGCATTGGCTAGTCAGAAACAGCACAAGCATAGTCCTCCTTCCAGATACAACACTAGAGGACTCAGACCCAACACATACAGTAAGCCAAGGCATCCAGGAACACAAAAATATGACGTCACACGGAGCGATACAGAATCATGACAAACACAGATTCTACCGACCATACAAAGGACTACTTCCTTGGGGAATCAAGGGACACAGTAGGGGAGTGGCGGCAGCACAGGCCAGACCTGGTGAGAACAACTAAAGGCCAGGATCAGGGGGGGTTAGAGGTCAAGGAAGGAGGAGGAAGGTAGGTAGGTACTTACCTTTTGACGAAGGCACTCCAGAATTGGCTACAGAGGCCATGCGGACAAGTAAAGCAGGGACATGAAACGTACAGTCAGCACTATGATAGGAGCATAGAAACACAGCAACACACTCTTTTGCTCGTTTGTCACATTCAGAATTGAAACCACTGTACTAAGAGTTACACGATGTTTAGAGATTCTGTTTAGAAAAGACTTTATGTTGTTGTTTCATTCCAGAGATTTTTTTCCCTGTTTGAATGTCGGTGACTGCGGAGATGATAAAATTGCGAGTTGTTTTTTGATAATTCTCGTAGATCATAGGTGGATTGATTAGTTATTGACCTATGAACTAGGAAAAATATCAAAGCGTATTAATATCTTAGTCTACTCAGTTTCTATCAGTAACTTAGCGTGGGGAGTAAGTGTATAGATTTGGGGAGATTATGAGAGCGCATGTTTCAAATGTTTTCACATATTGTCTTAGCATCAATTACGCAGGGTCTTAGTCTTCCCCGTTTCCACCAGTAGAGTAGGGTGACTGGAAACTGGGGAGACTAGAGGGAGGCTTTGAGATTGCTTAGTTGTTTCGAGAGTTCTATAAATTATTAGTTGATTGATAGGCCATTAAGTTATAATCTAGGCGGACTGTCGCAGCATCAGATAGGCAGAATTTTTGTCTCCTCAGTTACTTGCATAGCGTGAGTGGTTTCTGGCGAGAATATGAAACTGAGCAGCTGTTTCGATAGTTCTCATAGATTATAAATTGATTCACCTATAATTTATGAGGACGGTGGCAACATAATAAAAACTACAGTGCTACTTAACACTTTCCATCATTAGCTTAGCATGAATGCTTCAGAGAAGACTGAAACTGCACAGTTGATATTTCGACTATTCTCATAGATAATCGACACATGATACCAATGAAATATCCTCGAAAGAGCTATGAAAACAGTCGAAGCGTCAACTGCGCAGTTTCAGAATCTCCTCAGTTGCCCCTCACGAAACGTCATTGTTGAATCCACACAGTTTCAAAATAGTTATGCCCCATTCATTTGTAATATCCAATGAGAAAAAAAAAATGGAATTTCTGTAACTTCGAAAATAACAATTTTTATGGGAAAATGTCACTGGAGATTACAAGAAAGATCTCAATAAAATCTCTTTAAATCTCAATTATTGAACAGTATTTGTTTAAAAATAGATTATAATGACAAACGATATTTGTTTAATTATCGATTATAATAAAAATATTAAACGATATATGTTTAAAAATCGATTATAATAAAAATATTAAACGATATATGTTTAATAATCGATAATAATAATATTAAACAATATTTGTTTATAGGTTTAATAATCGATTAAAAACAATATTAAATGATATTTGTTTAATAATCGATAAAAATAACAATGTTAAACAATATTTGTTTTATAATCGATTATAATAACAATATTAAACAATATATGTCTAATAATCGATTATAATAACAATATTAAACAATATTTGTTTCATAATCGATTAAAATAACAATATTGAACGATACTTATATAATATTTAAAGAGTTATGGTAGCTGAAACATTAGTCAGTCTAATATTTTCCCAAAAAATGACAAAATGTTTAAAAAACAGTATGCATACTTATAACAGCCTATATATATTTTAGTGAATAGTCAGATCTTTATTTCAATAAATTCTTATGAATCGCAATGCTCTCATTAAATGTCATAGATTTCATAACTCTTTAAACATTCAGACAAATATTGTTTAAAATAAACATTTAGAGAGATGATATTGAGGTAATTAATTTATCAGTGATATTTTTAACAAAATTAATTAATTTGCTCCTAATGTTTCACTGTGTGTCCCTAACTATTTTAAAAACTTTAATTATATTAATATTATACTTGTTTCTGAATACAGAGAAATACAAATTTCTCACTTGAAATTTCCCTAAATATTGAATATAATCGTCATTGAAAAAAAATTTCACGAAAAAAATAACAAATAAGCTCTTTGCTTTTATAATTTGGACACTCAGAAATGCTTAATATTGAAAGTTTGTAAAATTCAGCTAACTTTTCACTGATGCATTTAGAAGAGTTATTGACAATATCATTACAGCCCAATCGAAATTTTTAACCGGAAAAGAAATTTTGCCTATGAATATCAAATATAAACATAATTTTTTCTGGAACCTTCTCTGAGCCAACTGGGCACCTTTCCAAGCCCCATGAGTGTCTCCTACTGACCGACAGCAGGGTGGGGGTTTTGCGGAGATAAATCTCAACGCTATCCCAGGAGGGACTCGAACCTGGAAACTGCAGATTACGAGCCTATCGCGCTACCGACTGAGCCACCCCGCCCCATCAGAACACTGGAATAAGTGCATTGCAGTTAAAGGGACTACGTTAAAAAAGTTAAAAAGTATGCATGATTTTTCTATTTTGTTGTGAATAAATTTTTTAGAACCAAATTTTCGTTTTATAGTTAAACATTCCTTTTATGTATATATTAGGATCATTTTCTCTGATGGACAGTGGACTTCTGCTTCATCGCGATTCACACATTCGGTGGCTAGAGGATATTTTCAGATATTTTATTGGGTTCTTCTCTTTCAATTACTTTCATTAAACAAAGTATCCCCATGAGGCCGGGATCATTTATTTTTCTTCTCTCATGCCTCCTCATTGGATCGAGAATTAGTTTTCAATTTCTTCTCTTCATTCAGCAGAGAGTGGTTGGTCCTTTATTTATTTTTATCTCCCCATCTGAGGAACAGTGGCTTTTAAATTTATTCCAATCTGAGGGGAGTATTTTAAAAAATTCAATCCCTATGGGCTTATTCGATGAACAGCAGATAGTGAGCAGCGTCTCTTAATTAGATTGACAGCTATATGTTGGCCAGCTGAGAGTTATCTTCCAAAATTCCTTTAGTGTCTCCTCATCCCATGGGTAGTTTATTTGAACTTTACAGCTGTGTCCTCCATTCGGTGATGAGTTTTGAAGTCCACCAGGTCTTCTCATTCTACAACACAGTGGCATTTCGATTTCATAGTTATCTTCTCACTCAGTTCAGAATCGACTTCAATAAATTCCATCAGCTACTTATTCGGTGGACAACTGTATTTAAATTTTATATTTGTATTTTCATTCCATGGAGAATGGCATATTCAAATTCCACATCTCCTTAATTTCAAATTTTACTTGTCTCCTCATTCGATTACAACAATTGATACGGCTCTATTTCAACAAATCCTGCTCGTCTTCTCATTCGATGAGCAGCTGTATTTAAACAATCCCTATTCGTCTCCTCGTTCGATGGACAACACTATTTAAAAGAAAACCCTACTTGTCTCCTCCTTCGACGAACAGTTATATTTCAACAATTTCTACACGTCTCCTCATTCGACGGAGAGCTGTATTTCAAAAATCTTACTTCTCTTCTCGTACGATGGACAGCTCTATTTCAATTCCTACTCATCTCCTCCTTCGATGGAGAGCTGTATTTCAATTCCTACTCATCTCCTCCTTCGATGGAGAGCTGTATTTCAAAAATCTTACTTCTCTTCTCGTACGATGGACAGCTCTATTTCAATTCCTACTCATCTCCTCCTTCGATGGAGAGCTGTATTTCAATTCCTACTCATCTCCTCCTTCGATGGAGAGCTGTATTTCAAAAATCTTACTTCTCTTCTCGTACGATGGACAGCTCTATTTCAATTCCTACTCATCTCCTCCTTCGATGGAGAGCTGTATTTCAATTCCTACTCATCTCCTCCTTCGATGGAGAGCTGTATTTCAAAAATCTTGCTTCTCTTCTCGTACGATGGACAGCTCTATTTCAATTCCTACTCATCTCCTCCTTCGATGGACAGCTGCATTTCAACAATTCTTACTCGTCTCCTAATTTGATGAACAGCTGTATTTCAACAATTCCTACTCTTCTCCTCGTCCGATAGACAGCTTCATTTCAACAATCCCAACTTGTCTCCTCATTCGATGTGCAGCTGTATTCAAAATTTCTATTTGTTTCCTCATTCAGCAGGAAGTGTTTTTCTCTAAATTACATCAATGTTTCCTCATTCGATGGTCAGTTTTCAAATTTTATCGTTGCATTTCTTTCAGAGCAGATTTGTTATTTTCTTAAATTCTTTCAGTATCCTCCATTACTGAACGGTAGGTTTTTCCCTCTCATTTCCTCATTCGAAAAATGTTTCATTTTTCGATTCCATCGTTGTTCCCTCATTGAACACAGTGTGGATTTTACAAATTCCATTGGTGGGTTGTTGGGTTGGGTTGTTTTACCTCTGAGCGGAACTTATTTGCACAACATGGGCTAAATGACCAGGTCACATGGACCCCGAAGGCTCAGAGAAGTTTGAGGGAGGGGACCCACTGGAACAGATGTTGGGAGACAGATGGTTGCTTCCCGTCAAGGCCATCCAGAGTGTTCTTTAACGTGCACAGGGTATGGCTCTCCATTGATGTCTTATTCTTTACAAAATATTACATTTTCGATATCATCTCGCAATTTGGGGAAAAGTGATTTCTGCAGTTCCTGCAATGGCATTCTGATACTCTATTTCCACAAGGAAAATCTGAATTCTACGTTTAAGATCGAATTCTCAGCATAATTTTAAGATCCTGACACAATGCATAAAGTGCAGTAGTTGACTTAAAATCACAGATTAATTAGCTAGCATAGGAAGAAGATTCAGTATATTCCCATTGTAGCAGAAAAAAAGGGGGGGGGGGGGGCTCAGTCGGTAGCGCGCCAGGCTCGTAATCTGTAGTTCCCAGGTTCGAGTCCCAGCTGGGTCAGCGTTGAGATTTATCTCCGCAAAATTCCCCGCCCTGCCCACGGTCAGTAGGGGACACCGATGGGCTTGGAAAGGCCGCCGTCCGTGGGATGGGACGTTAAGCCGTGACCCCGTGTGCGGGAGAGCCATACCCTGTGCACGTTAAAGAACACGCTGGATGGCCTTGACGGGAGGCTACCATCTGTCTCCCAACAGCTGTTCCAGTGGGTCCCCTCCCCCAACCTTCTCTGAGCCTTCGGGGTCCATGTGACCTGGCCATTTAGCCCATGGTGTGCAAAAATGTGCCGCTCAGAGGTAAAACAATCCAACAATCCAATGCAGAAAAAGGATGCTAGCTCTCCTGTTATATCAGTCCTACTAGTAGTGTTTCAATAATAATAAAAATAATATATAATTACAATTTTAAAAAACAATATAGTGCTTTATCAGCAAATATTTTTAGCAGATATTTTACTATTATTGTATAATATTCTTTATAATCTTAAAAAATAATTTTTTCTATTTCATTTTTTTTAATTGCAATAAATAAAACATTTAACAATCGGATACGGAACTGTTAAGCAAGATGTCCACACATTTTGAAAGTTGAGGGAAAATAATTACCAGCGCCTGATAGAGGTGGCGCTGTAAGCAGTACTGTTCAATCATCCATCTGTGCCAGCTAGTTATTTTGTGACTTAGAATATTCTAGATGGCCGGAACTAGAGTAATTAATCTGCGATGTGTCCTCCAACAACTTGTAGCATCTATCTCCACAAACAAGTTGTGTTTGCCAGGTTATTTAGAAAGACGAAATCGAGGCTACTACGTCACTTCTTACATGTTGAGAAACCATTAGGAACTCGTTGATAAACAAGTAATTAATGGTAAATGACGTTCTATCTGATTTAGAGTCGTTTAAAAGGATTTCTAATCAGCTTTGAGGCTTTAAGTGATTGATTAATTACTACCACGGTGATGGAACAAAAATACAACAAAGAACATAAAATTACTGGTGTGCTCATTGCAAGCAGAAAGAAAAGAAAACTTGCTTTTGAAACCTCGATATACTTTAGTTAACACAAAGCTAAAAAAAAAACGCAAATCACGAAGAATTATCAAAAAAGATATTAATATCTTTTTTTATTCCGTTGAATTTTTTTCTCTGAGGTTCTCCGAATGTCTTGGATAAATGAAGTACCTAGAAAATACTTAATGAGCATTATTAATTTCTAAAGTTATGTTAATCGATTCAATTGAAAGCCTAAATTGCGAATTTTTTTTTCTTATATTTTTGATAAATATTACTAAGGGATCCCATGGCAGAAGATGTAAAAGTTCACTGGATTGCTCTAGGTGTAAAGGGAATTCATGGTAAAGCTATACAGTGATTTTGTTATCAACAGCGTTCTTATCTTACGGCAGAACCGCGGTTTAACCACCTAACTAATGGACCGCGAACTAATCATATTCATTATTAGGAACAGTTTCTAATGATAACAGATCGGCGAAATAAAAGATAAATAAAAATTCTGTTCTTAGCTTAACAAAAATAATAGCCTAGTAAACATCCTGTTAGCAAATGCAATAATAATAGATTGGCAAATATTTTGTCCTTAACGTAGCTAGGTCTTTAACCGAACTAATTGGTTAACATTTGTTATAGGGGCGGGGGTGGCTCAGTCGGTAGCGCGAGAGGCTCGTAATCTGCAGTTCCCAGGTTCGAGTCCCTGCTGGGTCCGTAAAACTCTCTGCCCACGGTCAATAGGGGACGCCGATGGGCTTGAGAAGGCCGCCGTCCGTAGGATGGGACGTTAAGCCATGGCTCCGTGTGCGGAAGAACCATACCCTCTGCACGTTAAAGAACACGCCGGATGGCCTTGACGGGAGGCTACCATCTGTCTCCCAACAACTGTTCCAGTGGGTCCCCTCCCCCAAACATCTCTGAGCCTACGGGGTCCATGTGACCTGGCCATTTAGCCCATGGTGTGCAAAAAAGTGCCGCTCAGAGGTAAAACAACCCAACCCAACATTTGATATATTGAAGCTAGAGCTTTTGAATTTTTCCTGACATTGAAGTTTTTTAGATTTGATTTTTTTCCCAGAAACGATATTTCAGTATTTAACTAATTTTATCGGTACTTTAACTGTATTTCTTTAAAATTCTATAATTATTCTGGTAGGATTGCTCTTTTATTTTCATTAAAAATCAAATAGTTATTATTGGCCATTTTTGCCTCTATAGCAATACTATAGTAATGTAATATTATATTAGTATGACAAATATGTATATATTATGTATATCACCAGAGCCGGATCTATGGGGGAGGAAGAAAGGGTGGGTTATTTCTGAGAGGTACTTTTTTTTGCACACAATCGATAAATGGCCAGGCCATAAGGGCCCCTGAAAGCTCAGAGAAGATTAGGGGAGGGGACCCACTGGATAGCTTTAGGAGACAGTTGTTAGCCTCCCGTCAAGGATATCCAGCGTGATCTTTAACGTGCAAAAGGTATGGCTCTCCCGCACACAGAGCCTCAGCTTAACGTCCCATCCGACGGACGGCGGCCTTTCCAAGCCCATTCGTATCTCCTACTGACCAAAAGCAGGGCAGGGAAATTTGCGGAGATAAATCTTAATGCTGGCCCAGCTGAAACTCGAACCTGAGAACTGCAGATTACGAGCCTGGTGTTGTGCTAAGATTAAAAATTTTACCTTTAATTCTGAAGCTCTGAAAGACCCAGTTATAGCTAAAGTTTACCATGATAGGTTACTTAGTCATTATGACAGTCATGGTTGAGTCAAGTTGAGGAAGAATGGAACCGTTTTAAACAGTTTTTTTTGGAAACTAACAGTACTCTTTTAGGTAAAAAGGAGCAGAGGAGGCTTGAGCTTATTTCAGAAATAAAGAACTGTAGGAATGTCCTTAATCAATATCCTACTAGTCCTAATAGAAAGTATTGCAGAGAGCTTAATAAACGTGTAAAGGATCGGTTAGCTGCTGATAAGAATCTTTGGCTTGATGGCTTGGCTGACAAAGCCTAGGCAGCAGTTAGGCAGCACAACAGCAGATAACTGTACCAGATAGTTAATGTTTTGTGTGGTAGAAAACGAACAGGTATACGGGGATTGAAGGATAAACAAGGTAAGGTTATAGAAGGGGAGGATTCCGTCATGGCTAGGTGGGCTGAGAATTTCAGTGATGTTCTAAGCAATATGGTTTGTTCTACTCCCAATGTTTGCAATCATGATAAATGCATTACTGGCTTTAATGTTGGCCCTATAACACAGTATGAAGTTGATTTGGCTATTTCTAAACTTAAACTACATAAATCCCCAGGGGTAGATGAAATTATTACGGAAATGCTTAGAGCTGGGAATGTTTCGGTTACCACTTGGATGACTGAAATTCTGAATATCTTTTATGATAAAGGCATGGTTCCTAAGAATTTTACCAGAGCTATTGTTATCCCTATTTTCAAAAAAGTAATCGCAGTTCTTGTGATAACTATAGGGGTATCAGCCTACTCTCTGTTCCAGGTAAAGTTCTTTCCATGATTGTGCTTAATAAAATTAAGAATCTGGTTGACAGTCAATTGCGTGATGAGCAATGTGGATTCAGAAGTGGTAGGGGATGTGTGGATCAGATATTTTCACTTAGGCAGATTCTTGAGAAATGTTTAGAGTTTCAGAAACCTTTGGTTGCTAGCTTTGTTGATTTCAAAAAGGCTTTCGATTCTGTTGATCGTCATAATTTGTGGCTGATTGTGATATCATATGGTATACCAGACAAGTTAGTTAACCTAATGAAAGCTCTCTATAATAGCACTGAGTCGTGTGTGAGAGTTGGTAAGGTTTGTAGCAATTGGTTTAGCATTGCTTCTGGTGTTCGACAAGGGTGCATTTTGTCTCCTTTTCTCTTTAGTTTGTTTATTGATTATGTTATGCGAAATTCACTTCAAGGTAAAGATTTTGTCCTTAAATGGTTTGCAGATACGAAAATTTTTGATTTAGATTATGATGATTTAGCCATTTAGGCAAATGGTGTTGATGAGATGAACTCTTTCATTTGAGCTGTTGATGAGACTGGTAGTAAAGTAGGTTTGGTTATAAATAGGGAGAAAACTAAAGTGATGAAAATTGGTCAGGCAGGCTATGATTAGTTAATCTGAAGGTTGCAGTCTTGAGCAGGTGTCACAGTTTAATTTATCTTGGGAGCTACGTAACTGATACTGGTGATGTGCGGCATGAGATTAACAGACGAATAGGTATTGCTGCCGGGACTTTTAAGAATCTATGGAGATTGTGGAGAAATAGGCGTATACACCTAAAGACTAAAATTAGACTGTATAATAGTTTGGTTCTTTCTAGGGTTAGTTATGGTAGTGAAACTTGGACGCTGTGTAAACAAGATAACAGGAAACTAGATGCTTACGCAGTATCTTGGGTATTAGGTGGTTTAACTTTGTAACTAATGATGAGGTTAGGCAAAGGAGTCTGCAACCTCCTTTAAGCAGCATATTGTGCAGAGAGAGACTCCGTTGGTTTGGCTATATTGCCCGTATGGATAATTATAGATTGGCGAACAGGGTTATGAACAGTGTGCCTATAGACCTCAGAAAGAGGGGGAGACCTAGAATGCGATGGGCAGACAATGTCAAACAGGACCTTGATAGAATTGGTGTGCAGTGGCCAGATACAGCAGATGTAGCACAGGACAGAACTGCACGGTCTGATTGGACCTCCGTAGCGCATCGCTGCTTGAGGATGATGATGCGCTACCGACTGAGCCACCCCCGCCCCAGGGAACAACGGAGCCATCCCCTTTGAGAATGCTGGTAAGGGTAATAGAGGCAAAATTATATGAATGCATATACAAATGAAATTTATGCATATATCACGTATTTTATAATACTTTAAAAACCTCTTAAATGGAGGGGAAAATGTTATACTGCAATGGAAATACAATCTCTTGTCCTTCTCCCCCCCCCCCCCCTTTATATATTTTTTAGATCTGGTCCCGTATGTAAGAGTTTATAGAAAAATCATATTGAGTTGATCGGTTGATTTAAAAAAGGCGGCTTAAAAATGT
Source organism: Ryuthela nishihirai (assembly GCA_038380435.1). Taxonomy (NCBI): domain Eukaryota; kingdom Metazoa; phylum Arthropoda; class Arachnida; order Araneae; family Heptathelidae; genus Ryuthela; species Ryuthela nishihirai. The sequence continues at coordinate 116,091,507 of JAWZYU010000003.1, forward strand.
AATAAATGTAATAAAAAATTTTCTGAAGCATGCAATCTATACGACTTGGATTTCAAAATTAAAAAAAAATATATAAGATAGTATTCAGCGGAAATCTTTGGAATGAATCACTGATAATATCCATATATCCTTTAATTTACGAAAAAAAGGTGTTATAAAGTTGAATTACGCTACCAAGAGAGTTACAGAGTTACTTTACGTGATTTATTTACGTTACGTTCAGAATGACATATACCTTAGTACAGTGGCATTTCAGGACACGAGACAACTCATACATTCACACCATACATAAGATCAGTTTATAACAAAATACAAAATAGTGACAAATTTTTAGTTTAAAAGCAATATTCATTGACGATTCAAAAGTGGCAGTAAACTGCAATAACATTATCTTGAGACACACACAACACAGGGACTGACATGTAACATAGAAGACATTGTCACCAGCAACCCCTTTTCCACCCCACGCCTGTGTGGGGGAAAGGGTAACAGCCAGCACATACGCACGTACATACGCACGCACAAACGGATATATATATATTTGTTTACGTATATAGATATAAAAAAACTAGTGCTCACACAGACAACATGGCTGCCTGGTGACACGACAGGGTTGAGACATACTCCGTGTGATGTGACGGACAACACAAGATATAGACAGACAACAAAACAAACGGACTGATGACAATCACATACTGAGTCCTAACACAACTCAGCAAATTTAAACACACAACAACAACATAAAACACATACACACGTACACGTATTAGTATTAACATATGAAAAATTTTTAAACTGCACAAAAATATTCATTATATATATTTTAATATAAATTTTCAACATAGAAATATATATATATTTGAAAAAAAGTGTAAGCCTAATATAAAAATAGCTGCATAGAGAAAAAACAAAACAAAAATATTTCGTTAGATAAAGAAGTTTAAAAGAAGTTCAGCGCAAAAATATTTTTTGACGTTCAAGAAAATTTCATGCCTCTTCAATATAACGCAAAAGTCGCGAGGCCTGGTTGCCATGGTTATAGGGGCAACGGAGGTCGTTGCTATGGTGACAAAAATATTTCACCAAGAGCTTTAGAGTGTGAAGTTGCATGGCCAACCAAAAGAACAGTACAGAAGTGGTTGAGTAGACAGGTAATGCTATTGACAGTTGAAAATACTGGAAAAGAATAAAAAGTAATGAAGTCTGCAGTTTAACAATATTTAGACCAAATAAAAACATTTGATTACACTCTCCTGACGTTTTTTTTTCAGTTCACAAATAAGCAATATAGACATCAGTTACAAAATTTCTACAAGGCAATGTATTATCTATAAAAATGTGAATGCAGAGGAAAAAAGGGAAAAATTTTTATTATATAAAATATTTTTTCTTCACAAAATGATTTTTGTTTAAAAAAAATTTCAATTTAAACATACACCATCCTACCAAAAGTTGCAATTTGGTAAGGCCGGAATTGAACAGCCGAAGATAGGAAAATTTAGTGCAAGTTACTTTTGTTTAACGAGAAATAAATGTATGATTCAATTTACTAAGCTTTTAATCACTGTCAGGCTGTTTAAACATCACGATGGACAATAGGTATAGAAGAAACCAGGTTTATGATATTATGTAGTTTCTATATTATATGATGTAGTAATCTATATGATGTAGTTTATGATTATGAAATATTTTATGATTAGCAATTCCTTTTAAATATACCAATTACATTTCAATTATACGTAGCCACTTTTAAGAATCCATCGGAATTTATCATATAGGAAATGATTTTCTAAAATTATATATAAAAACAGAAATATTAATGTTTTTTTAAAAAGAGTAGTTAATATAAATTAGCTACCGGTAATAAGTTAAAATTATATTAATTTCAAAAATTTTCCGTAAGTCAGAGGCAGGAAATTGGAAAAACCATTTTTGAAATTTCAGCCTAGGTTAGTTATAATGATCCAATTGCTTTGATTGAAACGCCTTAAAGACATTATTGTTCATGTTCCAAAGGTTTCAGCACAATCAAATATTCGGTTGTGCAATTGTTTAAATTTCTAATACTTAATATAGTTAAATTTTTTATTGTAGTAAATAAAAATTACTGACAAGGGACTGATCCTACTTCAGTACATTTGGTTTTGGCCAAAAGGTTTCGTACAAGGCCGGTTCTAGAGAAGGTGGGAGAAGTGAAGCAACACCTCCTCCTATAACAGAAAGCCAATGGACCAAATTATGACGTCAGTATAGGTCATATCATCATCATCAGTCAAAAATATTTCTTCTAAAAATGTTCGAGTCTTTCGACCCTCTCCTTCAGATGGCAAGGTTGTATAATGCTGATCACTTTTATTTTACATAACCATAAAAAAATTCTTAAATCCTATGGAAAAGATTCGCATCATATAAAAATTTGATTGTTTCATTGTAGCAAACTGCGCTTAGTCAGATCCTCTTGTCCAAGTAAACTATGCAGACTTAGTTCAGAGATGTTCTTTGTTTTCAATCTTGCTATTAAGTTGTTTCTCTGGATCGAGTAAGCAGTGCAATTCAGCAGAACATGGATCACAGTTTCCTTTATGCTGCACGTCTCACAACTGGGGGAAAGAACCTTCCTTATCTTGAAAAGTGAGTCGTTCAAGAGTGATGCACCTGTTCTGAGTCTGGTGATGCACACAAAATTTCTTCTTGAAAGGTGCAGATCATTTAGTGGAAGGATCTTGTTGTCTATTAATTGTCAATGATTGGTCTTTCTTTCAATAATGGCTTGGAAGTGATGTAGAAAACTCTCCCTTAGTTTTTCTTTATTTAACTTAGAAACGTATGAATCCCCAATTTACAGGTGGAGGTATTTTTTATTGCTAAGAGCTAAAAAAATCAGAAATTTCATTTCCCTAGACACCTACATGTCCAGGGATCCATTGCAAAGTAATTGTGAATCTTTTTTCAAATATTTGATCGCTTTTCTCTAGGATGTTTTGGAAAATCCCATTATTTTTGTATTGACATGGGTATTCCCGAAGAAATAACAAAAATGAGCTACTATCTGTAAGTACAACAAAATTAGACTTTGGTTGTTTAAAACACCATTTTAGAGCCATTTAAATTGCAATCAACTCAGTAGTCATAGCATCTGAGGCACTTTGCAGCCTGATAGTTTCAAAGTGAGATATTTCTGAGACCCAGAAAGCCGCTCCAGCTCTTTGTGTTAACATGTTGAAAGTTCAGTCAGAGAAAATCTTAATATGATTTTCATATTTATGAGCTCCTGAGCAATAATCTTTTTAACTGAGCTTTCAAGTTCTTTTTTTAGATGTTAAACCTGGAATGGAAATAAAGCAATCAAATTGTTGAAAGATCCAAGGAGCTTTTTCAAAAAGTTTGTCTACCTCATAACCTTGTGCTGAAATCAAATCAAAGAGATGTCGGAGGATGGAAATAGTTACATCACTGATCTTCTTTCCTGATCCAAAAAGGATCTTATCAGTCACTGGGTGATATTCTTGTTTGAAGAGGAAGTGTGAAAACAGCACATAGGGTCTTCTGATGAGTTGGGTTGTTTTACCTCTGAGCGGCACTTTTTTGCACACCATGGGCTAAATGGCCAGGTCACATGGACCCCGAAGGCTCAGAGAAGGTTGGGGGAGGGGACCCACTGGAACAGCTGTTGGGAGACAGATGGTAGCCTCCCGTCAAGGCCATCCAGCGTGTTCTTTAACGTGCACAGGGTATGGCTCTCCCGTACACGGGACCACGGCTTAACGTCCCATCCGACGGATGGCGGCCTTTCCAAGCTCATCGGTGTCCCCTACTGACCGTGGGCAGGGCGGGGAATTTTTGCGGAGATAAATCTCAACGCTGACTCAGCGGGGACTCGAACCTGGGAACTACAGATTACGAGCCTGGCGCGCTACCGACTGAGCCACCCCCGCCCCGTCTTCTGATGGATAGAGGTGGAATATTAACCTCAGCATTCAGAGAAATAGAGGGCAAAGACTTAACTGGCCCAAGCAGATTCTTAGAACTTGGTCTGGAATAGTTTATAGCTTTTTAACAAGGGAAGGACTAGAACTATTCAGTAGAAAACCCCTATTCCAATCTTGATCTTAAAATTGATCTGTAAAGAGAGATCATTTGACAATCCAATGCATCTTACATTTTAATAATAGGTTTAGAAGTGGATATCAGCTCATAAAAATCTAGAGTATATTATATATTTATTTCCATTATTATTACTGGTGTACTTTATACCAATCTTTATAGCAAATTTATTTATAAGTATACTTTATTTAGAAAGAAAATTGTTTGTATTTATTAACATTACGATAATTTGCTAATAAACACGAACAATTTTCTCCTAAATAATATATGTTTTTCAATAAACATTAGTATAACGATTAGTACGAAGGTACACCACTAATAATAATAGGAAAAAATTAATAAGAAATATCTAGAAAAATAGGATTCCTTATGCTGACGTCATAATTCGTCCACCGGCCTCCTGTTAAAACCCTATAGGAGGTGTTGAGTGAAAGCGACATCTACGATCCGCAAGGAGAATTAAATAAATCGAAAGGAGATGAAAAAAAATATATACAGTGTAATATTTTCGCAACGCGAAGGTTGCCAGATCACTAATTTCTAAAAATATCGTTGCCAGATATTTTTCCCGAATTCTATAATCAACCATAGTGTTCGGATACTTTTTTGAGCGACTGTATCCCTTGTATAGATAGATAAAACTATAGTAATAACAATGGCTATTTTTACTTTGTTACTAAATCTAGCGACTTTTGAGCACTCACGGCGTACCCCAAAATATTTTAACGTGTACAGTTGCTCAAAAAAATATCCGAACACTATGGTTGATTACAGAATTTAGACAAAATATCTGACAACGATTTTTTTAGAAATTAGTAATCTGGCAAACACAAAGGCTGCCAGATCACTAATTTCTGAAAAAATCGTTGCCAGATATTTTTTCTGAATTCTGTAATCAACCATAGTGTTCGGATATTTTTTTGAGCGACTGTACCCCACGTTGAGAATCCCTAATTTAGATAATTGTCCCAACTTTTGCTTAGATTGGTTGTGTTCTGTTACTTTAAGTAATTATCCCTAATTCAGTTTGTATTCACTTATGTTCCGTTTCTTTAGACTAGGGGTTCTCAACGTGGGGTCGCGGTAAAATTTTTTGGGGTACGCCGTGAGAGCTCAAAAGTAGCTAGATCTAGTAGCAAAGTTTTATTCACATTGTTATATTATAAATTTAGTTTCATTTACCTGTACAAGGGGTACGACAGTTACATACACATTTCCAGGGGGTACATGAAGCATAAAAGGTTGAGAACCACTGACATATATGTTTTTTTTATTCCCATTGTTATACTATAACTATAGATTTATCTATCTATACAAGGGGTACGCCAGTTACATACACATTTCCATGGGGTACATGAAGCATAAAAGGTTGAGAACCACTGATATATACGTTTTATTTTATTCCCATTGTTATACTTTATACCCATTATACCCATTTGTAATTATACCCATTATACCCACTTATACCCATTTGTAAGATTTATCTATCTATACAAGGGGTACGCCAGTTACATACACATTTCCAGGGGGTACGTGAAGCATAAAAGGTTGAGAACCACTGCTCTAGGCAATTATCCCGACCTTATTTTCCATTCAACTATATTCTCTTTACTTCAGATAATTATCGACATTAGTTTTCATTCAATTGTATTCCGTTACTCTAGGCAATTTTCCTGGATTAGTTTCCATTTCGTTCTGTTCCGTTACTTTAGGAAATTATCCCAACCTCAGTTTTAATTCAGCTGAGCGCCGTTGTTCTAGGCAATTACCCTGACTTTAATTTCCATTCAATTGTGTTCCCATTACTTTAGATACTTATTCATAATTTAGTTTCCATTCACTTGTGTTCCACTATTGTACACAATTATCCCGATTTCAGCTTTCATTCACTTGTGTTCCACTACTGTAGGCAATTTTTCCGGCTTTAGTTTCCATTCGATTGTGTTCCCTTTATTTTAGAAACTAATTCCGAATTTAGTTTCCATTCACCTGTATTCCACTACTGTCGACAATTATCCCGACTTTTTACTTGTGTTCCTTTAGTCTAGTCAATTATTCCGACTCTAGTTTCCATTCGATAGTGTTCGGTTATTTTAGGCAATTATCCCAACCTTGGTTTCTATTCAGTTGTGTTCCGTTACTCTAGGCCAGTGGTTCTCAACCTTTTATGCTTCACGTACCCCCTGGAAATGTGTATGTAACTGACGCACCCCTTATATAGATAGATAAAATTATAGTTAGAGTATAATAATGCCAACTTAGCGACTTTGTTACTAAATCTAGCCTCACTTTTTTTGCTAGATCGACTTTGTTACTAGATCTTTGAGCTCTCACGGCGTACAGTCGCTCAAAAAAAGTATTCGAACACTATGGTTTATTACAAAATTCAGAAAAAATATTTGGCAACGATTTTTTTAGAAATTAGTAATCTGGCAACCTTCGTGCACGAAGGTTGCCAGATTACTGTTTTCTAAAAAAAAATCGTTGCCAGATATTTTTTCTGAATCGAATGGAATGGAAACTAGAGTAAGAATAATTGCCTAGAGCAGGGGTTCTCAACATAAAGTACGCGTACCCTACGTTGAGAACCCCTGCTCTAGGCAATTATCGCAACCTTAGTTGTGTTCCGTTATTCTAGGCAATTATCCCCACTTCAATTTCCTTTTCAGTTGTGTTCCGTTATTCTAGGCAATTATCCCCACTTCAATTTCCTTTCATTTGTGTTCCCGTTACTCTAGGTAATGATCCCGACCTTAGTTTCCATTCAGTTATTTACTGAATGGAAACTAAGTTATTACCCTACCATTACCTTTTGTTAATTACAGTAGGCCGTTGAATTTGCAATGGCTTGATTTACCCCGATTTGAGTATCCGCCGGTCTGAGAATTTTGTAATAATTTCCTTAGTTTTCCTCAAAAATTCTGTAAAATTCTACTCCTTGCTGCAGCCACCAAAAAAAAAAGGCACTGCGGAGCGTTACTGGGCTGGCGGATTTGCCCTTTACTTTAGGCAATTAACCGAACTTAGTTCGCATTCAGTTGTGTTCCCATTACTTTTGGTAATCATCCCTATCTTAGTTTCCATTCAGTTGTGTTTCCTTTATTTTTAGGATATTATCCCTATCTTAGTTTCCATTCAGTTGTGTTTCCTTAATTTTTAGGATATTATCCCTATCTTAGTTTCCATTCAGTTGTGTTTCCTTTATTTTTAGGATATTATCCCTATCTTAGTTTCCATTCAGTTGTGTTACCTTAATTTTAAGGATATTATCCCTATCTTAGTTTCCATTCAGTTGTGTTTCCTTTATTTTTAGGATATTATCCCTATCTTAGTTTCCATTCAGTTGTGTTTCCTTTATTTTTAGGATATTATCCCTATCTTAGTTTCCATTCAGTTGTGTTTCCTTTATTTTTAGGATATTATCCCTATCTTAGTTTCCATTCAGTTGTATTTCCTTTATTTTTAGGATATTATCCCTATCTTAGTTTCCATTCAGTTGTGTTTCCTTTATTTTTAGGATATTACCCCTATCTTAGTTTCCATTCAGTTGTGTTTCCTATATTTTTAGGATATTATCCCTATCTTAGTTTCCATTCAGTTGTGTTTCCTTTATTTTTAGGATATTATCCCTATCTTAGTTTCCATTCAGTTGTGTTTCCTTTATTTTTAGGATATTAGCCCTATCTTAGTTTCCATTCAGTTGTGTTTCCTTTATTTTTAGGATATTATCCCTATCTTAGTTTCCATTCAGTTGTGTTTCCTTTATTTTTAGGATATTAGCCCTATCTTAGTTTCCATTCAGTTGTGTTTCCTTTATTTTTAGGATATTATCCCTATCTTAGTTTCCATTCAGTTGTGTTTCCTTTATTTTTAGGATATTATCCCTATCTTAGTTTCCATTCAGTTGTGTTTCCTTTATTTTTAGGATATTATCCCTATCTTAGTTTCCATTCAGTTATGTTTCCTTTATTTTTAGGATATTATCTCGACCATAGTTTCCATTCAGTTGTGTTCGCATTACTTTTGGTAATTATCGCGATCTTAGTTCCATTAGGTTGTGTTCCTGCTAATTCAGTCAATTACACTACTTCAGTTTGCATTCAGTTGTATTCCCATAACTTTTGGAAATTGTCCCGACTTCAGTTCCCATTCAGTTGTGTTCCATTATTTTAGGCAATTATCCTGACTTTGTTTTCCATTCAGTTGTGTTCCATTTCTTAGGGTACATTTTTTACTGTCTCAAACGAAGTGTTCGTTCCAAAATGTCCCATTATGTCTCTAAGGATTCCGTTTTCGCTCTACCCAAAAAAAGAAGCATTTTTATTCTACTGTTTTCCGTTACTTTTGCTAGGATAGTGTATACATTTATATTCTTTCTATTTACTGAAGCGAAGAATGCAAATTCTGTTTCAATAATATAAAAAGGAAATAAAAAGAAAAGTATGTCTCAATGCATGCAGAACAGAAAGAGAAGTAGGCAAGTTGAAAGCAAACTAACCTCTCCGAGTATTCATCTCTATGTGCATAGCTCTGTACACTCTGCTCCTCAATCAGAAATTTCATCTTCTGATAGAAGGATGCGGTAACAGCTGGAGGTTGCTTGCGCAGGAGGATGTCCAAGGGATCGGGAGAGGATAGGCACATGAGACTGTCCTGGCACTGGCCCCTGCTGCAACATTCGCTGTCAGCACAGTCGATAAGGCCATCTGCAGGGAGAGACTCTACTTAAGTCACTACTTCAATCACCACACTGCATATTTCATTATGCATGAGATGCTCCAGCTTCTGCTGCTAGGAGACTTTCACAGTTAGAACTTTAAATCCTGCATCTGGATCGGGGAGAAGACGGGTGTATGTAAAACAACACACATTTAAAGCCTCAGAGCTGGGCTGATGTCTTAATCAAAACGGAAAATAATCGAATCAACTGAGTTCTGCACATCAGAGAAATGCATTCATGGATATCGAAAGCTTAGCTGAGTGCACATAAAAGACATACACGCAGTAGTAACTGAAGTTTCCAGAGAGAATATGCCGCTCATTTTTTTCTTGTTTGCTTTTCATAGAGGAGACAGCGAAACTTCAACTACTGAATGGTAATCTAGAATTGGAATAAATATTACACTGTTGGAACTACCCAAACACATTTAAATATGGAATTGAAATGTAGATTCAACTTAAAGAGTTTAAAACATTATCATAATTCATGAATATTATAATGAACATGAATAGTAAAATGTTTTTATAAATATTAACAGGTTTATTTCATAAATTATGGATTATGAATTATTACAAGAATTACCCTGCGTTGCTCTAATTTTAATATATAGTAAATGACTTATTGAAGCAAGCTTCTATTTTACATAAAACTTAATAAGATCGATTCGTGATATTTTTTTCTTCTGATTACTGGGGTAGAATTAATAGATTTCTTTTCTACCAAAATTCCCTGGAGTTACTTTCCTTTTTTAAATATCTTTTTTTTAGAAAATAAATTATACACACTCAATTTAAATGATATTTTTAAATATGTGTAGAATTTCACGAACCTGAAAATATTTTAGATTTTCTGAATTTCTGAATTAAAAATCGAATTGCGAACTGAAATTATATTTAATTCATAGGCTATGTTTTTCACGATTCACGTTCCTTTGAATGCTTTTAGTGATAAGGGTTGGGTTGTTTTACCTCTGAGATGCACTCCTTTTGCATACAATGGGCTAAAATGGTCAGGTCACAAAGACCCCGAGGGCTCAGAGAAGGTTGGGTCAAGAAGATCACCGGATATCCGTTAGGAGACGAATGGAAATGTCCTGTGAAGGCCATCCAGCGTGTTTTTTAGTTACACAACATATAGCCCTCTCCTGCACACGGACCACGGCTTAACGTCCCATTCAACGGACGGCTTCCATTCCTAGCCCATCGGTGTCCCTTACTAAACGAGGGCAGTGTGGAGATTTAGCCGAGATAAATCTCAACGCTTGTATAAGTAGGACTCGAACCTGGGAACCGCAGATTAGGAATCTGGAGCTTTAGCGAATGAGTCAACCCTCGCTCCATAGAGAAAAAGTATCCCACCGATAAACAAATAATTATAAATTAAAAAACTCTATTAAGCATAAAAATATTAATTATCTATTGCAAAAATGTTAGCCAACAAAAATATTCATTCATGCTACACTCCGTTTAGAAATGATACATTTGTACTGATTTGTAATGCAATATAAGTGGTCAAAATACACTGCAATGCCCGGAAAAAAAGTTCGTTTTTAAAGCAATCACGAAAGCAATCACGCATAGAGTTTCGTAAGCCGGGCAATGCTTTGGATTGAAGAATCCAAATCGTTCATAACAATTTAAAAAATTGTTAAGTAATGCTCATATTCTCAAAGTATTATTTAAAAGTATATGACTCATATGAATTATGAATGGGTTATGTTTGTCAAAACGACTGATAAAAGTAGAGTAAAATTTGGATAATCCGGTATCTTATAATTCGGAATTCCCGAGAGTTCTGCATTTGAAAGGCCGAAGGATTTGCCGAAAGAGTCCTTTGTCAGTCTGACATTTTTTGTACTAATGAAAGCTTCTGTTAGTACAAAAGTTTGTTTATCACGCTTTATGCTAGCTACAGACGGGAAAAATTTGCGTTGGTCGCATAAAATAACTTCATGGGCTGAATAAAATCGATTTATAGGCCGCATAGAATCAATTCCTAGGTCACATAGAATCGATTCCTAGGTCACATAGAATCGATTCCTAGGCCGCATAGAATAGCTTCTTAAGCCACATAGGATAATTTCTTAGGCCACATGGAATAGATCCATAGGCCGCATAGAATAGCTTCCCAAGCCACATGTAAATAGATCCATAGGCAGCATGGAATAGATCGATAGGCCACATTGAATAGATTCATTGGCTGCATAGAATAGATGCATAGGCTGTATAGAGTACATTCATGAAGTTGATTCGTAGGATGCATAAAGTAAATTCACTAGATGCATAAAGTAGATTCACTAGATGCATACAGTAGATTCACTAGATGAATAAAGTAGATTCACTAGATGCATAAAGTAGATTCACTAGATGCATAAAGTAGATTCACTAGATGCATAAAGTAGATTCACTAGATGCATAAAGTAGATTCACTAGATGCATACAGTAGATTCACTAGATGAATAAAGTAGATTCACTAGATGCATAAAGTAGATTCACTAGATGCATAAAGTAGATTCACTAGATGCATACAGTAGATTCATGGGACGCATACAGTAGATTCATAGGCAGCATACAATAATCTCATGGGCCGCTGATTAAATATCTTTGTTCTAGATCGTTAACTATGTTCCTTATCATTTGTTCCCCCAAACAACTTATTTCAACAGTTTAGAATCATCGAATTAGACTCCCCATCGGTATAACACAGTAACAACCGAATAATGTTGAGAATGGAGTGTATATAAATATCAGCTTTATTGATAATCCTAATTCTTAGTCCCTACATTTCAAAGCCATAAAAACATGTAATTTTCTTTATCGTGGGATCTCAACGTGCTTCGACCGTCTACGTCATTTAGACCAGTTTACAAAGACCCCAAAACTTAGGGCAATTAGTTTAACTATATTTTAGCACCTATGAATGGACTATCTACTTTGGATTCACAACACTGTATGAAACTTTCATTTAGAAATAATGAACTAAATTACCGCCATCGTTATCCAAGTCATCGTTACAGTTGGCTTCCTGAGGAACGCTGCAGTCATGCCCTCCCCACCCCTCGTGGCAACGGCATGACCATACTGTCCCGTCTTTGCTGCACTGGCCGTGGCTGCTGCAACTCTGGGGGCATCCATCTGAAATGATAAAGATCTTAGTGGATGTGCATTCTCACAATTTAAATTCTATATCACCAGTAATCTGGAAATTGTGCAAACTTCCATTTTGTTCTTACCTCTGCCTTTGAAGATCATTTGAATCTTGAAGAATTTTCGGCTCTGTCGTATTTGCATCTTGAATATCATCCAAATTTTATAAATTTCGATTCAGCCGATGCTTTCGAAAATATTCAAGTTTATTTAAATTTTGACATTTAAATTTCAAATTGACTCCTGCCTCAGAGTTGGGTTGGGTTGTTTTACCTCTGAGCAGCACTTTTTTGCACACCATGGGCTAAATGGCCAGGTCACATGGACCCCGAAGGCTCAGAGAAGGTTGGGGGAGGGGACCCACTGGAACAGCTGTTGGGAGACAGATGATAGCCTCCCGTCAAGGCCATCCAGCGTGTTCTTTAACGTTCACAGGGTATGGCTCTCCCGCACACGGGGCCACGGCTTAACGTCCCATCCGACGGACGGCGACCTTTCCAAGCCCATCGGTGTCCCCTACTGACCGTGGGCAGGGCGGGGAATTTTTGCGGAGATAAATCTCAACGCTGACCCAGCTGGGACTCGAACCTGGGAACTACAGATTACGAGCCTGGCGCGCTACCGACTGAGCCCCCCGCCCCCGCCCCCCCCCGTGCCTCAGATTAATACAAACTAGTATAAATCATAATCTACCTTCTTTTCCTCAGGGATCATCCAAAGCTCTACCGATACCCTCAATGTAAATTAAAATAAATTTGTCTACTCTCTCTTGACATCCTATGGCCGGTGGTTAGCGCACTTGGCTGCTGATCAAAGGGACCTGGGTTCGCGCCCTGGGTAAGGCATGGTGTTTGTGATGTCTTTCTGCTGAGGTCCCGCCATCCTCATATACCTTCTACTATGGCGTATAAACTGAAAGGCTTCTGTCAGACCTCTGAGGCAAGCAGCTGCTTGAGGGCTACACGGTTTACAAGGTTTTTATAACATGAACAATTGTAGCTGCCTTTAACTATTTTTCAGGTGCTGATTTCAGATCTGGCCTTAAAAAATGGCTAACATGTCACGTTTTTATGTTATTGGTCATTTTGATTCCTATTAAGATCTTCCTATACCAACACCTCCAGGCAACTGGGAGGATACTAGATACTTTACTTTTTGTGGCTGGCAACACTGATTGTCAAGTAAGAGAAAGCATGTAACAGTAAACTAACCTCAGACCGCCATTCTTGTTGTTTTCATTGTAGGAGGAACACGAGCTGTTGAAGAGTTGAATTTTGGCGTTTAAATTGCACAAAGGCAGCTTCGGGGATGTTTTAGTGTGCCAGATAAGTTTTGTTATGTGTGTGGAAATTGCATTTTAAAATCCCATGGTAGTTCTTTGAAAAAGATTGTGAAGAAAGTCTACAACTTGTATTTTGGATGTCATGTTGGAGATCAGGATAAACTGATGTAAATTTCACTACCCGACCTCTGCCTTCAAGATAATCCAAGCGCATCGAAATTTCGACTATACTTATGCAATCAACTTTATCCAAACATAAACTTTACTATCCTCCCTGTGGCATCTAGATCATAGAAACTTGTATAAACTGCAACTCGGCTTGTATTCTCAAGACTACACCAACGTATAAGATTCTATTGACACTACCTGTGCTCTGAAACTCATCAAAGCTTGCACAAACTTCAACTCCCTGAGCCTTTAAAATGATTCACATTTAAGGAAATTTTGATCTACATTATCTGTAGATTCAATTAAAATTCATATTGATACTCAAAATTTCGATCAATTCAAATTCAAAGATATTTGTAACACAATCCAAAACATAACCTTCCACTGCACCTTACTTGCATTTTTAATATCATTCGGAACTTGTACGAATTTCGAACATACCTATTTGTGCCATCGAGATGATGCAAAACTTATACAAATTTTGACTCTACCTTATTAGTTTTTATGTGTGAGCTGCAGTTTTTTTGCACACAATGGGCTAAATGGCCAGGTCACAAGGACCCCGTTGGCTCAAAGAAGGTTGGCGGAGGGTAAACACTGGACAACTGTTAGGAGACAGATCTTAGCCTACCGTCAAAGCCATCTAGCGTGTTCTTTAATGTGCACAGGGTATAGTTCTCACACACATGAGTCCACGGCTTAACGTCCCATTCGACGGACGGCAGTATTTCCAATACCATCGGTGTCCCCTACTGACAGTGGGCAGAGCAGAGAGTTTTGCGTAGATAAATCTCACCGCTGACCCAGCCGGGACTCGAACCTGGGAACTGCAGATTACGATTCTGGCGCGCTACCAACTGAGCCACCGCCGCCCCCTCACCGAGTGGAAAGTGGGTGTTAGAAGTAATAAATCTTAACTCTAGTACAATTTAAAATCCAACCTGGGAACATCAGATTATGATATTAGTACGATACCAACCCCCGCCTCACATTAAGAAAAGCTGATTACCTATTAGCTGACATGTTCTTTTAAGAATAAACATGGATAACTAAGGATATGCTTAGAGATTTCCCCGCCCTATATGTAACCGTTAAGAAACATCATATAACTATCACGCAATGCAGACATTACTCGAAGGAACAATTTTGTAATGAAGTCTGTAATTATTTCTTATTCTGTGAAAACTGGTTGGTTAAAGAGGGAGTTTTTTGAGTGCTTCAAACATCTATAGTGTGATCTCAAGATCATTCACGTTTGTAAAGATTTATATTCCACCTGTGCCTTAAGCATCATTCAGAATTGGATCAAGATCCAATTATGGATGTCAATCTTAAAGTCAAACTAATTTATAAGTCAGTTTATAAATATTTATAAATTTCAATACAATATATTGTATTAGGTATTGGAACTTGACTTTGAAAGTAAAATTAAAGTCATATTGATTTATGTAGAGGAAGACTAATCATTATGCATCAAAAATATTTAAAAAGATAAATCAAACTGATTTATCTAATTATTTAAATTATTATTGATTATCATAAATAAATTAATTAATTATTAAATTATTAATAATTAACCATTAATTGTTATTTTTAAAAATATATATTAAATTAATATATATTTAATATGTATATTAATAATAATTATATAATTATAAATATTATAAATATTAATAATATATATATATATAATAAATAATATATATTAAATTAATATATAAATAATATTATTTAGTAAGAAATATGTTATATATTTAAACACATAATAAAATGGTATGAAAATAATATTAAAATAAAACTGATTTATATATCAAATGATTATAATGTATATAAAAATTGCAAACTCAAACTGTTTTGCATATTAAATGATTTATTATATAAATATCTAAACGTGTTTGAATTAAAACGAATTTAATTATGTATAAAAATAATCATGTGTTGAATCATTGTCAAAAATAAAATAAAATTTAAAGTGATTTCATATGTATCAGGAGAATATTTATTATATATTGAAAAATCGTTTAAAAATAAAATCAAAAATTTAGATTGCTCACAAAACAGTTTCACGAATATACCAATCAAGTTAAACTCTGGAGGTTCATAGCTCTCTAGTTATTTCAATTTTTCAATTGCCTAGAAAATAACTAGAGGAAAACAAAATTATTTTTCACCTTTCAAATAACTTTGTATTAATCCGACCATCTTAGCTACTAAGACTCAAATTAAAATTTCACATCTGTCTTTTCGTAGAAGTTCGATATCTCAGCTTCAAATAATATCTTATACATTTGCGTTTAGTAATCATCTTAAGATTATGAAGAGAGTGCATAGAAATTCGAAGCATATTACTAGGAGCAGAAACTCTTTTCCCTCAAGCGACAACAAAGATGAAACTGTATGACTGCAACGATCATTTATCAGTTTCTGAGGTCTTCCCATTTTCTCTAGACCTTATCGCATACTATCCACTGCCATCCAGATGTTGGTACGCAACAGAATTTAATTAACCTTGTAATGGGCCCGCACTGCTTGCTTATAAAGCTAGGCAACGATGATACAGTCGAGGAATATGCTAGTTGCTATAGCAACCGAGACACATTCTCGGCAGTGCAGCACGTGAAAATCTCATATCGCTAGACCCAAGCAAACAAGGCGACAAGCACATCTTAATGTCTCTTCTCTTCACTTGGTTTCTGAGTTGTTATTGCAGTATTATTATGCCATGTATGATGACAATGACAATTTAAATGCTGAAATAAGGATTTTGGCAGTGGACCGCTTTTATTACAATAAATGCTCACGTGTAGAAATCTGTAATTAGTAGCTATAAGGATTAGTAAAGTAAACCTTTCGCAAGTAATTATGTATTTTTTGCAATTATCTTAAAATTCGCGGCAAACATTTAAGAGGAAGCTAGTGAGCAATTCATTGTAATTAATTATAACTATAAATCAAGACTTACGCCAAGGCCAGCTGAAGGTTAAAATTCAATCCTTGTAGAAGAAATATGTAAAGGTTGTAATTTATCTTTGAATCAGGGAATGGATGGAGGTTATAATTCAGTATTAATACCAAGGAAAAATGGACATTCTATAATAAAATATTTATATCAAAAGAAAATAATGCTTGTAATTCAATATTTTTGCAAGGAAAGGGTAGGCTTGGAATTTAATATTTACTGCAAAACATGTGGATGCTAAAGTTTAATATTTTTATCAAGTCAAAAATAAAAGTTATAATTCAATGTCTGTACCAAAGGAAAACCGTGAGACGTGGGTTCGAATCTCACTCAGGACAAAAACCATTTTTTTTTACCCAGTTAATTATTTCAAGGGAGTGTAAAATTCAAAATTTGTACAATGACAAAGAAAACGTTATAATTCAATCTTTGCATCAAGCCAAAGATGGAGATTATATTCAATATTTGTACAAAAAGAAAGTAATCTAAACCAGTGGTTCTCAACCTCTTATGCTTCACGAACCCCTGAAAATGTGTATGTAACTGGCGAACCCCTTATATAGATAGATAAAACTATTGTTTTAGTATAATAATGCCAACTTAGCGACTTTGTTACTAGATCTAGCGACTTTTGAGCTCTCACGGCGTACCCCAAAACATTTTACCGCTTATCCCACGTTGAGAACCCCTAGTCGAAACGATATGGAGACTTAGTTCAATATCTCTACCACGATGAAAATGAAGGTCATAATCGAATATTTGTATTAAAGAAAAGATGAAAGTTATAATCTAAAATCTGTACCAATGCAAAGATTGAGTTTATATTTCAATATTTATACGAAAGTCATAATTCCATATTTCTACAAAACATCTTCCCTTTGGAGAGCAAAATTCGGCGTACGTAAGTTCTAAGATAAAATTTATGGAGTAAGACGTTGTTACCTACATCAAGCCTATTTAATTTCCGAATTTCAAAAATATTCTGTGAGTTTTGAAAGAGTTACGAAAGTTGAAATATTTAATAGAAAAAATTGTCAATCTTAAAAATCATACAAAACTGACGAATATTAAAAAAATTATTTATCAAAACTTTTTAAACTATACACTTGTTTTATTAAATGTTTCGAAATGATAAATTAATTATATATAATGAATAATTAATGTAATTAATATAATAAATAATAAATAATTTTAATAATTAATATTAAATATTAACAATTCCGTAACTCTTAAATGCTGAACAACTATTGTTTAAATTAGGATTTAATATTTCAATGCGATCTCTAATTTATCCTTGGCAACATTTTACCGAAGAAAAATTAAAAAGCTTTCAATTGCTATAACATGGAAATTTTCAACTTTTTGTCTGTCCTGATAGAGATAGAACAGTTCATTAAATTATTTATTGGTAATAGTTGCATATTAGTTAAACAAAAGTTATTTTTATGAAAAGAATTGGGCTAAATTCTCAGGTCACAAGGAACCCAAAGTACTCGGAGCTGGTAGACGAAGATCAACTGAATAGCTGTTAGAAGATATATGGGCGTTACTCAAATCAGTGTGTTCTTCAGCTAACACAAGGCACGACTTTCTTGCATATGGAACAACGGCTTAACGTCCCATTTGACGGACGGAGGCCTTTTTTAAGCCAATTCTTGTCGCCGTTTTTATCGAAATAGGAAGGGTTAAAGGAGAAAATCTCAATGCAGGTATATCTTTAAATAAATAATTCACCTGATCGTTGCTTTACATATTGCATTTGATTGGTTGATTTTCTTAAATATTCATATTATTGTAAAAAAAATCTGAGAAATGTATCTTTGTTTTCAATATTAATACTACCTGAAGAAGTTTCTCAAACTAATGATTATATACAGTAATAAATTATTACAGGAAAATTCCTGTAGACAAGGAACACATAATAATGAGTTGAAAAAATAGGCTTAATAGGTGGCGCCTCTGGTGAATCAACTGGAATCCTTATATGTCACTTAGTTGAAGAAATGGTCAGTTCCTTGGTAGTTTAGCGGTTAAGATCCCTGGGTTGGAATCCCAGTCAGGACAACCAATTCTTTTTTAAGTCATTATAATGATTATGTAGTTTATGTTAAAAAAAAAAGAAAACAGATGTGAAAACAAAAACTTATCGGCCATGAGTTTTTTTAGTTTGGAAATCGGCACCTACCTAAAGTGCAATGGCGACCCATCCATCCTTGGATGCAGACGCACGTTCCGTTGTTACACTGTCCGTGCTCGAGGCATCGGGGATCGCACGTCCTCAGGTCGCACCTGTGACCCGTCCATCCTGCGTCACAGTGGCAACGACCCTCCTCGCATCGACCGTGAGCTCCGCAGTCAAGGCTACATTTCGCTGCACAGGAGAGAAAACGGAGAAAGGTCAGAGATGGGTGTTGTAATACAGTTGGAGATCGCAACAACATCAACAATTTCATAGTTTTCATATCGACAATGTCATCATTATCAACAAAATCATCGTCATTATCCACAATGTCATCATCGTTATCAATAACATCGTCACCATTAAAAAATGCTAATATCGTTATCAAAGACGTCGTATCCATTATCAACGTCGTCGTCATCATCAACAACAACAACAACAACAACAACGTCGTTCTTATTATCCACAACGTCATCATCACCATTATCAAAACTGTTAATATCGCTATCAACTACTTCATACTCATTATCAACATCGTCGTCGTCGTCGTCATCATCATCAACAACAACAACAACAACGTCGTCCTTATTATCCACATGCTATCATCATTAACGACAAACGTCATCATCATTAGCAACAAACGTCATCGCCATTAGCAGAAAATGTCATAATCATTAGCAGAAAACGTCATCGTCATTAGAAGAAAACGTCATCATTATCATCAACAAACGTCATCATTATCATCAACAAACGTCAGCATCATTAGCAACAATCATCAGCATTATTAGCAACAATCATCATCATCGTTAGTAATAAACGTAGCATCATTGGCAGCAATAAACTAGCATCATTGGCAGCAAATGTCGTCATCATTAACCACAACGGCCAGTGTCATTAGCAACAACGTGATCAGCATTTGGGTAACAACTTTTTTCATGAAACCCTTTTCATGAAAAAGACTTTTTTCCAGCAGCATAAGGAAAGGACATTCATCATAAACAGACCTTTCCATTATTAGCATCGTCAATAGCGAAATAAAAGAAAAAATCATATCAACCATCATCACCATCATCAACAAAAGCATTATAATGAAAAAACACTTTTACCAGCAAGAAAAAAATCATCAACTATAAGACCGACAATTCAACCATTTTTTAAAACAGAATATTCTAAAATATTGTTGCGAATTTAAAAATGGATAAGCACTGAGCGTGAGTATCAATAGTATATTTTCAAACCAATTACAATACAATGCAAATTGCTAGAAAAATATGGATGAAGTATTTTATAAACAAATTTACTACTATCATACTTAAGTCATTAAACTTTTTGTACAGAGCATACAATATCAGCTCTGTCTGTTGTACTAAAATACTACCTCTTCACTTTGTTTACCTATCACTTGAATACCTTCAGACGTAAACAAACTCTCGTCCTGTGCTAGTTCACTAAACTTTTATTACTAACAACAGAAAACAAACACCCGCGCACACACTAATAAATATACTTCTTATTTTCACTTAACGCGCACTGAATCAGACCATCTGAACGTCCTTTCAGATCTCACAACTTTAACACACTGCACTGCTATCTTTTTCATTCTTCCGAATCGTTCTAAGTTCCAATTCGTTGGCTAAATTGAATCTCACGTAGAAGCACACACGAGTGTTCAAGTCACGTTAAGTCATGAAGTCACTGTTGCTCGTTCATCTGTCGTAACAATATGTAGATAATAATATATAAATATATGTTTATCAGTGATTAATGACACAATGATTACATGAATAAACAGACTACAAACATAGAAAAAGAAACATACTTGAAAAGTAGAGTTGTTTGGTTATCTCTGAGCGGCACTTTTTTGCCCACACTGAGCTAAATGGCGAGGTCACAAGAAACCTAAGGGCTCAGAGAAAGTTGGGTTAAGAGGACCCAATTGACAGCTGTTAGGAGACAGATGGAACTCTCCTGTCAAGGCCATCTATCGTATTCTTTAGCTTGTACAGGTGTGGCTCTACTGCACAAGGGGATTATGGCTTTACGTCTCACCCGATGGAAGGTGGTCTTCCCCTTTCTTACTGAGTGCAGGGAGAGAGTTTAGTAGAGATAAATGTCAACGCTGGATCAGGTGGATCTCGAACAAATGACTCCTATTACATACCAGGGGCGGGGTGGCTCAGTCGGTAGCGCGCCAGGCTCGTAATCTGTAGTTCCCAGGTTCGAGTCCCAGCTGGGTCAGCGTTGAGATTTATCTCCGCAAAATTCCCCGCCCTGCCCACGGTCAGTAGGGGACACCGATGGGCTTGGAAAGGCCGCCGTCCGTCGGATGGGACGTTAAGCAGTGGCCTCGTGTGCGGGAGAGCCATACCCTGTGCACGTTAAAGAACACGCTGGATGGCCTTGACGGGAGGCTACCATCTGTCTCCTAACAGCTGTTACAGTGGGTCCCCTCCCCCAACCTTCACTGAGCCTTCGGGGTCCATGTGACCTGGCCATTTAGCCCATGGTGTGCAAAAAAGTGCCGCTCAGAGGTAAAACAACCCAACAACCCAACCCTATTACATACCATACCAATCCTGTACACTATAGTATTAAAGAATGTCATTTATATAGCTAATTTATAAAATTTTATTTTGAAAACAGAGTTAGTAGCTATTAATCTTCAAAAATCTCCTAATGAGTTTTAAAATATTCATAAATATTATAATATAGTTGTAATGAATAAATTATTTTTTTTTCACATAGTTCAAAAACTAGTAGCTTTTAGTCATAATTTAGACAAAAATAAATCCCTAATTTCTTTACCCATATTTAAAATCCTCCGTTTTACCCTCTTTATGATAAACAGCTGTCCTGGCCAAGGCCATTTTGATTCAGCAGGTCTGGACAGTCGTTCAACAAAAGCAGGGAAAAAAAGGAAAGAAAATAATATGCTAATTAAATTAGAAGATATATTATTTTAAACTATATGAAGTAATATAATTATTTATTATAACTATATTAAAATATTTAACATATTTCAAAAATTATTACCAAGCTTTTAAAAATTAAAAGCTACCAGTAAAATTAAAAAAAAGATTAAATTAGGGTAGCTATATAATTAAAAATTTACTCTTCTTGTCTTGTACTATCTAGTTCTAATGTGATACAGGAGACTTTGTCTTGGATGTATATAGATGACTATGTATATAGATGACTTGTATATAGATGACTATGGTCTCCAATCTGAGAAATACCACGAGCCTGGTGCGCGCTAACGATGAGCCATCCTCTCCCCCATAGAGCAGCAAGCAGACTCCAAAGGTAGAAAATATCGCCTATGCGTGCAATCAAAAGCAAAATAGAAGGCTAACGCATTCAAAAACGAAAATTATTTTTTAACGTACAAATTTGATGTTTCTTCCCAGAAAGAATCTTAAGAAATTCCTTTCTCTCATTTATATACAATAAAAATAACCAAAGATAAAAAAAAAACTAGTTGAATTTTTATCATCTTGATGGCGCATCCTACTAGATTCCTTGGAATGTACTAACAACCATAACAAACACATCAGCATCATATTTTCGCAACGTTCTCTTACTAAAACAACAGCTTGTTAAATATACTCTCCACGCTTAAACAGAAAACAAACAGATGCCCTATCTCACGTCTATATCATTTTGCCAAATCATTTACAGTTGAGAAACAGGTAAAGGAGAAAAGATGATTCTATTTTTATTTATTTTTTATTTTTAAATATTCTCTTATATAGAGGAGAAAATCCAATTTCTGTGGGGCAGAGTAACTCATCAGCGATTCACACCACGTAGAGAAAGAACGTGCTGGGCTCTCTCTTCAGTTTCCGCGTTCCCGCTACGCTCCCATCGATTTCTTGAGACGCCATCTTGGAGACCACGCAACGCCCTCTGGCCGGGGATGAACTATTAGGGTAGGAAGAGCGCCTCATCTTTCTTTTTGCTCTACATAATTCCCTCTCCAATAAAGTAACAACGCCATTACAAAAGGGGGTAATTTAGCTTTCCCCCACACATTTAATAGGGTCATTAAGCCCAAACCACCACCACTGAATAAGAAAAGATGGTGGAAATGAAAAAAAAAAAGTAAAAATAGCTACCGTTTTTTTTGTTTTTTACATTATAGAAAAATTGAGGAAAAATGTGAGGCTATGTAAGAGAAGGTGTTTGACGTCACAGAGGTGAAATAAAATTATCGACGAGGCTGCTGATGAGCGGATGCTTTGGAAGAGTACTTGGTGGATGTGTGTGCAAAAGCTTCTCGCGTCGTTTTCTAACTGGAAGGGGAAAGCCACGAAGAGCAGAGGAAGGAAAATCAATAATAAAATCTGCCGTCCTGTGTGACATCTTGATTAAGAACGGAAGGCTTCCGAATTGCTCTCCCACATCGTACTTTTTTCATTTATTCAGCCTCTGAGCATTCTTTCCTTTTCTGCATCCTGAGCCAAAAATCTTATGGGATGTACAACTTTGCCATTGTTCTTGGTAGAAAACAATAAATGAGTTACTCTCTCATAAAAACGTGTATTATTCTGGTAGTAACTATGAAATGCCAAATGGTGTTAGATTCAACAGGATATAGTGTTAGGTTCAGAAAGGATGTTTTTTTAGAGATTTTATTCTAGTGAACACTCTTTCGATAAAAATTTAAGATAGAGGTGGACAAAGTGCTTTTCAGCGAACTCAGTTTTGTAAAACAAAAGGTGAATTTTACTGCCTTCCAGAAGATTAAAAAAATTATATTATGTACAAGGTACACCATTTAGAACGTAATCCAAGAGCAGAACTGTTTAAACAGCAAAAAAAAAAAGGTAATCTATGTTTTTAGGGGAAACCTAGTACCAACATTAGGTTTCACCAAGGTGGACGACCGTTCATATTGAGAACACAACAACGGCTTTCTTCCAGGATTACTTTGGTGAATGCATTGACGGGATCGTGGTAGCCAAAGGCTACCACGATCTCACACTTTAAACCACCTGACTTCTTTCTGTAGGAATATCTTAAAAAAAGAGAGTCAAAATTTGTTTCTTTGATTTTTCTTCCTACCCAGAAAGAGCAAATTATTTTATCTTTTAATTTTTGCTTCTTTTCCCTCATTTGAATAGAATTCATATCTTCTACTTTGATTATTACTTTCTTTTGGTCAAAATATTTTCCCACTTTTGTTCTCTCTCCAAACAAATTTAATTATTTTAATTTTACTCTCCGATCCCCCCTCCCCCCAACTCGTCCCGGTCAAAATTCTTTATTTTATAGCAGTAAGACGTTCTAGTCGGCGAGGCGGGAAGGACTGCCGACTAGAAAGTGCGATTATCTGGTTACGTATTAGTGTGCCTTACTCGCGCCTTAGTTCAAATGGTAAAGCAATTGCGTTTAACCGGAAGATTTGAGTGGGTTGTTTTACCTCTGAAAGACACTTTTTTGCATACTATGGGCTAAATGGCCAGATCCTTTTGGTTCCGTGGGTAATTCGTAGATGCCGTCGGTTGGGAGTGATCATTTGAAAAATATCCGAAATTTCTGTGGGAAAAAATATCCGAAAAAAAAAAAAAAAAAAAAAAAATCCGAAATTTCTGTGTGCTTAGCTTGTGAATGGCGTAGTACTAGCTCAAAAAAGTATCCGAACACTATAGTTGATTACAAAATTCAGAAAAAATATCTGGCAACGATTTTTTTAGAAATTAGTGATCTGGCAACCTTCGTGTCACGTGACACGAAGGTTGCCAGATCACTAATTTCTAAAAAAAATCGTTGCGAGATATTTTTTCTTAATCAACCATAGTGTTCGGATATTTTTTTAATATATATAATGCGTATGAATATATAATGCAATGAATATGGAGCGTGTGCAGTTACCGTTCACAGCAAACTGGAGCGGTTGCGGTTAATGTTCACAGCACATTGGATCGTGTGAGCTCGCAAAAACCTGGATCGTGTGGGTCCACTCACAGAAATATTGAGCGTGTGCAGTTACCGTTCACAGCAAACTGGAGCGTGTGCAGTAACTGCACACGCTCCAGTTTGCTGTGAACGGCAACTGGAGCGTGTACAGTTGCTGTACACGCTCCAGATATTTTTTCTGAATTCTGCAATCAACCATAGTGTTCGGATACTTTTTTGAGCGACTGTACATTGTGTAGTGCGTTGTGACTAGTATGGAGGGAAGCTATGAATGAAGCAAGAGTTATGAATAAACATACGTTTCGCGCCAACTGTTGACGTGGTACTAGTATTTTAAAATTGTTTAGAGGATTTTTGAATGTTAATATTGATATGAATTCAAACAAATGAAAGCTTAGTGTGAGTTCAAAAATAACAACGATAACAACAAATCTAAAATAATGAGATTTAATACAAAAGTATGGATAAAAACATGTACATAAACTAAAGTTAGCAATGTTTATCTTATGTGTGAAAAATTTTTTAACCTAACGAGAATCATATATGTGAATGCTTGCAATATCTCGAGAATAACGTTACCAATTCCTAAATAACTAAATAACTATACACAAAATGACTTCCTTCTTAGGTTTTAATCATCAAGTTCTCCAAAACTGCGGCTAAATGTACTGGTTTCTCAGAATCAATTCTTTTCAGACTAGATTGGATTGAATGGTTTTACCTCTGAGCGGCACTTTTTGCACACCATGGGCTAAATGGCCAGGCCACAAGGACCCCGAAGGCTCAGAGAAGGTTGGGGGAGGGGACCCACTGGAACAGCTGTTAGGAAACAGATGGTAGCCTCCCGTCAAGGCCATCCAGCGTGTTCTTTAACGTGCACAGGGTATGGCTCTCCCGCACACGGAGCCACGGCTTAACGTCCCATCCGACGGACGGTGGCCTTTCCAAGCCCATCGGTGTCCCTTACTGACCGTGGGCAGGGCGGGGAATTTTTGCGGAGATATCTTTTCAGACGTTGATCACCACTCACAAGACGACGAATTCTTCTTTTCCTTTACCAGCTTACCAACACGATCCACACCAATAAACTAATTAACCTTCGGCGCAATCACCATATAAAAATACTTCTACACCCATCGTGTACATACTGAAACTAATTATGCCTCCTTTCGGATATCCACAACTCCAACATAACAATTCTGTCTTTTCTATTTTTCAGATCGGTTCTGTATTCCAATTTGTTGGTTAAATAATTCTCACGCAGAAGCATACACGAGCGTTCATGACACGTTTATCATAAATTCACTGTAGCACGTTCATCTGTCGTAACAATAGCTACTAGTTTAATTTTAGTGCAAAAATTATAATTAGAACGACTATATTTTTCTGTTGCTGCAATGCAACAAAGAATGTACATTTGACAAGAAAGTACAGCGAGCAAAACTAGTGACAAATTTCACTGAGGGTTCAAACTATAATGCAGTAAAGCTTACGTTTAGGGGCTTACATACAGAATTAAAGCAATTTAATGTTCAATAGAAATCACCAAATATTTTACTAAATTCTTCTTTATTTTTATTGTGTACTAGCGGTTATAAAATTTTAAAATATCTTATGACGAATTAAGTAGGAAGATCAAGTATACTCTTTAAAAAATGCAATATATTAATTACATTAAAACTCCCGCTATTAATATTATTTCTTACAGGTATAAAATATTTAAAATGCTTTGTTTTGTACAAATGATTAACAACAATATTTTATGGCATCTCCTCTATTGTGTACCTGAAAAATGTTCAGTTCTTTTCCACTCATATAAATGATAAGAAGAAGCTGTTGAAAGTGTGAAATTATATTCCGCAATACATAAATTCATTATTAATTTATTAAATTATATTGCAATTAGCCAGGGATGACGACTGCTTAAGTCGTTACAACACGAACACTACAAACACATATTTTTAAAAGTGAATATTTGTATAGTGTGACATTTTAAAACTTGCCTTCTCTAAACAGTCACTCATTTTAGGGAGAAAAAGTAAGAAAATAAAGAGAAAGTCTCTTGTGTCTATTGTCTTTGAAGACAATTTAATTCATTTTAAAAAATGTTTTATCTTTGAGAAAATTACGAATGAACGAGATTTAACAAAGACACATTGATTCTTAACCATAAAAATTTCAAAAATTTCGATGCTGTTACGAAAGCAGGAATTTTCTAACTAAGTGAAATTTATATAATATTATTACAAGAAGTAACAAATGAATGAAACAATAGTTAATAGCAATAATTAACATAATATTAATTAAATATTTATTGATCTACGAGTTTTAATATTTTTCATTTTGTGCTATTGCTGTGAATGAAATAGATTGAGTATCATATTCATATGTGGGTATATTCTAAAGCAATTTGGAATAATATTACATGAAAATTTAAAAACATAATTCCTTCTTCGTGACGTCATTGCAATTGAGCCCAATGCCATAACTATCATGGTAGTCTTGGCCTGGGTTACTCGCACTGCTTCTCCTCTTTGTTCAACGAGCTACAGTTGAGCATGGGGAAAAGAATGTTAAAGAATGTCTTATCTGATTTTTTGAACTATCTGATATTGTCCAGCATTTGTAGTGCATATTTTAGTATAACTTTTTTCGCTAAAAATTCTGAAATAAAAAAATACAGAATGTAGCTTTTCAAGCAAATATCTGACTTTTTGAACGATCTGATCCTGTAGACCAGGGGTGGGCAATTGTTTTCGTATCTACACTGCGGATGCGTATTGACGTGGCCGTCCTAGTGGAAAATACGAGACGAATCTTCGGTCGCGCACGGGAAGGAAATCTCGGTTCAAGGAGGATTTTTCTGACTGTCTTGGCGGGCCACAAGAAACTCTTAGCGGGCCGCTATTTGCCCACCCCTGCTGTAGACTAATTATAATCCACTTTTGTGATAATATTTGTAAAAAATTTCAAGTTTAAAAAAATGTGAAATGCAATTTTTCAAGTGAATAATCTGACCTTTTGAGCAATCGGATCCGGTCCAATGATCAAAACAAACACATTGCTCCGTATCCAGATCAAATACTCCATGAGAGGAACAGTCCGGAAAGCAACGACTCAGTCTACCATCAGCTTCGCTACAGTTGATACCTCTCCAGCCGATCTTGCACCAGCAGTGGCCATCTACGCATGCGCCATGACCCGAACATTCCGAATCCAAGCAGTCCACTAGAAACACGAAATAGAGAAATCAGAAATATGAAATTAGAAATACAATAAAAAAAATAATATCATTTTAATTTAGCTGTAAAGTTTTTGTTTTTGAGATCTACCGTTACAAATTTTAATTAATGCCGGTAATAGAAGAAAGTCACAATTAGAAACTGGTAAATGAACATTTTGTGCAAAAATAGCTGATACTATTTATTGAATTCTTTATAAAAATAGGAGTGCAGACTTTTATTAACAAATAAAACTGTGCCATGAGGTAAAAGGATTCCATGACTAGCGTTTCCTGAGACGCCCAAAAAACGACAGGTCACTTGATGGCAACCCTTACTTCACCCCATTTGAGAGAAATAATGAAATCTCAACGCAGGCACATCTAGGAATCGAACCTAGGAACTACAGTACACGAGTCCGATGCGCTACCGATTGAGACCGCTCAGTGGCGATCCCAACAACAGCATTTTTTATTGGAAAATTAATATTAAAAACGGAACTCACTGGAAAGATGCGACTCCCTCTCTGACTCTTTATCTTAGCCTTTGTAGGGGGGGGGGGAGACAGTCTTTACCAAACCTTCCCCTTGAAACCGACACTGCCACCACTCCTCATTGGCTTGGAAAGGCACAAATGAAATATTACTCTTTATATTTTTCGAATCATCAGTTAGTTCGAGGGTTTTGGCTCAGTAGCTAACGAGCCTAGCTCATAATCTGCAGTTCTCAGGTTCGAGTTCTACCTGGGCTAGTTTTGAGATTTATCTCCGCAAAACTCCCCGCCCTGCCCTCGGTCAGTAGGGGACACCGATGGATTTGAAATGCCCCTTCCATCGGATGCGACGTTAAGCCTTCCTTAACTCCGTGTGCGGGAGAGCTATACTCTGTACACAAAGAGCACGTTGGATAGCCTTGACGGGAGGCTACTATCTGTCTCTTAATAGCTGTCCAGTGGGTTCCCTCCCTCCAACCTTCTCTAAGCCCTCGGGGTCCTTGTGACCTGGCCATTTAGCCCATTGTGTGCAAAAACGTTCCGCTCAGAAGTAAAAGAACCCTACCCGTTAGTTCGAATTTGCTCCATTAGAGGGTGCTAAAGTCGTAAAACGACGAACTTCATTCTCTTTGAGAAAGAGAGTTCCACATTCGATATTCAATAGAGGTGATATGTTATTCTTCTAATATTGAAAAACTTTTGACTTGCTCATCACGAAAGATAATTACGGACTGAACACAAGATTAACTTTAGTCATACTCTGACTTCTTGATCATACGACACCAGTGCATTCATAACAGGAAGAGATTGCCTCTCATGCTTAATACTCGACCAGTACTCCAGGCTGAAACAGCATAATGAGTATATCTCTACAACTCCATTCTCTCTGCTCCAAAATTCTGACGGTAGCTTAAAATTTAATCCTCACTAACAAATACAGAAAATATTAATGAATGTTGTTCACTAGAGTTATGATGGGCTCTTATTACACGGAGTCCTAACAATTGTACAGAATTTCTGTTCTGATACTTGAAATTTACACTTCAGTTTTACTTCTGTGATTGTTTTGTTATCGAAAAATGTAGTTTAATAATCTTAAGATTAATTAAAGATTTTAATCAGATGTATCCCACTACCGCTTCTTTAAAAAAATTATCAATTCTCTAATGCAGCATAGATCTTTTCCAGTATAAACTTTACGAAAGGGTAAAGGATTATTAGGCAAAATTATACGAAAGAATATACTTTTAAAACTTTGAGTTCATTTATATGAACTTTACGAAAGGTAAGAGAATTATCATATAAACTTTTAAAACTTTGAATCCAGTGTAGCATTTATGCAAACTTTACGAAAGGTAAAAGTATTCTTAGATCAGTGTCTCGCAAACTTTTTTACTCTGCGGCACACTGAATCTAATTTTTTTCCGCGGCACACTGAATCTAATTTTTTTTCCGCGGCACACCTAAAAAAGAATTTTTGATGGTTACGTAAAAAGAGGAATATTGAAGTTTCGTTGAATGCATTTCATTTAAAATAAATATAATAATAAATGTAATTAATATTTTAAATATTTGTCCATTCTATGGCTTAAAATAATCAAAAATTAATACCAAAATTTTGAAAAAGCTTGATAAATACTTACAAGATCCCAGTTGATAAAATCTGAAAGTTTTTTATTAAAGCAAGTCGATAACACAAGTCAAGTCAAAATGAAATCTTTGGAATATCTAGTGTCAATTTGAAAATCTCTCGCGGCACACTACTGTTTGTGAGACACTGTCTTAGATAAATGTGTGAAAGGAGTCAAGTTATAGCGAACTTCGAGAGACAAGTTGGACTTTTTTTTACTTCTTTTAAGTGGACTTTTTTTCCACTTAATGAGAAAATTTGTCAGGACCCCAGGAGTCACAATTGTGTAGTGGAAGAGGACCAAATGGACTTTTGTTAGACAGATGGGAGCCTTCGGCGCAAAGCTGTGTTAGGTTGTTTTAACTTTGAGCTACACTTTAGTGCACACAATGGGCTCATTGGACAGTCACAAGGACCCCAAGACTCAAAGAAAGACGAGGAAAGGAATACGCAGAACAGTTGCTAGGCAGAGTGAAGTATTCTCCCAGGATCGTCCAGTGTGTTTTTAAAGGTTCACAGAATATAGCTCTATTTCACATGAACGCCGATAAATCTGGAAGTGGTTCATCGAGAGAGTGCCAGACTTGTAACCTGCAGTTCCCATTTGGGTTGGGTTGTTTTACCTCTGAGCGGCACTTTTTTGCACACCATGGGCTAAATGGCCAGGTCACATGGACCCCGAAGGTTCAGAGAAGGTAGGGGGAGGGGACCCACTGGAACAGCTGTTGGGAGACAGATGGTAGCCTCCCGTCAAGGCCATCCAGCGTGTTCTTTAACGTGCACAGGGTATGGCTCTCCCGCACACGGGGCCACTGCTTAACGTCCCATCCGACGGACGGCGGCCTTTCCAAGCCCATCGGTGTCCCCTACTGACCGTGGGCAGGGCGGGGAATTTTGCGGAGATAAATCTCAACGCTGACCCAGCTGGGACTCGAACCTGGGAACTACAGATTACGAACCGCGCTACCGACTGAGCCCCCCCCCGCCCCCCTGCAGTTCCCAGATTCGAGTCCCACCTGGGCCAACATTGAGATTAATCTCTGCAAACCTCTTCTCCCTGCTCTCGGTCAGTAGGGGATATCGATGGGTTTAGAAATCTTTATTAAACTGTTTTATTAGCGTATATTAATTGAGGGTGAAGAATAGCATTCGAAAGTGAATTTTAGAATCTACGGCATTGAGTCTTAATGTTGCATTTACTTCCTAGAATCCTCTTCAACAGACTCGTTTTCTAAACGTCAGTGAGGCGATATTGCCACCTAACTACCACTTCCGAGGTGAGAACACGGTCTTATTTTTGTTTACTGATACTAAATTACAACACTCTGTGGCCCGAGGGACAACAACACCGGCTGGAGGAGCCATTGGGAGGAAAAGAAGACAGCATTAGGAGGCGGAGAAAATTGTTCACCGGAACGAAATCTTTTCCAGAAACCGCTGCCATTTTTCAAGAGACAATCTGCCGCTAGAGATTTTTAAAGTCTTTTCTGAGTTCGATTATTTTAGTTCTCTTGATAACGATCTTGTGTGGATAAAGTTGAAATATTTTCGTTTAAAGTTGGGTTCTGATGTTTTATCACTGAACTGGGGATTTTATTGAATGACGGATTTGTTGGCTAGGTCACAAGGACCTCGAACAGGGTTCGGGAAAAAGACTGGGTTGTTTTCTTCCCAGCGGAATTTTTTGCACACAGTGGGCTAAATGGCCAGGCCACATAGATCCCAAGGGCTCAGAGAAGGTTGGGGAAAGGGGAGCCACTGGACAGCTGTTAGGACACAGTCTTCCGTAAAGACTATCGAGAGTGTTCTTTAACGTGCACGGGGTATAGCTCTCCTGCACACGGGGCCATGGTTTAACGTCTCATCCGACGGATAGCAGTATTTCAAAGCCCATCGGTGTCCCCTTTCTTACCGGGGCCAGAGATAGGGTTTTGCGGAAATAAATCTCAAAGCTGGCCACGCGTGGAACTCGAAGCAGGGAACTACAGATTACGAGCCTGGCGCACTACCGACTGAGCCTCCTCCCTCTGATTATCCAATGGGTATTCATTAGAGGTTATGGAAGAATGTAGTAAATGGCCAAGTTATATGCACCCCAAGGCAGAGTTGGTGAAGTTTATCAATTGGGCAGTTGTTAGAGGCACTTGGTTCTTAGGGTAAATAGCCTGGTCACAAAGAATCCACATCAGTGGAGAAAAAGATCCAGCGGATATTTGTTAAGGGCTGATGGGACCTTATGATTTATGGGCAAATTACACTTGGTGAAACTAAATACTGGTAGTTCTCGATTTGTGCAGTTAATGCATTCCTGAAAATTACAGGATAAATCAAATTCGCGCAAAACAAGAACAATTTTCCTCATATAAAATAATTAAACTATTCAGGTTAGGGGGAGTACGTTTAAGGTTACCTTAATATATCAGGACTGCGCAGGCATTGAGCAAAAGGAGTGAAGAAAACAGGAAAATTGTATATACATAAAAATTTAAGCGATTAAATTTGCCTAAAATTTATTTGAAATCTATTTTGTTTTAAACATCATCATCATCCTCAAGCAGCCATGGGCTATGGAGGTTCAACCAGACCGTGCATTTTAGTTCTCCAAGCATATCTGTCACCTACATCTGCTGCATCTGGCCACTGCACACCAATTCTAATAAAAGGTCCTGTTTGAGAGTGTCTCCCCTCTTTCTGAGGCCTCTAGGCACACTGTTCATAACCCTGTTCGCCAATCTATAATTATCCATACGGACAACATGGACAAACCAACGGAGTCTCTCTCTGCACAATATGCTGCTTAAAGGAGGTTGCAGACTCCTTTGCCTAACCTCATCATTAGTTACAAAGTTAAACCACCTAATGCCCAAGATACTGCGTAAGCATCTGGAATCAAAAGCATCTAGTTTCCTGTTACCTTGTTTACAAAGTGTCCAAGTTTCACTACCATAAGTAACCATAGAAAGAACCGAACTATTTTACAGTCTCATTTTAGTCTGTATACGCCTATTTCTCCACACTCTCCGTAGATTCTTAAAAGTCCCGGCAGCAATCCCTATTCGTTTGTTAATCTCATGCCGCACATCATTAGGTGCCAGTATCTGTTAGGCACCTAATGCCCCATATAAAACAATAATTTATTCTTTATAACTATATTTAAAGATTTATGAATATTGTAAAATTGGTTACTAGATTTTAAAAATTAATATCTTCCAGTTGAATTTTTAGATGCAAAATTTAATTAAAACACATATATATATATTTAAAAATTAATTCTTCTTTTACTTCACTGTTCAAGCCTAATATGATACATCATATACAAGGCTTGGGTACGTTCCTGTATTAGGCTACCCAGCAGCATCGAATTTTCGAATTGTAAGAAAGACACATTAACTGCTGCGCCGGACAAACTTACTGGAGCTGGTGAAGAGGGTGAGGTGGATGAGTTATTGGAGAGGGGATCATTCGTGTTGAATGAAGTTGAAGGTGAAGATGAGGCGACGGTGGGGAACGTTTAATTTCTTTTTTGTCCTTGGGCTGTGGGATTTTTGCTATCATTGTGGGACTAGGGATTTTAAACCGCAAAACGGGAGAGTCCCTCACAAATTGGGAAGGATGGCCTTGGGCCAATCCCAGTGGGAAGTGACCCATCAAACGAGATGTCCGTACTTGTCGTATACAGCTGGCAGCGAGAGTGAGCTTCTACTTTTTCTACAAATTAGATGTTTTAGCCATAGAACTGTCAGGTTTTTTTTGCGTCGTGCTTTGACAATTATACATTTATATATCCCCAAGATTATTTAATTTGATTGTAAATTATATAAAGGATGTAAGAAACGTAAATGAATTTGTTAAAGAACTTAGAAATTAGATATTGGAGAAAAACTTAGAATATTTCAAATTCTAATAAAAAAAAAGGACTATATGGAAAAATCAAATGTAAAATTATTGTTTAAATATTAAAGATCATGCTAAATGTATAAACATGCATTTCATTTATAAACCTCACACACGAGTTTTACTCGTGTGGGATGATCCTGTTATATAAGGTGCATGGTAATGTTATTGTAATGGCAAAAATACAAGAGAAAAGTGCACAATACCAAATAACTTTGATTGTAAGAAATGAAATGCATAGTTTAAAGTTACATATATATATATGTAAAATATATATTGAAGTTTATTTGTATTATAAAGCAAAGAGCTGTTATTTAATTATTATTTTGGGGCAACCCTTCAATGTATGTGTATATAAAACAGAAAATAAACTTATTTACTTAATAAAGTCTTCAATATGTTACGCAATAAATAACACTTTTCAATAATAATAATAATTTTTATACATTGTTGAGAAACTCAGACCATATTTAATTTTAATTTCCTAAAAAGCTACAGTCACTCAAAAAAATATCCAAACATATGGTTGATTACAGAATTCAGAAAAAATATTTGGCAACGATTTTTTTAGAAATTAGTAATCTGGCAACCTTCGTGTACAGTACGTGTACAGTACACGAAGGTACTATCTTCCATAGGATGAGCAATGAGTAAATAATATTGGATAAATTAACATTTTCAACTGTACATGAAGGTTGCCAGATCACTAATTTCTAAAAAAAATCGTTGCCAGATATTTTTTTCTGAATTTTGCAATCAATCGTAGTGTTCGGATATTTTTTTGAGCGACTGTACATATGCCTGGCAAACTGTATCCGAAGTTTATCTTAGGTTTTAAAAACATTGGGAGAGCATAAAATTCTTTCAAATGATCTACCAAATTATACATAGTAATGAATTCAATTAAATGATAAACGCTTCGAAACAGAAAAAAAAAAGGTTTTTACAAGTGTCGAACTATTAGCATCCATGGTAGTGTGGAGATATTTATTAAAAACAAGTTCAACCTAGTGGAATGATAAAATAAAATAACATTTGAGTTGGGTTGGGTTGTTTTACCTCTGAGCGGCACTTTTTTGCACACCATGGGCTAAATGGCCAGGTCACAAGGACCCCGAAGGCTCAGAGAAGGTTGGGGGAGGGGACCCACTGGAACAGCTGTTGGGAGACAGATGGTAGCCTCCCGTCAAGGCCATCCAGCGTGTTCTTTAACGTGCACAGGGTATGGTTCTCCCGCACACGGGGCCACGGCTTAACGTCCCATCCGACGGACGGCGGCCCTTCCAAGCCCATCGGTGTCACCTACTGACCGTGGGCAGGGCGGGGAATTTTGCGGAGATAAATCTCAACGCTGACCCAGCTGGGACTCGAACCTGGGAACTACAGATTACGGGCCTGGCGCGCTACCGACTGAGCCACCCCCGCCCAATACCATTTGAAAGCATCGCGGGATGTAGGGGGACGGAAGAAGGAGACCATTTTCTCTCCCCCTTTGAGAAATCTAATAAGGGTAATACAGGCCAAAAATTGTTAAACATACATATATATTTCATTCATTTTTTTTTCCAAAAAATTTTCAAGACCTCTAAAACTGAATGGAAAATGTTACTTCTTCTCTCTTATCTTCTCACCATTCCCTTTTCTTACCGTCTCTCAATAGGGGGCGGGGGTGGCTCAGTCGGAAGCGCGCCAAGCTCGTAATCTGTAGTTCCCAGGTTCGAGTCCCAGCTGAGTCAGCGTTGAGATTTAACTCCGCAAAATTCCCCGCACTGCCCACGGTCAGTAGGGGACACCGATGGGCTTGGAAAGGACGCCGTCCGTCGGATGGGACGTTAAGCCATGGCTCCGTGTGCGGGAGAGTCATACCCTGTGCACGTTAAAGAACACGCTGGATGGCCTTGACGGGAGGCTACCATCTGTCTCCTAGCAGTTGTTGCTGTGGGTCCCCTTCCCCACCCTTCTCTGAGCCTTCGGGGTCCATGTGACCTGGCCATTTAGCCCATGGTGTGCAAAAAAGTGCCGCTCAGAGGTAAAACAACCCAACCCTTCTCTCATTTTATTTTTTTTTCCTATTTCGATTGAGTTTCTTGATATCCCCCTTTATATTATTTATAGATCTGAGCCTGTTTGAAAGGAAATTTTATGCAGTTGGGCAGTTTTTCCTCTGAGCGGCACTTTTTTTGCACACAATGGACTAAATGGGCAGGTCACAAGGACCCCGAGTGCTCATAGAAGTTGGTTGGTAGTTTCTTACCTCTGAGCGGCACTTTTTTGCACACCATTGGCTAAATGGCCAGGTCACATGGACCCCGAAGGCTCAGAGAAGGTTGGGGGACGGAACCCACTGAAACAGCTGTTAGGGGACAGATGGAAACCTAATGTTAAGGCCATCCAGCGTGTTCTCCAACGTGCGCAGGGTATGGCTCACCCGCACACGGGGCCACGGCTCACGTGTCCGTGAGCAGGGCGGGGAATTTTGCGGAGATAAATCTCAACGCTGACCCAGCTGGGACTCGAACCTGGGAACTACAGATTACGAGCCTGGCGCGCTACCGACTGAGCCACCTCCGCCGCCCAGGCTCGTAGAAGGTTGGGGGAAGAGTACCTATTGGACAGCTATTAGGAGACAGATGGCAACTTTCCGTCAAGACCATCAAGTGTGTTTGTAGATTGTGCACAGCGTGCTTAACGTCCACAGGGTATGGCTCTTCCACACACGGAACCACAGCTTAACGTCCCATCCGACGGATGGCGGCCTTTCCAAGCCCATCGGTATAACCTACTAACCGTGGGTGGAAACCACGTCTTGCGAAATAAATCTCAACGTAGCTGCAGATTACGAGTCTGGCGCGCTACCGACTGAGCTACCACCGCACCCTCGAATCCAGGTCTCTTCGATCAGCAGCCAAGCACACTAACCATTCGGTCACGGGACAGAACTGATCTTAAATCTGACTGATTAAATCGAACTGATCTTAAATCTGATAATGCCACCTCTAATGTTCTGCATATGGCAATTAATTGATTAATTTAGTAAACGGAAAAACCAAAAAAAACCTAATAACTTTCATGAAAATCTGTCTTTATTGCCTCTAAGCTGTCCCGATGACTCAAACAACTTTCGGACAGAGTAAAATTGTAAGTTGCGTTCTGTAACTAATCCATAATTGAGTGCCTTAATTCGTCTCTACCTTCCGATGTACAACGCGTGCAATATTTCCATGCATTAAATAAAATCTGTTGAGAGCTGTGGAACAGTTGTTTCCTCCCCAGACGTGACACTTTCCTAATTCGAGCGACAGAAAGAAATGCCGAATATATCGCTGATTGAGAAATCTGCAGAATCAAGCATTGCCTCACGGCACGACCAGTTTACTTTTGTAAGGATTACTTTAATTAGATGCAAATGCAATTGCGATGAAGTCTTTCCCCTTTACTAAACTCCCAATTAGCAGTCTTCTGTGTTACCTACATGAATTGTTCGGTGTAGTTGTTTAGTTCTGTATGCAATTGCTTATTCGGACAAACTGAAGCAGACAGGTAATTTAGTCGTGTCTGTGTTTACCTGTAAGTAACAGCTTGGAGCAAATTGAATAACAACTTTAAACTATTTGCATTCCATTTACTACACATGGTGTTATTGAAGAATTTGGCTCCTTATTCGTGGGCATTTAAGGCCTCAAGTCTTTGGAGTTGACTGAACTGCCATTCTCACCATAAATAGGGAGTTTAAGGAGGTATTTAGCATTGATTCTGTAAAAATCGTAGCAGTGAATTGCGTTAAACAGAAAATGAATTAACAGAGAGGAACTTTTTGCAATATTCCCTATTATTCGTTGTAAGTTGCAGGTACTGATGTAAAATTCTAAACATAAGAGAAATGTGTCTTTTTTTTTTTATTAAACTACGATTCTGCGAATATCTCTAAAGGAATAATTTTGCTGAAAAAAATGAGTTTTGCCTTGAATGGGACTCAAACCCTCGTCTTCCAGTTACTTGCCGGGTATTCAAACAACTAAACTATCACCTCTGCCTCTTTCTTCCGCTAATAGTTATGTCAAAATTAGATAAAGAATGAAGTATCCGTTGATAGTTGAGTGGTGCGAATATCAGGCATATAACTTAACAGTTAGCTGAAGAATGAAGTAGCTGTTGACAGTTGGGTGGTGCGAATACCAGACATGTAACTTAACAACTAGCTAAAGAATGAAGTAGCCGTTGATAGTTGAGTGGTGAGAATACCAGCATGTAACTTAATAATTAGCTAAAGAATGAAGTAGATAGTTGAGTGGTGAGAATACCAGGCATTGACTTAACAATTAGCCGAAGTAGCTGTTGATAGTTGAGTGGTCAGAATACCAGGCATGTAACTTAACAATTAGCTAAAGAATGAAGTAGCCGTTGATAGTTGAGTGGTGAGAATACCAGCATGTAACTTGATAATTAGCTAAAGAATGAAGTAGATAGTTGAGTGGTGAGAATACCAGGCATGTGACTTAACAATTAGCCGAAGTAGCTGTTGATAGTTGAGTGGTCAGAATACCAGGCATGTAACTTAACAATTAGCTAAAGAATGAAGTAGCCGTTGATAGTTGAGTGGTGAGAATACCAGCATGTAACTTAATAATTAGCTAAAGAATGAAGTAGATAGTTGAGTGGTGAGAATACCAGGCATTGACTTAACAATTAGCCGAAGTAGCTGTTGATAGTTGAGTGGTCAGAATACCAGGCATGTAACTTAACAATTAGCTAAAGAATGAAGTAGCCGTTGATAGTTGAGTGGTGAGAATACCAGCATGTAACTTAATGATTAGCTAAAGAATGAAGTAGATAGTTGAGTGGTGAGAATACCAGGCATGTGACTTAACAATTAGCCGAAGTAGCTGTTGATAGTTGAATGGTCAGAATACCAGGCATGTAACTTAACAATTAGCTAATGAATGAAGTAGCCGTTGATAGTTGAGTGGTGAGAATACCAGCATGTAACTTAATAATTAGCTAAAAAATGAAGTAGATAGTTGAGTGGTGAGAACACCAGGCATGTGACTTAACAATTAGCCGAAGTAGCTGTTGATAGTTGAGTGGTCAGAATACCAGGCATGTAACTTAACAATTAGCTAAAGAATGAAGTAGCTGTTGATAGTTGAGTGGTGAGAATACCAGCATGTAACTTAATAATTAGCTAAAGAATGAAGTAGATAGTTGAATGGTGAGAATACCAGGCATGTGACTTAACAATTAGCCGAAGTAGCTGTTGATAGTTGAGTGGTCAGAATACCAGGCATGTAACTTAACAATTAGCTAATGAATGAAGTAGCTATTGACAGTTGAGGTGGTGAGAATATTAATCATGTAACCTAACAATTAACTGAAGTAACTGTTGACAGTTGAGTGGTGATAATATCTGGCATGGAACTGGGAAGCGTGAATTCGAGCACGGCAATAGAACTCAGAAGTGAGAAGAATTTTCATATCCAGTGTCGCATTCAAGGTCAATTAGGGGTCGGACTGAGGCTAGAAATGAAGAGGTACCGAAAACATCGGTACCTCTTGATTCTATTGCCGGCTATTTCCGGCAATAGAATTCAGAAGTGAGAAGAATTTTCAGATGCAGTGTTGCATTCAAGGTCAAATAAGGGTCGGAGTGAGGTTAGAAATCAAGAGGGAACGAAAACATCGGTCCCTCTTGATTCTATTTCCGGCAACAGAATTCAGAAGTGAGAAGAATTTTCAGATCCAGTGTCGCATTCAAGGTCGAATAGGGGTCGGAGTGAGGTTAGAAACCAAGAGGGACCGAAAACATCGGTCCCTCTTGATTCTATTTCCGGCAATAGAATTCAGAAGTGAGAAGAATTTTCAGATCCAGTGTCGCATTCAAGGTCAAATAGGGGTCGAAGTGAGGCTAGAAATCAAGAGGTACCGAAAACATCGTGTGATTTCTAGTATATGCATATATTGCAGAATTTCTGTTCAATACAAGTGCAAAGGCGACAGCGAAGAATTGCATACTCTGAGCATACGCAGATAGTACTAAAAATAGTAGGTCATCTAGATAAGATTAGGCGCAAAGAGCTATCGAACGAAATGGGGGGAAGAAATACAAGTAAACCCCCTTTTAACGCGCCCCTTGCAAACATGGCGTTAAAAATAATCTCTTTTTGTCCTATCAATTGTTAGAAAAAAATATTTTTTCATATCCAAAGAAAAATCTTACACACAGTATAATCGACACATATATCTAGTGAAGAAGACTAATAATAATGCACTGTTGTCTTGAGCGAGAGGTCTCATTAGAGTGCCGACTATCGAAGTCATTGAAAAAGCACTTTTTTCTTTTCTAATTAGCGTATGGCTTTGTGTGAGAAGCACAACTATGACTTCACACAAGAGTGCCGTAAAATGCAGTGACACGGCTGCCTGAGTGCTCTAAATAAATATCACTTACCAAGAGCAAAAAAAATCAAGTAGTTGATCCTTCTCCTTGGTGAGAGCCATTCACAGGGCGTTACTTTGATTAAGCAGCGACTGCTAGAGATTTCATGGTGTTTTTAAATTACGTTTAGTTTTCATTTATTTATAAGTAAAAAATTTGCTACTTTTTTATTGTATGTATCTCGGTGTTTACATTTTATTAATTACGATTATTTTTACTTGGGTGCTTCGGGGACCAAAGCTACTTAGATACTTAAAGCCATGAAAGCCACAATTTCCATGATGTCATAAAAATCATGTTATTTTTAAAATATATTAAATTTAATATAATTTTATTACAGGTTGCTTTAGGATATATATATATAATAAATGAATGCATACTAAATATTTCACTTTCTGAGTAATATTATTAATTAAAAATATTCTATAAATATATTTTTAATTATTAACAGTTATTTATTGTTGTCAATCATTATTTTATTACTTGTTAGATATATCAAGAACAACCGGCAATAATATTTTACTAAATAACAGAAAAATTTCTCCTCGTGACGTCACCGACATCACTGCCATCGCACTATCAAAGTAGCCTTGCCCATACCATATCTTGTTGAAATACAAGCTGGCGTAATAACCCTAACCAACACAGAGTTCATTTAACACTGACTTTCCAGGAACGCATCCGTCGCTTAAAGTGGAGATTATTTCTACGTGTACAGTTCGTAAATGATTAAATTTGACTAAACTTCATAAGCGTTTCAGTTTAAAGTGTTACAAAATAAAACATTACTCCTCAAGCAACTGCTTGCCACAGAGGTCTGATAGGAGCCTGTCAGTGTAATGCGCCATAGAGAAGATCTGT
Organism: Ryuthela nishihirai; assembly: GCA_038380435.1. Taxonomy (NCBI): domain Eukaryota; kingdom Metazoa; phylum Arthropoda; class Arachnida; order Araneae; family Heptathelidae; genus Ryuthela; species Ryuthela nishihirai. Next base: position 116,132,516 of record JAWZYU010000003.1, read on the forward strand.
GAGGAAGGCGAGACCTCAGCAGAAAGGCAACACAAGGAACAAAACATCCGTATATCCATGCCTTATCCAAGGCTCGAATCCACATCCTTGATATAAGTATCTAAGTTGGTTGTTTCACCTCTGAGAAGCCCTTTTTTACGCAAAATGGACTGAATGTTCAGGTCACAAGAACCCCGAGTGCTCAGAGAAGTTTGGGAGAAGGGACCCATTGGCTATCATGTCTCCCACAGCTGTTGGGAGACATGATAGCCTCCTGTTAAGGCCATCCAGCGCGTTCTTTAATGTGCACAGGGTATGGCTCTCCCGCACACGGGACGACGGATTAACGTCTCATCCAACGGATGGCGGCCTTTCCAAGTCTATCGGTGTCCCCTATTGAATGAGGACAGGGCCCTGACCAGGGCCACTGATGGTGGTTTCTTGGTGGCCCTGGTCAGGGCCACCAAGAAAGGTAGAAAGGATTAAAAGTATATTACATATTTATAAAGATTTAATTTGTCTAAAATTTAACTACAAGCTATTTATTTCTAAATAATATGAAATAAAAAATTATTATGTTTTATCAAAATATTTGTAATTATTTTTAAATTAATTTCCATTTTTTTAATTATGTATATTTAAAAAATAAACTCGATTGCTTTCTTAGCAGTCTGCCTTGATGGAGGCTTTTTCCATTTTTTCATCCCTGCAAATCCCAGTTCATTTGAATAACTTTCTATGAGTGTTTATACATTACAGATTAAGGATCAGACACTTCGGTTATGAAGGAATTCAAATTACAATCGGTTTCGAGCGACCGTTAACCGATATCAGTGACACTAACGGCATGATGAAAAATTAAATAGAAGCAGAGTTTAAGCAATTTAATTCATCTAAAATTTAACTTTAAATTGAAAGCTTTGTAGATGATACTTTCTTGAAATACATTTAGAGTTGGGTTGTTTTACCTCTGAGCGGCACTTTTTTGCACACCATGGGCTAAATGGCCAGGTCACATGGACCCCGAAGGCTCAGAGAAGGTTGGGGGAGGGGACCCACTGGAACAGCTGTTGGGAGACAGATGGTAGCCTCCCGTCAAGGCCATCCAGAGTGTTCTTTAACGTGCACAGGGTATGGCTCTCCCGCACACGGGGCCACGGCTTAACGTCCCATCCGACGGACGGCGGCCTTTCCAAGCCCATCGGTGTCCCCTACTGACCGTGGGCAGGGCGGGGAATTTTGCGGAGATAAATCTCAACGCTGACCCAGCTGGGACTCGAACCTGGGAACTACAGATTACGAGCCTGGCGCGCTACCGACTGAGCCACCCCCGCCCCAAATACATTTAGAAATTTAATGTTAATTGTTAACTTTGGAAGAAAAAAAATCAATAGCAGCCAGGTGAGTTTTGACGGTTTTAATATTAATTCTGAGATTTAACATTTATATATTAAATATTAATCATAGGGAACGAAAATGAAGTGAATAGTACATACTAATGACGATAGGGGCGCTGAAATCGGGCAAAGGTGTCCTATTTATACTGAGTTACATTAATGATTAACAATTCCAGTCAATTGTCCCATGGAATGTGACTTGTCGTACCCGAAATGGGAAGTCTGAATTAAAACATCCTTCACTTGCAGTTATAAGGCAGCCACCAGAGGCTGATTCTACAATGACGGCGTTTAACGTCCACAGAGCACCTGATATGTCATCAAGGGGGCGGGGGTGGATCAGTCGGTAGCGCGTCAGGCTCGTAATCTGTAGTTCCCAGGTTCGAGTCCCAGCTGGGTCAGCGTTGAGATTTATCTCCGCAAAATTCCCCGCCCTGCCCACGGTCAGTAGGGGACACCGATGGGCTTGGAAAGGCTGTCGTCCGTCGGATGGGACGTTAAGCCGTGGCCCCGTGTGCGGGAGAGCCATACCTTGTGCACGTTAAAGAACACGCTGGATGGCCTTGACGGGAGGCTACCATCTGTCTCCCAACAGCTATTCCAGTGTGTCCCCTCCCCCAACCTTCTCTGAGCCATCGGGGTCCATGTGACCTGGCCATTTAGTCCATTGTGTGCAAAAAAGTGCCGCTCAGAGGTAAAACAACCCAAACCCTGACATGTCATCAGGAGGTCGTAGGTTCAGATCCCAACCATCTCACAACAATTTTCCTCTACGTTGACCTACAGCATAATAGTGTTCAAAAAGGTGTTACTATGAAGTGCTATGTTTTAAAAATGTTACTAATGTAATAGATAATACGATTTACAACAATCTATGTTACATATATGACATATTGTATGCGTCATATCTAATAACAAATATTTTTGTATATACCATTATTGGTAGATTCATGAAAAGCCTAATACGATATTTTTAGAACATTCAGTAGCTATTTTATTTAACATTAAATGGCATTTTATTACCTTACAAAATACAGTTTGCTAAAAACATTATTTGTCTTTTTTGTATATGTATAATTAATTTTATATTTCAAAATATGTTCTTTGCAGACAGCAAGATATTAACTTAAAAACTGAACCATATTTGTACAGTAAGATAAATATGATATTTTAAATGCACCTATATCATGATAAATTTATAATATTTATTATATTTTGAAAGAAAACAGCTGATAAATATGCTAAAAATATTATGCATGTACTTCCCCTCCCCACATTTGAAAAGCTACCAGTAATTATATAACAATTAAAATTTATTTACATCTCGATTTCTCTTTTATCACATAGCTTTGCTGTTGTAGCCCCTTTGGGGTTTATGTGTTTTTATTTTGTTATTGGCAATAAGGCACTATTATTAGACTTCGAGATATAAGCCCTAGGCTTGGAGCTCTAAAAATTAATTCAAGATATTAGATATTAATCTTATCACATAGATCGTTTCAAAATAAGTATTTTATATAATTTTTGCAATTTTTCACTTTATTTCAATAAATACCAAAAATTTCATTATATAAATATTTTTTTCGCCACACTTTCTTTAATACACAATGAAAAAACTTTACATAATGCATAACTCAAGCTCAGATCTAGAAAAAAATCAAGGGGTAGGAGAGGGGGTAGGCAAAAGTATGGATTTTCAAATGCAGTATAACATTTCCTCCTGTTTTACAGATTTTTAAAAAAATTATTGAAAAAGCGTGAAATACAAATAAATTTAATATTTTTTGCCCCTATTACCCTTATTAACATTCTGAAAGGTGGTGCCGTCTCCCCTCCTAAATCCAGCCCTGCATATATAAAAATTAAATACCCCCTCAAGCAGCTGCTTGCCACAGAGATCTGACAGGAGCCTGTCAGTTTATACACCATAGTAGAAGGTATATGAGGATGGCAGGACTCAGCAGAAAAATAACACAAATATCTATACTTTACCCGGGGCTCGAACCCAGGTCCTTTTGATCAGTTGCCAAGCATGCTAACCACTCGGCCACGTACCTCTTTTGTTTGAAATTGATTATCCGTATTTTCGAATATCCGAACTATCTGCATCTCCAATTAATCCGGATAATCAAGTTTTTACACTATAATCAGAGCAAATTCTTTCCTGACCATAAGGCGAAATCTCTGCGGATTGTGTGCAGGCAACCTAACTTGGCATACTCCAGTGTCGTATGGTATTTTCTTTATTATTTGATACTTATTATGTAATTTACATACAATTAATTCTTATTTTAGTTAAATATTATTTTATTGTTCTAACATATTTGGTATTTAGTGTACATTCTAATGTACTAAATTTATAGTATAACTTTGAACAGCAGACAGTTATAAATAGGCAATGCATGATTCCTTTAGAATCAGATCATTGTTGCCATTTCTAGCAACACAAAAAAAAGGAAAAGAAACATAAACGATGTGCGGTTACGGTTGCTTTCCGTTACTTCTCTGATCCGTCTGTTATCCCTCAACTGTGGCAGCTGTTTAAATAACACGCAATTTGTGCCGGAAAATGTCGTTCGTAAACCGCCTTGCTCTACATAGTCGCGTCGTTGGGAAACGCTCGACTGGCCTCCTTCCAGACCACAGGGCCACACTGACTCAAATCACCAAGCTTAGAGGCGATGAGCTCAGCTTCTGAATAGCTACAGCAGCTACGGATCGAATTCTCACTAGGTCGTCTCCTTTCCTTTGGGCCGGCAATCTCTGAGCCTCACCTAACGGCCTATAACCAAGGAAGGCTGGAGCCGTAAAAAATTTACGATTCTTACGCCGTGGTGTAAGGTATTGTCTGCCATTCCTTTCGTAAGTTATGTACGACCGGGAAATAAGAGTCCAACGAAGGAATGGTGAACCCTTAACGACTGGTGGCTCCCCCTGGCCAGAGTAGCCAGGTAATAAGAGCCATCGACGGTGATTGGCCGGGTAGAAGGATCTAAAGGCATGTCTGATCTTCTGTTCAGTTGTTGTTGCAAGGATTGGCCAGTTTTGAAGCGCAAATACCTTCGACGGCCTTATCTCGGCGGAAAGGGTGCGTTATAGCTGGGCTATAAACCTGTTCGCTGCAGTGTGTTTTCTCCGGCCAATTTAGTAATCGTTTTAACAGACATCGGAAGATCAAGGCGACCACGAGACTCTGGCCGGTCTCACTGGCTAATATGGGACAGTAATAAAAATGCAGGCAGGTCGTAAAGGTTTAGAGGGGATGAAGAAGAAGAATGGGGAAGGTTGATAATGAAGGCAACTGATGGTAGGGTAGATTAACTGAGAAAAAAATAAGTTAATACTGCTTTTTAGAAGTGTGAATTGATCTACGAAAATTATTTCTTTTTGTTTAACGCTATATTATTAAGGAGAAAGGCATTTTGACTCGTAAATTTTCCTTCTGAAACTTTCAGGAAATTTTAAATTAGCAGAAAATTAAACAAATTTTGTGAAATTTAAATTTCACGTGCTTTTAAAGTGATTGTAAATGCCGCAACGCCAATTTTAAAAAACGTGCTTTGTACATATATTATTGGTATTTTATAAAAGAATTAATTGAGATAACAGGCAACCAATTTTCTTTTATTCTCGTTATCCTGTTTTCCTGTGATTGAAAATAAATATAATATTTTAGCACCTTTAGTAAACATTTCCTTTAATAATCATATTATATAATGGCCATGATTCCTGGCGAATGAAAGGGCGGACATGTGTGACGTCATCGGTGTGAGAAATTGTCGGTTTCTGTTGGTTCAGCGGGAACTTGAGTCATTGGTCCCAAATTTCGTGTGGTGGTCTCCCTTAGTTCTCGCCTGCTGGGGGTAACAGATCGGGTTCCTAGCTGCCGTGTGTCGGGGGCTATCCGTCGAAAAGTGTCCGAAATGTTTTGGGACTGCCACAGATCTCGTAGAAAGCCGTACCGGTAAATTATAACATCAGCATAAACCTGTCTCGAAATTTTCAAATTTCTTATACTTTAATTTCTGATATTACTGCTGGTAAGTTTTAAAAATAATCTTTATATTAATGTTTATTTTCAAATATATCTTTTTACAAGGAAAATGATTCGCATGTATTAGCAGTATCATAAGGCTAATGCATAAGAATATTTTTTTCTAAATAATAAATTATTTTATAAATACAAATTAGCATGAAGACTAGTTTTTAAACCTACCAGTAATAAATAACAGAAATAAATATATATAAGAAATTCCTAAATGCGGCTGTTGCAATTTATTACCAGATCATAATTTGCATTTAGTAGTTAGACTACCGGACCAAAGAGAAATTTTCATAACTGAATTGGTAGCCCCGACTGATTTCCGGAATAATAGTTTATGTTGAAGAAGAAATTTATAGCTATGTGACGTCATAACTTAGTGGTGCAGCCTGTGTGAACACACAAAAACAACCATAGCCTTAGTGGCGCCCTTCGTGTCACGTGACACGAAGGTTGCCAGATCACTAATTTCTAAAAAAAATCGTTCCCAGATATTTTTTCTGAATTCTGTTATCAACCATAGTGTTCGGATATTTTTTGAGCGACTGTACTCTCTCGCACACGAGAATACGATTTAAAGTTCCAACCAACGGACGGCGTCCAATTTTAATCCCATCAGTGTCACATACTGACCGAGGTCAGGGCGGGTAATTTTCCGGAGATAAATCTCAACGCTGCTCCAGGTGGGACTCCAACCTATGAACTGCAGATTACGACCTAGCACGCTACCTACTGAGCCACCCTCGCTCCGTCTGTTAGCAAATGGGAATCTAATGAAGAAATTAGGAGACAGATGGCAGCTCATTGAGGATCTCTAAAGAAAGATGTGAAGTCGCAGTGAGATGTTAGAAGGTTATAAAAACTAGACTTGTTAGAAAGCATATAGGAATCACCGTGGAGCTTTTTAATTGAGAGATTTGGGAACCTTTGTAGAATGTTTAAGAGAAAGATGGGAACCCATTCTAATACTTTTACCGCAGAAATGGGAACAGTTGCAAAACGCTTACACAAGAAATAGGAACATTTGCAGATCTTTTACGGGAGAATTGCACATCTAATGTAGAGCTATTAGGATTGGGTTGTTTTACCTCTGAGCGACACTTTTTTGCACACCATGGGCTAAATGGCCAGGTCACATGGATCCCGAAGGCTCAGAGAAGGTTGGGGGAGGGGACCCACTGGAACAGCTGTTGCGAGACAGATGGTAGCCTCCCATAAAGGCCATCCAGCGTGTTCTTTAGCGTGCACAGGGTATGGCTCTCCCGCCCACGGGGTCACGGTTTAACGTCCCATCCGACGGACGGCGGCCTTTCCAAGCCCATCGGTGCCCCCTACTGACCGTGGGCAGGGTGGGGGAAATTTGCGGAGATAAATATTATAGAATTTTTTGGAGGCAGTTGGTAAGCTATTGTAAAACTGTTAAAAGGAGATGAGCTGGGTTATTTTACTTTTGAGCAGCCCTTTTTTGACTACAATGAGCTAAATGGCCAAGTCACGAGGACTCTGAGGGCATGGAGAAGGTTGGGGAGGTGGACCCACTGGACAGTTATTAGGAAACAGATGGTAGCTTCACGTCAAATCCATCCAGCATGCTTTTTAACACGAACAAGCATGTCTCTCTGCCGAACACGGACGGACGGCGGCTATTCTAAGTCCATCGGTGTCCCCTACTGACCGAGGACAGAGTGGGGACTTTTGCGGAGATAAATCTCAAAGTTGGCTCAACTGGGATTCGAACCTGGGAACTAGCAGATTATGAGGCTGGAACGCTATCGACTGAGCCACCCTCCTCCCTGTAGGAAATGACAACTCATTGTAAAGATGTTAAATATGAAGTGTTAACTTCTCTATACCGAATTACATTTTGTCACCAAATATTATTGCAATAAGTTAACTCACTGAAGACATCATCATCATCATCATCCTCAAGCAGCCATGGACTATGGAGGTCTAACCAGACAGTGCAATTTAGTTCTCCAAGCAAGTCTATCCTGAGCTACATCTACTGCATCTGGCCACTGCACACCAATTCTAACAAGGTCCTGTTTGACATTGTCTGCCCACCGCATCCTAGGTCTCCCCCTCTTTCTGAGGCCTTTAGGCACACTGTTCATAACCCTATTCGCCAATCTATAATTATTCATACGGGCAACATGGCCAAACCAACGGAGTCTCTCTCTGCACAGTATGCTGCTTAAAGGAGGTTGCAAACTCCTTTACCTAACCTCATCATTAGTTACAAAGTTGAACCACCTAATGCCCAAGATACTGCGTAAGCTTCTGGAATCAAAAGCATCTAGTTTCCTGTTATCTTGTTTACAAAGTGTCCAAGTTTCACTACCATAACTAACCCTAAAAAGAACCAAACTATTATACAGTCTAATTTTAGTCTTTAGGTGTATACGCCTATTTCTCCACACTCTCCATAGATTCTTAAAAGTCCCGGCAGCAATCCCTATTCGTCTGTTAATCTCATGCCGCACATCACCAGTATCTGTTACATAGCTCCGTGTGGAAAATAGTAACTCACTGTAGATCTGTTAGGAGACAGGTGAGAACTTTCGATATGGTAATTCAACCTATTATTCTACATTGGGATTATATAATTTTTCACTTCTGTTTCGATATCATCCTCCATTTTTGTCGTTTCTTAAGCGTACAACTGACGTGTTGTCAATGCGAATAGATTAGGATCATTCCTGGAGCATTATATCATGGCTGTATAATGTCCAGGCTGACAAGATTATGTACACAGTCGATGGCGGGAGAGAAAATGGAAAGAAAAAGAATATCCCAGCCAATGGAGAAACAACTCTGTGAAAAAGAATGTCTCCCTAGAGATACAAAGATAAAAAAAATTGCGATCCTTTTTACTAATGCTCCGTTCCCTCTCTGGAAAGGCGAAGTCACAAGAAATAAATGCACGACAAGAAATGACAAAGAAAGAAAAATAAAGACTGGTCATGTGACGATACAGAAGGAGGTACTGGATAGGGGACGGGGGGATGTGAAGGATGTCCGCTCAGTAGTGTGCAAAGGTGACGGGCAGACACACCAGGCTCCACATGTCATGAATACAAACTCCGAAAGTCGCTTCACCTTTTGATGTTTCCATGCGACGCACGTTCTCAGCCAGTGAGAACGAATCACGCGGTCCCGTGGCCTTTAACCGCGTCTCGAATATTCCGCTGACAATGCCAGTCTCTTCCAATATTTACTCAAATGTACTACTGGCAGAAGCAGGATGCGGCTCCGGCTCTGTCTTTTTCTCTTGTCTGCTCGTCTTTCTTTCTATCTGTTCCCCCTATCTTCTTTCCTTGTCGGTGTTCTTGTTTTGCTCGTGCTCGGCCCGTCACGCGTGATCATCGTGGCGTGATCAACAGGAAGTGAGCGACGGAGCCGAAGAACGTTTTGCGCGATGTCTTCTCTGCGTGGATGCGAGAGAGACGGGATCTAGACCACTAGGCCACTGACGCGCTGATGGCGCTTTTTCGTCTTTTCGTTGGCATCAGTTTTTTCAGGAGTTAGCTGAAATATTTGTGCCTCCGGTTTTATTTTTGTCTACCTAAATCATTTTTTAAGATGTGAATGGAAGATTGGTCGCAGTGATCCGGTAAAAAGATACCACATTTAATTTTTCTTTTCATTTTACAAAAATAAAATTCTTATATGGAAATAAAAATCTTATATAAAATTCTTATATGAGGTGTATTTACTATATATTATACACTCTTTTTTAAGCTTTTCACACTTAAAATTCAGAGGTTAAATTTATGATTTTTTCGCATATAAAAACTCGACTTTTGTGATGAAGAGATATTGATGAAGTGATTTTGTGATGTCCGTCCCCCCAACATTCTCTTGCCCTTGGGGTCCTTGTGACCTGTTCATTTATTCCATTGCTTGCAAAAAACAGTTCAATTGAAAAAAAAAAGTCTTTCTGAATCGTTGAATTTCAATTCAGTAAAGGAAATGGTTTTCTTGCAACAAAGAACTATTGTCAAACAGGAACAGGAATTATTTAATTGCAAATTTTAATTGAACAATAATCGGAATTCGTGATACATGATTAATGACGTATCGTATATATATATATCGTATATATTAAACCTGCTTCTTATAAAGACAACTGCTCACTTGTTGAAAACCCAGTTTCCTATAATGGCAAAATTTCACTTGTATAAACCAGTTTTCATAATCGACGAATCCTGAATAGTGTAAAAACCGATTTTCTCTGATCTCAAATCTTGACATTATGAAACCGGTTTCCTCTCTATATTGCAGCGGACTATGATTGGGTTGTTTTACCACTGAGAGGCATTTTTTTGCAGACAATGGGCTGAATGGCCAGGTCATAAGGACCCTGTGGTCTCAGAAAAGGTTAGGGTAGGGGACCCACTGCAACAGCGGCTGGGAGACAGAGGGTAGACTTCCGTCAAGGCCATCCAGCGTGTTCCTTTAACGTTCACAGAGTATGGCTCTCCCGCAAACGGGGTCACGGCTTAACGTACCATCTGAAGGACGGCGGACTTTCAAAGCCCATCGGTGTCCACTACTGAAAGAGGACCGGACGAGAAGTTTTGTGGAGATAAATATCAATGCTGTCCCAACTGGAACTCGAACCTGGGAACTGCATATTACGCGCCTGGGGCGCTACCGACTGAGATAGCCCCGCCCCGCGGCCTATGAACGTGCAACAATGAAATCTAGACCACTAGGCCACTGACACGTATGCTGCTTACTACGAGATATTGCACAGAGGGTAAATTGCGTCATAAATGTATTGGAACACGATTGATTTCGAAGCAGAAGAAGAAAATAGCGTGTAAAGGAATTGTCTTTTTTTCCCCTTGATGTGTGCTCGGAAGTGATAAAAGAATTGTCAATTTAAAGTGGTAAAGAAGTTTTCTTTGGTAGCAAAAATAACTGTTCATCTACATCAGTTTAGAGAGCGTCCTTCCTTTCATTTCTGCTGTATAACTAGTGGTGAGGGGCGGGGTGGCTCAGTCGGTAGCGCGCCAGGCTCGTAATCTGTAGTTCCCAGGTTCGAGTCCCAGCTGGTTCAGCGTTGAAATTTATCTCCGCAAAATTCCCCGCCCTGCCCACGGTCAGTAGGGGACACCGATGGGCTTGGAAAGGCCGCCGTCCGTCGGATGGGACGTTAAGCAGTGGCCCCGTGTGCGGGAGAGCCATACCCTGTGCTCGTTAAAGAACACGCTGGATGGCCTTGACGGGAGGCTACCATCTGTCTCGCAACAGCTGTTCCAGTGGGTCCCCTCCCCCAACCTTCTCTGAGCCTTCGGGGTCCATGTGACCTGGCCATTTAGCCCATGGTGTGCAAAAAAGTGCCGCTCAGAGGTAAAACAACTCAACCCAACTAGTGGTAAGGTATCTGGTAAACATTCCACCATTGATTTGTGAATCGGTATTTAAAATGTTATTGGCTTATCAGTTAGTATAGCAATTATAATCATCAGGATCTTTCAGTATAGATGATGAATAGTATTTCAATTTGTTTATAATTCACGCTTGGTTGTCAAACATTCAAATGCAACTAAAAATCTGTAAAAATATTATATACAGGGTGAATCTGAAAAAGTGGGCGAAACTTTACGGGGTGGTAGAACGCAGCTATACGAGCAATATTCGTCATAGAATGTATGGTCGGAACGCAAACGGCGAGCCGCTAGGTGGCGTTGGAAATGGTATAAAAGGGTCGGTCCTCGCACCCAACGGCATTTCTACCGTGGATTGCCGAGAGGATGGCTGGTTATACTAACCACGAAATGGCGGATATGCACTTTGTGTACGGTGCGGCGGACGGGAATGCAAGTCTCTCCTTCTTCAAGCCTCTCTTTCTTGTGTTCATTCTTTAAATGTGACAGTGGAAAACTACCTTTTAACTTCTCACCTCTTGCGTTCCGACCATACATTCTATGACGAATATTGCTCGCATAGCTGCGTTCTACCACCACGTAAAGCTTTGCCCACTTTTTCAGATTCACCCTGTATATGAATAAAAAAGTGAACATTTTGCGACTTCTGTTATTAATAACACATTTATAACGATCACTGTTTCAACATCCGAATATAATTTTATGCACAGGGATAGAAAAAGTAATGTCAACTCACCAAGCTCACAGAACTGACCCTTATAACCAGGACCACATTCACAAGTGCCATCCGTACATTTTCCATGTCCATTGCAGTCAGGCAGTTCACACTCCGTTGATGGCACATTGCACTCTGCACCTTTCCATCCTTGCTCACAGCGGCAGGATCCATGGATGTATCTGCCATGGCCATTACACAGCACCGGACACACACCTAGAAAGGTCAGAGGTTAGATGAATAATCATCTGGTGATTTAAAGGGGCGTAGTTGCAGAAAAGAGAAACTTAACTTCTTCTGGTGGCAACTGGGGAGACTATGAGACTGCGCAATTGATGATTTTATAGTTCTCATGAATCATAGGTCTGTGACATCTCACTCAATCATCTGATATGATCTATGAAAATTGAAAGCCGCCGTCCGTCGGATGGGACGTTAAGCCGTGACCCCGTGTGTGGGAGAGCCATACCCTGTGCATGTTAAAGAACACGCTGGATGGCCTTGATGGGAGGCTACCATATGTCTACCAACGGCTGTTCCAGTGGATCCCCTCCCCCAACCTTCTCTGAGTCTTCGGGGTCCTTGTGACCTGGTCATTTAGCCCATGATGTGCAAAAAAGTGCCGCTCAGAGGCAAAACAACCCAACCCTATGAAAATTGTTTAAGTGTCAGCTGCTGAATCTCATTGGAATGGGAGCGGCGCGAGAGCTAAGTCAGTAGAGGGTTATATTCGTAATCTGCAGTTCCCAGGTTCGAGTTTTAAAGTGTGCCAGAATTGATATTTATCACCGTTATCTTTCACGTTGTCCTCGGCGAGGAATAGGACACCGAAGGACTTGGAAAACCTACCGTTTGTCGGATGGGGTGTTAAGTCGCGTGCCGTGTGCAGGGGTTTGGGTTGTGCTACTTTATTTTTGAGCGGCACTTGTTTGCACACAATAGTCGAAATGGCCAGGTTACAATGATTCTGAGAGCTCAGAGTACGTTGGGGGAAGGGGACCCATTGAATAGTTGTTAGGAGACATAGTAGTCTCTCGTCAAAGCCATCCAGCGTTTTTTTTTAACGTGCACAGGGTATGGCTCTCCTGTACAAGACGCCACGGTTTAACCTCCCATCCAACGGAACGCGTCTTTCCAAGCCATCGATCCCAGCTGGGTCAGCGTTGAGATTTATATCCGCAAAATTCCCTGCCCTGCCCACGGTCAGTAGGGGACACCGATGGGCTTGGAAAGGCCGCCGTCCGTCGGATGGGATGTTAAGCCGTGACGCCGTGGGCGGGAGAGCCATACCCTGTGCACGTTAAAGAACACGCTGGATGGCCTTGACGGGAGGCTACATCTGTCTCCCAACAGCTGTTCCAGTGAGTCTGCTCCCCCAAACTTCTCTGAGCCTTCGGGGTCCATGTGACCTGGTCATTTAGCCCATAGTGTGCTTTTTTGCACCGTGTCGCTCAAAGATAAAACAACCTAACCCAACCCAAGCCATCGACATCCCCTACTGACTGAGGGCAAGGATAAATCTGAAAGCTGGCCCAGATTGGACTCGAAACTGGGAACTGCAGATTATGAGCCTGGCGCTCTGCCGACTGAGCCATCCTCTCTCCCTTGTGTAAGGGAGACATATCCTGCGGCGTTAAAGAACACGCTGAATGGCCTTGACTAGAGACTTCATCTGTCTCCTGACAGCTGTCCAGTGGGTCTCCGCCCCTCAATCTTCTCTTGAACTTTGGGTCGTTGTGACCTGTTCGTTTATCCCACTATGTGCAAAAAAAAATTAAACGGGCAAATAACAAACAAATTGTGCTAGCTTTGAGATTTATTTCGGTTAACCTCTACAATTCTGCAATCAACCACAGTGTTCGGATATTTTTTTGAGCGACTGTACTCTATCAGAAAGGGTGGTACCAATGGACTTGGGTGCCATTCTTCCAACGGGACGTTATGCCATGGCACATCAATGAACACGCTAGAGGTCCTCGATGCTTAGGTACAGTCGCTCAAAAAAGTATCCGAACACTACGGTTGATTACAGAATTCAAAAAAATATCTGACAACTTTTTTTAGAAAATAGTGATCTGGCAACCTTCGTGTCACGTGACACGAAGGTTGCCAGATCACTGTTTTCTAAAAAAGTTGCCAGATATTTTTTTTGAATTCTGTAATCAACCGTAGTGTTCGGATACTTTTTTGACCGTCTGTACCATCTATCTCCTAACAAGTGTCCTATGGGTACAGTTTTCCCCAATCTTCTCTAAGCCCTTGGGGTCTTTGTGACCTGTTCATTTACCTTATTTTGTGCAAAAATTGCCACTAAGAGGTATAATAATCCTAACCAACCCAGCTCTCATAATTTTCCCAAAGTCTCCTCAGCTGCCACTGAAATCATTGATGTCACCTGATAATTTTTGAATTTATGCCTAAAAATTAAAAAAGCGATAAAAACAATCCTAAAAGAGTATGAATAAAAAAAACGTAATTGATTGTTTTTAAAATATATTGCTAACAGATGAAAAAAAAACGCTAATTGCACTAAAGACTTTTATTTGTTATTGCATATAAAATTTATTAATTATAACCAAACCGTAGAAATAGGGAAAACATAGGGAAAGGCAAGACTAAAAACTGTTTTCCATCCGTGTCAGATATTTTAATTATCTAGCACCACATCAAAATTTATTTCCAACAACAACAATAGTGGCGACACAACATTGTGACAGAATATTTTTTTTGGAAAAGAAGTTACTCTCCTACATAGGCAACCCAGAAGCTCTATTAGGATTGTGCTGGTAAGCTGGCTCGGTTAATAATTAGGTATGCTAATCATTAGACTATTTATGGGATAAAATAGTTAGGACTAAAAATATTAGTAACAAAAGGAAATTGTAACAGTTGCAATAACAACAAGACAACAGCATCAATAACCAAACCAATACCATCAGCATCAGCGGTAAAAACACACATAGACAGAACGGAAAACTACAAAAGTACAGAAAATAAGTAACCACCGTAAGTATTTTAAGTAAAAAATGCTTCATTTATGTTGTGACCAGAATATGGGAAAATCAGGTAAGCTGTTGACTTAGACTCCGGATTCTCCTAACTTAGGTTACAAGCTACTTATCATCATCATCATCCTCAAGCAGCCATGGGCTATGGAAATCAAAGATTGTGCAATTTAGTTCTCCAAACATCTCTCCTGAGCTATATCTGCTGCATCTACTTGGGGTAGTGAATATTTATATTTGTATAAAATCTTAATTATCAATAATTATTTTTGCGAAGTTCAAATTATTGCTACAATTGTAAGACATCAAAATTATTGTTACATTCTCAGGATATTGAAATTATTTGCAATAATTATTGTCATACATGTATGAAATCTAAATTATTGACAATTAATATCGTTAGTTTGGCATGAAATCGAAATTAATTGTAAACTTAACAGCAATAAAAATGTTATTGCAATTGAAATAACTTGCAAAATAAGTATTGTTAGCTTTGAAATACGTGGATTTTATAGCTACAGTTGTATGAAATCGAAATTATTGAAAATAATAATTGTTACGTTTGCGTGAGATCGAAATTATTTTCAATAATTATTATTGCATTTGCGTGAGATCGAAATTATTTACAATGATTATTGTTTGTTTGCCCGAGATCGAAATTTTTGACAATAATTTTTGTTACATTCGCGTGAGATCGAAATTATTGACAATAATTATTGCTGCATTCGCGTGAGATCGAAATTATTGGAAAATTATTATTATTTCATCTGTAAACGATAGAAATTATGAAAAATATTTTTGCAAGAACAAAATCAAAACATTTTAACTATAGTTACGTTTGTGTTGAGTTATTTTACCTCTGAGCGGCACTTTTTGTACACAATGGACTAAATGGCAAGGTCATAACGACCCCGAAGCCTCAGGGAAAGCCGGAGGAAGGGGATCTTCTGGATAGCTGTTAAGAGACAGATAGAAGCCTCCCGTCAAGGCCATCCAGCGTGTTCTGAGGGCATGGCTTTACAGCACATGAAGGCTAATCGGACGTCGGCCTTTCCTAACCCATAGGTTTATTTTTGGATGACTTTATGTGAATAAGTATTATATTCATTATATGAATAAGTATTAAACTCCCATGCTAAGATGGGGCGGGGGTGGCTCAGTCGGTAGCGCGCCAGGCTCGTAATCTGTAGTTCCCAGGTTCGAGTCCTAGCTGGGTCAGCGTTGAGATTTATCTCCCCAAAATTCCTCGCCCTGCCCACGGTCAGTAGGGGACACCGATAGGCTTGGAAAGGCCGCCGTCCGTCGGACGGGACGTTAAGCCGTGGCCCCCATGTGCGGGAGAGCCATACCCTGTGCACGTTAAAGAACACGCTGGATGGCCTTGACGGGAGGCTACCATCTGTCTCCCAACAGCTGTTCCAGTGGGTCCCCTCCCCCAACCTTCTCTGAGCCTTCGGGGTCCATGTGACCTGGCCATTTAGCCCATGGTGTGCAAAAAAGTGCCGCTCAGAGGTAAAACAACCCAACAACCGATGCTAAGATGTGGAAGTTATTGTAAATGATTACATTTCGTATTTGTAGAATAAGTTCTAAATTACTGATGATTACTTCAGTTCAGAAAGCAGTTATAAATTATTGAACTCCTCCGTGTGAAACTCCCATGCTAAAATGTTTGAGCATGCATTTTTTTTGGTGAAGAGAACATTTCACTCGACAGTATCGACAGAAGAACTGAAGGCTGTCATATAAGAATAAATTGTGTTTTTTGTGTTTGGAATATTGACTGTTGACGCCATTGCCTGATTCGAAACTTATTCATGAAATATGTATTTGGAAAGAAACAACTTTTACGAACGTGGAGAGAATATTTTATGAACTGTCTGAAAACGAAATTCCCCCTTTTTGTATAAAAAGCCAACTTGCACTCTAATAAAAACTTTCTTTCGATACTCCATCAACAGATATTCTTATCTTTAAATTCGGAGCTACTGTAGACCACTCCCAAAATTCATACTAATTTAGTTTCCTTATATATGCAGAAAGTTTTCAGTAGTATTAAAAAAAAATCTCATTAGCATTCTAGCCGCGTTTTTTCCCAAATTCAATGACATATTTATTTATTCACATTGATTGTTATTTTTTTGCACGTAAAAAATGCAATAAATAGAACTTATTGCTGAAATTATATTTTGGCTTTACTGCTTTCTTTCATATAAATTTCATATTTAAAAAAGTTCTGGTAGGTAAAAAGAAATATATTCCCCCCCAATATAGAGCAAGATAATTTCTAACTCAAGAATAAATATAAGAAAAACAACTAACAATGGAGCTAACTTTAATGACCTATAGCAAAACAGAATTGAAATATGTACGAAAGGCATTTGTAATAGCAATGCAAGTCGGCATTATCACTATCACACCTTTCCCAAATTCAGTAATAAGGAAATGTCCCGATATAGCGAAATGATGCTGCACTGTGTCGATGAGTTGAATTCGCAACGTATTCTTCAGCAGTGAAAGCTGCAAGGCAACTGCAATTTGCATGAAAAAAGATTTAGAATTTCATATCCACTCAGAATATGTATTTTTCCACATTTTTTTCTCTCTCTCTTATTATCGCCAAGCCGAGATGAAAGTTATTGTGAATTCCAAACTCCGTAAGGTCAGAATTAGATTTATAATGATTGAATTCTGCTTGTATAATAAATAACACTAAATACATATATTCGTGGATTTGTAGGAAGGGAACAGAAAACTATCTTCTTGAATTTATTGCACGATTCAAGCATGCTCTGCTCTGGATGTTAGTAACTGCCTTTCGAGACGAGGATTTGCGAGCGAATAAATTAAACTTTTTTACTGCTGCATAAAACATTATAGAAGGATAATTCTATACATCGCTGCGCAAAAAATTACGAAATGAAATATTTAAATGGAATTTCTTCTTGATTGTAAGCGAACGGTTTGGTTCGAAGTGTGTGACGAATAATTACATTTAATATTTATGTTGGGCGTAAATGCTTTATTGTGTATGCCCTTTTAACTTGCAAGTACTAAGCTACTATTTGCAATTTCGTCAGAAATTACATCTCTTTTTCTTAATAGGAATGTTTGAGCAAGTTTTAGGTTTTCTGTTAGAGTTAACACTTTAGCTAATAACTTGAGAAATACGTATCTCATCTGGCGAATGATTACTTTCAAAGAGAATGAAGTTTTTCATTTTCTAAGTTTTGCATTATTTAAAAATTGATATTCGAAGTAATGGATGATTAGGAAAATGCAAATAGTAATACTGTATTAGAATTTATACAACTTGAAATTTTTTTTCTTATTTATCCCTTAAAAGGAAGATGATTATTATGAACACTAAAAATATTTTGTACAAAAATTTCCTCTGGGGTGGGGGTTGCTCAGTCGATAGCGCTCCCGGCTGGAATCTGCAGTTCCCAGGTTCGAGTCCAACTAGACCACCGTTGAGATTTAGCTCCGCAAAACTCTCCACCCTGCCCTCGGAGTGCCAAGCCCACCAATGGGTTTGGAAAGATCACCGTCCGAAATGGAACTTAAACCGTGGTCCCGTGTGCGGGAGAGCCATACCCTGTGCACGTCAAAGAAAAAACTGGATGACCTTGATGGGAGACTACTATATGTTTTGTAACAGCTGTCCAGCGGATTCCCTCTCCTCAGGGGCGGGGGTGGCTCAGTCGGTAGCGCGCCAGGCTCGTAATCTGTAGTTCCCAGGTTCGAGTCCCAGATGGGTCAGCGTTTCCCACCCTGCCCACGGTCAGTAGGGGACACCGATAGGCTTGGAAAGGCCGCCGTCCGTCGGACGGGACGTTAAGCCGTGGCCCCGTGTGCGGGAGAGCCATACCCTGTGCACGTTAAAGAACACGCTGTATGGCCTTGACGGGGGGCTACAATCTGTCTCCCAACAGCTGTTCCAGTGGGTCCCCTCCCCCAACCTTCTCTGAGCCTTCGGGGTCCATGTGACCTGGCCATTTAGCCCATGGTGTGCAAAAAAAGTGCCGCTCAGAGGTAAAACAACCCAACCCTCTCCTCAACCTTCTGTGAGCTCTCGAGGTCTTTTGTGACTTGACCATTTAGCCCATGGTGTGCAAAAAAGTGCAGCTCAGAGGTAAAATAACCCAACCCTTTCCTGTTTTTCAAAAAAAATTTTTTTTCAGTTGAAGAAGAAGCTTTAGTCATTTTACTAGTTTTTTTTCCCTTAACGTGTTAATTAGTGGCATCATTCACTTCTTTTGACAGGGAAGGGATTTTGCACAGTTGGTAATGAGCCAGGTTCAAATCCCAACTGTGTTACTATTGGGATTTTCTCTGCTAACCCCGCTCTGCCCTCGGCGAGAAAGGGGATCCCATCCGTCGGATGGGACAGTCCTGGTCTCATCTGCAGGATATCCGTACTTTGGGCATGTCAAAGAGCGCTGTGATGGCTTGACGAATGGCTACTGCCTGTTTCCAAACAGCCATCCAGCAGACTCCCTTCTGAAACCAAAGTTCAAGTCCCAACTTCACCTGCTTTGAGAATATTCTCCACTAACCCCCGTTCTTCCATTCCCCGTTCTCCCATTGGTGAGAAAACGTATTAAATCATCAAAGAGGACATCGATCAATACCTCTTATAACAGAAAGTCAGACGACCAAATTTAGGGGGCGGGGGTGGCTCATTCGGTAGCTCGCCAGGCTCGTAATCTATAGTTCCCAGGTTCGAGTTCCAGCTGGGTCAGCGTTGAGAATTATCTCCGCAAAATTCCCCGCCCTGCCCACGGTCAGTAGGGGACACCGATGGGCTTGGAAAGGCCGCCGTCCGTCGGATGGGACGTTAAGCTGTGGCCCCGTGTGCGGGAGAGCCATACCTGTGCACGTTAAAGAACACACTGGATGGCCTTGACGGGAGGCTACCATATGTCTCCCAACAGCTGTTCCAGTGGGTCCCCTCCCCCAACCTTCTCTGAGCCTTCGGGGTCCTGGTGACCTGGCCATTTAGCCCATGGTGGGCAAAAAAGTGCCGCTCAGAGGTCACAACCCAAATCCTTTAAAAATTGCAAAATTAATTTAAAAATATATTTTCCTTTTATCAAATTTTGGTGTCCCAGTAGATCTCTGAATGTAAATTCCTTAATCCCAATTTCTTCTAGTGAGTGAAACATTTTCTCTCTTTGTGTATCAAATTCACTGCAATTAGCAACACATGAGGGACTGTTTTTTTTTTGTTTTACATGTATCACAGGCAAGTGACTCAGCTCACCTGTAGGTTGTTCAAATGAACTTTAGAGACAATAATTTAGACTTTGAAAATTTAAAATGCGTCAGAAGGATTTACCTCAGAAATTAATTAAACCTTAAAAAAACAAATATTGTTTCGAACCATTTAATAAAATAAGCATTTTAAAAGTTTGCGTAATGATTGTTTCAATATTAGACAATCATTAATGATATTTATGAAAATAATTTATTGCTAAATATTCCAGCTTTCGTGCCTCTTTAAATACTGAACGAATATTGTTGAAAACTGAGATTAGAATGGATTTGATTATATATTTAATTTATCATCAGTTACATTTTCCCATTAAATGCATAATTTAGAAGTTATAGAGTTTCGAAGTTAGATTCCCATTGGCATAACATGGAAATTCTATTTTGTAGGGCAATTTTGGTTGGGGTTTGGGGAGCTCTTTTGGTATGTTGACTAACTGTTACTTGAAGTAATTAAAACTCATTATATATCATATAGCCGTCCAATGGCCGAGTGGTTAACGCGCTTGGCTACTGACCTGGGTTCGAGCCCCGGGTAAGGTATGGATGTATGTGTCGTTTTTCTGCTGAGGTCCTGCCATCCTCTCAGATCTTCTACTGTGGCATATAAACTGACAGGTTCCTGTCAGACCTCTGTGGCAAGCAGCTCCTTGAGGGGATATTTATTGTTATTTTTTTTATATATCATATATGCCCCACTTTAGTAACAGAGGGAAGTTTTTTTTACCTCTGAGCGACTCCCTGGGCAGCCGTTAGGAGACATTAAAGCCTCCCATCAAGGCTATATAGCATGTTCTTTAATATGCACTGGATATATCTTTCCTGCACACGGGGCCACGACTTAATGCTCCATCCGACGGTGGCGGCCTTTCTGTGCCCATTGGTATCTCCTTTCTGACCTAAGTCAGTTTATCAATACCTATCCAACCCAAAAAGGATTTTTAATTTATCTCTAAAAACAATTATTTCTTAAAACAAATAAATTGCATCTCCCCTAAGGGTAAGGATTAAAAATCATCAATTGAGTTTTAAACACTTAGAATAGCCCTGGGGAAATTACAGCCAGCCATTTTTTTTTGTATGGCCCCAGAGCTACTGATGACAAATTAATTTTGCGAAAGAGAAAAAGAACGTATATAGGACAAGAAGTCCAACGTTGGCAAAGCAAATTCTCATCAAAATAATTAATTTGTATAAAATTATATGACTTATGTTTCTTTTTTCCTACAGTGGTTATGCATACGTTATTGATTATATATTTCTTTGATGGTCCATCATTCCATTTCAATTTCCTATGAGGCCCTCCATTTCAGTTTCGTGTGTGCGACCCTTCCGCTAAAATTTCTGTCCAGGCATGGTAGAACCTACCAAAACAGAGAATTCCTATGATATATCAACGAGAATCCAATTTTGGAGCTCTCCGTGGCTGAGTGGTTAGCACGCTTGGCTACTGATCTAAGGGACCTGGGTTCAAGCCCCGGTATTAGGCATCGATGTGTGTGTGTCGTTTTTCTGCTGAGGTCCTGCCATCCTCTCAGATCTCCTACTGTGGCATATAAACTGACAGGCTCCTGTCAGACCTCTGTGGCAAGATCTCCTACTGTGGCATATAAACTGACAGGCTCCTGTCAGACCTCTGTGGCAAGCAGCTGTTTGAGGGGGTATTTATTTTTTTTATAACATATATAAAGTCCCGTAATTTGATTAATGATTGGGATTTATACGTAATGCTGTTTTTATTTTTTTTATTTCTGTCGTTCTGTTGACGTTCATGCCTGTGTTGCTGCTGTTTACATTGATGTGGCTTCATGATTTTGCTCAAGGATTTTTGCAGCCAGGATATGTTTAGTATGCTGGCTGTACAGTCGCTCAAAAAAGTATCCGAACGCTATGGTTGATTACAGAATTCAGAAAAAATATCTGGCACCGATTTTTTTTAGAAATTAGTGATCTGGCAACCTTCGTGTCACGTGACACGAAGGTTGCCAGATCACTAATTGAAGGTCACGTTTGTCACGTGACACGAAGGTTGCCAGATCACTAATTTCTAAAAAAAATCGGTGCCAGATATTTTTTCTGAATTCTGTAATCAACCATAGCGTTCGGATACTTTTTTGAGCGACTGTACATTTAAGTTGAGTTTTCGACTGTGCTAGGTGGGGTGTGTTGAGCATATAATCTCTAAGAAATATATGTCATGTACAAAAATAGAAATAGTTGCTGCAATGATGAAATAATACTTCCCCCACACCCTGGAAATTGCTACTAGACAGAGGAAAAACAAGTACGTAAAAACCTTAAGACACACCGACTGGTCCGCGTCTCAGCATTACCTACAGTCTACTGCACACACGATCCCTTTAAATACAGCTGATATAGAAATCTTTGCTTATCATCAACGGCAAACATTCTGAAGAAGGTATCGTCGATGCCGAAACATGCTGAAATATTTCACGTTTTATTTGGTTTTAAAAGTTTTTAATATTTAAAAGATAATTTCTACAGAACAGTTTTAACGTGTGGATATCACTTTTGGTTGGAAAATGAAAATTGATTGAACTCTGAATAGATAACGGTACACACAGAAGTCAACTTTTCAATAAGACCTGACATCCTATACAAAGTTTTGAATACTCACAGAAATCTTAAGGATTTTTAGACTGAGATGAATTTTATTGTAAACAATTATAAAGTACAATTTTAGTTTTATACAACTTATACATTGTGACTCAAAAAATCAATAAACTACCACTATTAGTTTTGATTAAAATTTTTCATAAATTTTACGTTTGGTCTAAACTTTCAGAGTTTGAGGACTCCTTATCTAAACCTTCTAGTATGTATCCTCTGTGATACCTTAAATAAAAGTCAACAATAAAATATTTCCTAAAGTACAAAATTTGCCTGTGCTTATATTTGTATATCTCTAAATACATTATGTATTGTGCTTATATCCGTACATGCTTATGTACGGACTCCTGCATAAATAAATTTAATTACTAAATATCTTCTTAATTTTCTGAGTGAGGGCCAAAGGGGAGGAGGAGAGTCCTTCTAGGCCCAATTTTAAACAGAAAATTTGTCCTTTAAAATTTCAAACCAGTCGGATTTGTCTTGGGTTTCTTCCTTCTTTTGAAGGACTTTTTATTTTCTCCAAAACATTTTCTTTTTTTGTACGATTTCTTTTCTTTGCTTCTTTTGAAGGGCTTTTCAAGCTAGTTTCTCCTAAAATGCTTATCTGAGAAATTTACTGAACTTCGAATCTGCCCTATTGCCATAACATAGTGTTGTTCCTAATAAAGCGGTCACTGAAGATTTTCTCCACGAAATTTTGGAATAAAAAATATACTTTTACTCTTTTGGATTATAAGAATGCCATTTACAAAAATATATGTTCAAGTACTGAATCTGTTCGAGTCCCAATAACACCGAATATTATTGTTTCAGCCTGCTACCACTTTTTTAGTTAACGATAATATTTTACTTTATAAAGAAAGAACCAACTAATTAATCATGCTACATTATTTGTTAGTTAGAAATAATTTCACAATGGTCATTCCACCAAAGAAGGCATTTTTACCTCTCCCGAAGTACATTTTTGCATCGCCTTAAATAAAATTCTAAGGTGTTTCAAGGAGAGAAGAAACCGTGAATTAATATTAATGACGAAGATTTGCAATTTCCTTTGTTCTATTAAAAAACTCCGTATTAAAAATATAATTAGCATTATTCATCAGTAGGAAAGAATAAATTTAATATTTATCTAATATTTGAATTGACATATATTTATGAAGTGTTAATTAATGTTTTTAATAGTCAATTTTTTTGCGACTACAAACATCATAAATGTTACTTTTGTCACCAATTAAATTTGAAAAACCTAAAGTATCCTCAAAATTTGTCTCCCTCAAGTATTGAAATATGTATAATTTTTTGTTAACAGAAAATATTTACATGTGACACACCTGTTTACCTCTGAGAAAGATTCACACAATTGACCAAAGGCCAAGTTGGGTTGGGTTGTCTCTGAGCGACACTTTTTTTCACACAACTGGCAAAATTGCCAGGTCACAAGGACCCTGTAGGCTCAGAGAAAATCGAGAGAGGGGACCCACTGGAACAGCTGTTGGAAGACAGATGGTAGACTCCCGTCAAGACCATCCAGCTTGTTCTTTAAAGTGCACAGGCTATGGCTCTCTCGCACACGGGGCCACGGCTTTACGTCCCATCCGACAGACGGCGTTCTTTCCAAGCCCATTGGTGTCCCCTACTGACCGTGGGCAGGGCGAGGAGTCTGAACGCTGACCCAGTAGGGATTCGAACCTGGGAATTGCAGATTACGAACCTGGTGCGCTACCAACTGAGCCACCCCCGCCCCTAAATGAGCAGGTCAAAAGGACCCTAAATCTACAGAGCTAAGCGTATACAGGGAAGAGTATCCTCTAAACATCTCTTGATGAACATTGAAAGGGAGAGATGATTGAAAGGGAGAGATGGAAGCCTTCAATGAAGACTAAGTTCGTTAACACAACCTTCTGCCCACCAGAGCAACGGCTTAATGCACCACCAGAGCAACGGCTTTTTTTTTTAATCAAGCATATCAGTGTCTGCTTTCTATCTGAGGGCAGAGTTGGAAAAAAAAACTCAACGCGAGCTGAGTCAAACCTACGACGATAATTAAGTTGATAACAACTATTTTAGTGACGCTTAAATGTAGGAAAAATTTATATATATTCAATTTTAATATTATTCCAAGTTGCTTTGGAATATATCTAACAAAAAAGTTATAACAATAAATATTGTTGCGAATTTTAAAATGGATATACACTGGGCGTGAGTACTAATAACTATATTTTCAAACCAATTACAATACAATGCAAATTGCTACAAAAATATAGATGAAGTATCTTATAAACAAATTAACTATTATCATACATAAGTCATTAACCTTTTTGTACAGAGCATACAATATCAGCTCTGTCTGTTGTACTAAAATACTACCTCTTCACTTTTTTTACCATGTCACTTGAATACCTTCAGACGTAAACAAACTCTCGGTCCTGTGCTAGTTCACTAAACTTTTGTTACTAACAACAGAAAACAAACACCCGCGCACACACTAATAAATATACTAATTATTTTCACTTAACGCGCACTGAATCCGGTCATCTGAACGTCCTTTCAGATCTCACAATTTTAACACACTGCTATCTTTTTCATTCTTCCGATTCGTTCTAAGTTCCAATTCGTTGGCTAAATTGAATCTCACGTAGAAGCACACACGAGTGTTCAAGTCACGTTAAGTCATGAAGTCACTCGTGCTCGTTCATCTGTCGTAACAATATATTACTTTTACAGCAATAGAACAAAATAAAAAGTATCAAAACTTTTAGATAAATACATATTTAATTATTATTATGTCAATTATTGTTATTATATATTGTTTTATTTATTTGTTAGATATATACTGAACATTCTGTAATAATATAACGTGAAATATATGAGAGAGCAAAAATTACGTCTCCGTTAGTGACGTCATCAAAATTCTCCAACGGCCTTAATTATGAAGGTAGCATTGACCTAGCATGGTCTCGAACCTGATTTCACCAGGTTACGAATTTGATATGCCAATCGAGTAAGCAACCACCGGTTAATACGCAATGATCTTTAAACTAAAACCATGTAAACATTTCTTTTAGTCTCTTTCCACAAATCAATTCATAAATAAATAATTTCTCATTTTAAATTTTTTTTGTATTTTTAATAAAGAAATAAAAATGATGCTTCACTGGAAACTTTACCATTGCGTTCGCAAAACCTTTCACGAAAAGTTAAAAAATTAAAAAAAATAAATCTTCGAATTCACTTTTAACGTCCAAAATTCTTTCCCTGAGTGATACTTCAAGAATGTCGCAGGGAAAATGCTACTTAGCCGTGTGTCGACATCCTAAAGTAAAAAGAACTTTTTTCATAACGAACGGTGCAGTTATTAGCCATTCTTTGTGTCTTGGTGGAACACTGGGTAGGGTTGTTTTACCTCTGAGCGGCACTTTTTTGCACACCATGGGCTAAATTGCCAGGTCACAAGGACCCCGAAGGCTCAGGGAAGGTTGGGGGAGGGGACCCACTGGAACAGCTGTTGGGAGACAGATGGTAGCCTCCCGTCAAGGCCATCCACAGTGTTCTTTAACGTGCACAGGGTATGGCTCTCCCGCACACGGAGCCACGGTTTAACGTCCCATCCGACGGACGGCGGCCTTTCCAAGCCCATCGGTGTCCCCTACTGACCGTGGGCAGGGCGGGGAATTTTGCGGAGATAAATCTCAACGCTGACCCAGCTGGGACTCGAACCTGGGAACTACAGATTACGAGCTTAGCGCGCTACCGACTGAGCCACCCCCGCCCTCGCCCCGGTGGAACACTGAGTGGTGTTTTCGTTTTCCCAAGTGATTTGGAATAGGGATGTTATCCAGTGGCCTTAATATATTACTTTTACAGCAATAGAAGTTTTCTCCTAAATAAAATATATTTATAGATAAACATTAGTATAAAACAATTAGCACAGAGTCCACCAGTAGTAATATTAGAATAAAAAAAATAAGTTTATCTATCAGGACTACTAGATAAATACTTATATTTTTTAAGATATAAGTTTAGTTGGCATCTGAGCATTTTTTGATTATGTGAAATATTGAAAAACAGCAAAATATATTCTCAAAGAAAAGACTTAAAGAAATAATTCTTCAAAAAAGGAATTTAGATGTATTTTAAAACTTTTAAGAATTTTTAAAAGTGCATATTACTAGAAAGATCAGCGCTAAATAGTAATTTTTATAGTATATTTAATTTAATCTTTGTTGAAGGATACAGAAGATAGAATATTTTACATTTTGGAAGCTTTTTAAGAAAAGCGAAAGATTGCTGATTGTATTGACCATAAATGGTATGCTATAATAAATGTTAATTTTATACTTTCTTTTGCTTATTTTAGTACTGGTTGTTTAAAACATTTTACAATGGGTGTGGCTTTTGTTTTTACCATGTGCTGATTGTAAGAAACGAAACAGATATTCTAAATGTAATTTAATTAGTAAGAGTAATTAAATTATTCAACGGCAATATATTAATACTCACGAAATAGTAAGCTGAATTTTTTTTTTTGCCATGAATTAAAACTATTATTAGAATGAATGAAACCTACATCTTTTAGTGACATGTCAGGTATGCTAACCACTGTACCATCAACGGCTAATTTTTTTCCGTTAGCTAATGAGACGTAAAATTTCACGCATTTTTCATTTGATTCATTCGCGGCGCCATCTATGTCGGGAAACGGACAACTAAGTTACCTGATATGATTACTGTATGTTTCTCGACATAGATGGTGCCACTAGCGAATCAAATAAAACTGCAGGAAACTTTATAAGTCAATGACATTTCTTTACTTGTTTGACATATAGAGTTGTTACGATCTATGGAATATCATTTTGAACAATGTATATAAAATATGAAACATAGTTTTATTGCGAAATATCGTGTGTATATGTATATACACATACATAAAATATTACATAGATAATTCTTTAAAGTCATCGTTAATATTAGTTTATATAAACTTTACACATTTAAAAGCTATTCCATTTTAGGCCAGTTTTGTTTTGTAGATGGGTTTTATTTGTCTCTACAGTATAGCAAAAAGAGTTCAGAGATTTAATAAGAAAAGGGAATACTTACTATCTGCACAATCAGGACCAATGTACCCAGGGAAACAATGGCACTTTCCCAAGTGACAGTTGCCATGGTCATGACAATCATTTGGGCAAGTGATGGGAATGTCTCCTAGGAGAAAAAGGAACGTTCAGAGAAAAATGTAACAGCTTCTAGCTTTGTTTCTATATATAACGATTATACTGAAACTGAAAAGTGTTTTTGAATTCAGGTAGGGACAAAACTGAAACAAAGAGCAAACATACAGGATTAACGATAGAAATTACCAACTGCTACGAGCATTGTAGAGTGTTTTTTTTTCACTTATATGTATAAAGAGAAAGCTATATCAAAAAATTAATTTTTAAAATTCAACTGGTAGCTATTAATTTAAAAAAATTAGCAATAAATTTTAAAATATTGTAATTTTTAACATACACATAATAAAGAAATTTTTAGATTTTATATGGTTTAAAAATAAGAGAATTTTCGTTAGAATTTTAATTATTAGACAATAAATATAAATTATTAGATTATAAATATATTATTAGACAATTAATATATTAGAAATAATAATAATAATAACAACAACATATTTTGGTTTATTTTCAGGATTAATTATATGGTACAGGCAATGTAAATATACAATCCTTGGCATTTCTAGAATAACCGAAAATGTCAGGCAAAGTGTGGAATATTTGCTGCTTCGTACTTTATCTAGTTATGTTGTACAATAATAGTACGGCTATCAGTAATATGTTAAAGACAAACTTCACAATCCAGTTTTTATTATGTTGGGTTCGGTTGTTCTACTTCCGAGCGGCACTTTTTTTGCACACAGTCGGCCACAAGCCAACACCCTCCTCTAACAGAAAGCCAGAGGACCAAATCTATGACACCAGTCTAAGTACTCCTACTAGGCGTAAAGAGCAAAAAAACTCAGTGAAGTTTAGGGAAAGGGATTTATTGGATAGCTGTCGGGGAACAGATGAAAGCCTCTTGGCAAAGCTGCTCAGAGTGCTCTTTAAAATGCAACAGGGTATGTCTCTCCTGAACGTGGGACCACGACTTAGCGTCCCTTCCGAAGGATGACTTTCTTTTCAACCCCAACGAGATGTTCCATTTATCTCCAAAGGTGGAAAAAGAGATTAGTGGAGAAACTTTCAGGAGATTTTAATGGGAACAACAGACTACGAGCCTCACAAAGGTCATTTTGATACATCAGGATTGGAGATACATTAAGCAAAAGGAACGAAGAAAGAAGAAAATTTAAATATTGCTAAAATTCTAACGAAAATCCTCATATTTTTAAACCATATAAAATCTAAAAATTTCTTTATTATGTGTATGTTAAAAATTACAATATTTTAAAATTTATTACTAATTTTTTTAAATTAATAACTACCAGTTGAATTTAAAAAAAATATTTTTTTGATATAGCTTTCTCTTTATACTTTTTTTTAAGTGAAAAAAAAAAACATTTTACAATGCTCGTAGCAGTTGGTAACAGTAGATCGCTTTCGCCTAAAGCCAAACTGTTCTTCTGGAATTAGGCTATTCTGATCAGTATGCACAATTAGGCGATTTAAGATAATTCTCTCAAAAACTTTACCTAAACATGGGAGCAAACTGATCGGTCGATAATTCTGGAGAAAGGTTGGATTTTTCCTCGGTTTTCAATATTATGAGCTCCAAGCCTATGGGGTTATCGAAGTCTAAAATAGTGCCTGATTAGCAATAACAAAAGTAAAATACATAACCCCAAAGGGGCCACAAGGTCAAAACAAACTTGCTAAAGAAGCACAACTAAAATGTAAACATGCGGGTGTCAAACACCACAATCTTAGGACGCTTGAATTGGTTTAAAACCAATGGATCATAATCAATCAAAGATCTAATTATACCATAAGGATGATCTCCCACTGCCTCGAAAATATTCTGAGCGAATATGAGTGTATATGTGGTCAGTGCTCAAGTCAGTGTAAATGGTATTGTTTTTCACAAACCGGGGAGCACTAACCACAGATCTGAGGATT
This sequence comes from Ryuthela nishihirai, assembly GCA_038380435.1. NCBI lineage: Eukaryota > Metazoa > Arthropoda > Arachnida > Araneae > Heptathelidae > Ryuthela > Ryuthela nishihirai. The sequence goes on from JAWZYU010000003.1 coordinate 116,162,067, forward strand.
TTATTTTGGAAGCTCTGAAGCCCCCTGACATTGGTGTTGGTAATGTTACCCTACACAGGTGAGGCATATGTCAAGATTAGCCGCAGAAGAGTCTTATAAAGAAATAATTTGTTTTCTGGAGGTAGTTTCGAGCTCTACTCTATCAGGGGTGCAAGTTTACAACTGATGATTTGAGCCTTTGAGAGCACGTGATCAATATGTGCATTTCAACAAAGTTTTTTTATGTAGAATGACACCAAGGTATTTTATTGTTGGTGTCCAGGATGCTTAAACTCCAAAACGTTTAGGAGAATCAGGATTAACAATCTTCTTTGTGGAGAAGAGAACTGACTGGCTTTTATCTGGGTTAATCTTGATTTTCCATCAGCGCTCTACTTTGTCCATCCCAAGCTGGAACCTTTTCATGGCAAGGCTGGGGTTCAAGGATGAAGAGAGTAGAGCAATGTCATCAGCGTAAAGTGCCGTCATGACAGGATGGAGATCTGGGAGATCGTGTATATAGAAGGACTCTCAACAAGGAGTCTTGTGGGACACCTGCATCTATGTTTTTTTAAGTGGAAGGCAGTTGCCAATCTTAACAACATAAAATGATCTTTCATTCAGGTATGACTGTAAAATATGGTCATACCTGAAGGGAAGTTGGCTTGAATCATTTTAAAGATGAGGCCGTCGATCCAGATCTTATCAAAAGCTTTCGCCACATCCAGAAAGGTGGATGCGACGGTCACTTTTTTATTTAAGAATTCGGCAACCCTTTCCACTACTCGTAGCAGTTAGTAAACTGTAGATCACTTCCGCCTAAAGACAAACTGTTCTTCTGGAAATAGACATTCCGATCAATATGCTCCATTAGGTGATTTAAGATAATTCTCTCAAAAACTTTACCTAAACATGAGAGCAAACTGATCGGTCGATAACTCTGGGAAAGGCAATATCATTTTAATTTATATGTATCATTTTAATAATAGCCATTTTCCATATCGATGGGAAGTGTTTCAGACGTAAAAGGCTGTTAAAAACAGAACAGATGTAAACAATGACTCTAGGCAGAAGTTGTTTGATCATGGTGTTCGTGATTTCATCAAGGCCGGGAGCCTTTCTGGGTTTTAACAATTTAATTGTTTTGTTAACCTCAGTTAGAATTGTAAAGCGAATGTTAGAGATCGCCACAAGGGAGAAGTGATTGAGTGCATTTTCAACAATTTTAGAAGTTTCTTCAACTGAAAAATAACTATTGCCCTGAAACTGATTTTCCAGGGTGGTCGCAAAAGCTTCCACCTTGTCCTCGTTCTTGTAAACAATATCATTCATTCCGTGAATCAAGGGATAATCTGAAACTGGTTTCTTCAGGGCACTGGCCAGATGGAATTGTCCTCTGTTGTAAGTGATAACAGCTTTTTGTCCCAAGAGTCGAATCGATCATATATATATATTGTTTCAGACCATATATATAAGAGTGGATCGGCAAGTTTCTCTCAAAGCGTTTTTTGTCCAATCGTGGCTTATTAAGCTTAACCACGAAAGCCAATGAAAAACAAGATTCTAAACCTGAAATGTATCATTCCTTAACTCGTAAGGGAACTTGTACGGCATGTGTTTTACATCTATAAAAATATGTTGGGTTGGGTTGTTTTACCTCTGAGCGGCACATTTTTGCACACCGTGGGCTAAATGGCCAGGTCACATGGACCCCGAAGGCTCAGAGAAGGTTGGGGGAGGGGACCCACTGGAATAGCTGTTGGGAGACAGATGGTAGTAACCTCCCGTCAAGGCCATCCACCGTGTTCTTTAACGTGCACAGGGTATGACTCTCCCGCACACGGGACCACGGCTTAACGTCCCATCCGACGGACGGCGGCCTTTCCAAGCCCATCGGTGTCCCCTACTGACCGTGGGCAGGGCGGGAATTTTGCGGAGATAAATCTCAACGCTGACCCAGCTGGGACTCGAACCTGGGAACTACAGATTACGAGCCTGGCGCGCTACCGACTGAGCCACCCCCGTCCCAATAAACCAGTGTAAAAGAAATTATGCTTCATTGCTTACTTTCCAATATTCCAAAATTAAAAACAGCATTTTTTTTAATTGCTCACTTCCATAAAATATACTTATTAATATTGTACGAGTGCATTGAAAAAGTACTTATTTCTCGCATAAGGTGTGGAACTATTTACTGTGGCGGAATTATATCTGCGAGTTGTTCTTTAAAGAACTCATATTGGTATTGAGTCTTTTCATTGGTTGATTGCTTTCTTTGATCTTCAGTAATGCCGATGCATTCAATATCTGGAACGGATTATAACAGATATTTAAAAATTAATTCTTCTGTTACCGAACTTTCCGACTGAACTAATTCTGGGAATTTACTATTTAGAAATTGAATTTTTTGTGTATTTTTCTTCGAACAACGTATGAAATGGCTTTGTCTGTATGTGATTTTATTTTTAACAATGAATTATACTTTATGCTTGCAGTTATATTATTTTTTTAATCCCGATTGCTTAAAAGCTAATGGACAAAGTTTTATTCAACCATATACAGAGTGCCCGAAAAATAATGGTGAGGTTTAGAGAACCAATATATAGGAAAATAATGCACATATTCATGGAAGTAATATTTTAATTGAGAGCGTACCTCAAAGAGTTTTGAACATAATGTGCAAGGTTTGTGACCCTGCATATGTTCAATCATTATTCTACTTCTTTCTATTTACACTGCAGCATATCTCTTGTTACTTGCTGAGTTGCTTTCGGCTTTCTAACCGAAAGTAACTAATGCAGTTTAAAAAGTAACAACTTAGCAATTTTTAAAATTGATTTAGGTCTCGAATTTTGTCCATGTAAACATAATTCTTTACAACGACCCACAAGACAAACCGAGGGTGTTAAATCAGGGCTCGTTGATGACCATAGAATTCAATCACCGCTGCCAATCCATCTGTTAGGAAATGTAAATGGCAAGAAGGTTGGATTGTTTTGCCTTTGAACTACACTTTTTTTTCATACAATGGACTAAATAGTAGGATCACAAGGACCCCGAGGGCTCAGAGAAGGTTGGGGAAAGGGTTGGCTGGTTGTTTTACCTCTGAACGGCACTTTTTTGCACACAATGAATCAAATGTCCAAGTCACAAGAACCCCGAAGGCTCAGAGAAGGTTGGGGGAGGGGACACATTGGAACGGCTGTTGGGAAACAGATGGTAGCCTCCCGTCAAGGCCATCCAGTGTGTTCTTTAACGTGCACAGGGTATGGCTCTCCCGCACACGGAACCACGGCTTAACGTCCCATCCGACGGACGGCGGCCTTTCCAAGCGCATCGGTGTCCCCTACTGACCGTGGGCAGGGCGGGGAGTTTTGTGGAGATAAATCTCAACGCTGACCCAGCTAGGATGAGGAAAGGGACCCACTGGACAGCTATTAGGACAGATGTTGGTCTCCCGTCAAGACCATCCAGTGTGTTCTTTAACGTGAACAGGGTATGGCTCTCCCGCACACGGGGACACGGCTTAACGTTCCATCCAACGGACGGCGGCCTTTCCAAGCCCATCGGTGTCCCCTACTGACCGTGGGCAGGGCGGGGAATTTTGCGGAGATAAATATCAACGCTGACCCAGCTAGGATGGGGAAAGGGACCCACTGGACAACTATTAGGACAGATGTTAGTCTCCCGTCAAGACCATCCAGCATGTTCTGTAACGTGCACAGAGTATGGCTGTTCTGTACAACACACCACGGCTTAACGTCCCATTCGCCACGATGGATGGCCGCATTTACAAAACCTATTGGTGTTCTCTACTCTTCGAGGGCAGGATGGAGAGTTTTAAGGAGATGAATCTCAACGCTGTCCCAGGCATGTGTCTCGAACCTGGGAACTACAGATTCGAACCTACAGACTGAGCTACTCCCAATATGAATTGGACATATGCAAGGAATATGCCAATTTTTTTGTTCATTCTTTTAACACTTAATCAGCATTGGCATTCTATAGAATATCGTATTACATAATAGTCGTAATTACGAACGAGCGATCGGACAAGTGTGAATCATGTGAGTCATCGGTGGCAGAATTTAGCAGTTTCCTCTGTGGTTCGCGGGTACTTGAGCGAGTAACAGATTGGGTTCCCAGCTGCCGTGGGTCGGAAATGATCAGTCGAAAAACGTCCAAAATTTATGGAGGAGCTACCGTCGCCTATCTTGCGAATGGAGTAGAGTACATAGTGAGTAGTAAGAGTGGAAAGCTTTGAATGAACGTATCAATGGACACATGTTTGGCGCCAAATTTGTGGCGGGATTTATTTGTGAATGAAGTTATGGATGGGAAGAGCTATCAATATGTTTCGCGCCAAACTTTTGGCCTGGGTTGAAAAGACTCTCTAAGTAATTACATGGATGAAACAATACAAATCCGTATATTTCATGTTCCGCTAAAACTGTTAGGCATTTTACTGAATACTTAAAAATTTTATGCAATGTCTGGATTGTATACTATACAGTCGCTCAAAAAAATATCCGAACACTATTTCTTTAGAAATTAGTGATCTGGCAACCTTCGTGTCACGTGACACGAAGGTTGCCAGATCACTAATTTCTAAAGAAATCGTTGCCAGATATTTTTTCTGAATTCTGTTATCAACCATAGTGTTCGGATATTTTTTTGAGCGACTGTACCTTTAACTACAGAGAAAAACAGATACAGAGCGCATTTATTAGAACTTTATTGCGCTAAGAAAGGTTTGAAATGGAATTAATTTTCCACGCTGTGATCCTATCTAAAGCCACAGACTGCTATAATCGATGCAGTTTAAAAGGGATATGAAATAAAGCAATTTATTTACAATAATTATATAAAATAATATAGAATAATGAAACATTTATTGATGGCTTTTAAAAACAAATAACAGGTTGAATTTTGCAATGTTAATTCATATATTATTAATATATCCTCAAATTCTTTTCACGAGAACGAACAAAACGCATTCAGTTGTATGTTGTTGCTATGGGAGGTAATTCGTTTCCAAACCATTGAGGGCGCTTTTCTATGAGAACTAACATTTTGAAAATGTTACCATTAGAGGTATATGACTTTCACACTCTATATCTTTAATTTTGCTTTACTTTCGTAATACTTCATTGCTATATAATTAATACTAGTATGTACATTAAAACATACATTAGTTAGTTCATTATTAAATATATAATTAATGTGTATGTTAATTCATAAAGCTTTACTACATAATATATAATTAGTACATGCATATAATTATAAAACTAGGTTATTTACGCGCTAATAAAGTTATTATTATAGCTACCGGTAGTATTATTTTTTTACACTTTTTAAAAGAAATTGCACTTAATTCAAAGAAACTCAACTAAATACCTGCAGTAAGAGCAAAAGCAATATTTGCTGAAAGCCATGCCTTACGTCATACTAATGGAAAAGAGGAGTAAACTGCATTACGTTACATGTCTAAGAAAAAAAAAGGGTAGAAAAAAGGAGGAACAAAAAGAGTATAAGGGAGATCCTACTTACGAGCTACGTTGGGGTTGAAGGCGACGAAGATGGGCTTGTTGTCGTCGTTGATGAGGGAAAGATACCACGTGCCAGGTTCCAGATAGTGGAGGAAATTGACCTCTTCCTGTTGCTAAGGAATAAGGAAGAAAAAATTCTATTCGTTTGTCTTTATCTGAGACAGAGGCAATGCAACTGAAAGGCGAGCAATCATCAAGAAACACAACAGGGACAAAAAAACACACTGCAGGCAAGAAATGTGATTATACAAATACGTGACTTGCATTTGTTTTTGTGGTTGTTGCTTTAGTTACTAGAAAGAGGTTTGTGTGAAAAAAGAACTATGGGGAAGGGAGGGGAGGGGGGAATGAATGGACTCGAACAGAGCAGAATGTCGTTTTTTTTGTTAAGAAAATTCTCTTGAAAAACTGAGTTATAAATATTGCAACTTTCGTTTTAATATTTTTTTTGGAGAAAATATTTTCCCTCCTGTTTCTCTTGCCTTCCTCATAGATAATCGACCTTGATAATATAACAATACCTGGTGATTATTTAATAATAAAACAGTGATAATTTAATAATAAGAAGGTGCCGATATAATAATAACACGGTGATAATGTAACAATAACGCGGTGATAATATAATAATAACACAATGATAATATAACAATGACACGGTGACAATACAGTAAAAACAGGATGATAATGTAACAATAACGCGATGATAATATAATATAATAATGACAAGGTGATAATTTAACAAAAACACGGTGATATTATAATAATGAGACGGTGATATTTTAATAATAACACGGTGATAATGTAACAATAACGCGGTAATAACAGAACAATAACAAGTGATAATAGAACAATAGTGATAATAAAGCAGAACAATAACAAGGTGATAATAATAACACGGATTAACACGAATATATGAAAACATAACATGGTGATAATAATAACACGGATATATGAAAACATGGTGTTAATAATAATACGGATATATGAAAACACAACATGGTGATAATAATAACACGAATATATGAAAACATGGTGTTAATAATAATACGGATATATGAAAACACAACATGGTGATAATAATAACACGGATATATGAAAAAATAACATGGTGATAATAATAACATGGATATATGCAATATGGTGATAATATAATAATAATAATGGTGATAATCCACTCCCCCAGCAGCCTTAATTTAAAAGGGAAAAAAAAGGTATTTGTTTCACACGATAACCTTTAACATGTATTAGTACACATTCACGTTTTCTGAATGGAAGGCCGCATTCAAAAATTCCTAACTCTTCAAGTAAGCGTTACATGTATAAATGCCACTGGAGACAAATTGAAGATCTCAATCATATTGATATCAATTAAAAGTGAGGTAGAAACGTTATTGATCTTTGAGACAGTTGTCAAAATATCATTGATCATTGAGCCGGTTGTCAACATAGTTTTGATCCCTGAACCAGTTATTCAAAAGTATTATTGATCAGTTATTAAAATGTTATTCATACCCGAACCGTTCAAAAATATTATTAATCTCCGACTGGTTGTAAAAAAGGTATAAAAGCATAATTAGAGAAAATAGGAAATAATTAACATTATAAAGACAATTTCAGCCAGTGGTTAGCGCGCTTGGCTACTGATCTACGGGATCTGGGTTCGAGCCCCGGGTAAGGCATGGATGTTCGTGTTGTTTTTCTGCTGAGGTCCTGCCATCCTCTCAGACCTTCTACTCTGGCATGTAAACTGACAGACTCCTGTCAGACCTCTGTGGCAAGCAGCTGCTTGAGGGGGTATTTATTTTTTTATTTATAAAGAAAACAATTACTTTTAAAGTGATGGTTCCTTTAATTGCGTATTACACTGTTATACGTTTTAAATAATAGTTAAATAAAACAGTTAAAAAAAGCCGGTTGTTAATAAATTGTGATAATGAATTTTTTAAAGCTGAACAAATATCACTGGAAATCGAAATTTAGGTTTTATTGAAATGTTAATTTTTCTAAAATAAAATTTGGTATAAGAATGCTGCTTTCCTAACAAATGGACCATCAGTGCACATATATATTTGTTATAAAAATCTGAATATTTTAAAATAATAAGAATTTTTCCATCTACCGCAAATTTATTTAAATAATTAAATATCAATATTTCTATTTAGCAAAAAACAGAAATTAGCGATATCTGTCGAATGGTGACATCTTTGATACTTAATATAATTGATTTTTCATCAAAATGTTTGGAAAGTTCACAGACTAATATAATTACTTCAGCGATGGCAGCAAATATATAATATTCGTATTTGACCTGGGACCGAAGCAATATCTCATAAACGTCATCTAAACAGTTATAAAGCTATTGGGGAAATAAACTGTGTCTGGAAAAATTTCACACTATAGTTATCTTTTACTATCTTACCGACAAGTTGTTTTTGGTCTGCAAAATAAGTCGAAGGGCTTTAGCATATCATAAACGCTCAAATTCCTTAACAACTCTTTCGGAAATTGCTGATGCTATTTTACGAAAGCTGGCAATGGGAAAAAAATAGGATCAGTATCTTCTTAAGTAACACCACCTGGTGGCAGGCATCTGAGTGATTTGCTCTCCAAAGGCATTAGAAAAAATTGGGATGCAATTTTTGCCTCCTGGATACAAGCAAATACACTAAAAAAATTCTCTTTTTCCTCTCGTGATGCACGAGAATTTCAATTTTCCGTAGTGCTACAATTACGTGCAATTTCTCTCTCTCTTCCCATTGGAACGGCGTAAAACGAAATTTCCCCCTTCCCTACCATTGAAACCTTGTAAAACAAAATTTTCCTCCCACTGGAAGCGCATAAATCGAAATTTCTGTCTTCATTCCCACTGAAACTGCTTAAAACCATATTTCCATCTTTCCTCACACTAAAACTGCCGAAATCGAAATTTTCATCTTCCCTCTAACTGGAACTGCGAAAAACGAACTTTCTATTTTCCTTCCCATTGAAACTGCTTAAAACGAAATTTCCATCTTCCCTCACGCTGACACTACGAAAAACGAAGTTTCCACCTTCCTTCCCACTGAAACTGCTTAAAACGAAGTTTCCATCTTCCCAATACGCTGAAACTGCTTTAATCGAAATTTCTCTCTTCCCTCCAATTGGAACTGCTTGAAATTTCAGTCTTTCCTCACACTAAAACTGCCGAAATCGAAATTTCAATCTTCCCTCCAACTGGAACTACGAAAAACGAAGTTTCCATCTTCCTTCCTATTGAAACTGCTTAAAACGAAGTTTCCATCTTCTCTCTCGCTCAAACTTCGTAAAAAGAAGTTTCCATCTTCCCACACGCTGAAACTGCGTTAATCGAAATTTCTCTCTTCCCTCCAATTGGAACTGCTTAAAACGAAATTTCAGTCTTTCCTCACACTAAAACTGCCGAAATCGAAATTTTCATCTTCCCTCTAACTGGAACTGGGAAAAACGAAGTTTCTATTTTCCTTCCCATTGAAACTGCTTAAAAGGAAATTTCCATTTTCCCTCACGCTGATACTGCGTAAAACGAAATTTCTATATTCCCTCTCACTGAAACTGCGTTAAAGGGAATTTCTCTCTTGCTTCCAAAAGGAACTGCGAAAAACGAAATTTCAATCTTCCTTCCCATTGAAACTGCTTAAAAGGAAATTTCCATTTTCCCTCACGCTGATACTGCGTAAAACGAAATTTCTCTGTTCCCTCTCACAGAAACTGCGTTAAAAGGAATTTCTCTCTTGCTTCCAAACGGAACTGCGAAAAACTAAATTTCAATCTTCCTTCTCATTGAAACTGCTTAAAATAAAATTTCCACCTTCCCTCACGCTGAAACTGCGAAAAACGAAGTTTTCACCTTCCTTCCCACTGAAACTGCATAAAACAGTTTCCATCTTCTCTCACGCTGAAACTGCATAAAGCAAAGTTTTCATCTTCCCTATCACTGACTCTGGGCTAAACGAAATTTCTCTGTCTTCCTTCCGACTGGGACTGTGTCGAACGAAATTTCTCTTTCTTCCCTCCCACTGGGACTGTGTCGAACGAAATATTTCTCTCTCTACTCTCCCACTGGAACCGCACCAAGCGAAGTTTCTGTCTTCCCTCACACCGAATCGAAATATCTCTCTTCCCTCCCATTGGAGACTCTGCAAATTAAAGAACACTCTGGATGGCTTTGAACAAAGGGTTCCATGTTTCCTATCTATAGTGGTTTCCTCCCCAACTCTGAATCCTTGAAATCTTTGTAACCTGACCATTTAGCCTGTTGCGTGGAAAAACGTTCAGCAGCTATAAAACAAATCAGCCAAACTGTGGACTATTATAGTAAATAAATATATATATTCCCTCAAGCAGCTGCTTGCCACAGAGGTCTGACAGGACCTTGCCAGTTTATATGCCATAGTAGTAGGTCTGTGAGGATGGAAGGACCTCTGCAGAAAAACAACACCAAGATCCATGTCTTGCTCGGGGTTCGAACCCAGGTCCCTTAGATCAGTAGCCAAGCGCGCGCTAACCACTCTGCCACGGGACGCTTTTTATAGTATAACAAAATAATATTGATAACTAACACAATAGATCATCATTCAATAAGTTAACTGCTCTAGCAAAATATTATTCCATGTATGTCAGTGGGATTTGGGATGGGTTGGATTGTTTTACCTCTGAGCGGCACTTTTTTGTCCATCATGGGCTAAATGGCCAGGTCACATGGACCCCAAAGGCTCAGAAAAGGTTAGGGGAGGGGACCCACTGTAACAGTTGTTGGGAGACAGATGGTAGCCTCCCGTCAAGGCCATCCAATGTGTTCTTTAACGTGCAGAGGATATGTCTCTCTCGCACAGGGGGCCACGGCTTAACGCCCATCCAACGGACTGCGGCCTTTTCAAGCCCATCGGTGTCCCCTACTGACCATGGGCAGGGCGGGGGAGTTTTGCGGAGATAAATCTGAACGCTGACCCAGCTGGGACTCGAACCTGGAAACTGCAGTGTCAGTGGGAATCTAACTTCGAAGCTCTATAACAACTGAAGTATGAATTTAGTGGAAAAATATGAATGAAGCTAAATAAAGATTATGCTCAAATATATTTAAATCTCGATTTTCTATAATTTTCATTCAGTATATAAAGAGTTATGGAAGCGAAAATATTTCACAATAGTAAAGCGTCATAAAACTTTGCCTCATAAATAATTTAAACTTAAATATTAAGCGTTGTTTCAAAACATTAAATAAAATAACTATATATTTTACTATTTGGTGTAATGATTATATCAATGCTAGATATTTCTGTATGATTTTTACAAAACAAAATAATATAATGTCAAATATTCCAGCTTCCATATCTCTTTAAATAGTGAACGAATATTGTTGAAAATCGAGATTTGAATCGATCTGATTTTGATCTTTATCTTCAGCTATATATTTCCCATTAAATGCATATTTTAGAAGTTATAACATCGAACTTAATTTCCCATTAATATAACTTATAAATTAACTATTATTTTTGTGGATCAATGAAAGTTGCATTCTCTCTCTATGTATTATCCCCTCCTAAAAACCCACCAAATATGATTTTTCTTCCACACTTGTATTTCTTCACAAGATAGACTGCCAAGTGTCTCTTGGAGCAGTCGGTAGCGCTCAAGCCTCGCAATCCGCAGTTCCCAAGTTGGATTACCAGCTGGGCCGGCGTTGAAATTTATCTCCACAAAACTCCCCGTCCCCTGTCTGTAGGAGACACCTAAGGGCTTGGATCGGGTTGGGTTGTTTTACCTCTGAGTGGCACTTTTTTGCACACAATGGGCTAAATGGCCAGGTCACATGGACCCCGAAAGCTCAGAGAAGGTTGGGGGAGGGGACCCACTGGAATAGCTGTTGGGAGACAGATGGTAGCCTCCCGTCAAGGCCATCCAGCGTGTTCTTTAACGTGCACAGGGTATGGATCTCCCGCACACGGAGCCACGGCTTAACGTCCCATCCGACGGACGGCGGTCTTTCCAAGCCCATCGGTGTCCCCTACTGACCGTGGGCAGGGCGGGGAATTTTTGCGGAGATAAATCTCAACGCTGACCCAGCTGGGACTCGAACCTGGGAATTACAGATTACGAGCCTGGCGCGCTACCGACTGAGCCACCCCCGCCCCCTAAGAGCTTGGAAAGACAGCCGTCCGTCGGATGAGACGTTAACCGTGCCTCCGAGTCTGAAAGAGCCATACTCTGTGCACGTTAAAGAGCGCTCTAGATGGTCTTGACGGGAGGCTATCATCTGTCTCTTAACAGTTGTCCAGTGGGTTCCCTGCCCGAACCTAAAAACCTGGCCCGTCTAGTCTACTGTGTGCAAAAAAGTGCCTCTCGGAGGTACAGCAACCGCAACTCAGGTGTCTTGTTATCTATGGTTTCCTTTGATGAAGGTTGTGTTGTTTTACCGTGATTTACACTTTTTTTTTGTTTGCAATGTGCTAAAGGCCAGGTCACAAGGGCTCAGTGAAGGTTGGGCACTCACTGGACAGCTGTTAGAAGACAGATGGAGCCTCTTGTCGGGGGCATCCAGCGTGTTCTTTAACGCGCACGGCGTATGGCTCTCCCAACACGGCCCACGGCTTAACGTGCCATCTAACAGATGTCAGTCTTTCCAAGCCCATCAGTGTCCTATACTGATAGAGAGAACTTTTACTTAGATAAATCTGAACGCTGGCCCAGGTGGGACTCGAACCAGGGAACTGTAGGGTACTAACTTCGAGCGCTACTGATTGAGTCAACCCCTCGCTTTTCTGATAAGGAAAAAGATAGAAAACAAGATAACGATAGTTTAAGTAAGCTAAATTAAACTCTTTTGTTCGAATATTGATCAACAAGATACTGAAAAAGAGAAAAAAAAGTGAAAAAAAAGGGCATAATCACACTAAAAGAAAAAACTGCTTAATCTCATTAGATAAACTCGAAAAAAGTACTTTCCATAATCATCCGTATCATTCTGTCTCTGGCTTGCATCCCCGTTTTCCTCATTCAGAGAGAGATCCTCTGAAAAATCTCAGATAACTAGAGTGGTGAGAACATAAAAAAGAAAAAAAATCAGCTCAAATTACAGGCATCTAATCTCTCATGTTCCGAAATGTGCGTTCTTTATCTGCGTTTAAGTTAATAACCTTATTCCGGAAAATTTACTTGAATTTAAATCCTTCATTTGGACAACTCCCATAATAATATCTGGTTCGTTGCTTTATTATGTAAAAGAAAAAAGAAATCTTCCGCTTTTAGAGCCGGTGTTCTGGAGCTTTAGCGTCATCTCCTGGGATTCCTTTCTAATAAGGGAAACCATTTAGTGTCTATACGATATAAAGATCGCTTTTGACAAGGAATGAAGGCATTCGATCGCATAAACACGGGTAATTTCTTTTCTTTACAGTCAGAAAACAAGATAAAAGTGGCGCTTGAAAGCACGTAGATTTAATGTATTCACAGAATGTCTCTCGCGGGACGTGATATAATAGTCTTTTAAACTATATGAAAAAAATATAAATTCTTCAGTGCAATCAGTAACTCAAGTAATCGAATGTTTTTGAAAAGAAATTAAAAACTGCCAGTGGATGTTCACATTTAGTAGTTAAGATTAGAATGGATAGGAATTTTGGTATTTTAAAGCACTTTTTACCCAGGGAATTGTGGTTAGGCGTCATCTTTTCAAATTGAATAATTGTTCAAATGAATGGTTGGGATGTTTTAATTCTGAGCTGCACTTTTGTGTACAAAATGGGCTAGGTCACGAGGACCCCGATTTGGAGTTGGTTAGGGGGTGGGGAAGGCCAGTGGGCCGAATTATAACATCAGTATAAGTAGTCCTATAATTTAGATAGCTTTTTAATATTTATTTATATAGTTATTTCTTTTTTATATTAACTTTTATACCAATGCTTGTTAAAGAAATATTTCTTATTTAGAAAAAATATTTTCTGTATTTATTAGCATTATGATAATTACTAATAGATATAAATAAATTTCCTTCCGTATAAGGTGTATTTATAAATATATTAGAATAAAGGTTAGTATAAATGATCACCAGAAATAATAATAGAAATAAATTTATAGAAGAATTCTTTAGATTATCGAACTACCTCTACCGACATTATAACTTGCTCCACCGGCCTTGTGTTGTAGGATGTGATGGGGATTCACTAGACCACTGTTAGGAGACAGATGGAAGTTTCCCGTCAAGGTCATCGAGAAGGTTCTTTAATGTGCAGAAGGAATGGCTTTCTTGCACACAGGTACACGATTTTACGTCCACTCGACGGACAGTGATCTTTGCAACCTCGTCCCTACACAATCACAACATCCATAAAATATCCATAAGACATCTAAGATGGGAAAAAGATATCCATTAGTCATCTTAGATATATTACGGATATTTCTGTTAATGTGGTTGTGTGGGTCGGTGTCCTTTCCCGACAGGAGGGTGGGATTTGACGGAAATAAGCTAGTACAATTGAGACTCGAACCTGATGCACTACCGACAATGCCAACCCCCGTCCTTTCAAATCAATCTAGATCTATAATCATTTAAAATCAACATATTAAAACCTTTATAATTACATCTGCTCAGTTAAAATGGTTGGTTGTTGGCACAATCGGTAGTGCTCCGGGCCTTAATCTGATGTTCCTATGTTCGAGTCCTCATCCTGCCTACATTAAGATTATCTACACCAACCGCAAATTAAAGAAAATAATATTTAAGAGAGTTCATTGTTTTATCGTTTTATCTAAGAGGTTGTACATAAGATGACCAGGCCACAATATTCCCAAAGGTTCACAGTTGGGTAGGGCATGCACTAGACAGCTAATAGGTAACAGAAACCTTCCGTTACGATTATTTAGATTTTTTTAACGTGATCTAGATTATATTTAATGTGAAAATAACTTTATTAAACACAGGGCCACGCCTTAACGTTTCATCTGAAGAACGGCGGCCTTTCCAAGAAACGGAGCCGAAAAAAAAAGGAAAATAAAGGTTGGAAAATGACGCAATGGAGCCGAAAAAAAAAAGGAGAAAAAAAGGTTGGGCAAATGACAGAGTAAAGGGGGCCGAAAAACAGGATAAAGAGTGGGCAAATGGGCCAAAAGAAAAAAGACTGGGTAAATTAGCTCGCTTCGCTACTGATATAAGGGGCCTGGGTTTGAGCCTTGGGTAAAGCAAGTATGTGTGTGCTGTTTTTCTGCTGAGGTCCTGCCATCCTTTCAGACCTTCTACTATGTCATATAAACTGACAGTCTTCTGTCAGACCAGTGTGGCAAGCAGCTGCTTGAGGGGTATTTTATTAAATGATGCAATGGGGCCGAGAAAAAAAAAAAGGGAAATGATGCAATGGAGCCGAAATAAAGGAGAGAAAAAAAGAATTTGGCAAATGACAAAGTAAAGGTGACCGAAAAACAAGGTAAAGGGAGAGGCAAATGATGCAATGGAACCAAAAAAAAAACGGAGAAAAAAATTTGGGCAAATGACGCAATGGGGCCGGAAAAAGAGGGTAAAGGGTGGGGCAAATAATGCAATCATCATCCTCCTCCTCCTCAAGAAGCCATGGGCTTCGGAGGTCCAACCAGACCGCGCAATTTAGTTCTCCAAGCAAGTCTATCCTGAGCTACATCTACTGCATCTGGCCATTGCACACCAATTCTAACAAATGACGCAATGGAGCCGAAAAAAAAGAGGTAAAGGGTGGAGAAATGTATGGAGCCGAAAAGAAGGAAAAAAAGGGAATGACGCAATCAAGCCGAAAAAAAAATGATGCAATCGAACAGAAAAAAAAAAGGAAAAAGCGGTATATGACGCAATAGACCGGATTTACATTACAGTATAACATTCCACATACCCTGCGTTTTAGAGGTGTTTAAAAATTTCTTAAATATATGTTAAATATATATCAGTTTTATTATTTTCCTAGTATTCTCAAGGGTGGGATTTGAATCTTCACTCGATATATATATATATGCCTGGTTTTTATGACTGGTCATTTATATTAATTTTGTTTTGGCCATTCTGTTCACAAAAATTCCGCTCAGAGGTAAAACGATCCAATCCCTATTCGAATTTCGATTGTGACAGTTCAGAATTTCTCTTTTAACCGCAACTCTATTGTTGAACCCTTGGCAACGGGCGAAACCGATGGGCTAGAATGTCAGCCGTCCGTCGAATATGACGTTAAGCCGTGACCCATATGTAGGATGGCCATATGCTGTGTTTGTTAAAGACTACACAGGATGACATTGAAGGAGGCTTCCGTTATCTTAAAAAGTGTCCAGTGGATCCTCTTTCCTTTTCAGTTCTGAGCTCACGAGGCTCTTGCGATTGCCATTTCAACCACGTGTGCAAAGAAAGTGATGCTCAGAGGTAAAACAACCACACTAAACCTCCATTCTAATCCTGACTGTACCTGTGTTGAGATTTTATCCGCTAACCCCCGCTCTAACTTTAATGAGACATCGAAAAACTATCTACTTGGAAAACACACATTCCATTGGGTGACTCAGTTGGTAGAGCGCCAGGCTCATAATCTGTAGTTCCTAGGTACGAGTTCCATTTGGGCGAGCATTGAGATATATCTCCGCAAAACTCCCCGTCCTGTCCTTGTCTGTAAGGGACACCGACGAATTTGGAAAGGCCGCTGTCCATTGGATGGAACGTTAAGCCGTGGACTCTTTTACACCTTAAAGGACACCATGGAGGACTTTGACGGGAGGCTATCATCATTCCAACAGCTGTTACAGTGGTTCCTCTGCCCCAATCATCTCTGAGCCTTCGGGATCTTTTTCACCGAGCATTTATCTCATTATAAGCAAAAATCTTGCTGCTCAGAAATAAAATTCCAAGTAAATAAATCAAATATTTGTTTAAAATTCAACTGGTAGCTTTTAATTTTTTGAAAAAAATTAGTAAATATTTTAATAAAGTTATAAAAAATTGTATTAAATTAATATTAAATAATTGTAATTAAACTTTGGAAAAATGAAATCACTTATAACTTTATCATATTTGTATAATTTCGCGCCTTTTTACCTCGCTAATGTTCAAGGGATTTACTGGCCCAGTGTACTTAGGAGGCTCTGACTGAGCCGTTGGGAATCCTTATGACTTTCCATTTAGCACATTACACGAACCAAAATACCGTTCAGAACTAAAACAACCCAACTAACAACAACAAAACCAAATTTTCTTACTTTCCACAAACAATATTTACGTTCCCAACTTTTCCAGTCGTTTCGTTACTCTAACCATTTTTAGTAAAAAAAAAGTCTTACAGAAAAATCCGACAAAAGACGATCATTAGCAAACGGGCGAAAACTTAAGTAAGAGGAAGAGGCATGAAAGTTCCTTTCGCCATAACTATTTCTTGTCGGTCGTCATGGAGACGAGGAGACTCTCTAAGTGAAGAGATAACGACGAGGCAATGAGTGCCTTGCATCCTTTACCTCTGCTAACATCGTCACTCTCAAGTTTTAACGACATCTCATTGCAGGTCTGCAACTCACATTCATTACCCCAGTAACCGTACGTCGTTAAAACTCGCTGCGAACGGCATAAAATAAGCAAAGTAACGAGTACACAAGGTCAGAGCCGACTCACCTTAAAGGTTCCTGCTAGGCAGCATATAGCAATGCCGAGATGATGTATGTTACAACTAAGGATGCTATAGCACTCTTGAGCGATGTTTCTGCATGAAAAATCCATCCCAGTGAAAGTAACGAGATTGTCTGATCTTAGTTATCCTCGAGGATTGTTCCAAGTTTCTACTTAATTTAATTCCTCGCGATTCAGTGGACATTGTGGAATGAATTGAGGGGAAAAACTATTTAAGATCATTAGCCAACAAATCTGGATTTGCGACACGATAAAAATATTCATAAACACAAGAAAATCTTGTTGAATTGGAGAGGTTAAGGCCACTTATGAAACAAGTGAACCGTTTTCCGCACGAGGGTTTGGAAACGGATGCTTTTACCAGATTGTAAACAGATGTAATGGATTTATGTTTACAGACCGTGAACGTTAAGAAATTCTGGTAAATTGCATTTCTAGCAGAGGAGATAATTAATCTTGATGGCGTTCAAGATGCGGAGAGAAATCAGCTCAAAGTCCTAGACAGATTATTTTGCTTTCAAGGGCATAAAAAATCTTTTTCTCTCGTAAGAGGTAAAATTAGATTGATTTCTCATAAAGAAAGTTTACAAATTTTGTACAGAAATGAGAAATTTAATAATGAAACTTGAAGAATAAGATGTTTTTGCGAATATGGGATGCTATTCTTCGGAGGGAATTTTTTTATTTTCCGCTTTAGCATCCTCTAAAGGTAAAAATTCGAGCTAATGGATGTTTTAGGAAAATGCAAATTAGTAATATTTTGTTATAACGAAATTATTATAACGAAATCGAGCGGGTGGCAAAAAATATATTCGCTATAGTGAAATGCAATTAAAAAAGTGCCATGATAGTTACATACCGCAAAATTAACAGTGTGAAAGAAATTGACAATGTATTAGACTTTACTTAGTAAAAAAGTCGGTATTTTTTACTGTGTTCCAACGAGTATCTCTCGGTGAATTCTTTAATGATGTCGCAATTCTGCAACACATTGTTCGAAATATCTTTCCGTTTCATTACGAATTGGTGGGATGATGGTTGCTCAGTCGGTAGCGCGCCCAGCTCGTAATCTGCAGTTCCTAGGTTCGAGTCCTAGCTGGATCAACGTCGAGATTTGTCTCCGCGAAGTTCCCCGCCCTGCCCTCCGTCGGTAGGGGACACCGATGTGCTTGGAAAGGACGCCGTCCGCGGATGGGATGTTAAGCCGTGGTCCCGTGTGCTGGAGAGTCATACCTTGTGCACATTAAAGAATACGATGGATGGCCTTGACGGGAGACTACCATATCCGCTAACAGCTGTCCAATGAGTCCCCTTCCCCAAATTTCTCTGAGCCATTGGGGATCCTTGTGACCTGGTTATTTAGCCCATTGTGTGCAAAAAAGTGCCGCTGAGAGGTAAAACAACCAAACCAAAGTATTGAAATGGTGAAGACTTCGCGCCATATTATCTGCTAATAACGAAACTAAACTAATCAACGAACTTAATTAAAATAATATAATAATAAAAAACAAATATAACAATAACTTAAATTCAACGAATGATAAAACATATGCATAGAAAAACACTGCTTTGAAAGAACTTTTCGCAGACTCTATCATTATACTGGTAATCGTTAAAATCAAACATTTTTTAGATAGAGATACATAATAAATTGTCTGGGGTCGGGAAAAAACTGCTCTATTCTGGCATTCGTTATAACGATGACATTTTAGTGTAGTACTTTTAGCAAGCATTATATTTTTTTAAAAACCTCCACAACCCGCTTCAAGAAAAAAAAAATCATAATAATAATTACCGGTATAAAAATAAGTGAAGTAAAATAATAAATTCCTCTCTAGCAAATAAATGTTTTTCTCTGGACACGTTCGAGTCTTTTTCACCCTCTCCTCCAGGATGGCAAGGTTGGATAATGCCAAGAAGCTGTTCATATTTATGTTACAAAACCTCGATAAAAAATTCTTAAATCCTATGGAAAGATTCCCATCATTTATGATGGGAATCTTTCCATAGGGTTTAAGAATTTTTAAGTTTAAAAGTTTGATATTTTACAAAAATACCAATTTTTTTCGCTTAAAAGTTTAGTATTTTATAAATTAACGCTACCTAATGGTGGAAATTATGATTAATAGAAAATTCAACAAATGTAAATGGTAATACAGCAGTCTTCAGTTGTCAACAATGAAACTACAAAGATTCCCATCATTTATAATGGGAATCTTTCCATAGTATTTAAGAATTTTTTTATCGAGGTTTTGTAACATAAATGTCATCAGCTTCTTGGCATTATCCAACGTTGCCATCTGGAGGAGAGGGTCGAAACACTCGAACATATCCAGAGAAAAACATTTATTTTGTTTGATGATGAAGTTTTACAATTTTTAAAAAATACAAGATTAATTGACAGAATTTGATTTAGTGTCCAAGTGGTACCATGATGCCTTTGCATAAGGAGATCAATCGCTCTAAGGATTTTAATTATGCTAATCAAGAACTTTCAGTTTCTGCTGCACTACCTCCTTCTTCAGAAAATTCCTAAATGTTTTGTTTTGACTGCCAATCCAAGATTACGAGCAGTTTCAAGGTTTTGCTTTTGAAATTTCGGTTTCCAGGCTCAATTGAGAGAACTCTCCCACATAGTTCACGGACCTTTCTTAACAGTATTTCCAGATGAGAGGAGTAAAAGGACACGAGTGATTTCCGGAATAATAGTTTATGTTGAAGAAGAAGAAGAATGCGTCGTTTCAAAGAAGATATATGTATTATTTTACACCTTTTACACGCTCTAACGGAGGAAATTCTTATTACTGGATGATTGGAAAAGGCCCTGACCTATAAAAAATAAGGGGGGGGGGGGCGGAAAATGACGGCAATCCTATTGGCTTTTCACTAAGGTTTGGTTGAATGAGCCTGGTTTAGAATATTCGCTTAAAAGTTTGGTATTTTACAAATTAACGCTCTCTAACGGTGGAAATTATGATTAATAGAAAAATTCAACAAATGTAAATGGTAATACAGCAGTCTTCAGTTGTCAGCAATGAGACTATGTATATAGTCTCACAATGTTTCAGCTGTTAATATACGATTACAGTCTGATAGGCTCTCCAACTGTCAATCATGACTGCAAAGTCTCATAGTCTTCCCAGTTACCGATAATAGGACTGCATATGCTCATAATTTCATCAATTGCTCATCATAGGACAAAACAGCCTCAGTCTTCCCATATTCCCCAAAATCATCATGCGACTGCACAGTCTCATAGTATCCCCCAAATCGTCATGTGACTGCATAGTCTCATAGTTTCCCCAAAATCATCATGCGACTGCACAGTCTCCTAATCTCCCAAAATCATCATGCGACTGCACAGTCTCATAGTCTCCCCAAAATCATCATGCGACTGCACAGAATCATAGTCTCCCCAAAATCATCATGTGACTGCACAGTCTCATAGTCTCCCCAAAATTATCATGCGACTGCACAGTCTCATAGTCTCCCCAAAATTATCATGCGACTGCACAGTCTCCTAGTCTCCCCAAAATTATCATGCGACTGCACAGTCTCCTAGTCTCCCCAAAATCATCATGCGACTGCACAGTCTCCTAGTCTCCCCAAAATCATCATGCGACTGCACAGTCTCCTAGTCTCCCCAAAATCATCATGCGACTGCACAGTCTCATAGTCTCCCCAAAATCATCATGCGACTGCACAGTCTCATAGTCTCCCCAAAATCATCATACCACCAAAATCATCAGTTCAATAGTCTCCCGAAAGTCATCATGCGACTGCACAGTCTCATAGATAATCATGCGAGTCATAGTCAGTTGAAGTCAGTTGAAATCTCACAATTCATCATTCTCAGTCATTCATCTGTGAATCATACAACTGCACTTTATTTGTCTTCCTAATCATGAACAATTGTGGGTTTGTGTTACCTCCGAGTGGCACTTTTTTGCACACAATGAGCTAAATGGCCAGGTCACAAGGACTCCGAAAGTTCAGAAAAGGTTGATAAGAAGAAACCCACTGGAAGCTGTTGGGAGAGAAATGTAAACTTCCCGTCAAGGCCATCCATCGTGTTCTTTATCGTGCATAGGGTATGGCTCTCTTGCACACAGCTTAACATCCCATTTGACAGACGGCGGACTCTACAAGTTACTTCGCTTAAACCTCGTTTCTACCCTCGGTGAAAAATGGGAGACCGATAGCCTTGGAAAAGTTCCGCATCCTTCAGATGGGCCGTTAAGCCGTGGTCCCATTTACAGAAGATTCCGAAATCACATTCATCGTTGTCCATGTTATAGGACAGCCTAGATGGCCTTGACGAGACGAATTTGCCTGTTAATAGCCTGTTAATCCCCTTCCCCTAATCTTCTCTTAACCTTTGAGGTCCTTATGACCTGGCCATTTAGCCTATTGTGCGCAAAAAGGAAGTGCCGCTCAAAGGCAAAACAACCCAACCCATACTTTTAATGTAATTCGATTGACGCATCAGTGTTAATGAACAAAATACTTCACTTTAAACTAATTAAAGTTCGTATAACTACGATCAAATACTTTCAGCGACGCCGTTCCGGTCCCAGACAACAACAGAAAATCAAACTTCAATTGGAGCGAGTTCGCATCTCTTCCAATACATCTTTATATCAGAGTCGAAAAACACCTCACATTCATCCAGCGAAAAATTTCTGTGTCAATGCTAGGCATACCCTCACCGGCACACAATTACACTCCTACAGGCACACAACGCGAAACCAGATAGGTGGCTGCACGCCACACCCGACCCAAGCAGTGAAAACGGAAGCGAAAGCGCTTCCGGTCTGTGTTTAGAAGAATCTACCATTCTCCCTTCTTTCTTCCTTTTACTTCCTGTAACTTCCGGTTTTCCTCTTTCCCCATCTTTTCTCTTTGGATCATTCTCCCACGAACACGTACGCTTCTCCGCACACACCGTTCTCTCCATCTTTAGTTAGAAATCGAAAGTCTGTCGACTGACTTTCCATTGGAGGAGGAGAGTTTAGAATTGTTGCAGCAGGTCCGTCTTCGGTCGACGCCAGAGCCAGGATCGCTGGCTTTTCTTCTTTGTCGCATTGTCGTAGAAGATGTCGTGGCGTCGGGTAACACTCTCAGTCAATTCAGGCGGAAGCCTTTCAAAGTAATGAGATGTTTCAGCGAAGTTTGGTCGGGGGTTTGAAGTTACAGAATTTGGTGATCTCTCTTTGGATTTTTTTTTTGGTTGCGTGGGGGGGGGAATCGAAAACTGTAATAAGATGAAAACGAAATGCACCGAATGAAATGTAAGATAGGAAAAGAAAGAAGCTCAGCAGAGCAATATCGTAGGAACTGGAGTTTCAGCATGTATTACGGAAAGTTTGTGATTAGGGTAGAGTGCTAATCAACGAAGAATTAGGTTCATAGTTCCAAGGTCTGATCTATATGGGTGTAGAGGGTAGGAGAGGTCTATAGCTACCCTTGAAGGATTTCAATAACTAAAATATAGGCAAAAAATAATGTATATTTTGCACATTTTGAAACAATTTATTTTAAAAGAGTGCTAGAAAGGTGAGATTTATGGTCCTTCTGACTATTTAGCCATCAGGAGGATTTGCTAAATGGTCATGAGGATTGGTTAATTAGTTGGGTTGTTTTGTTTCTGAGCATCATTTTTGTACCACAATGGGCTAAATGACCAAGTGGTTCTGATAAATGGCCATAAGAATTTGAAAAATGGTCTGGAGGATTTGATAAATGGCAACAAGATTTGCAAAATGGTCTGGAGGATTTGCTAAATGGCCTGCAGAATTTGTTAAACGGCCAGCTGGATTTAATAAATGGCCACAAGGATTGTAAAATGGTCGGGAGGATTTTCTAAATGGCCAGAGGATTGGCTAAATGGCTTAAAGGATGGTCTTGATGGGAGTCTACCATCCGTCTCCTAACAGCTGTTCCAGTGAATCCCGATCCGCAACCATGTTGAGCCTTTGGGGTCCTTGTGACCTGATCATTTATCCCATTGTATGCAAAATTGTTCCGCTCAGAGGTAAAACAACACAACCCATTATTAATATCAGCAAAATTATTTATTTTATGTTTTAGAGAAACTGATATTTTGTTTTTTTAAATTTATACATTTAATTTCGAGATTTACCTTAATTTGTTTTAGAAATCATGTGGCCTAATGATTAGCGCGTTTGGCTACTAATCAAAGAAGTTTGGGTTCGAGCTCAAAATAAAGTATGATTCTGTGTTGCTTTCGACTGAGGTATCGCCTTTCTCACAGATGTTCTAGCAGGCGTATGAAACTCACAGGCTCCTGTCAGTCTTCCGTGGAAAACAGAAGCTTGAGTAGTAATTTATTCATTTATTCATAAATGCGTCTTTTTTAGATACAAGTTTACACGTACCATTAGAAATGCGCACATTATTATTAAATGTTTCCCATTATTAATCATTCACTTGGTCTTTGAATGTCACATTGTGTAGTTGCATGACAAGCCTAATTATATCAAATCACCACTGAAGAGAACTACTTCATTCTTAAAAATTCCGAATTTTGGAATTGCTTAAACCGAGATTTTAGATGCACACTCGAATAATCCTTTTATTTGACAAATTTAAAAAAAGTTCACATGACAGCATTTTTTTACCTTTCATTATTTATGTGCTCATCATTTTCTTTTTTAAAGCCCAGCATAACTGTTTTTTTTTCAATCTATTGAAATTCCCAAAAGTGTAGCAGTCAGAAAAATATCTTGCTTCGAAAATTTCCCTTCCAAATGGTGTGAACATTTTTCGATGTTTACGAGATAAGAGGATCAACATTGCAAAAAACAATAAGAGAATAAATGCAATAATGAAGTCGCTGAGGACAGTATATTTAAATAATAAGGTCGTTATTTAATATAGCATCATGAAACAAAAAAAATGGTAGCTAAAAACAAACAAAAACCCGTTATCAATAACAATGGTAATAATAAACCTGACATAAATCCAACCCAAAGATGTTTTATCAGAAATAACAGAAGATAAATATGAAGAATATTCGAGAGTTTAAATATACTAAGTTTCTTCCAAACATTCTCGATATACGTCAAGAATTTTATGAATTGTCCGTTTACGTTAGGGACAACGCCCACTTGCTATATATACATAAATATCACACGTTTGAACAATGTTGTGTCTGCAACGAGCAGAGTTTTCATCTTTTTCGCCTACAATTTTCATCCTTTTTTCAAAACATCCATTATTCTTGTCTGTGCGAGTCATTTCTACTTGGAACTGAATTTGAACTCAGTGCGCTTATAGGAATGCAAGTTTGGCGACACAAGACATGCTTTCATAAGAACAGTAGACAGTCACATAAGGGGTTCTCTTTCTGTCTCCTTACAAGGAAACTTTTCATACTAACGAGATTTTTCGTTTGTTGAGGTTTCAGTTGGATGTGAAAACTAGGACAAAATAACCCAAAACAAAGGAACAAGAGTAGAAAGAATTGTTTGTATCTGCGTCAATCTTGTTAGTGTAGCAAGGCTTTTGTACAGATCTTGACATTTACCTTTGGCTGATATGAGCTATCCAGTTCTGTACTGGATATTGTCAAGACCAATATATTTCAGTAGGAGCTTAGAATTTTGTATGAAGTTAAAGGAACTGGATGCATTTGACAACACAATTTCTGATGCTTGTATTGTACTGCCTGAATTACTAATATTCAACAGAAACTGAAACATTTTAATCGCTCTCATAAGTGAACAAAATATATTACTAATTTTTTATAAATCTTGCGGTTGTAAGATTAATAATCTTTTTGCAATTAAAATTGTGATATTTGCTGTCTGGTCTAATAAATTAAAAGAAATATATATTTTTATACAAAAAGCTTTTATAAATTTGTTTTTCTCTAATTTAGATTTAAAACGTTTTAAATATATTTTGCAGTGACCACTGAAAATTTCGTTGATTACTTACAACAACAATAATAATAATTACCATGGCATAGCAATTGTACGGATCCTAGAAATTTCCTGACCATGCACAATAATTCTACGGATTACAGAAATTAATTCACCATGCACAATAATTCTACGGATCACAGAAATTTCATGACCATGCACAATAATTCTAGAGATCAGAGAAATTCCTTCACCATGCACAATAATTCTACGGTTCACAGAAATTTCATGACCATGCACAATAATTCTAGAGATCAGAGAAATTCCTTCACCATGCACAATAATTCTACGGATCACAGAAATTTCATGACCATGCACAATAATTCTAGAGATCAGAGAAATTCCTTCACCATGCACAATAATTCTACGGATCACAGAAATTTCATGACCATGCGTAAGAAAGTGTGTATACCGTCGCAATTTGCAACAGCAATGCGAAAGCAATCACGATGCAATTGTCGCATTATGAGTGTTGCACACCAATTGCTTACAGACCCACTGCACACTGAAGCAATTAAACGTTTGTTCAATTCGATTTGTCTTCCACGTCGTTAGTGTTGCCTTCTTTAGGTAAATTGCAAATAAATATACTTCATTCTTTCAATGGTGTCTGAAATGAGTGATCCTGTGGTGGTGGCTGCAGAGACCAAACAATAGGACAAAATTAAGGAAACAATGTATAGGTCCATTTCCGAAATAAAATTTATGTTTTGGAACGTTCTCAAGAGGTACAGTCGCTCAAAAAAGTATCCGAACACTATGGTTGATTACAGAATTCAGAAAAAATATATGTCAACGATTTCTTTTAGAAATTAGTGATCTGGCAACCTTCGTGTCACGTGACACGTGGTTCAAAGGAGGACCGGATAAGTGGGGGGAAAGGGGCCATGTCCCAACCCTTTCAGAATACCAATAATGATAATAGAGGCAAAATTATTATTATTTCATGCATTTTTCAAGAAACATTTTAAAGACCTGCAAAAAGGAGGGAAAAAGGTTATAATGCATTAGATTTTTAGTCTCCACCCTCCTTTTACATTTCTGCTGTTCAATTGCGTTTTTGGTCCCCTGCCCGATTTGTTTTCTGTAGATCCGGGTCTGGTTCAGAGTCACAAGGACTTTCTACCTCGACTTTTGAAAACGAGGTAAAAATAGTTGAGATTACAAAAAGCATTAAAAATTGGTTAAAATTGAAAACATCGTACGCTGCTCAAAATACGCTTATACGGTGCACTGCAGTTTAATATAATTTATACTATTTGTGTTTTAATATGTTTGTATTAACTTTCAGATTAATTCAACTGACATTACCGATAGTAAATATTCTAGTTCAATATCTATAAGCAGCGAATGGATATTGCTGATATTCGAGACGGTGTTTAATTTCCTTCAGCCTCATTTTTCATTAAAAAAAATCCTGATTTAAGAGAGCAGCGGAATTTTAATTGAAATGAAGAATTTCTATTAAAATGAAGCGGGTCTATTCCAAATAAAATGACCACTGAATATTCGTAAAGTTTATTAAGAAGCAGTAAGATAGCCATATTTTTTAAAATATGGAATTGGGTAGGAAATATGGAATTTGGTAGTAATCTTAAAATTATAATGTAATTTACGAAACCGTTATTGTATCCAAAATCATTCAATTAGACGCTGGGAGGGAGGTGGAGCATTCATCTTTGATTTTAAGAGCCTTCATTTACCCTAAAGTTAGGGAGTACAACTCATCCGTCATCCCCCTTGGATATGCTAATGTAAGGAAATGCTTTAAGCAATAAAATTTTCCCCATGGGCATGGGTGTCCGCAGAGGGGGGCAAACGGGGCACTTGCCCTCCCTGGGAGCGAGTAAAAAATTCCGCAAATTATAACCGTAATAATTTAAACTTAATTAATTTATATACATTATGTATGTGTTTTTGTAATACATGCAATACTGTATTCTATAATCTACTTGTGAAAAAAAAAACCCTAAAAAATTAAATGATTAAATAAAAATTTATTGATGTAGTTATTTGCCTCCAAGCTTTGTCCCTACCCCCCTGGAAAATTTTCTGCGGACGCCCATGCTCATGGGGAAGGTTCAAGGCACCCCCCCCCCCAATACACCATTGCCCAAAAGTGTAATATGTATTTACGATAAAAGAACAGCTTGCTTTGCGAGACTCTACATGGGATAAAAATTAAAGCGAGGTAGTTAAAACACAACACCACAGGATGTTGTATGGAGGAGGAAATTTATCCAACATCAATTGAATTTGGTACCAAATTATTTTTTTGAATACTAGTCGCAAATTTATTTAAATTTTGAACTATGAAATCGTGCTTCTGCCCCATACTTCCCATAGATAAAATCGTTCTTCTATTTTTGCCGTAAAAGCAAAACAGAATCCGTTTTTTTCTTTTCTATACCTCAAGAAAAATCATGCGAACACATAAACGAAGTCTGGTGAGTAGCTGTTATGTTTTTATGCAGTGAACAAATATTGAGACAGAATTACATTACTCGATATGTGATAAAACCGAAAATTTCTAACATAGAAGCTCTACTTGCAAACTGATAAACGTTTGTAAAATCATATAAGTAATTAAAGAATATTCAGAAAAAAAATTATAAGCAAAGCATGGCAAAAACGTGACTTACGCAAACAGTTAGAAAATAATCTAGCAGTGAAATTATTTAATGTAAAAATTATCTATTTTTAATAAGGCTATAGAAGCTGAAAGATTTATTAAAATTAATAATATTTTATCTTCATTAGAATTACTTGCCTATTCATTAAGGAAAAAAAAAATATTTATTTGAATCCTTCTAAATGAATGGGAGACAAAATAATTTCTACAGCAAAACAAAGCCCACTTTAAATCAAAAATAGCATTTATAAACTCTTCGAAAGTTCCTTACATTGTATGTATGGTAGTAGGTGGTCATATTATTATGATACGACTGTGTTTATACTCCGATGTACTAGAGAATAATTTTCTACCTAACCTGTTTCCAGCCCTATAATTATCGAAATGGTTCAGCTCCGGGTAAGATCGGGATCAGTAATGTAGGTTCCGTCTAAAACATTTAAGCACAAACTCCTCCTTAGTATAGGGGAAGGGGTTGGGTTGTTTTACCTCTGAGCGGCACTTTTTTGCACACCATGGGCTAAATGGCCAGGTTAAATGGATCCCGAAGGCTCAGATAAGGTTGGGGGAGGGGACCCACTGGAAGAGCTGTTGGGAGACAGATGGTAGCCTCCCGTCAAGGCCATCCAGCGTGTTCTTTAACGTGCACAGGGTATGGATCTCCCGCCCACGGGGTCACGGCTTAACGTCCCATCCGACAGACGGCGGCCTTTCCAAGCCCATCGGTGTCCCCTACTGACAGTGGGCAAGGCGGGGAATTTTGCGGAGATAAATCTCAACGCTGACCCAGCTGGGACTCGAACCTGGGAACTACAGATTACGAGCCTCGCGCGCTACCGACTGAGCCACCCCGTCCTTAGGGGCAGGGGAAGGCTCAGTCAAGCTCATCACACGCCAAGCTTCTGATCTGCAGCTCTCAGATTGGAGTCGCGGCCGTGACTCCAATCCGACGCTCTCACCATTAATAATAACGATGACGTCAATAAAAACAGAGATACTGATGACACCTTCGTGATCAATAACAGCAATCGCACATCATTATCGTAAATAACGATGGTGATACCATTTCCATCACCATAAGACCAAAATCAACAATATTCAACATCTTCAAAGAAGACGACTAAAATAATAATTATAACAATAAAATATTATCCAATATTATTTTTATTCTTTTCTGCCAATGGAATTTTTTTGATATCCCCCAAGAAAAAAAAAATGCTCAGAATAGTTATACGAGAGCTGGACATGGAAAGAGAATAAGTTATGCGAGAAAATCCACTAGATATAGAAAATGGTATCCCCCCCTCCCAGAAAGAAAAATGTTCAGAATAGTTGTGCGAGAGAACCCACTCGACTTGGAAAGAGTCCCCCCCCACGAAGGGAATGCTGTACAAATGATACTCAATATAGTTGTGCAAAAAAAGTGTAGCAAAAGAATAATATAGCAAAAAAAAAAAAAAATTCAGAGAATAGTTATTTGAGAAGACCCAATGGACATGGGAAAAGTCCCCCCCCCCACCTCCAAAGAAGAACACAATGCTAAGACTCACTGGACATGGAAAGAATAAAAGCCGAAGTCACTGCTCTCCATTACCAAAGTGACATGGTAGATCATCCATGCGAAATTTAATTTTATTGAAAGAACGGGCAAAAAGTACTGCAGTTAATTGCGATTACAGACAATGATGAAGGCCAATTAGATGCATTTGTTGAATCGTTATTTAATGCTTCAATTACTGGAAAGATAACAATCCAGTCCTTCGGAGATCTTAAACTTCTCTGTAAGAATGCGAGAAGTTTATAAGATTTCTGTTGCATCTAGAACACGGAATAACTTTAGCTTAGATCCTATTAAAAACGTTTCCGCAGGTTGTAGTGGCAGTTGTTGGAACAACATCAGAGAACCTTACACAAGAGAATAGCAATATTAGGTGGGCGTCACAATTACACGTCGAAATATCAGAGAGAAGGAAATTTTAAGTTGATGCATTCAAGTACACATAAACTAATCAGTGATGGAAGCTAGGTATTTCTCATCTAACATAGTTAGCAAGTGTTCTGGCTTCCATTAAAGAAGATAATCGAGTTTGAAACGGCGATGCTAGTTTTCTGAAATATACAAACATTACTCATACCAGAGGCTATTTATGGTCTGTATTTAATTACTGATATGTTAGTTCGAGCTTGGATCGAATTATATAACTCTCCCTGTAGATGTGTCGTGGAGAGGCTTAAAAAATGATAACATTTGGTTTGTTATGTATGCTGGGATGGCGTACGTAACGTATACTTTTGTTTTTAGTGCGAACGACTTGGGAAGTTCAACATGAAATGGGTTGGGTTGTTTTACCTCTGAGCGGCATGAGCGGCATATTTTTGCACACCATGGGCTAAATGGCCAGGTCACATGGACCCCGAAAGCTCAGAGAAGGTTGGGGGAAGGGTCCCACTGGAACAGCTGTTGGGAGAAAGATGGTAGCCTTCCGTCAAGGCCATTCAGCGTGTTCTTTAACGTGCACAGGATATGGCTCTCCCGCACACGGAGCCACGACTTAATGTCCCATCCGACGGACGGCTGCCTTTCCAAGCCCATCGGTGTCCCCTACTGACCGTGGGCAGGGCGGGGAGTTTTCCAGAGATAATCAACATGAGATGAAACTACTGAGTGATTATAAGATATTTAAATAGCCGTCCCGTGACCGAGTGGTTAGCGCACTTAGCTACTGATCTGGGTTCGAGCCCCGGATAAGGCATGGATGTGTGTGTCGTTTTTCTGCTGAGGTCCTGCCATCCTCTCAGACATTCTATTATGGCATATAAACTGACAGGCTCCTGTCAGACCTCTGTGGCAAGCAGCTGCTTGAGGGGGTATTTATTTTTTTTATTTTAAATTCCCCCAATGTTGTGTTTCTTCTGTTGTTATCTTTAGCTTATTTAACATGTTGTTTCATAATTTGAATTAAAACGATTCACTAAACTGATCTGATTCTTGAATTGAGTTGGTTTACATCTGAGCAGTACTTTTTTCTACACAATGGGAAAAGGTCACAAGAACCCCGAAGGTTTAGAGAAGGTTGGGGAGAGGACCTACTTGATAGTTGTTGGGAGACAGATGGTAGCCTCCCGTCAAGGGCATCCAGCGTGTTCTTTAACGTGCACAAGGTATGGCTTTCCCCATACGGGGCCACTGCTACGTCCCATATGACGGACGGCGACCCATAGGTGTCCCCGCTGACCGACGGCAGGGCGGGAAGTTTTGCGGAGATAAAATTTCAACGCTGGCCCAGGCGGGACTCGAACCTGGGAACTGAAATTACACGAGCCTGGCGCGCTACTGACTCACCGTCGCCGCCCATTTTTGATTCCTGAATTACACATATTGTATAAATATATATGTTATTAGATGCTATAACATAAGGGTTGTGAACTCTTTGCAGATATCATCCCCCTTGCAGAAATGCGTAGAAGTCTTCTACCCCATCAATTCTCCTCGTATTCCCCTTTACAGTCTCCTTTATTGGTTCATTTTTGAAAATAAATAAAATGAGAAAAATAGAACCGATTTCCAAATTAGTTAATATTTCTGAAAAAAAAAAAAAAAAAATTCTCGCTGACACGGCGGAAATCGAACCCGCAACTCTCCAGATTCATGCCAGAACGCGCTACCATTACACCATGCATCGGACGAGGAAAAACGTCCGATGCGTGGTGTAATGGTAGCGCTCTGGCATGAATCTGGAGAGTTGCGGGTTCGTTTACCGCCGTGAGGAAAAACGTCCGATGCGCGGTGTAATAGTAGCGCTCTGGCATGAATCTGGAGAGTTGCGGGTTCGTTTACCGCCGTGAGGAAAAACGTCCGATGCGTGGTGTAATGGTAGCGCTCTGGCATGAATCTGGAGAGTTGCGGGTTCGTTTACCGCCGTGAGGAGAAACGTCCGATGCGTGGTGTAATGGTAGCGCTCTGGCATGAATCTGGAGAGTTGCGGGTTCGTTTACCGCCGTGAGGAAAAACGTCCGATGCGTGGTGTAATGGTAGCGCTCTGGCATGAATCTGGAGAGTTGCGGGTTCGTTTACCGCCGTGAGGAAAAACGTCCGATGCGTGGTGTAATGGTAGCGCTCTGGCATGAATCTGGAGAGTTTCGGGTTCGTTTACCGCCGTGAGGAAAAACGTCCGATGCGTGGTGTAATAGTAGCGCTCTGGCATGAATCTGGGGAGTTGCGGGTTCGTTTACCGCCGTGAGGAAAAACGTCCGATGCGTGGTGTAATGGTAGCGCTCTGGCATGAATCTGGAGAGTTGCGGGTTCGTTTACCGCCGTGAGGAGAAACGTCCGATGCGTGGTGTAATGGTAGCGCTCTGGCATGAATCTGGAGAGTTGCGGGTTCGTTTACCGCCGTGAGGAAAAACGTCCGATGCGTGGTGTAATGGTAGCGCTCTGGCATGAATCTGGAGAGTTGCGGGTTCGTTTACCGCCGTGAGGAAAAACGTCCGATGCGTGGTGTAATGGTAGCGCTCTGGCATGAATCTGGAGAGTTTCGGGTTCGTTTACCGCCGTGAGGAAAAACGTCCGATGCGTGGTGTAATGGTAGCGCTCTGGCATGAATCTGGGGAGTTGCGGGTTCGTTTACCGCCGTGAGGAGAAACGTCCGATGCGTGGTGTAATGGTAGCGCTCTGGCATGAATCTGGAGAGTTGCGGGTTCGTTTACCGCCGTGAGGAAAAACGTCCGATGCGTGGTGTAATGGTAGCGCTCTGGCATGAATCTGGGGAGTTGCGGGTTCGTTTACCGCCGTGAGGAAAAACGTCCGATGCGTGGTGTAATGGTAGCGCTCTGGCATGAATCTGGAAAGTTGCGGGTTCGTTTCCCGCCGTGTCGGCGAGAAATGCTTTTCAGAAACATTAACTAATATTGAAGTCTATTTCTACAGGTAATCTGTGTATTTACTACGGATCGATTTCCATGTGTTCCTCTCAAAGCTCCTGGACCCTCTTCACTCACTACCTGAGCAGAAGCAGCTATATAATACTCTGCCTGGACAGCGCAACAAAAGGTTAATTTTTAAATATAAGGGTTAAATTAAAATTCTTTCCCTTAAATCAAAACTAATAACCATTATTTTTAATCTTTGGAAATTAATTGCAAAATATTCAGTTATATTATAATAAAGTTAAAAATAATTATTCTATTTTATATTATTCAGAATAAATAGACTGTAAGTAAACTTTAGAAAAATGAAATTATTCAAGGGTCCAGTGTACCAGGTGCCCACAACCCATTCCCTGGGGTTGTGATACCTAGATACAGAGGTCGTCAAAGACATACTGAAAATTTGAGTCGAACAAATTTATCCCAAGTTTCAGTTTAGCAGTAATAATAAATGTTATTGTAACATTATTTTGTATTTAATTTTTATTAATTTAGGTATGTTTAGATTAATATTTCATACATTTCGTTTTCGTCACGAAAAAATACTCATCGTTAACGTGGACCAAATTCAGCGAATTTGAAAACGAAATTTGAAAGAAGGATGTTTATGATAACAATTTTAGAACACTTCTGCTCTAGGTCAAAGTGGGCATAAAGGAAAATTATCGTCGGTTCCAGACAATTCCTCTATGCACACTTGACCTACAGCATAATAGTGTTCAAATATTATTACTCTGAAGTGTTGTGATTTAAAATGTTATTAATGGTGCAAATAATGTATACTGGATGTTTATGAACTGAATATAAAATTAGAAGTTAAACATTTGTACTTAAAAACGCATTTTGATATCTTTTTTAAAAAAATAGGGTACTTATACGAAACAGCTGTATTTTAGTCTGAATAAGAGTCTACAAAATTAAACTTGCTGCTAAAAATGAGATAAAACACGGTTTTTATTAATTATCGGAAAATAATTCAGTCAGGAAGAGTCAGATCTTGATGGCGACCATTATATATATATTTCAGATATTTCTATTTCTATTAGGGCATTCCTCTTCATTTTCGTTATCATTGTTTTTAATTGCATTTTTATTTCAACTAAGGCTTGAATACGAGACGAGCGGGAGTGGCTCAGTCGGTAGTGCTCCGGGCTGTAATCTGTAGTTCCCAGGTTCGAGTCCAAACTGTTCCAGCGTTGAGAATTATCTCCACAAAAGGCCCTGCTGATGGTCAGTAGACGACACCGATGGGCTTGGAAAGGCCGCCGTCCGCCGAATGGAATGTTAAGCAGTGGCCCACTGTGTGGGAAAGCCATACCCTATGCACGTTAAAGAACAAGCTGGATGGCCTTGACGGGAGGCTACCATCTGTCTCCCAACAGCTGTCCAGTGGGTCCCCTCCCCATCCTTTTCAGAGCCTTCGGGGATCTTGTGACATTCCAATTTAGCCCAGTATTCGCAAAAAGAATACCGCTCAGAGGTAAAACAACCCAATCCTTGAATACAAGATTGTACCTGCTGTATTTGGTTTCTGTAAAAAAATTTCTCATGCAACCGGCAGATTCATCTAACCTGCAACCCCATTCCCCATAAATGCCGGATAACCGGGAGTTTACCGTATTTACAAAATACACACACACATAGGATTGAAAATCAATTCTTCTGCTAATGCACTGCCCTGGCCCGTTATAATATACAAGCGACTCTGGTAGAGCGTGGGTGAGGCTAGGCATGTTGGCTACGCTACCTATATACCCAGGCCTACAGAGATATTGAGCAAGAGGAGAAAAAGGAGGAAAATTAAATATGCATGAAAATTAAGCGATTAAATTTGTCTAAACTGAACTAAAATCCATTAATTTTCGAACCGTATAAAATAAAATCATTCATTCATTAAAACGATATTAAAATATTTATGAATATTTAAAAGTTGATTATCAGATTTTTTAAAATTAATAGCTACAAACTTAATCTTAACAAATAGTAATTTCATTAAAATAACTATATATTTAAAGCCCAAGACTCCTGTTGCTGCACTGTCCAGGCTTGATATGATATTAAAAGCTTTGGGCAAGGGTATTGATACAAAGCTCGCACAGACCTTTTTTGAGGCAGTGAGAAATTATCTTTATGATATAATTGGATCCTTGATTGATTATGATCCCTAGGTTTTAAACCAATTCAAGCGTCCAAAGATTATGGTGTTTGACACCAGTATGTTTACTTTTTAGTTGTGCCTTTTAGCAATTTTTTTGCCCTTGTAGCCCCTTTAGGGTTTCTCTGTTTTAACTCTTGCTATTATCAATCAGGCACTATATTAGACTTCGAGATGTAAGCCTTAGGCTTGGAGCTCATAAAATTAATTAAAGATATCAGATGATATATACTAGGTCTGGACAGCCGTCGAGCAAAAGAAAGGAAGAATATTAAATATGCATAAATATTTTATGAGATTTAATTTGTATAAAATTTAATTAAAATAAAATCATATATTCATTACGATTATATTGAAATATTTAAAACACTTTAAAATTGATTACCAGATTTTTAAAATTTATAGTTACTAGTTATTTTATTAAAATAATATATATATATTTTTAAATACATAACATAAATGTCATCAGCTTCTTAGCATTATCTAACCTTGCCATCTGGAGGAGAGGGTCGAAAGACGAACATATCTAGAGAACACATTTATTTTGTTTGATGATGATGATATATCTTGCATATTATATAAATTAAGTATAGATTATTTAGATTCTCAATGGGAACACAATTGTAACAGGTTATGAGCTGAGTGCACTACAATCTGAGTCAATCTCCCCTCCACCCCAGAAAATAAAATCACGTTTAATCAAAACATATCTATGAAGAAATCATAAAATCGATATTGAATGAATCTAGAGCTTGTGAAGAATTGTATGAAATGGAATGCTCCTAAATAGCATCGCAAGACAAATATTCCCAACTCAAGAAAACAGAAAAATAAAATTTTGACTATTATTTATATTACTCATTTTCTGTTAAAAGAACTTTTAGCAATTCTCAGAAAAAAGTTTCAAAAGTAGATTTAACAAAAATAAAAGAAACGATTTATTATTTTCCTCTCCTTTTTCCAATTTCTGAATTTTTAAACCCTGAAATCTTCTCAAGATTTCAAACACTGAGTAGTGAAATATGTTTTTTTTGTCAACCAATCATACTGAGGAGATTTATATGCAAAAAAGTCTCTACGTGAAAATATACGAAATTTTCTTTCAAATACACTCCTTCAATAGCATCAAAAAAAGTAAACACTCAATAGCTTTTGACGACCTTAAAATTACTTTTTTATTTTTACTATCATACAAAAATATTCCTTCTGAAGATAAAAAAAAAATATTTTGAGTGAAAGTGAAGTCATGCATTTTCTGCATGGACGATCGATTAAAAATTTGCTGATAGAAGTTTACTTACCCAGAGTCTAAATACTTCAACTAAAAGCAAAGTCTTTTCAAAAAACTTCGACGGAAATTCCAAACATATCGCTCAAGTTTACGTGTGTTCTCTGCATTTCATCTTAAGAGCAACACTAAGAAGAAAAGTAAATGTTAAATCCATCTTTGCGTTCTTCTGCTTTCCTTTTTGCAGTTTGCATCCTCCTCCTCCTCCTCTGCGAGATCCCTCCATTGCAGCTTACTTTGTCAGAAACATATATTCCCCATGCTCTCTTCCTTTCCTCCAAGCACAGCGCCTACTCCAGGTAAAGCTTCGTTTCTTGCATTCCTTACAAGCCGTAGGATGCCGAACGCTCAAGCCCCACAGGAGATGTTCTGCGTCTGACAGTCCGTTCCCAAACCTATCGCAGGGAGGAGATGCCCTCTTTCACCCCAAGGGCGCAAAAACTCTGCTTTTAGACGCTGACACGAGGTTCGGGTTGCTTTCCCTGGGGAGACTTGTTCCTTGTGACCATAGATGGTTCTTTATATATATTTGGACTTCTCTTATACACTCGAATTATCTCCAACATCCCGATCTTGGTGCTCCCTTGGATAAGTTCCACTTTCAACATAGCATCTTTTTCTCTTGATGCAATGCAGACTCTTGTGCTACCACAAGACCGATGCAATGCATAATGAAAGGGAACGTTTTATGCCATTTTATATACAATTCTTCAAGAGTTAGCTTCACTGATCTGTATCTTCCTAGGCACAAATAAATTTATACTACGTGTTTCTTTTTTCTGTATCGATTCGGAGATATTTTTCACCATTGGTTTAGAGCATCCTTGCTGTAAATAATGCAGGCAATACTGGCATTTGTACTGTTAAGTAACATCTCTTTTTTCTGTAAAAACCATGATAAATATTTCAAACTTTCTCTTATAAGTGATAGTGGAGATCTGGGTTTGTATTTTTCGATACACATCTAAGCTATAAATAAGAGAGGATATTTTTACTGCTATGCACGGAATGGTTTAGTGATCTAAGATACTCTCATTCCTAAAAGGCAGCTTTAAAAAGGAATAGAATATCCTCTAAAGTCACGAATAAAGTGATAGTCCTATTTATTTTTAAAACGTAGTTCAAACATACTTTTTATAAAGTAATGCAGAAAATTGACAGTGAAAATGTAGTTCGTAAATATATATCAATAATCCCATTTTTTTTGCTGAAGCTGTCTACGATAATAAAAAATATATATAAATAACAAACACTACATTTTATATTGTTGCAGCCAGTTTTGACTTTCTATGAATCTTATAAATCTTAACTTCAGTTTGGAAATGAAATTCTTTATTGAAAATGTTATAAATTTTAATTTTATGTTTAAGACGGTAATTTTAATTGAGTTAAAAGTTTCGTTAAAAGTCGCTAAAATTTCGATAAAATATTGAATTCTCTTAGAGACATTTTTGAACAGGTATTTCAATAAATTGAAATCTCTGTACAAAACCCAAGGGACCATACGATATTTCCGGAATATCGTATGGTCCCTTGCATTATATTTAGTGCAGATTTTAGTTTTAAAGAGGTGGAAATTATAAAATTGCAAAGTCTAGAGCGAAACACAATGCGTAAAGGTTTTTTCTCTGTATTTAACCATAAGACACGTATATGTCTAAAGCTGCATACATTAAAAAAAGGCAACAATTCCTTCAAATGCTCAATTTTATTTTAAATAAGTTTTCAGCGAATTTCGCTTTGCTGCTTATTAGCGATAAATTTTTTTGCCATTATTATTACAAAATGGGGTTGGGACACGCCGGATCTAGCGGGAGAGGCGCCGGGGGGGGGGAGCGAAAGGAATCCATTACCCTTCTCTTTGGGAATACTAAAAGGAATATTAGTGTTACCTCTGAGCAGCACTTTTTTGCACATAATGGGCTAAATGACCAGGTCACAAGGACCCCGAAGTCTCAGAGAAGGTTGGGGGAGGAGACCCAATGGAACAGCTGTTGGGAGACAGATGGAGTTTCCTGTCAAAGCCATACAGTGTTCTTTAACGTGCACAGGGAATGGCTCTCATGCACACGGGCCCACGGCTTAACGTTCCATCCGACGGACGGATGTCTTTACAACCCCATTTGTGTCCCCTACTGACCTTGGGCAGGGCGGGGAGTTTTACGGAGATAAAGCTTAACCCTGACCCAGCTGGGACTCGAACCTAGCAGATTACGAGCCTGGCGCACTACCGACTGAGCCATCTCCGCCCCAGGAATATTAGTAAGAAGAGAATTATTAATTAGATTTCAGAATACTAGTAAGGGTAATGTAGGCAAAACTTATTACA
Source organism: Ryuthela nishihirai (assembly GCA_038380435.1). Classification (NCBI taxonomy): domain Eukaryota; kingdom Metazoa; phylum Arthropoda; class Arachnida; order Araneae; family Heptathelidae; genus Ryuthela; species Ryuthela nishihirai. The sequence goes on from JAWZYU010000003.1 coordinate 116,200,506, forward strand.
GTTGCACATATTTCAAGCATTTTTCAAGAATTTTTAGGAACATCATTAAAACGAAGGGGAAAATGTTACATTGTAATGGAACTGTATTCTTTTGCTTCCCCTCCTCTTTTTTCCGCTGCTCGATTGCGCCACTTGGCTTTGTGTGGCCCCGTGTTCCAGAGAGCAATATAACCTCTGTACGTTAAAAAATACGCTGGATGGCCTTGACGGGTTGTTGGGTTGTTTTACCTCTGAGCGGCACTTTTTTGCACACCATGGGCTAAATGGCCAGGTCACATGGACCCCGAAAGCTCAGAGAAGGTTGGGGGAGGGGACCCACTGGAACAGCTGTTGGGAGACAGATGGTAGCCTTCCGTCAAGGCCATCCAACGTGTTCTTTAACGTGTACAGGGTATGGCTCTCCCGCACACGGGGCCACGGCTTAACGTCCCATCTGACGGACGGCGGCCTTTCCAAGCCCATCGGTGTCCCCTACTGACCGTGGGCAGGGCGGGGAATTTTTGCGGAGATAAATATCAACGCTGACCCAGCTGGGACTCGAACTTGGGAACTACATATTACGAGCCTGGCGCGCTACCGACTGAGCCACCCCCGCCCCAGGCCTTGACGGGAATAGACCATCTGTATCCTAATACCTGTTCAGTGGGTCCCGTTCCCCAACCTTCTCTGAGCCATTGCGGTTCTTTTGACCTCGCCATTTAGGCTATTGTGTTCAAAAAAGGGTGTCGCTCAGAGGTAAAACCACTCAACCCATTATGTGGATGCTGAAAAGTTTCCTGGATTGGGTTGTTTTACCTCTGAGCGGCAGAGAAGGATGGGTGAGGGAACCCACTGAAACAGCTGTTAGGAGACAGATCAAAGCCTCCCGTCAAGGCCATCCATCATGTTTTTAACGTGCGCAGGGTATGGCTCTCCCGCACACGTAGCTACCGCTAAAGTCCCATCCGACGGACGGCGGTCTTTCCAAGTCCATCTGTGGCTCCTACTGACCGTGGTAAGGGTGGGGAGTTTTGTGGAAATAAATCTCAACGCTGGCCCTGCTGGGATTCGAACGTGGGAACTGCAGATTACTAGCCTGGTGCGCTGCCGACTGAGCCACCCTCGACCCAAAATTTGCCGGAGTTAGTTAGTAGTGCAGTCTGTCAGACCTGCTCAAGGATTTTTCAAGGGCAAAAAAAGTAAACTTATGTAACTTATAAAACTAACGAATAAAACCGTAAATATAATATGATGAAGCCTAATAAACCGGAAATAATAATATGATGAGGGAATAATAATCAACGGTGGTGAAAAACTCATTTATCAAACAATGTAGCATTTGTTTTGTAATAATTACTAAATATGAGAAATAAATATTTATTAATCTGCTTGCTAAATAACACTTTCGCCAAAATATACATTTCTGAATCGAACTTTACAAATAGTAAGGTAAAAAAAGAGAAAAACTAAATCAGAAGTCTTGATAAATCTCAAGTTTGCTTTCCACTACATTTTGAGAAAGAAAAAGAAGAAATAAAAATAAAGAACTATATAGAATAAAAATCGGTCATTTTGCAAGAAACAACATTGTAGATGAGGTTCGTACATGATCATAATAGCAGAGATCAAAAGTATCAAATTTCGACTTATTTGTTAGGGCTTTTGAAGACACCAGACAATGTGAAACATGGCTGGACATTCCCCGAAGAACTTCATGACAAGAGAGAGACCCATTTTTTTTCTCTACTGAACCAGCAATAAAGATATTCCCCCTTGACCTTATTACGATGGCATGGCGGTGCAGTTTTGAAACAGTATTGTGTTCGACCAACAAGAAGGATGGGGAAGAGAAAATGTTGGGGGGGGGGGTGTATGGAGGAAACCAAGCAGACAACAGAACTCAGAGAAGAGAACTGGAAAGCCATTCTTTTGTGGACCAAAGAAAAATCAAACCTGAAGTCAATAGAAGTCTCATTAAATAATCAAAGGCATTCTGTTCGCAGTCCTCCAGTTTCAAGACATGTCCGTAAAAAAAAGGGGAAAAAGAATAAAAAAAAAAGTAGCCAACATGCCCTTTTTTGTATGTTTGTGTCTGTATTTCTTTGTTGTTTACTTTTAGAAGGGCTTTAATTTAACTTTGCTTGAGAAATTCTTTCCGAAAGTGGAATTACCCGAATTGAAAGAAAACTTACTTCTGGAAGAAAGGAGGGAAAAAAACGAGAGCGTTCTATAAATGCATAGAATTCTTTTGTATTGTTGATCTTAGGTAACCTCTAAAAGTATTTAATTGAGGGAACACAATGGATTCGATCTCTGTTTGGGATTAAATTGAATTTAATATAAAAAGCAGCCTTGTGAAAGCAATTTTGGAAAAAATGGTAGAGTAGTTAATATTTCCTGCAGAAGAATGATTTCCTGAGAAACCAAATGCTGAATGAATTTAATAGATGGCAAAAATTTGAAAAATATTAAAATACATGTTTGAATTCAACTGTAAATATATATATATCTGTTAACATTTAAATGGGTAGCTAAAAATAGAAAAATTGCTGCTCAGTCAACCCATTTACCGTAAAATTCTAACCGTCAATAAAATGGAATGGAGGTCTGATTGGAGACTGTTAATATAATGAGCCTCAGGGAAAATCCGCAGAGGAAGACGAAACCTCAAAAAGACAACATACAATATTAAAACAAACATTCAATATTAGTGTAGTTTAATTTTATATACGCTTCTTAGATCTGGTATTATTGCTATTAAAAATACCAGCTTCCATAACTCTTTAAATAAATGGGGTAGATCAGTTGGTAGCCCGCCAGGCTCTTAATCTGCAGTTCCCAGGTTCGAGTCCCAGTTGGGCCAGCGTTGAGATTTATCTCTGGTCAGTAGGGAACCAGAGATATATCTGGTTCCCTACTGACCAGAGGGATTGTCGATGGGTTTGTAAAGGCCGCCGTCCGTCGGATATTACGTTAAGATGTGGTCCGTGTGCTGGAGAGCCATACCCTGTGCACGTTAAAGAACACGCTGGATGGTCTTGAAGAGAGGCTACCATCTCCAACAACTGTCAAGTGGGTTTCCTCCCACCAACCTTCTCTGAGCCTTCGGAGTCTTTGTGACCTGGCCATTTAACCCATTCTGTGCAAAAAAGTGCCGTTCACAGGTAAAACTACCCAACTTAAAATACCTAATGTATATTTTGGAAATTCAAGATTAAGACAGAATTGACGCAAATTTAAATTTTCCTTTAGTTACATTTTTTCCATAAAAAGATTATTTTTGAAGTTCTGGAGCATTTTGGTTTGGCTTTGAGCGAGGGTTGGCTCAGTCGGTAGTGCGCCAAGCATGTAATCTGTAATGCTCAGGTTGAGTTCCAACTGTGCAAGAATTGAGATTTATGCATACTAACTCCCAAACTGTTTCGGTGAATGAAAATGGGCATACAGATGAATATCTAAATGACGTCGTTCTTCGGATGTACCCTTTCCCAAACTTCTCTGAGTTTTAGGGTCCTTGTGACCTGCCTATTTAGCCCTTCGTGTGAAAGAAAAAGTGCCGCTGAGCGGTGAAATCAACGATATGTGAGGCATTTTTTTTAAATGTAGTATATAAGAACATATGGAGTTTAAAAATGAATAACAACTGCTCAACAGTTCAAACATTAATAAACGAAATTTGCTGTAGAACAGCATTTTTGTCCTTTTTTTTAATGATGACTCGTACTAAGCCCATCGGTGTCCCCTACTGACCCCGGGAAGTGTACCCTGTGCACGTTAAAGAACACGCTGAATGGCCCTGACGGGAGGCTACCATCTGTCTCCCAACAGCTGTTCCAGTGGGTCCCCTCCCCCAACCTTCTCTGAGCCTTCGGGGTCCATGTGACCTGGCCATTTAGCCCATGGTGTGCAAAAAAGTGCCGCTCAGAGGTAAAACAACCCACAACCCACAACCCCGGGAAGTGCGGCGAATTTTGCGGAGATAAAGTTCAAAGCTGGCCCAGATGGGACTCGAACCTGGGAACTGCAGATTACCAGCCTGGAGCGCTACTGACTAAGACCCCCCCACTTTGTCATGTGCTGCCGAAGCAAGTACAATGATTTCCGGAATAAAAGTTACATTTTTATGACGATGATGATGTAACAATTAAATGCCTGTCATGCACACTGGATGGCCTTGATGGACCATTTAACAATGAAACCCATAACAATGAAATGCCCGTCATGCACACTGGATGGCTTGACGAGCCAATTTAACAATGAACCTTTATTACCAAAATAACCAAGGCTACTTTGATAATAAAGGCCATGATAGGCATTTCATTGTTAAATTAATAAAGACCATGGCAGGCATTTCCCTTAATATTTATTAATTTAACAATTTCATTTTTAAATAGTCTTCATTTTTAATTAGTTTTTTAAATAGTAAGCTTCATTTAGTTTTTATTAATTTAACAAATTAACAATTTCATTGTTAAATTAATAAAGGTCATGACAGGCATTTCGTTTAGTGTAATACAAAATCTAATGAAGAATTCGCTTACCAAAGTAGTAGTCCTTTTGTACAACCTGTGTTGATCAGCAATCAGTTCCATGATGTCATACGCCGTGATTGAAGGTGGTTCGTTTTTCCTTGCCAGAAAAGCCAATCTTGCGCTATGGGGTACTGAGAAATTGAATCGGACAAAGGCAGCGTCAGTTTGAATGAACCACAGGTTCCAGGAGTCGTACGATTGGAAATGCTTGTTGAGAGTCGTTCCCAGCTGTGCCTTCTTGTAGAAGGCAACATCGGTGGGTCCTAGCATGCAAACATTTTGAGGCGTTGCACCACCACCTGGAACAAACAACGTGGAATGAAGCATTAGGATTATACACTAAATGAAAGTAAGGAAACTGAAATAACACTTAGGTACTAATAACGGTATAAATAATGCCTGTAAAAAAACCATATGGTTATTTATTCTGAGCGGAACATTTTTTCACACAATGGGCTAAATCGCCAGATCACATGGACCCCGAGGGTTCAGAGAAGGTTGGGTGGAGACTGACCCACTGAACAGCTGTTTAGGAGGCAGATGGTAACCTCCCGTCAAGGCCATCCAGCTTGTTTTTTTAACGTGCACAGGGTATGGCTCTCCCGTACACGGGGTCACGGCTTAGCGTCTCATGAGAAGGACGGTGGCCGTTTCAAGCGCATCGGCGTCCCCTACTGACCGAGGGAAGGGATGGGAGTTTCGCCTGCCCTCGGTCTGAATGGGAGATAAATATCAAAGCTGGACCAAGTGGGACTTGAGCTTATAACTGCAGATTGCGAGCTTGACGCGCTATCGACTGAGCCACCCGGCCCCATTATATATACCGTATATTTCCGCAGATAAGACGATAGTTGAATCATAAAAAAAGGCTCCCAAAATCCGGGTCGTCTTATAGGACAGATACAAAAAAAAATTAGATTGAAATTTATATAAATTGCAACCATTATTACTACAACTTATCGAAAAATCTATCATATTATTTAAATACGCTATATGATAATACATTACATTGTAATAGTAAAATAATACGTTACATTGTAATAGTAAAACAATACTAAAACAAAATAAATATTAAAAGTTATGTTTATTGAGCTACTGAGGAAAAAACGGACAAACCGTAATTATTTATAGTACAGAGTAGGGTATGTCCACAAAATAGAATAGCCCATACGACGCTTTTGTGAATAATCAAGGTCATTACCCGAATGCCCGAATCAGTGCGAATGTTTGCGAATAGGAGATAATTCCGTATACGCTACACAGTATTATTATCCAGATGATGATCGTCGATCTAAACTAAATTCATAGGCCGTTGATAGTTTGGGGTCGTCTTATAGGACAAATATATTCTAAAACTATAAAACTTTGGCGAAAATTTATACCTCGTCTTATCTGAAGGTCGTCTTATCTGCGGAAATATACGGTATATGGAAACGGAATGTGTACAAACAACAATGATAGCGAGACTGTATTATTACGAGATACGGCACATAGTGTGAAATGTACTCCTTATTGTGAATAAAACAAAGTTAAGTTTGAATATAATAGAAGAAATTAGTTGATTGGATTTGTGTAAAACGTGAATATGTTAGCCAGGATTATTGTTATTAGTGTTTTCAGTTGTGAAGAATTTAAATGACTTCGGTCGTTCACAGGAAATGTTGTCCTTAGTGGGCACATTGTGTATTAAATGAAAAGCATGATTGGTAAAATATCGGTATTAGGATTTGTATATAGAAACTACTGTAGTTCACCATTATATGATTTTGCCTAATTATATTGATGTATTTGAATTAGTTTAGATAATCCATTTGTATTTGCTGAATTCTTCTAAATTGGTTGTTTTATTTAATAAATAAGTTAATTTACTATCTGTTTGGTTATTTCGAATTCACGCACGGGTTGCCCAATTAAAATATTGCTGAATATCTGTAATAATGTGCTCATTGTAACAAATCTCATTGTACCAATGTGCCCAATTATAAATTAAAATATGTAACAATGTCGCCAAAGGTTGTGCTTGTATCATATGCAATAAGCAATTGCAAATTATATAATTTAGTCAATGATGAATTTGCGAAAATTTGATCAAATTGGTGGAATTTATAAAAGTTACAAATTCTTACTGTGCTTAAATTATATATTCAAAGTGATCAAACATATATATATAACTTGGGGACAAGAAAAATTAGAAAATTTGAAATCAACACAAAATTACCAAATTTATAATTGTTGCTTACGATTATCAAACATATGATTGTTGCATAAGATTATCAAATCTATAATTGTTGCACAATTTTGCGGCATCTAGAACATCGATAGAGAGGCATTACATTTATTTAACGAATAGATATATTAATGCTGTTATAAGGGAATCGGATCTCTAAGTTCCGGGATCATCAATTCTTTAAGAAATTAAAAATTTGGTTAATTAATGAAAATTGTGAAAATTTATTTAATCAATCTCAATTTTGTATTATCAATTACATTTTTACACAATCAACCATTTTTGTGGTAGTTTGAAATACATTTTTGATTGCATTTGTGTAAAATCGAATGTACATCGGAGTGCGAAATCTTGTGGATCTGGAGCGTTTCATTCCTGTACAGTCGCTCAAAAAAGTATCCGAACACTACGGTTGATTACAAAATTCAGAAAAAATATCTGGCAACGATTTTTTTAGAAATTAGTGATCTGGCAAACTTCGTGTCACGTGTCACGTGACACGAAGGTTGCCAGATCAACTAATTATCCCTTCGTGTCACGTGACACGTGACACGAAGGTTGCCAGATCACTAATTTCTAAAAAAATCGTTGCCAGATATTTTTTCTGAATTTTGTAATCAACCGTAGTGTTCGGATACTTTTTTGAGCGACTGTACTAGCTGAAGGACATCCGGCACTACCCGGCTCTCACTTTAATCTATATATTCTGTTTTTCACTGCATTACAGGTTAATTTTGTGAGCACTGTCCCACACTCCCCGACACGCACGTACCCAGGATTTAGTTTCCTGGAGGGGGGGGGGGGGGAGAATTTATTTTTCTGGGGGGGGGGGAAGGGAAAGTTAGTTTACTGCGTATAGGGGGCCGGGAATTTAGTTTGGGGGAGTTTGAAGGAGGGGGTATCAGAAGAATAAGACTTGAGTCATACTCATCCTCATCCTTAAGCAGCCATGGGCTACGGAGGTCCAACCAGACACGCGCAATTTAGTTCTCCAAGCATATCTATCCTGAGCTATATCTGCTGCATCTGGCCACTGCACACCAATTCTAACAAGGTCGCATTTGACATTTTCTGCCCACCGCATCCTAGGTCTCACACTCTTTCTGAGGTCTTTATGCACACTGTTCATAACCCTTATTCGCTAAATTAAATTATAATTATCCACACGGGCAACATGGCAAGCCAACGGAGTCTTGATAGAAGATTGCCGACTCCTTTGCTTAACCTCATCATTAGTTACAAAGTTGAACCACCTAATGCCCAAGATACTGCGTAAGCATCTAATTTCTTGTTATCTCGTTGACAAAGCGTTTCCCTATCATAACTAACCCTAGAAAGAACCAAACTATTATACAGTCTAATTTTAGTCTTTAGGTCTATACACCTATTTCTCCACACTCTCCATAGATTCTTAAAAGTCCAGGCAGCAATCCCAATTCATCTGTTAATCTCATGCCGTACATCACCATTATCTCTTACATAGCTCCCGAGATAATTAAATTGTAATACCTGTTAAGACTGCAGCCATTTAGATTAATTAAAATATTGCAACAATTACTAAAATAGTTGGGGCGGGGGTGGCTCAGTCGGTAGCGCACCAGGCTCGTAATCTGTAGTTCCCAGGTTCGAGTCCCAGCTGGGTCAGCGTTGAGATTTATCTCCGCAAAATTCCCCGCCCTGCCCACGATCAGTAGGGGACACCGATGGGCTTGGAAAAGCCGCCGTCCGTCGGATGGGACGTTAAGCCGTGGCCCCGTGTGTGGGAGAGCCATACCCTGTGCACGTTAAAGAACACGCTGGATGGCCTTGACGGGAGGCTACCATCTGTCTCCCAACAGCTGTTCCAGTGGGTCCCCTCCCCCAACCTTCTCTGAGCCTTCGGGGTCCTTGTGACCTGGCCATTTAGCCCATGGTGTGCAAAAAAGTGCCGCTCAGAGGTAAAACAACCCAACCCAACTAAAATAGTCCACTGGACGTAAAAGGTAAAACAATATTCTATATTGAATTTTGTAGTTTTTTTTTTTAAATCCATGTTTAGTGGGAGGACTAAAATTATATAAACACGACTGTTTCGGTTTTCAAAACAGGTAGGCAAGTTTTGAGCTTGGGATAAGACGATGGGATTTTCGTGGGGGGGGGGGGGGATTTCCGGAACTCCCGGGAAAATCTCTTCCCTCACCAGACAATTCAGCACAAATTCAACATGAGGAATTGCTCGGCGTTGATCAGGTCGTTGTTGACATCAGCGCGCGCTCTAAGAGTCTGTGGTTTAGTTTCTAGGTAAACTACCGATATTTTTATTTCCGTTTCGATCGATTTCGACACTGCTGTGGTTCTCGATATGCTTCACCGAACAGTTTCAAATTTCGTATGAGAGTCCCCACTGAGTGACCACGTATTGCGATAAAAAAACCGTTTCCTACCTGCAATGGGTTGAGTTATTTTACCTCTGAGCTGAACTTTTTTGCACACCATTAATCTAAATGGCCAGGTCACAAGGTCCCCGAAGGCTCAGAGAAAGATTGGGGGAGGGGACCCACCTTAACAGCTGTTGGGAGGCAGATGGTAGCCTCCCGTCAAGGCCATCCAGTGATTTCTTTAACGTGCACAGGGTATGGCTCTCCTGCACACGGCGACACGGCTTAACGTCCCATCTGATGGACGGCGGTCTATTCCAAGCCCATCTGTGTCCCCTACTGACCGTGGGCAGGGCGGGGAATTTTGCGGAGATAAACCTCAACGCTGACTCAGCTGGGACTCGAACCTGGGAACTACAGATTACGAGACTGGCGCGCTACCGACTGAGCCACCCCGCCCCTCCTGCAATGGGACACATCAATATAATAATGCCTTTAATAATGCGGGGGATCTGGCAATATCGTCAGATTAAAAACAATGACTCGTAGCAGTAAAAATGGCAACATTGAATCTGGCTACGACTTCGGTTTCCCATACGAATAACATGCCAAATATCTTTGCATATATTAAGATCCACTTTCGGAATTTCAACTTGAAATTTCGCACCGCAACTCGGACAATATGCAGAAACGATGTGTTGCATTTTTCACGATTTTTTGATGAGTTATGGCTGCCACAGACATACAGACAAACAGACAGACGTCTCATTTTTATGTTATATATATAATATTGTATAAAGTTAATAAAGATTTACCTTAAAAAACAAAGCTGCTAGCCCTATTTTAATAAAACAAACATTTCGACTAAATAGTCGATGCATTTATGTGACCATAATGATATAAATATTATGTTTCCTACAAAGTGGAGTATAATCGAAGCATTTATGTTACCTTACTGAAAATAAAAATTATGTTTCCTACGAAGTGGAGTACAGTCGAAGCATATATGTGACCTTAATGAAATAAAAAAATGATTCGTACAAAATAGAGTACAGTCGAAGAGTTTATATTGCCTTAATGAAATAAAAATTAGGTTTCCTACAAAATGGAGTGCAGTCGAAGCATTTATGTTACCTTACTGAAAATAAAAATTATGTTTCCTACAAAGTGGAGTACAGTCGAAGCATATATGTGACCTTAATGAAATAAAAAAATGATTCGTACAAAATAGAGTACAGTCGAAGAGTTTATATTGCCTTAATGAAATAAAAATTAGGTTTCCTACAAAATGGAGTGCAGTCGAAGCATTTATGTTACCTTACTGAAAATAAAAATTACGTTTCGTACAAAGTGGAGTACAGTCGAAGCATACATGTGACCTTAATGAAATAAAAAAATGATTCGTACAAAATAGAGTACAGTCGAAGAGTTTATATTGCCTTAATGAAATAAAAATTAGGTTTCCTACAAAATGGAGCACAGTCGAAGCATTTATGTTACTTTAATGAAATAAAAATTGTGTTTCCTACAAAATGGTGTACTGTTCCATACACTAAATATATCATTAAATAACTTTGTCAACGTTTTATATGATTCAGAAAATTTTTAAAATTTAGAAATAAACTTTTTGATATTAGGAAAGAGACGATGACTTCAATAATACTTACTCCTGTTAGGAGGCGCCACAGTCGTCCCGGTATAGCTGTCTGCATTTTCTTTCTCTTCAATGACAATACATGGTTTGCTGGATTCTGGGGAATTGATGGAACTCATCGCTACAAAGACAAACAGAACAGAACCTGTAATTAACTGAGAGATGACATATGGCGTACGCTTTTAACTATTACTAAAATTATTTCCCTGAAAAGTTACTCTGAGCTCCAAGCTAGAATCTCGAGGAAGTGGAAAGTCTTAAATGACATATTACACTGTCAGAAATGGAATAATCGTGTTGAATTGCAGACAAATGTAATGGATTGTTTAGGAATACAGAACGTGAAATGGGTTGCTTTAGAAACGTTGTCACATTATTAATGTTGTGATTGTCTTGGCTGTCCAGATATTCTCACTTTTGGGAGGAAATTAAAGTAGTGTTTCGCGAATTTAGAGCTCTGGGTTTATCCGTTATTTGAAAGTTACCAGTGTTAATGGTTTTTGAGTAATTAAAATCTTGTCTAGCACATGATCTAGCGAAGTAACAGTAAGGGATGAATTATGATAATTAAACTTTGTTGCTTGTCAGATACATATAGAATTTGGAGTCATATAATTGGACGATAGATATAATTAATATTCGTGAGAGGCAAAATTTTTAACAAATCAATTCAGATGCAATTGCATGAAGGCTCCAAGCAAACTATTGGAACTTTTCAAAATGTTTCGATTCTGTTCTTGCTTACCAGATTTGGCACAAAATGTTTCCTCAGCCGTAAATTGGTCGAACGGAGGAGCGATTTCATTAAATGAGCAAATGAAAAGGAATTTTAACAATTTTTTTAATTTTTAAACAAAGTCAAGCGAAAGCTTTTCGGTGATGAAATAATATTGCGTACACTTGAATGTTGAAACAGTTTTGTTGACTTTCGAACGATGCGAACTGAAAGTCTTTGAATGCGAAACAATGTGTTGACTTTCGAATGATGCGAAATAAAAGTATTTTTATGCGAAACAATGTTGTTGACTTTCTAACGATGCGAACTGAAAGTCTTTGAATGTGAAACATGTGTTGACTTTCGAATGATGCGAAATAAAAGTATTTTTATGCGAAACAATGTTGTTGACTTTCGAACGATGCGAACTGAAAGTCTTTGAATGTGAAACAATGTTGTTGACTTTCGAACGATGCGAAATAAAAGTATTTGAATGCGAAGCAATGCTGTTGACTTTCGAATGATGCGAATTAAAAATATTTTTATGCGAAACAATGTTGTTGACTTTCGAACGATGCGAACTGAAAGTCTTTGAATGTGAAACAATGTTTTTGACTTTCGAACTCCGAAAGAATTTTGTTGACTTTCAAATGATGTGAATTGAAGGCGCATGAATGCTGAGAGAATTTTGTTGATTTTCTAACAATGGTTAAGCGACTGTTTCGAAGACTGAAACAATTTAATTATCTTTCTATCAATGCTCTAATCATAAGCGTTCGAAAGCTGGAATAATTGTGTTTATATTTCTAATAACGCATGAGAACTTCGAATGCTGAAACAATTTTGTTGACATTCGAACATGGTCGAGAGAAAGTTTTCCAAGGATGCCTTTCTAAGAATGTCAATTATTAGCTTTCGAACGCCGGGACAATTGTGCTTATTTTTTCAATAATGTGAACAATAAGCTTTCGAACGCTGGGACAATTGTGCTTATTTTTTCAAAAATGTCAACAATAAGCTTTCGAACGCCGGGACAATTGTGCTTATTTTTTCAATAATGTCAACAATAAGCTTTCGAACGCTGGGACAATTGTGCTTATTTTTTCAAAAATGTCAACAATAAGCTTTCGAACGCCGGGACAATTGTGCTTATTTTTCCAAAAATGTCAACAATAAGCTTTCGAACGCCGGGACAATTGTGCTTATTTTTTCAAAAATGTCAACAATAAGCTTTCGAACGCTGGGACAATTGTGTTTATTTTTTCAAAAATGTCAACAATAAGCTTTCGAACGCCGGGACAATTGTGCTTATGTTTTCAAAAATGTCAACAATAAGCTTTCGAACGCCGGGACAATTGTGCTTATTTTTTCAAAAATGTCAACAATAAGCTTTCGAACGCCGGGACAATTGTGCTTATTTTTTCAAAAATGTCAACAATAAGCTTTCGAACGCTGGGACAATTGTGCTTATTTTTTCAATAATGTCAACAATAAGCTTTCGAACGCCGGGACAATTGTGCTTATTTTTTCAAAAATGTCAACAATAAGCTTTCGAACGCTGGGACAATTGTGCTTATTTTTTCAAAAATGTCAACAATAAGCTTTCGAACGCCGGGACAATTGTGCTTATTTTTTCAATAATGTCAACAATAAGCTTTCGAACGCTGGGACAATTGTGCTTATTTTTTCAAAAATGTCAACAATAAGCTATCGAACGCCGGGACAATTGTGCTTATTTTTCAAAAATGTCAAAATAAGCTTTCGAACGCCGGGACAATTGTGCTTATTTTTTCAAAAATGTCAACAATAAGCTTTCGAACGCCGGGACAATTGTGCTTATTTTTTCAATAATGTCAACAATAAGCTTTCGAACGCCAGGACAATTGTGCTTATTTTTTCAATAATGTCAACAATAAGCTTTCGAACGCTGGGACAATTGTGCTTATTTTTTCAAAAATGTCAACAATAAGCTTTCGAACGCCGGGACAATTGTGCTTATTTTTTCAAAAATGTCAACAATAAGCTTTCGAACGCTGGGACAATTGTGCTTATTTTTTCAAAAATGTCAACAATAAGCTTTCGAACGCCGGGACAATTGTGCTTATTTTTTCAATAATGTCAACAATAAGCTTTCGAACGCTGGGACAATTGTGCTTATTTTTTCAATAATGTCAACAATAAGCTTTCGAACGCCGGGACAATTGTGCTTATTTTTTCAATAATGTCAACAATAAGCTTTCGAACGCTGGGACAATTGTGCTTATTTTTTCAAAAATGTCAACAATAAGCTTTCGAACGCCGGGACAATTGTGCTTATTTTTTCAAAAATGTCAACAATAAGCTTTCGAACGCCGGGACAATTGTGCTTATTTTTTCAAAAATGTCAACAATAAGCTTTCGAACGCCGGGACAATTGTGCTTATTTTTTCAATAATGTCAACAATAAGCTTTCGAACGCCGGGACAATTGTGCTTATTTTTTCAATAATGTCAACAATAAGCTTTCGAACGCCGGGACAATTGTGCTTATTTTTTCAATAATGTCAACAATAAGCTTTCGAACGCCGGGACAATTGTGCTTATTTTTCAATAATGTCAACAATAAGCTTTCGAACGCCGGGACAATTGTGCTTATTTTTTCAATAATGTCAACAATAAGCTTTCGAACGCCGGGACAATTGTGCTTATTTTTTCAATAATGTCAACAATAAGCTTTCGAACGCCGGGACAATTGTGCTTATTTTTTCAATAATGTCAACAATAAGCTTTCGAACGCTGGGACAATTGTGCTTATTTTTTCAAAAATGTCAACAATAAGCTTTCGAACGCCGGGACAATTGTGCTTATTTTTTCAAAAATGTCAACAATAAGCTTTCGAACGCCGGGACAATTGTGCCTATTTTTTCAAAAATGTCAACAATAAGCTTTCGAACGCTGGGACAATTGTGCTTATTTTTTCAATAATGTCAACAATAAGCTTTCGAACGCCGGGACAATTGTGCTTATTTTTTCAATAATGTCAACAATAAGCTTTCGAACGCTGGGACAATTGTGCTTATTTTTTCAATAATGTCAACAATAAGCTTTCGAACGCCGGGACAATTGTGCTTATTTTTTCAAAAATGTCAACAATAAGCTTTCGAACGCTGGGACAATTGTGCTTATTTTTTCAATAATGTCAACAATAAGCTTTCGAACGCCGGGACAATTGTGCTTATTTTTTCAATAATGTCAACAATAAGCTTTCGAACGCCGGGACAATTGTGCTTATTTTTTCAATAATGTCAACAATAAGCTTTCGAACGCCGGGACAATTCTGCTTATTTTTTCAATAATGTCAACAATAAGCTTTCGAACGCTGGGACAATTGTGCTTATTTTTTCAATAATGTCAACAATAAGCTTTCGAACGCCGGGACAATTGTGCTTATTTTTTCAAAAATGTCAACAATAAGCTTTCGAACGCTGGGACAATTGTGCTTATTTTTTCAATAATGTCAACAATAAGCTTTCGAACGCCGGGACAATTGTGCTTATTTTTTCAATAATGTCAACAATAAGCTTTCGAACGCCGGGACAATTGTGCTTATTTTTTCAATAATGTCAACAATAAGCTTTCGAACGCCGGGACAATTGTGCTTATTTTTTCAATAATGTCAACAATAAGCTTTCGAACGCTGGGACAATTGTGCTTATTTTTTCAATAATGTCAACAATAAGCTTTCGAACGCCGGGACAATTGTGCTTATTTTTTCAAAAATGTCAACAATAAGCTTTCGAACGCTGGGACAATTGTGCTTATTTTTTCAATAATGTCAACAATAAGCTTTCGAACGCCGGGACAATTGTGCTTATTTTTTCAATAATGTCAACAATAAGCTTTCGAACGCCGGGACAATTGTGCTTATTTTTTCAATAATGTCAACAATAAGCTTTCGAACGCCGGGACAATTCTGCTTATTTTTTCAATAATGTCAACAATAAGCTTTCGAACGCCGGGACAATTGTGCTTATTTTTTCAATAATGTCAACAATAAGCTTTCGAACGCTGGGACAATTGTGCTTATTTTTTCAATAATGTCAACAATAAGCTTTCGAACGCCGGGACAATTGTGCTTATTTTTTCAAAAATGTCAACAATAAGCTTTCGAATGCTGGGACAATTGTGCTTATTTTTTCAATAATGTCAACAATAATCTTTCGAACGCCGGGACAATTGTGCTTATTTTTTCAATAATGTCAACAATAAGCTTTCGAACGCTGGGACAATTGTGCTTATTTTTTCAATAATGTCAACAATAAGCTTTCGAACGCCGGGACAATTGTGCTTATTTTTTCAAAAATGTCAACAATAAGCTTTCGAACGCTGGGACAATTGTGCTTATTTTTTCAATAATGTCAACAATAAGCTTTCGAACGCCGGGACAATTGTGCTTATTTTTTCAAAAATGTCAACAATAAGCTTTCGAACGCCGGGACAATTGTGCTTATTTTTTCAATAATGTCAACAATAAGCTTTCGAACGCCGGGACAATTGTGCTTATTTTTTCAATAATGTCAACAATAAGCTTTCGAACGCCGGGACAATTGTGCTTATTTTTTCAATAATGTCAACAATAAGCTTTCGAACGCCGGGACAATTGTGCTTATTTTTTCAATAATGTCAACAATAAGCTTTCGAACGCTGGGACAATTGTGCTTATTTTTTCAATAATGTCAACAATAAGCTTTCGAACGCCGGGACAATTGTGCTTATTTTTTCAATAATGTCAACAATAAGCTTTCGAACGCCGGGACAATTGTGCTTATTTTTTCAATAATGTCAACAATAAGCTTTCGAACGCCGGGACAATTGTGCTTATTTTTTCAAAAATGTCAACAATAAGCTTTCGAACGCTGGGACAATTGTGCTTATTTTTTCAATAATGTCAACAATAAGCTTTCGAACGCCGGGACAATTGTGCTTATTTTTTCAAAAATGTCAACAATAAGCTTTCGAACGCCGGGACAATTGTGCTTATTTTTTCAATAATGTCAACAATAAGCTTTCGAACGCCGGGACAATTGTGCTTATTTTTTCAATAATGTCAACAATAAGCTTTCGAACGCCGGGACAATTGTGCTTATTTTTTCAATAATGTCAACAATAAGCTTTCGAACGCCGGGACAATTGTGCTTATTTTT
Source organism: Ryuthela nishihirai (assembly GCA_038380435.1). Lineage (NCBI taxonomy): Eukaryota > Metazoa > Arthropoda > Arachnida > Araneae > Heptathelidae > Ryuthela > Ryuthela nishihirai. The sequence goes on from JAWZYU010000003.1 coordinate 116,217,152, forward strand.
TCAATAATGTCAACAATAAGCTTTCGAACGCCGGGACAATTGTGCTTATTTTTTCAATAATGTCAACAATAAGCTTTCGAACGCCGGGACAATTGTGCTTATTTTTTCAAAAATGTCAACAATAAGCTTTCGAACGCCGGGACAATTGTGCTTATTTTTTCAAAAATGTCAACAATAAGCTTTCGAACGCTGGGACAATTGTGCCTATTTTTTCAATAACGTCAACAATAAGCTTTCGAACGTTGAAACAATTTTTAATGCCTTTCTAACAAATCCAATCATTATGCTTTCGAACGTTGGAACAATTGTGTTTGATTTTTTTTTATCATGATAATTTTTTTTCTTCTATTAAGAATCATAAAGGATTAATTCGTGATCACTATCACAGGTCAGAGGTTTGGGTTATTTTATCTCTTAAAGGCACTTTTTTGCACAGAGTGGGCTAAATCACAGGTCAGAAAAACCCCGAAAGGCTCAGATTTGGATTAAGTGTCAGATTAAGGCCTCCTGAGGAGTTAATTCAGCATATAAGAAAGGAAATTTCGCAGCTCTCTGTTTGTTATTGACTTTCTCTTTAGAGGTTTCATGGGATGGAGATGTAGCATTACATCGGCTATAGAGAAAGGATTGATCGGCGGCCTGTAGCTCAGCTGTCAGAGCACCTGACATGCCATCAGGAGGACGTGGGTTCAGATCCCACTCAGCCCAAGACAGTCTTTTCTCTGCACCCATCTTTGCCCTGTGGATTAAGAACAGTTTAATAATGGTTAAAATACTTGAAAATTCAGCATGTTTGTTAAAGTTGACAGGGTATAACTCTCCTGCACACAGGGCAAGGTTTAACGTACAGTCGCTCAAAAAAATATCCGAACACTATGGTATGGAACACTACAGAATTACTTCGTGTATAATACAACCTTCGTTGTATTGTACACGAAGGTTGCCAGATCACTAATTTCTAAAAAAAAAATCGTTGCCAGATATTTTTTTCTGAATTCTGTAATTAACCATAGTGTTCGGATATTTTTTTTTTGAGCGACTGTACCTTACGACGAATGACAGTCTTTCCAAACTGTTCGATGTTCTCTTTGTCACCTAAGGCAGAGAAGAGGATTATAGAGATAAATATCAAAGTGGGTGCATCTGGGACTCGAAACTGGAAATAAGATTACGAGCCTTATGAGCTAGAGTCTGGATCAATCTCTGTCCTACCACTGATAGAATCTACTATCTGTCTGTCTGACAAATTAAGCAATACCGAAACAAAATACAACTCTCAGATTTATTTCTTGGAAAAAAAAACGCTCATTCGATACATTCTTTTTTTGACAATTCTTTGCACCCAACAATATCACTAAAAATAATTCTTAAAAATTTAACCCATACGAGAGCAACTCAAAACACGATTTCTGTTGAAATCTCTTCAACGTTATCATTAAAACAATTAACCGTGGTCAACTGAAGAGAGTCCAACACGTACTAGACACAAACACACGCTCACACACAAAAAGAAAACAACACTAATTTTATTCCACCACCTAAAACTGAACAAGATGGGAATTTATCTTAACCCTACTTCATTAAACTCCTTTTGTGCACCCAACGCAGTGAAGAAAGCGCATTGTGTAGCAGCACCAAAACAAAACACACACTGGTAAAAAAACACGAAAAACACGGTGTTGTAGTTTTTTTCTCCCGTTGCCTGGCGCGAAGAACAAGGCCTTATCGGTGAAGCAGGAAAAGTTTGAGAGATAACAGAGCTTGAAAGCTAATCACAAAAGGCGAAGGAGGTCTAATGCAGGTATTAATCAAAAGATAAAGGAACGCGGCTTATTAAGCCTTCGCCTTTCATCTCGCTCATGTTGTAAGAGGTGAACAAAAACAAATAGGTCCTCACAATTAGAAGAGCCAAGTGGACTAAGTCTTATAGCTAAGACCCTTGGCTAGCGATCTGACAAATACGATAAAAGCGGTGCTTACTATCAGGCAACCAAGTGGAGTCTTTGCCGTGCTCATCTTGAGAAAAATTCCTCTGGCACTCTTCTTCAGATGATGCTCAAGTAGGTGTAGAGGGAAGTTAATTCTTGGGAATTTCAAGTGATCAGGTGAAAAATATTTTTACTTCTTCATTTTTGTGTACGAGTAAGTCTGTAATAGGTCGCGTTTTGAGGGATTTTATTTCGGTTTTTTTATATTGTGAAGATTTAATAATTTGTCTGCAAGTTTTAATTGAATCAGTCGTTGAGAAAACAAATGGAATAACTTTAAATTCAAATCGAGTTATTATTATTAGGTACACCACTATTTAAAGAAATACCCCCCCCCCCCACCTCAAGCAGCTGCTTGTCACAGAGGTCTGACAGGAGCTTGTCAGTTTATACGCCATGGCAGAAGGTCTATGAGGATGGCGGACTTCAGCAGAAAGACAACAGAAATATCCATGCCTTATTCGGGTCTAAATCCAGGTCTCTTTGATCAGTAGGCAAGCACGCTAACCACCATGCCACCTTAAACCATCTATAAAGTGAAGAAAGATGAGGGACTAAAAGTAATCAAGGATTTTCTTAGTTCTCTTTCTTTCAGTTCTGTTAACACTCTCCTAGGGATCAATAATGTCAGCTTCTCATTCACTTCTTTAAAATGAATGGAACACTTAGACATGTAACACTTTTTTAAAAATCTATTACACATATTTAAAAAAGTATTACCGGCTTCAATAGCCCATCTAATAGTCATATTTAAACATATCCCTTAAAATGCAACACTTACTTAAATAAGTACCACTGACTTGGAAAGAACAGCATCTAAAAATTTCCCTTAAAAAGTAACAGCTTGGAAAAAATACCGTGTGAAAAATCTCTTACAATGCAACACTTGCTGAAATAATTACCACTGGTTTGGAAGGAACAGCATCTAAAAATCTCCCTTAAAATGCAACACCTGCTTAGAAAAAATATCAACTGCTTGGAAATAATGCAATGTAAAAATCTGCTTTAAAAATGCTACACCTGCTTCAGAATATCATAGGCTTGAAAAGAACACCATCGACAAAATTTCCTTAAAATAAAATTCCTGCTTAAAAATATTACTGGCTGGAAACGAAAAGGACATCTAAAAACCCCTTTAAACATAGCACCTGCTATATCAAGTCAAAACTGCTTTAAACAGTTAGCAGACTCTTAAGAAAATTAGCAATCCTTATGGAAGAAAGCCATACTATATACATTTTGAAGAACACATTGAATAGTTTTCATGGGATCCATATGTTATTCATCTAACACTTTCATGGGATTCATATGTTATTCATCTAACACTTTCATGGGATCCATATGTTATTCATCTAACACTTTCATAGTGAATTCCGTTTCCGTATTCAGCTAGGGACACTTGTGACGTGCCCATCTTTTAAAAAAAAACCTCCAACTCTGGTAACCTAACTGAAAAAATAAATCGATATACATCTCTGTTTTCTTCACAGTCACAAGTTTCTCAAAATCTGGTGTGATATAAAAACGGAATTGATCATTGTGGTTATTTTACCAGATGTTATCATTCATTCTGAAGCAATCCTCACGAGAACTATTATCTATCATAATGAAATCCCATAATAATGTAAGAACATAATTCCAGTTTTTACCATTTAATACAGATGGTAAAGTGCAATCACAGACATTATTTAAAAAAAAAATCCTTTCGTCGTTCAAATATTTTATTCAACGCCCATTCTTATGCTTAACCTTAAAGATCTGAATCAACGTATCCTCTATGACACCACATACAAAAAGATAAATTTCATAGTACTCTTTCCATACCAAAAAAGAATACTTTCTCCGTCATCTTACTCATGATTACCTTCATTATTATTACATATATCAAAAATTTCTTTTCCCTTAGAATGTAATCGTTGGTACTTGAGTATTATAAAAGGATATATAATTTTGAATAATTGTTAGAAACGACATTTTTCTTATAAAAAAAAACTTTCATTACAAAGAAACTGTTCGAAGAAGAACTAACTCACTAATTCTTTCTACTAGTGACAAATAAAATACTTTCAGGAATGCAGAAAATATTTCAGCATGATTTCGCTAATGGCATTCATTCGTCATAGGAGAGCTATAATTAATAAAAGGCGTTGCAAATGTAGCTAGTAATGAGGGATGTTCAGCCTGTTCGGATTTCTCCCGGCGTTTGCTCAAATGAAAGGGTGTGGTTTTTCTCGAAATAAGATGGCGATTTGAGGAAAGACATTCTTCTCTTGCAGAGCTAGCAAACCATTATCAAGGGGCATACTTTTGTGATTAACCTCAAAGCAGATGGAACTAAGTAACTCTTTTCGAAAGGTTTTAAATAACAGACTTGTCTCTGGAGAGATGAGGAGAGATCAGAACCAGTTGTCATGGAGACGGGCCTTTGCTTAATGGCCGGTGATGGATGAATAGAAAATATTGGGTTGTTTTACTTTTGAATTCTGCTCACAGTGGGCTAAATGGTTAGGTCACGAGGACTCCAAGAACTGAGTTGAGTCTCTGAGAGGCATTCTGATTTGGCATACAAGCAAAACGTCAGGTAACGAAGACCTCAAGAACCGAGTTGGGTGTCTGAGAGGCTTTTTGTTTGCACACCGCAAAATGATCAGGTCACGAGAACTTCAAGAAATGAATTGGATCTCTGAGAGGTACTTTTTTTGCACACATTAAGCAAAATGGTCAGGTCACAAGGACCACAAAGACTAAGAGTTGGGTCTCTGAGAGAGACTTTTTTTTGCACACAGTGCGCAAAATGGTCAGGTCACAAGGACCTCAAAGACTAAAAGTTGGGTCTCTGAGAGGCATTTTTTTCACACTGTGAAAAAAATAGTCAGGACACAAGGGTCACAAAGACTAAGAGTTGGATCTCAGAGTGGTACTTTTTTTGCACACAGTGAGCAAAATGGTCAGGTCACAAAAACCCCAAGAACTAAGAGTTGGATCTCTGAGGCACTTTTTTGCACACAGTGAGCAAAATGGTCAGATCACAAAAACCTCAAGAACTAAGAGTTGGGTCCCTGAGAGGCACTCTTTTTTGCACACAGTGAGCAAAATGGTCAGATCACAAGGACCTCAAAGACTAAAAGTTGGGTCTCTGAGAGTTTTTTTTCGCACACAGTGAGCAAAATGGTAAGGTCACAAGGACCGCAAGAACTAAGAGTTGGGTCTCTGAGAGGCGCTTTTTTTTCCAAACAGTGAGCAAAATGTCCAGGTCACAAGAACCCCTAAATCTCTATGAGCTCAAAGAACGTTTGGAAAGGAGACTCACTGGGTAGCTGTTAGGAGACAGATGGAAATGTTCCGTGAAGCTCATCCAGAATGTTCCATAACGTGCAAAGAGAGAGAGTATGGCGTGACATCCCAGCCAACGGACGGCGGCCTTTTCAAGCCCATCAATGTCCTCTTCCTGACCAAAGGCAGGAAGAGAGTTTAACAGAGGTAAATCTGGCGTGGCGATTCCTACCGACTGAGTCAACTACTTATTTAACATTTTTTTCGCCTATTAAACTGAATTTTCTTTCAAAATATGTAAAATGATGATTATGTTGCAGGTAAAAAAAATATATATTTTGCTGCTTTTTTAAAATATATGCTTACTATATTTATTTCACTTCAAGTTCAGATGCTTAAACTAAATGGCCAATGACTCCCTATCCAAAGCCACCGAGAAATGATCAAGCCCGGACAGCTGTTGAATAAATGGAAGTAAAAGAAGCGAAAAATGAAAATATTTTGGTAGTTTAATTTAACTAAAATTTAGCTACAAATTGCGTAATTTGAAAACTTTAATATAATTATTTAATTTTAAAAATGAAATACCAAGTTTTTCGGAAACAAAATAACATCCAATCAATTTTAACACATAATAATTAACGAATTTTTGGTGAATATGAACGTTACATTTTTTTGCTAGCGAACCATCCGTATTCTTTCTTATGTAGGCGATTTTATCCTCAAGCAACCCACTATCCGACCGTTTTCAAAATAATCATTTTTTGCTTTATTTTTAAAATTTCCATGATCTATCATCATTTCTGTATTGCTTTCCAAACCGTCAAAAATTTTATGCGTTAAAAGAAAATAACACAAAATACCGTTCCAATACACTTCTACACCGTAAAAATTCATTACACAAACAGCAAAAGAAAACCTATCCTCATGATATTATTTAACTTGCCATTGCTCTAACTTTAGAAATTAATTTCTATGATATCTAACAGCTGAAGTCGTCTACAGTGGCATTTGCGTGCGTCAGGCAAATTGCAATCCCAGTTAGATATCAAAAGTCTGGAATGTTCTTCTTCATCATCATGAGCGTGAACAATAAAACTTAATCGATGAGCATGTCATGAAAGAACTGCTATTAAGATGGGCGCCAAATGGGATATACGCCTGACTCGTACCAACTAGCTGAATGGAGAATATGCTACGAGATTAACAGTTTTTTTTTAGCGTTTTTCTTTATATAAGTAATGACTACTATCATCATTTTTGTTATCAGCACCATTATCATTCTTCTTCTACCATCAGGAGCGGGGGTGGCTCAGTGGTAGATCGCCAGGCTGGAGTCTGCAGTTCGCAGGTTCGAGTCCCAGCTAGGCCAGCGCTGAGATTTATCTCCGGAAAATTCCCCGCCCTTCCTACGGTCAGTAAGGGACACCGATGGGTTAAGAAAGGCTGCAGTCCTTCGGATGGGACGTTAAATCTTGGTCCCATGTGTGGGAGAGCCATACCCTGTGTGCTTTAAAGAACGCTCTGGATAGCCTTGACGAGAGGCTACCATCTGTCTCTCAATAGCTGTTCCAGTGGGTCCCCTCCCTCAACCTTCTCTGAGCCTGGGTTCTTTGTGACCTGTCAATTTAGCCCATTGTGTGGGAAAAAATGCCGCTCAGAGGTAAAATAAACCAACTACTACCATCACTATTTTTTACTAACTGTTTCACCACTACCACCAGAATTTTTATTATTGGCTCCATTATCATCACCGTCTCTTTTTATCAGCTATACTACCGACATTTTTTGGAGAGGGGTGGCTCAGTCGGTAGTGCGCCAGGCTCGTAATCTGCAGTTCCTAGGTTCGAGTCCCAGCTGGGTCAGTGTTGAGACTTTTCTCCCCAAAACTCCGCGCCCTGCCCACGGTCAGTAGGGGACACCGATGGGCTTGGAAAGGCCACCGTCTGTCGAATGGGACGTTAAGCCGTCGCTCCGTGTGTGGGAGAGCCATACCCTGTGCACGTTAAAGAACACACTGGATGGCCTTGACGGGAGGCTACCCATCTGCCTCCCAGCAACTGTCCTGTGAGTCTCCTTCTCTGAGCCTTCGGGTTCCTTGTGACCTGGCCATTTAGCCCATGGTGTGCAAAAAAAGTGCCGCTCAGAGGTAAAACAATCTAACCCAACCAACATTTTTTCTTCAGCTCCACTACAACCATTGTTTTTTCACCTGTTCCACTCCAACTATTTTTTTCATCTACTCTCCTCACCCCCGTGACCTCCACTACAGCTATTTTTTTTCATTAGGTGACTACTGCTATTTTCATCAACTCCACTATCGCTGCTTTTTTTTTTTTGCCATAAATTCCACTACCCAAAATTTTTATGACCAACTCGTTTTTTTTTGTCATCAGCTGCAATACCGCTATTTTATTATGAGCTCTACTACCGCCATTTTTTTCATTAGCTCCGCCATCTCCATTTTTGTTATCAGCTTTATCACCAGTAATTTTTCATCAGCTCTAATACCACCATTTTGTCATCAGCTCCACTACCACTACTTTTCTCACTTGCTCTGCTATCTCCACTCTTGTTTCAGCTTCCTTACTACCGCGGGGGTTTAGGGGCGGGGGTGACTCAGTCGGTAGCGCGCCAGGCTCGTAATCTGTACTTTCCAGGTTCGAGTCCCAGCTGAGTCAGCGTTGAGATTTATCTCCGCAAAATTCCCCGCCCTGCCCACGGTCAGTAGGGGATACCGATGGGCTTTGAAAGGCCGCCGTCCGTCGGATGGGACGTTAAGCCGTGGTCCCGTGTGCGGGAGAGCCATACCCTGTGCACGTTAAAGAACACGCTGGATGGCCTTGACGGGAGGCTACCATTTGTCTCCCAACAGTTGTTCCAGTGGGTCCCCTCCCCCAACCTTCTCTGAGCCTTCGGGGTCCATGTGACCTGGCCATTTAGCCCGTGGTGTGCAAAAAAGTGCCGCTCAGAGGTAAAACAACCCAACCCAACCTTACTACCGCCATTTTCGATATCCCATTACTCTCACTACTTTTCTCACTATCAACAATGATCTTCACCGTTTCTTCGTAACCTTTACGATATTTGATATCAGCTCCACTCCCACCAACACCACCATCAGTTTTTTTTTATCCCCACTATCCCCACTCTGCCACCATAACCATTTCATTGAAATGGGGGTGGCTTAGTCAGTAGGGCGCCAGGCTCGTAATCTGTAATTCCCAAGTTCGAGTCCTAGCTGGGCAAAAAAATCTCCGCAAAACACCTCGCCCTGCCCTAGGTCACTAGGGGACAACCATGAGCAAGGGAAGTCTGCCGTCCGTCGAATGATACGTTAAACCACGGCGCCGTGCGCAAGAGAGAGCCATACATTATGAACGTTAAAGAACACGCTGGATGGCCTTGACGGTAGGCTACTATATATCTCCTAACATCTGTAAAGTGGGTCCCCTCCTCACAGTCTTCTTTGAGCTCTCGGGGTCCTTGTAACCTGACCATTTAGCCCACTATGTGCGAAAGAGTGCGACTCAGAGGTGAAACAAACCAACCCAACAGTTTCTTTTATTCTTCAATCACATCGCCATTTTTGTTACCAATTCTAGTACCACAACGTCCAGGCGTGAAGCAATTGAGATATCAATAATTCTTGCAGCTCATTGGCTTACCGAATTATCAATTACTACTCAATCAGTCAATAGTGTCACGGATCAGCAATTGTATCACAGGTCATTGGGCGATTGAAGAGTAACTGATAGCTTAATCAGCCAATGATCTACGAAGATCATAGTTTCGTAAACTGCGCAGTCTCATTGTCTCAATTGCTTCCAATATACTTCGTCGCTGACAACATTTCTCTCATCAGCACTACTACAACATTATTTCTACCATGATTTGCACTTTTCCAACATTTTATGCCCTAAACATCACTGCGCCCACCATTTTTCTTATCCCTGCCACGGGGGTATTTATTTATTATTTTTTATTTATATACTGAGTGCTTAAACAATTATTTCCCCCCAATATATGTCATCATATTAATCTGAGAATCGTTAGGAAACCGAAGACTTTTATACAATTCAAAAACTCACCTACATTAAAATAGAAATATGTGTTTCAAGTAGGTAGCAGTTGACGTTAAGAAGAAAGATGCAAATGTAAGCGCACTTTAAAATTCCTCGTCTACATTTCAAAGAATAAATTTAAATTTAGTGCTTTCAATAGAGTTTGAAAACTAGAACGAGAGAGTGACTTATCCTCTTTGCCGACGAAGAAAACGAAAAAAAAAAATGAAATCGTTTTAAAAAATTTTTGCATTTTTGTCCTTGGTCTTCAGAAAAAGCTTTTCTTCCTGACAAGATGATGTATGTACACAGTTTACCTCGGTAGTCATCACTTTTATTCCTTCAAGTTCCTCCCTTCCCATTTCTTCCACCATTTCCTTATCTTTTCCCCCTTTTCTCTTTCCCTCGGACGACACGGATCCAGCCTCCCGCAGCTCTCTGTGTCCATCAAATCGCATGCAGATATTCTGTCGACGTTTTGCCTCCAATATAAGAGTCGATCTCGCAGCTAGAGAGATAGTCCCGGTTGATGCCCAGACTCATTCTGGCCTAGATGCTGAATATTTTCCCCATTCAAAAAGAGAAAAAGACCTCAGCGCACAATTATCAACTCTGAGGTTACGGAGAATCCGCCACACATACATTTCGGTGATGCGAATGTTATCAAGCGTAGAATATTCCCTACTTGGTAGTGTCCGTCCATCAATGCGTTCGCTTCTTTTTCCGCTTTTTCCGATATGTAAATGGTGAGGTGGATATGAATCCAGTTGACTATGGGTGGTCGAATCTTGGAGTCTTTATCTGTCTTCTTGTGTATGTTTGCACACATACGGGAGTTTCGTAACTCTGTATATGCAGCAGCTTCAGGAAAGAACCAAAAAAGTGACTTGACTTTAAAAGATGATGCCTACAGGCTGAACTAAAGGGAAGCACTGACATATATGAATGTTGATATTTATTCTTTCTGGTATGTTGACTTCCAAATGGGAAGCTGCAAGATCTGTTTTCCATTTAAAAAAAAGAATTCTTCAGATGGTTTTATAGAAGCTAGTTCAAGGAGAAAAATGTTAAGATGATATTGAGTTCGAAAGATTTCAAAAAAATTTTTTTTTCGTTTTTTGATGGAAAAGCTTCAAAAGAATTTGTTTGTTTTCTGAGAGCTGGATCAACATCTCTTTTTTCTGGGAGGACGCCGATATTTGGGCTATTAATAGTACATTTTACTCGGTAGTGAAATTTATTGTAAAAGTTTCTCCTGGTTGCCAATATATATGCAAATTTTAATTTTTAACTGCACCTGGAAATTTATTTATCAAAGCCAAGTTGTTTAAAAAGCTCGTTGAGATGATGAATACAAACAACATTTTTTTTTGTCTTCTTTACAGTTGTAATGTATGCTGTAAAGTTCCAATGAATGGGTAGTGCTCGTACACAAGAAGCGAGGCTTCTTAATTATTCAAAATGTATCTAGTTTTTTTAGTGTGCTAAATTTCGTTTACCGACTTCAGGTATGTTCCCTGTTTTTCTAAATTCCTTTTTTGTCTTTGGGGAGATTTCTTCAAAGAGAACAATTTCTATAGGGAAGGAGGCGATTATCTATGAAGATTTCTGGGAAATCAAAAGGCGCTGTAGAGAGAGATAGAATTCTTTAAAAGTGTTCCCTTAGAGAGCGATATAGTTTTTTTAAACAACGTTTTTTTTTACCGAAGGAGACGGTTTTTATTAAAAGTTTTTTAGAACACAATTTCTAAGCAATTTTTTGAGAGATTATTTTTTTTGAGTTCATAAGCAAGTTTCTTTATAGAGGAATCCGATTTCTTAAAACTACTTTAAAGACGAAAATGAATTTTAAAATGTTTTATTTAGAGGCAGATATTTCTTTAGAAAGGGAGACTTTTTTTTAAATATCCGTAGAGAAAGAGGCAATTTTTCCTACGAATTTTACTTTTGAGAAAGCAATGATTTTTTAAAGAACTTCAGAGATGGAAAAGTTTCTTAAGAAAACTGCTTTAGAAAGGGTCACGGTTTCTTAAGGAAATTTCTTCAGAGGGGGAAGGGGTTCTTAAGGAAATTGCTGCAGAGAGGAGAACAGTTTCTTAAGAAAATGGATTTCCAAAGGGTGAAAGTTTCATAAGGAAATTGCTTTTAGAGAGAGAGGATGAAGGTTTCTTAAGGAAATTCCTTTAGAAAGGGATACGGATTTTTAAAACGATCTCATCAGAGATAATGATGATTCTTTAAGAAATTTTCTTTACGGAGGGATATTTTTCTTTACTGATTTTCTTAGAGAAGGAAATGGTTTTTTGAGAATGGTTTCATTAGGATGGGATGCTGTTCTGTAAGGTTTTAGATAAGGGATAGATCTTTATGAATATTTCTTTAGAGAGAGAGTTTTTAGGGACGGAAAGAATTTTTTAAAGAGATTTATTTAGAGATAGTTTGCTAGAGTAAGAGAGGTTATGGAGAGAGTGTTATTGTTTGGGTTGTTTTATCTGTGAGCGATATTTTTTTGGACTAAATTTCCAGTCACAAGTACTCCAAGTGCTTAGCCGCACAACTCCCCGCTTTGCCCATGGTCAGTAGGGGGACACCAGTGGACTTGGAAAGGTCGCCGTCCGTCGAATGGGACGTTAAGCCGTGGCCCCGTGTGCGGGAGAGACATACCCTGTGCACGTGAAAGAACACGCTGGATGACCTTGACGGGAGGCTACCATCTGTCTACCAACAGCTGTTCCAGTGGGTTCCCTCCCCCAACCTTCTCTGAGTCTTCAGGGTCCATGTGACCTGGCCATTTAGCCCATGGTGTGCAAAAAAAAAATGCCGCTCGAAGGTAAAACAACCCAACCCAAGTGCTTAGAATTGGCTTGAGCTGTTTTACCTCTGAGTGGCACTTCTTTGCACGGATTGGGCTAAATGGCCATGTCATAAGGAGCTAAAAGCCTAAAGCTCAGAGAAGACTTGAGAAGGTATAGCACTGGACAGCTGTTAGGAGACAGATGGTAGTCTCCCGTAAGGCCATCCAGGGTTCATTTTGATGTTCACTGAGCATGGTTCTCCTGAACACGGAGCCACGGCTTAACGTCCCATCCAATAGATGGTAGTCTTTCCAAGCCCATCGGTATCCCATACTGACTGAGGGCAGAGTGGGGGGTTTTGAGGAGATAAATCTCAACACTAGCCCAGCTGGGACTCGAGCATGAGAACTATAGATTACGAGGCCTGGCAAGCTACTGACTGAGCCATCTCCACCCCCCCCCCCCCACAAAAAAAAACGAACTAGCAACTGGTACAATGGATGAGGGGGTCCATCACCTAATGCAGTTGGCGCCACACACCAACTCTGACATTTTAACAAAAGAGCGTATATTGAGATTCATCTGATCACATAACCATTTTAATGCCCATTTACACTTCTCCTGATACCACTCTAGCCTCGCTTTCCGATTTTTGGCCTACATTTAAGTTTTCGAAGAGAATGCCGACTGCTGAACTGAAACAAATGAATATCTGAAAATGAAAACTGAAAACAATGAATATCTGAAAATGAAAACTGAAAACAATGAATATCTAAAGAAGAAGAGTGCAAACTTCCATAAACGCAATACAAACTGTGCGCCTGCAGAGTCCTGTGAATGGGAAATTCCTGTATTGCAGTGAAACCAAAGCATCAAAATAACAGGTGGAATTGATTTTTTATCCCCTTTATTCTCTGAATTACGTTTTTATATCCACATGATAAATTGTCAGGAACGAAAAAGTGTAAATAACCATTAAGGTTTAAAGCATGACTTTTACTTAACAATTATATAATAATTATTATTTTAAAAAATTAATGGTAGTACTGAAGAGTAACAAAATAGTTATTAAAATACTACAGTATATTTTCATATAATTATTATTTGATTTTTGCATTTTATTAGAGGTTACAACTGTGCATATTAATATATTTCTAAAAACACTCTAAAATTTTTAAATACTTCTGAGAGCACCTAACAGTTTTTTTGTCATATCGAGTTGGCCAAAAATGCAATAGGGGGCGCTACTTACACCTTACCTAAAGCTTATACATTCTTTGCCTCAAATATCCGATTTCCCTGCGCATTATTAGTGTTGAAATGAGTAAGGAATTGAAATGAAACGGACTAAGACTAATGTAAAGGGTTGATCTCTGCCTATCGAAAGTATTGGTCTTTTGTTGCAGTTGAACAACGGTTTGATCTCATATGCCTCTGTCACAGAGCGTGACATATATGCGATCACAGAACATGGCATATATATATATGATCACACAGGTGACATATTGATGATCACACAGCATGATATGATCATAGTGCATGACATATAGATGATTACAGAACGTGACATATAGATGATTACAGAACGTGACATATAGATGATTACAGAACGTGACATATAGATGATTACAGAACGTGACATATAGATGTCACAGAACATAACATGTGACATCTGTCTGTCACGGAACATAATCGTGTAGTATCGTGACATCTGTATGTCACAGAACATAACATGCAGATGATAACAGTGCATATAGATGATCACCGAACGTGACATACAGATGATCACAGTGCATGACATACAGATGATCATAGAACGTGACATAAATGACCATACAGCAGGGCATATAGATGATTACACAGCGTGTCATATAAATGATCATACAGCGTGCATATAGATGATCATACAGCATGACAGTAAAGGGTTATGTTCAAGTTCTAGCTAATTCTGTGGATGGTCAAGGCAAGCGATATAAATAAAATTTTCAAATGAGTTAAATAAGTGTCGTAAGTTTTGAAGTTTGATTTGGGCAATGCGTATTTCCTTTTCCAGAAGCATTATTTTAATTTGAGGTATTAATCATTCATTCATTCATTCCACTTCCCAAATATTGGGATGTCCTTATACAGGCTTTCCCATAGGTATTAATCACATACATCATTTTAATTTATTGTTACAGGTAATGTATGTATTAGTGAGAGGAAACTAATGGGAAACTAATGACAGCTTAAAATTATGCTCTTAAATCGTAGTTCCTTACTTCAAATGATAATTATATATCGTCATAACAATTTTTAAAGTTCGTAGCAACTAATATATTTCGGAAATTATTTTGCGCGTGCTTAACAGTCGTTATGTAATGATTTGTTTATTTTTTTATTTTCCATTATTTGGCAAATTGGATTCAAGAATCGTTTAGAATTTCCTGTGAATAGACATAAATTTATTTTCATAGAAACTAAAACTGTCTCTTTAAATTCCATTCATTTATTTACAGAGTTACAAAATTATGAGGCCTGTTCAACCAATTTAGAAAACCAGGCACCTCTGGAATTGTGGACTCTCTCTCGTGCTATCAGAAATCAATCACAAATCAATCAACAAATAAATAAATTAATAGATAATGTAAATATAACGAGATACTTAAGCAAACTTCGCGTTTCACGTGTATATAAGTGTACAGTAGCTCAAAAAAGTATTCGAACACCATGGTCGATTACAGAATTCAGAAAAAATATCTGGCAACATTTTTTTAGAAATTAGTGATCTGGCAACCTTCGTGTCACGTGACACGAAGGTTGCCAGATCACTAATTTCTAAAAAAATGTTGCCAGATATTTTTTCTGAATTCTGTAATCGACCATGGTGTTCGGATACTTTTTTGAGCGACTGTACCACCTCTTATTTTACCACCCTTTTTCAGACCCTTGCATAATGACCAAATAACCTTAAGAGTAAACTAAAAAAATAATAAAAGTTATAATTCAGAACGATTGCTTAAATCTGTTGCATTGTTACTAATTCCAAAAGTTGCATAAGTTGAAAATTTATTTAAATTTTCTTTAATTAAATTTCTTAATTTTAATTGACTTTCATTTAAAATCTTACTAGGTTAGATTAGTAAGTTCGCATAAGCAAAAGTACATGATAATGAAACCCATTATGAAATACACGAATAGCAAAATTTTATAAAGTTTAGAATTATATTAGAGCAAGTAGCTTTAGGATATATTAACAATAATCATAATAATCAACGTGACGATAATTAAATATATTCATATGAATTTTACTATTTTTTGTGCTATTCCTGTAAAAGTATACATTTAATATAATTTGTTAGATATATCCTAAAGCAACCTGAATATAATATTATAGTAAAATAAAAAATACTTTCTCCATTTATGACGTCTTCGAAACCGCTGTAATCATCACTTAATCATCGAGGAAGCAGCTACTTCGATGGTTAAGAAGGCCATGACAACTATTTGATGACGTCATACATGGGGGGAAATTTCTTTAAAATAAACTTTAATATTATTGCAGATACATTTAGGATATGTCTAATAAATTAATATAATATTAAATATATTACTCTTATAGCAATAGCGCAAAATTCTTAAGTGAATACACATATAATTATTATTGTATTAATTATTGTTAGTAATTATTTTTTCATTTATTAGGTATATCTTAAAGCAACCTGCAATAATATTATGCAAAAATTTACAAAAGAATTTTCCTTGATACGTGACGTCATTGTGTTTGTACTAAAAAATGGTTCGAGCTCTTGGGGCCGACATAAATGTATTCAGTTGTCATAAAATTTCAAGTCCCCTTAGTGAGTGAAGTAAGATGGATGAGGTTAAGGGTTGGATACACAGGGTACTCAGTTCTATCACATCAGACATTCGATACATATCCGATAACGCCATCAGAATAGCTGTCATGTCCCTGCATTATTAAGGTGGCGTTAATTCAGCACAGACAATTATTATATTAATTTAACTACTTACCTGCGAAGTAAGCCATGATAGCCGTTAGGACAGTGGTGACGAAAATCAGTACTATGGTAGCTACTTTCCAGGAGCACTTATGAGCACAGGTCTTCTGAAAGTGAAATCTTGACGATGAGATAGCAGCTGAGGTGAACTTGGAGGGTGAGGTGAACGGAGGTCGAGGAGGACCCTGGACTGTGGGAGGCTGAATGAGCTGAGGATTGACACAATTCGTCACTGGCACCATAGGGCCCGTCGTCGAACTCGGAGTGCTGCAATACACGGGCAGGGGATTGCTATACGTGGGGCCCGACGTCGCCGCAGAGGTCGACGTCAAGGGATTGTTGTTGCTCGTCGACACGCAACTGGGCGTCGTCGTGCTCACTCCGTTCGCTATAGCTGGCTTCTCATCCACTTTGGGTAACTGGACCTGTTGAGGTTGGCTGTAGATCCTGCAAGAAGAATTTGAAATTTTTTTATTCGACGTAAAATTACGAAGAATCACTAAATATATTTTATAACATATCAGTACCAGGACAGGTTTTAGGGGAGTTGGGGGAGGGGGCAAGGGGTCATGATCCTTCCCCCTCCCCCAACTATCCTAAAGTTAAACAGTCCAGAGAGTACCCAGGAAGGCTCTGAGACTGCGCAATTGATGTCTCTACAGAGCTCATAGTGCTAAGCCATTGGTTTGTAAAAATTCCCGGAACTCGATTATTACTCAGGTTGAGTCAAAGCATTCAATGACATGGTGTTGAAAATTGTGGAGAATATAAAACTACAAAGGCGGCGCACCTCTACAGTTCTCGGCTGATCTTCGGAGTCATTGGTCAATTGACATCTGATTGATAGGTCATTGATCTATGCTCTATAACTGTCGAAGCGTCAACTGCGTAAGTTCATAGTCTCTCGAGTTAGGCAACCTCACTAAAAACATTTCTAAATGTATATTAACACATTTAAATAGATACACTAATATGTTATTCATATTTTGAATTATTTCGTTTTTTCCAAACTACCAGTATTTAAATAATTATATTTAGTATATATAATATATACTTATCACTATATTGACAATGGTACTTTTAGAAAAGTTTGCGTTCTTATAAGCAGAAAAGCGAAATAAATTTTAAAGCTTTCAAACCAAAAGAACATAACAAAACGTTACCAGTAAAAGGATTAAAGCGAAGGAAGTGAGAAGATTGCTTTCAGAACAACAAGCATTGTCCAAAAAAGTACGCTAGAGGGCTGTCACACACTCAGGTCATCCATCTCAGTCAACGATACTTTAGCGAGAAAAAGGACGTTCCTACAGCTTCGCGATATCGTGCCAACCATGGATGTGACAGTGGCTAGAAAAATTGATTACGACTGTCTAACGATGCACGTGACATTTCATGCCCCCCCCCTCCAACCTAACTTCCTCCTTGAAAAGTATGAGAAATGAAAGACTTGAAACACGTAAAACACCAAGTCACGCACTTGGGAATGCTTTTGAATGGCCGTCCTGGGATTTCAGTTTGTAGTCAACACTTTAACCTGATCTGTATGATGTGCGAATATATGCACAGACTCTTTCTACAACTTCCGTTGTAAAATTAAATAAATTCGGAATAGGCATTAAATTTCCGACTTATTGCTTTCTGAGCAATAATACAAAAGTAATTTCGGCGCCATTTAACGTTCAGCCCGTAGTGAGAGTTTAAATGCTTAATGCTTCCTCAAGGCATCATAACTGCCTAACTTCCGTAGTTTCCCCCACCTCAAGAGACAGTTTTAAACCGTTAACGTCGGCGAAGCGGAAAATTGCAGTTGTCTTGTGAAGAAAAATTCGCCACAAATTTACCTTGTTATTCTCAGCGAATAATTTTAACAACTGGTGTTTGCGTGAAAATTGTCCGATTATCAACGATAACTTTTGCGTCGAAGATATTGTAGCGAACTATGAAAACCTTATGACTAAAGCCTATGATTAGAACACAAGGCTATTTTATTGAGTTATGATGTCAGGTTGAACAGAATAACGGGAGTAGAGAAAAATTAGTAGTCTGGATTGGCTACTTGCTTTCGGAATAGTTATGACATCATCACTGATTAACCTTAAAAAAAAAACAATTTCTTATATTTCTATTTCTGATATTTCTACTGGTAAGTTTTAAAATTAATATTTATATTAATTTATATTTAGAAATACACATTATTTTAAAAAATATTCGAATTTATTAGCATTATGATAATACTAATATATACAGTATATATATACAGGTAAGTTTCTTTCTGAATAATGCATATTTGAAAATATATAAGTAAAAAGTTTAATTTTAAAACTTACCAGTATAAACAACAGAAATTAATATATAAGAAATTTGTGCATTTTTCTTGTGCGCCACTAATGCCGACGTCATAACTCAGTAGAATTGCTTTGCATTCTGTGTGTTTTTGACTATGAATGCGCAATAATGAAAGCGTGATCGCTTACTACGAGATATCGCACATAGTGTAATTATGTCAAAAATGTATTGGAACACGATTGATTTGAAAGCAGAAGAATACTGAAGAAAGTCGAAAATAGTGTGTAAAGGAAGGGTTTTTCCCTTGATATGTGCGTTGAAGTAATAAAAGAATTATCGATTTAAGGTGGTAAAGAAGTTTTCTTTGTTAGCAAAAATAAGTGTTCATCTATATCAGTGTAGAGAGAGATCTATCTCAGTGTAGAGATTATTTTCATTTCTGATGTGTAACTAGTGGTAAGGTATCTGGTAAAAATTCCATCATCGATTTGTGAATCGGTCTCCAAATGTTATTGATTTATCAGTTAGTTTAGTAATTATGACCATCAGGAATTATCTCGTACAGAAGAATGACATATTGGTGTTTAGAATGATTAGTATTTCAATTTGTTTATAATTTATGTAAATTTATTGCCTCAGTTATTAAATCAGTTCATTTATAGTCTGTTTATTTATTACGAATTCACGCTCGGTTGTCAAATATTCAAATGCAACTAAAAATCTGTAAAAATATTATTAGTGAATGCTTTGAATTTTTAAGCTGCATATGCGAAACTTGACTTTGAGTTTTAAAAGTACTCTTGCGATACAATGCTTTTAAACTGATACGAAATATTGCCGCCATTGTTGTATGTTAACGGTATCAATCCCCTACAAAAATCTTTCCTCTGTACATTGTTACTTTTAAAACAAACATTTTGATTGAAAGGACGTTTTGATATTTTGCTGTTTGTGAAAGTCTGAAGATTTGTTTGTTTGTTTCACAATAACTTTACTAATTCCATTCCGATCATTTTTAATTTTAATAGATGCATTTTTTATACTATAGATATTCCAAGATCGAAACTGAGCTGGATCCGCCGTTTGGATACAAAATGGGAGCTAAAATCTCTAAGGCAGTTATTTTCAAATTGTTAGCAGCTGCGCCTTTGATTGGGTTGTTTTACTTTCGATCATCAGGTTTTTCATACGCAAAAGACCAAATGGACAGGTCATAAAGATCCCAAGACCTCAGGGGGGTGGGGAGTAGTCGTTAGCGCACCAGGCTCGTGAATCTGCAGTTCCCAGGTTCGAGTTCCAGCTTGGACAGCGTTGAGATTTATCTCCGCAAAACCCCCGACCTGCCGTCGGTCAGTAAGGGACACCGATGGGCTTGGAGAGGCGACCGCATGGAATACGTGTACGGGGAGAGAACCATTACCTGTGCACGTTAAAGAACAGGCTGGGTGGCCTTGACGGGAGCTACCATCTGTCTTCTAACAGCTGTGAAGTACTCCCCTTCCCTCAACTTTATCTGAGCCCTTGGGGTTTTTGTGACCCGGCCATTTAACCTACTACGTGCAAAAAAAGTATCCCTCAGAGGTAAAAATAACTTAACCAAACAAGCCGCGTAAGGGATTTATTGAACGGTTGGAAAGAGGGCCGGATCTAAGGAGGAGAGTAAGGGGGCCATGGCCTCCCCATTTCAAAATGCTAGTAAGGATAAGAGAGAAAAAAAAATGTTAAACACCTGTATATTTCATGCATTTTTTAGACAAAATTTTTTAAAAGCCTCTAAAATGGAAGGGGAAATATCATACTGCAATGGCAATCCAGTCCGTTGCTTCCCCTCCATTTGGCTTTTTTCCAACTCGATTGAGTTTCTTATCACCCCTTTATTTTCTTCTAGATCCGGGTCTGGTTGAAAGACTCCCGTCAAGACCATCCAGTGAATTCTTTGACGTGACAGAGTAAGAGTTTCCTGCACACGGAACACGTCTTAACGATGGGAGGCATTGATCTCTTCTCCCAAGAAGCAATCAAAGAGCCCCTTCCTTTATTTTAGTGCCGAGCCCTCGTGGCCTTTGTGTGACTTGTTCATTTAGTTGATTTTTCTGGAAAAAAAGTGATCTTCAGAGGTAAAGTAATCCAATTCAGCAATCATTTCCAAGGAAAGTATTGCAAAAAGAACAAAAATGCCTTCCGCGTTCAAAAGAAATCCCTTCAATATTCACCTGGATGAAAACACGTGTCTGAAGCAGCATCGCATCCAGCATGTTTGATAAAACGAAAACAAAGCAACCACTGTTCCTAATCGAATGAGTCCCAACAGATCATTAGAATTAACACACAAATGAGAAATTCAAAAATGTGACGCTCCAAAATCACATAAAACAAGATTCTATTAAGACATCAGCGATGGTTAGAGTAATTGGTTGCGAAATGAGTTTTTAGGGCTTGAAGCCCGTGGAATGCTAGTTCCTCTTCTTCTCATTTTTACTTCTTTTTAAAAAACTTGGCCTTCATTTATTTTGGCGAAAGAGCTACGCAATTATTCAAAGACGGCGAATTCATTTTGCAATCTACAAATCTAATTGTTATTCAAGATACGTGAGTTTCTTAACAAAGAAAACTGTCTTAGAAGTGTTAGTACCTAAAACACGTGGATGAACTCTTTCGAGTGAGAAGAAAAATGAGACAGGACGAAAAAAAAGTGTATTTTTTTTCTCTGTGCATGTATATATATAAATGAGATGTTTTGCATAATGTATGAAGTTAAAGCAAAGATTTTTTCGTGTGTGTGTGTGCAGCGTTGTAAAGCCATGGATAATACAAACGTTTACCATCAATCTTATTTAGCATGATGCTATTCTTTTATTGATATTTAATATACCACTTTTTTATTTTTTTCACTAATTTAATAGTAATTTTAAATGCCGTTTTAAAGTGGGGAGTTATGCGTATTACAGAGATAGAGCAAGAAAGAGAGCAGTCCGTGGAATTTAAAATAAAACAGAACCATAGCAATTTGTTAGAGAATTCCATGTTATGTCAATGGAGAACCAACTTCTACGAACTGACTTATATTCTTCTACAGACTACAATTGCTACATCAAGCCGACAGATCAAAAGAAACGGTAGTTTTGTACTCTGACTTAAGGAATGGCTCAAATAACAATGAATGTCTTGCAACAAAATTTGTCTTTTTTTTAATGGAACAACCTTTCACATAGTAGCAAGGCCAATCTTCACAATGTTAGAATTTGGGGAACTGAAATTCCTACTGAAATGTAATTGGTGGCTGCATGCAATTTGACTTAAAGTAGTCACATGAACATTTATAATTTTTTTCTGGTAGGTAAAAAAAAATCGTAAATGTTCTCTCAAAAATATGTAGGATTTGTTGGCGTTGCTTTTATAGTTTTTGTATTTATAAATATTTAAAAAATCGTTATATTTCTTGTAATCACCCGGCATTTTATTTAAGAAATTTAAAAATATGGTATTTTTAATATAACTATATTATTTTCATCCATATGAAAGTATTTGGTGGTGGAATATTTTTCTCCTTATTCTAGAAATTAAAATTTTATATCATATTACTAATTCTGTAAGCTTGCTTATTTTGCATAAAAACAAAATGCTATTAAGTATTAAAAGCATCTTTTTAAAAATAACCCTAATTTTTAAAAAAAATATTATTATTGCTGCAGGTTAATTATCGTCATTGTGTGTGTTTGATTTGTTTAACAAAGAAATATACGTGTTTCTGAATTTGATTTTGAAAAACGTCTCAGAAAAAAACCCTTCAAAATAATATCTCATACCAAATTAGTTTTGATATCACAACACTAAAACAATGGTAAAACAATTACGTTTTAAAGACAATTTTAGCAAAAAAAAAAAAGCAACAACCTTTCTTTGTTATTATCAGAACTGACTAGTAGGGATACGTCATCCTAAAGGGAGTTGTTTACCTGCATGGTAGTTTGCTCTATTAGTTAGAAGGATGCAAGCTCTGTTGAAATCCCCCATCAATTATTCAGTGTGACGTACTTTCCCTAAAGCATTGTGCTAAACAACATTAAGCAGATTTCATTATAATGCCTTTCAAAGTGTATTAGTGACGTGAATCCAAAATTAAACTGCATTCTGCTGCAACTTTATTATGAATAGCAGAGAAGTTCCGTATCGCCTACTCTGAAAATGGATGAAAGATAGCGGTGTCACAAACAATATGAAATTCATCCGTTTAAAACTAAGTTTTCCTTACTGATAATTCGTGTATTTTTTGAGTAAAATTTTATGCTTAGCAAAGTATATCCGAGAATTTTTTTTCACATATTATATTCTTTTTATTACACACAGATAACGGTGATGTCATTCTTCCCACAAAATCGAATATTCTGAGACTCAGTTACCTATCGAGTCTCAACTCATCCAGTAGATAACGTTAGTAATGGGAAATTGGTAGCGTAATATACTAAAACGTTTTAGTGAGTTTAGAAGCCCTCTAAATTGCAATCATTTTATAATATTTAATTAACTTTAACTAAAATATTAGTGGTAGTTTTTTATTTTTTGCATAATTATGTATTGATAGCCGTCCTGTGGCCGAGTGCTTAGCGCGATTGGCTATTATTGTAAGGAACCTGGGTTCGAGTCCAGGTAAAGGCATGGATGCTGTGTTGCTTTTCTGCCGTCATCCTCACAGACCTTCTACTATGGCGTATTAAACTGACAGGCTCCTGTCAGACTTCAATGGCAAGCAGGACTTCTAGTCAAATATGAAGAAATACACAGATAATTTAAATACCATAAAAAAATACCTCCTCAGGCAGCTGCTTGCCACAGAGGTCTAGACAGGAGCCTGTCAGTTTAATACGCCATAGTAGGGGGATCTGTGAGGATGGCGGGTATAATCGTACCCAAAAAAATGAGAGGCTTGTAATCTTTTCCACAATATTTTTGTCTAATGTCTAACAATTGCACAAAACGAATTCATCAAAATTACAGAATATACTTTAGGAGGTATTATGCAAGTGAGAAATCTTTAAAAAAGTATAAGTTTGGCGAAAAGAGTTACTATTTGCAATTAAGTCGCAAGTGGAAAATGGCAATATTAAGAAATAAAGAACATAAACTCTACATCAGATTTCGGCCGAGCATTTTCATATGCATACGTTACACGAATCTTCTAATCATACAATGTACATATTTGTTCACAATCTACTTTGTTCAAGCTTTCTCATAGTCCCACATTATTAAAGTGAGGTATTCGTTGTTAATCGGCGTATTTACCGAGAAATTTTAATTTTAATAATGTAACTTGATTGTTTACAATGAATGGGAACCTTAGTGCAGACATCATATTTAAAGTTCAGAAAATATTAAATATACAATAGTTTGACACCGATTTTCCTATAAGATAAACATTGACTAAAATTATCAGCTGTTTTTTTTTAATATTGCTTTATAATTTTATCTCTAATTTTTTCTCAAAAGATTTAAAATCATTGTCGTCAGGATGACAATAATATCGAATTTCAGCTCAATAGCTTGAGGCTTTCTGATGCTAGGAATTCATAGACTGATAGACCTATAAATAGACCAACTGATAGACTGAATAAGAGACTAGTAGGCATATAAAATGACTAGTTAATTTGATTATTTTCAAACCAAATGAGACTACAAGGTATATAAACTGACAGTATGAAAGACTGACTATCAGATTGACTAAGAGACTAATTGGGTGAAAGGCTGGCTGTTGGATTGACTAAAATACTGACTGATAGGCCGAATTCCGACGAAGAGACTGACAGAAAGGCTCATTGACACATAGGCCGATTATCAGATTGAGTAAGAGATTGACAGAAAGACTGATTGACTGATACGCTGATTATGAGATTGAGTACGAGACTGAGAAATAGGCTAACTATCAGATTGACTAAGACGTTAATTGGCTGATAGACTGAGTGTCAGGTTGAGTAAAAAACTGGCAGACAAACTTATTAGGTATAGAATATCAGATTGTCTAAGAGGTTAACTGACTGATAGAATGACGGTTAAATTTATTAAACTTCTTAATAAATTTAACCGTCATTCTATCAGTCAGTTAACCTCTTAGACAATCTGATATTCTATACCTAATAAGTTTGTCTGCCTGTTAGATTGACTAAGAGGTTAATTGGATGATAGAATGACTGTCAGATTGACTAAAAGGTTAATTGGTTGACAGAATGACTGTCAGAATTACTAAGAGATTAAATGGCTGATAGAATGACTGTTAGATTAATTAAGAGGTTAATTGGCTGACAGAATAACTGTCAGATTGACTAAGAGGTTAATTGGATGATAGAATGACTGCCAGATTGACTAAGAGGTTTATTGGATCACAAATGACTGCCAGATTGACTAAGAGATTAAATGGCTGATAGAATGATTCTCAGATTGACAAAGAAGTTAATTGATTGGTGGAATGTCTATCAGATTGACTAAGAGATTAAATGGCTGATAGAATGATGTCAGATTGGCTAAGAGATTAAATGTCTGATAGAATGACTCTCAGATTGACTAAGATGTTAATTGGCTGATCGAATGACTATCAGATTGACTAAAAGGTTGACTGGTTGATAGATTCATGGCAGATTGACTATGAGATTAAATGGCTCAAAGAATGAGTGCCAGATTGACTAAAAGTTTAATTGGTTGATAGAATGACTGTCAGATTGACTAAGAGATTAAATAGCTGATAGAATGACTGTCAGATTGACTAAGAGTTTTAATAGCTGTTAGAATGACTGTCAGATTGACTAAGAGATTAAATGGCTGATAGAGTGAGTTAGATTCACTAAGAGATTAATTGGTTGATAGAATGACTGTCAGATTGACTAAGAGATTAAATGGCTGATAGAATGACTGCCAGATTGACTAAGAGATTAAATGGCTGATAGAGTGACTGTTATATTTATTAAGAGGGTAATTGGCTGACAAAATGACTATCAGATTGACTAAGAGGTTAATTGACTGACAAATTGACTGAGGTTAATTGGATGATAGAATGACTGTCAGATTGACTAAGAGGTTAATTGGATGATAGAATGACTGTCAGATTGATTAAAAGGTTAATTGGTTGACAGAATGACTGTCAGATTGACTAAGATATTAAATGGCTGATAGAATGACTCTCAGATTGACTAAGAGGTTAATTGGTTGATAGAATGACTGTCAGATTGACAGATTAAAAGCTGATAGAATGACTGTCAGGTTGACTAAGAAATTAAATTGCTGACAGAATGATACTCAGATTGACTAAGGGACTGACAGACAAAGCGATTGACTGATAGACTGATTATTAGTCAGATTTATTAAGAGTCTTACTTACTGATAAGTTAACTGTTAGACTGACTAAATGACTGACAGGCAGACACAGATAGACAGAGACGAGAAGTTCCCAACTTCCGTCTTCTGGGTCTCCTTTTACCAACTAATATCTTTAGCCTTGGGAACTTTATGACTTATGATTGTTATAATCAGTGCTAAAAAAAGCCAACCCAGACCCACATTTACATATTCACATTCAACAGCAGATATCTGCAAATAAAAATATTCTTAAATAAATAAATCTCTAAATCAGATGCAGATATTACTAGCAGCTACGAAATGGGAACGAGTTCTCTCAGCACGACCAAGTGGTAGTTGCCGAGCTATAGTATGCGAGGCGTGTTCCGTATCGATTATGGAGGTGGAGCGCACTCTAGCGTATGGAACAAGATCGGGTGCTCACAGATTTCGCAAGTTTAACATTCCAATCAAAAGGCCGTCCAGGGACTGCGGAATGGTTGCAGGGATGGCTGCTAGCATCGTCCTCTCTTCCTCCTCTTC
Source organism: Ryuthela nishihirai (assembly GCA_038380435.1). NCBI lineage: Eukaryota > Metazoa > Arthropoda > Arachnida > Araneae > Heptathelidae > Ryuthela > Ryuthela nishihirai. The sequence continues at coordinate 116,243,422 of JAWZYU010000003.1, forward strand.
CTCCACCCTCCTTCATCCCCCTCGTCCTCCCTTCCCCTGCATCTCTCCGTGATGGCATCCCGGATATATTTGCATCCTCGCAGTACCAATTTCTCTGGTAATACCCAAGCTGCGAGGAATTTATGACAGTGTCTTGTTGAACGGCGGAGAAGAGAGAGTGGTCGGACTGTAAGAGGCAGGCAACATCTTACTCCATGCCCCGCATCAAACGATGCAGAAGAGGGGAAAACAGAGGAAAAAAGTAGCGATGCGATGCGTCCAAAATTGCGATACAAAGACGTTCAAGAAATTTAGTTGACAACAAGGAGAGGTGGTTTTCGGGGAAAAATTACTCAGGACACATTTCTGGGACGGACTTCGGTTGTCTCCGTTATTATCAGGAGAAGGAAGAGAAAATCTTCCCTTTTATTACTTTTTTGCTTTCTGTTGATCACGTGTAATTTATTATTTAATACTCGAGAGAAGAAATTGTTTTGTATATTTTGTTTTTGTTCAACACTTGGATGTTTTGATGTGTCAGATGAAGTATGAAACGATTCTTTGTCTTCTGACAGCAAAGAGTAACAGCGTGTCAAAGATGTTGGAGATTTACGTTCGGAGTATCGTTGTTTGGTCGTTTTGTTTACTTTTGTTTGTCATAGACAATGCAGATTACTTTTCGCTTTTGATACTAAAGAACGCTATTTTTGTCACCACGATTTTGCGCACAATTTATTTCGATGTTTTATTTTTACTATTATTTTGAGCTTGCGTACAGAGAAAATGTGTGGACAAGCAGCAGTCACTGTTAAAGTTTTAAGAAAAAAAAATATTATTTTGAAAAATTGTTTTTAAATAAATAGTCTAGTGAAATATAGGAATTCATATAGTGGCAGCTTTCAGGTGAGATTAAATATTAGTAGTAGAGAGTCAGAAAAAGATAGACCTTGGTCAATTTCATTTAATATAAATACAGATTTTCAGGCTTTTTTGGAGTCATATCATTAAGAAAAGTAAAGGATGAAGATATATATATAGATTACCTGTGTGACTGGATAGATCACTAATTTCTAAAAAAATCGTTGCCAGATATTTTTTCTGAGGTCTGTAATCAACCATGATGTTTGGATACTTTTTTGAGCGACTGTACAGTTGGGACTCGAACCACCTGGGAACTTGAGATTACGAGCCTGATGTCCTAGCACTGCCGACTTAGCCAATCCCCGCACCTACAGTGGTCATATACCAGCTCGGATCTAGAGTAAAAGTTAAGGAGGGGATGAGGAAAGTGACGCAATCGAGCCAGAAAAAGCTAGGGTGGGGAGGGAAGATACTGTATTTCTACTGCAGTGCAACATTTTCTCCTTCGTTTAGAAGTTTACAAAAATTTCTTGAAACATGCGTGAAATGTGCAAAAGTTTAATTTCTGTCCTCCTTTACCCTTATTAGCGTTCTTCAAGGGGGTGAAAACACGCTTTTCTTGGCTACCTCCTTTCATTCAACCTTGGTAATAGATAATTACATTAAAATCACCAGTTATTTTCTAATAACTTGATATATATCATTAATACCGAAGCAAAGTCAGCCCTTAACAATTAAAAATACCTTCGGTTGCAAATTGGTAATTTATATGTTTCTAAACTAAATAAAGAAAACTGAAGGAGAACTTCCAACATCACTTCCAAGTCATCGCTGAAAGAAAGATCAATCATCGACAATTAGCAGAGAACAAGATCCTTCCACTAAATGATCTGCACCTTTCAAGAAGAACTTTTGTATGCATCACCAGACTCAGAACAGGTGCATCACTCTTGAATGATTCACTTTTCAAGATGAGAAAGTTTCTTTCCCCCAATTGAACGTAAAGGAAACGGTGATTCATGTTTTGCTGATTTGTACTGCTTATTCGATTCAGAGAAACAACTTAATAGCAAGATTACAAACAGAAAACATCTTTGAACTAAGTCTGCATAGTTTACTTGGACAAGAAGATATGACTAAGCGCAAAGTTTGCTACAATGAAACGATCAAATTTTTAAATGATGCGAATCTTTTCCGTAGGGTTTAAGAATTTTTTATCGAGGTTTTGTAACATAAATGTCGTCAGCATCTTGGCATTTTCAAACCTTGCCATCTGGAGGAGAGGGTCGAAAGACTCGAACATATCCAGAGAAAACAATTTTGTTTGATGATGATGAATGCATCTTTAACTAGTGAACGAAACTATGATTAAACTATAAATAAGCTTCAAAAATTCAAAGATTAATAACTTTATAAAGATTTGTATCGCCAACCATTTTTACACTGTTGAATGTAAAGTGTCTATTATTATTATTATGCAACGCTATTCATTGGAACTGAGGAAAATGTAACATTTTGCCTGAAGCTTTGGATCTTAAGGTACAGCCAAATCCAATCATTTCAAATATTTACAACTAGCAGATTTACCAGGCTTTGTTTTGTTCTGATACTATCTAAAGTGTATAGTATATTGTACAGTCGCTCAAAAAAGTATCCGAACACTATGGTTGATTGCAAAATTCAGAAAAAATATCTGACATTGATTTTTTTAGAAATTGGAATCTTAATTTGTAAAATTGGAAATTAAATTGGAAATAAAATTGGAAATTAGTGATCTGGCAACCTTCGTGTCACGTGACACGAAGGTTGCCAGATCACTAATTTCTAAAAAAATCAATGTCAGATATTTTTTCTGAATTTTGCAATCAACCATAGTGTTCGGATACTTTTTTGAGCGACTGTACTCTCCACGTCGCAAATTTTCATTTGGCATAAATATCTTTTTCCCGTGACATTTTTTTTCTCCCTGTTTTAGGGTATTAAAAGAAATGGTCACAATTTGAAGTATCACATGATATTCCCGCCGTCAGAATTTTCTAAACCGAAAAGCAATAATGCCTCCTTCAAATAATTGAATTTTTCAAATATTTTTGTACCTTACATCATAAGAGTTGCTGGATTGAGCGATAGAAAATCATATATGAGTAAAGTTTTTATATTGGGTCTAATAACTCATCGATGTAAAGTCATAGAAAATGTTTTACGTAATAAGAAGGTAAGGTATAATGAAAAAATAAAATAATAGAAATAAAACTGTTTTATAGCTGATTTATTTTACTCGAGTAGCGACGTAGAACAGTTTAGTTGTGTATGATTGCACCTAATAATATAATATATAATTTGTTATGTATAATTTTGTATGATTAAATTTGAAGCTTATAATATTCGTTTCAAAACGTAAAATTTTTGGAATAATAAAGTAATTCACTTTTGTTTAGTTTCAGTTTTCTTTTACTTCTGAATGGGACTTGTTTACAAATAGCAAAATGAACAGGTAACAGTACCCTCAAGGGCTGAGAGTTGAATAAGAAAAAGACTTACCAACCCTATGAAGCTTAAGTTGAATCTTTTTTAATCGTTATTCATTCATTATATAATGTTTATTAATTTATTTTTCGTACGCCTACGCTGTAGAGAAACGACGGCTGGGCTCGAATCAAAACTAAGGAATTGATATTTTCGATCTGCTGTAGATTGTCTTAATAAATTATTGCGACAATGCATCGTGCGCAAAGTACCATGAAACTTGCCAATGTATGCAAATTTTCTTACTGACGTAAGTATTCTATGTCACTTTGATGTTCTGTAAAAGCCGTAAAGTCGTGGTGTAAAGAAAAGTCAGGTGCGACATGGTTAAAAAGGCTAATCTGACTGACTTTGGAGAGCGATGGGCAGGAGCATCCGTAACGGAGGAGATAGAACTCAGCGGAAAATCACGGGGCACAATATACCAAGTGTATGGAGAATGGCAACTGTCTCAAAAAGCTTCCGCCAATCGTGGCAAATGCGAGAAGAAAAAAGACTCTGACAGATAGGGACAGGCGTTTGTTGCACGAATTGTACAGCAAAACAGAGCTGGCTACAGTTCATAAGCTGAAAGAGATGACAGTAATAGTTGAAAACCCATTTCAACGAGAACTTTGCGCACAGAATTGAATACTTTGAAATTTGGAATTGTACTGATAAAGTATTAAGTAGATGTTCATAAAAATTTGGAAAGGCAGTGTATTACCTTTCTTCTAAGATCATATTTTCCTCACAGATCTTTTGGCGTGTTAAATTGAGAGATTTCTTTCAGAAATAAAATATATTTTTATTAAAAATTAAATAGCGTAAAATTCTCCTCTGAGGCAAATGAGCTGTTGGAGGAGAAATTTATATTATTTATTTTTAATATACGTTTGTTATGTTTCTGCGGAAGCAAAGTCGTATGGAATAACAAATGTTATACGAAATTATTTTCTAATATCATCGTTAACAAAATCATTATGTTGCATCATTGTTAACAAAAACAACTGTCAAGCATCGTTGTTAAAAAGGGAAACATTCCTAGCATCATTGCTAAAAAAAAGAAAATATTGTTAAACGGAATTCTTAAAAAGGATAAACATTGCCCAAGGTTACCGTTAAAAATACATAAGTGTTAACAACCAAAATCGCTTTGGAACATCATTGCTAAAATGAATAAACATTGCCGAGGGTAATTGTTATGGGGAAAAAAATCATTGTTAACAACCAAAATCATTGTGAAACATCACTGCTGAAAAAAAAACATTTTTCAGGTCATTGTTAAGAAAAAAATGCATCATCGTTAACAGGGAAAAACCATTACTCAAGATCATGGCTAAGGGGAAAAAGTGCATCATTGTTAACAAGGAAAAATCATCACTTCAGGACATTGTTAAAAATATACATAATTTTTAACAACCAAAAATCATTGCAAACCGCCATTGTTAAAAAAAGAATTAAACATTGCCCAAGGTCATTGTTAAGGAAAAAAATGCTCCATTGTTAACAAAACAAAATAATTGTCAAATATCATGTAAAAAAAGAAATTATTGTCAACATCAGCGTTAACAAAAACAAAATCATCGTCCATTGTTATCGTTACCTTTCGTTGTCATTTCGGGTCAGTTTGTTGACATTATTCCTGAGGTCGGTGGAATCGCCAGCCATCCCTAGTCCCGTTGTCGACTCGAGTAAAGGGGTCACCTGATTGGCTGTGCTCATATCTGGAAAATGAGAACAGAATTAACGAGATGAAGTAGACGCTCTTTCGCGCAAACTCCGCTTCCGACTTAATGAGACACTAGGTACAAAGGAATTATTAACTTATGCTTGGACGAATGCGAGTTCAAAGCAGCCGCTGACATCCCCTCCCCCCTCTATTTCATACCTCCCACCCGACTCGGCCATCCCATCTCCTTAATGATGAAGCGTTGGCGATGGTGCGATGAGCTTAAAGCCAGTAAGAGGATAATCACGAGTCAGAAAACAGAAGGGAGAGTACGAAATAATAATAAAAAAAACAACGCAGAAATCTCTAACCGCTCTAACGACTTAGCCCCCGCAGAATGCTCAAAGAATAGCAAAAGAAACTGTACTTTGCAAGGCGAATTATGCCTGCATTTACACAAATTTGTAATTACTGAAGAAGTGGTGGAAAGGCCTTCTCTAGTCCATTGTCCCCTTGCCGGTAGCAGAAAATATATAATGTGCCCCCCCCCCCCCCATCCAAGCCTCCCTACATAGGGGCTTAGTTCAGAAGAGGTGGGGGTTATTGGGGGAGGGGGAATGCAGGAGCTACTGTCTACTTAGTCTGGCTGCAACGTCTCCATCCGCTATAATGAGTTGAGCTTACGTGTTTGGATGCAGAAGCATTAATGAGGTTAATGCGTTATTATTAATAACCTCGTAAATGGGAGATTTTTATTCGTTTTCCCGCCGCTGCTTGTTTAGTTTAGATAAATGGACGATGGTTTGATTAAAAATAACAAAATTTTTCATATTTCTCGTAATAAAGTGAATGATGATCACACGCAGGCCAGAATTGCTAACATGTAATAAAACCCCCAACCCCCCTGAAAATTAAAAGTGCTTCACTTTCTCTGGAAAATTAACCGTGGTTTAATAAGGTAATAAATTGTAAGCGTAGCATATTTCATATACTTCCAATATATTTATTTGTGATTTTTCGCATCAATTTTGTTTCTTTTTCTTAAGTGATAGCATATTTTCTACACCTCTTCGCAAATTTATTAGTCATTTCTGTATTTTCTAAACGGTAGCGTATTTTACATACTTACGATATATTTATTTGCGATTTTGTACACCAATTATCTTTCATTTTTTGAATCTGCATCGTAAACCCTGCTTAATGTTTCGTGTTTTTGTAAATAGATTATACTACAGTCTTGTAATCCAAACAAGCTCATAGAAAGAAATATTCGTATTATTGATAGAGGGCGGAAAATTGACTGTTTAATAATAAACTGAGACAGGAGAAAGGTCTTTTTAATATCATTTTTAACTGTTAGTTTATTCTCTAAGTCTTATCTCATAATTCCCCTGATGTTCCATGACAGTTTTCAAAGCTACGTGTAATCAACACACCCTTAACTTTTGGATCAGCAAATGATAGGAATACTGCAATTCTTGCTTTATTTAAATGATTTGCGTAAAAGTTTGAACGGTAGCCTGCTTTTCAGCATTCTCCTTTCAGAGAGATTCAGAAAATTACAAACGGAGCACCGGCAACATGTTGATGCCCATAATTTCCTTCGTCGATCTTACAGAGAACAATATAATGCCAATATGGCATTGACAAATGTGGAAAAATAGTAATCCACTTTAAAATTAAACTGGCAAGTGCCAGAACCCGCTACAGTTACTTAAAAATGGCTCTGGGTCTTTTGAATCTGTGTTCCTTGATGATTTCATACTTGACTAGGCCAGAAATAATAGGGAATGGATTGTTTTCAACCTTTTCGAAGAACTGGCTTGATAATTCCTTGATAAAGTCCTTGACGTATGGGATATTAAAGTCGCAGTGTAAAATTGAGTTGCGAATATATCTTGGTGCTGCAGTAGCTGATCTGAGGTAGCGGTTTTGAAAAATTTGCAATTTCTTGATCTTGTCTTCATTGCAGTATCCCCATATAGGTGCTGCGTACAGTAGGATTGGTCTGAAAATAAGTTTAAAGAGAAGCATTTCGTTTTCAAATGAGTGCAGTTTTTCCACATAACAGTGAGTTTAGTTGGTATTTAACCGACTGTGCTTTCGTGCTGATTTCATTAATATGGTTTGACTAATTTGTGTTTTATGCAAAACAATGCCACGCTATTTCACAGAGTCGAATCAGTCAATATGTGTATCAAATATTTCAATACGTGGGAGGATATGCACTCTTTTCCTGGTGAAAAGAAGGGGTGAGCTTTTGTTGGCGTTTAGTTTTATCCTCCATTTAGTACACTACATCTGAAAGAGAGTTAACATCTGTTGCAATCGGCGAATAGCGAAATGTACATTCAATGATGAGGCAATGATAGCTGTATCGTCCGCATATAGAGCCAACTTCACATTACACGTGATTGGTATGTCATGTAGATAGATGTTAAAAAGCGTAGGCCCCAATATTGAGCCCTGAGGCACTCCAGCTTTTAAGTACAAAATGTCTCAATCCCTGACTTTGAAAGTTCTATTTCTGAGGTAGTCTGAGATAAGAAGAATCAAACATCTGGGAATTTTACGTCGATAAGTTGTTAATGAGACCATATGTCCAGATCCGGTCAAATATTTTGACAACGTCCAAGAACACAACAGCAGAGGATTCTTTTTTATTCAGTGCTTCTGACACTATTTCCACCACTCCGAAAGTTTAATGTACAGTGGAATGAGTTTTTTTAAAGCCAAACTGTTCTGGCTGAATAACATTTGACTTATCCAGAAAAGTAACATTCTCTATTAATCTACTTACGATCAAAATTAAAGAACCAAACGGTAACAATGGAAACATTAAACAACAAAACGTCAAATAAAGGATAAGAATCTAAACACTAAATAAAAATATATAAAAAATTAAACAATAGAATGTAAATGTTAAAGAATAGAATATTGTGCGAGTAAAACAATGAAAAGTTGAAGAATAGAATATCACGCAATGGAACGTTAAACAATGAAAAGTTGAAAGAATAAAGAGAGGTAAGTATGGAAGAAGTAATAAAAAGTTGAATAAAGGGTAAGAATGAGTACTTTTAACAAGGGAGAATCAAATAAAGGGGGAGGGGGGGGGGTAAGAATGAGAGTGTTAAATAATTATGAGCCAAATAATAAAACGATAAGAAAGAATCTTAAACAATTAAACCATACAAATGGAAGCTTTAGTGAATAGAATAACATGCAATAAAACGGTAGAAAATAAAACAGTAAAAACGGGAACGTTAAATAATGAAGAGTTAAATAATGAAACTAAAATAGAGAGCGTTAAAAAATAGAATGCCATTCAATGAAATGTTAAACAACGAAACGTTAAAAATGAAACTGCAGGGATGGGAACGTTAAATAACAAAGAGTTAAATAGTGAAACGAAAATGGGAGCATTAAAGAATGCAATGTAATGGAGTGGTACATTACCAATGAAACAGCAAGAATGGGAACGTTAAAAATCGAAAGGTAAATAAAATGGTAAAATGGAAGCATTACACTGCTCACAAAAAATTAGGGGATATTTCAAAATGAATATGAAGCGATAAAAAAAAGAAGCATTCGAATTTTTTTTATTAAGCAAGAACATCAGAAAAGCAAACGACAAGTCAAAGAAAGTTGTTCGATTCTGCAAATGAGATGCAAACTCAATTATCGTGATTGAGTAGCAAGTGACATATTTTTGGGGGTGAACAGAAGCATGTCAAACTGGACGAGAGTGCCACACATTGACTGTTCAGTAGGGTGTATGGTCACCCAAGACTGCCAAAACACACTGACAGAGATGGGGCATGGACAGGATCAGAATGTCCAGCAGTTCTTGTGGGATCCTCTGCCACTCTTGCTCCAGGGCAACTTCCAGCTCAAGAAGTGTTGTGGTAGGCATTAGACGGTTTGCCAGACGTCTTCCCAGTGCATCCCAAGCATGTTCAATGGGATTCAGGTCTGGAGAACGTGAAGGCCAGTCCATGCGTTCGATTCCTGCCTCCTGAAGCATGTTGTTGACGAGATGCGCACGGTGGGGCCTTGCATTATCGTCCATGAAAAGAAAGTTGTTTCCAACTGCTCCAGTATAGGGTACCACTATAGGGTGCAGGACCTCATCTCGATATCTGACAGCAGTCAGTGATCCGTTTCCGATGACGTGGAGGTCGGTACGACCACCAATGCTGATGCCAGCCCACACCATGATTCCACCACCACCGAAGGAGTCCCTTTCTCGCATGAAACGTGGATTCTCCCGTGTTCCTCGTTCACGCCAGATCAGGACACGATGATTGCCAGGATGCAGACTGAACCGTGACTCATCAGAGAAAAGGACTGTTGACCACTCATCACGGGTCCAATGACGATGCTCATCAGCCCACCTTCCACGGGTTCTACGGTGTTCAGCAGATAACGGAATGCATACCATTGGTCGCCGGGCATGCAGTCCAACACGATGGAGCCGATTTCGTATGGTCTGGGTGCATATCCGTCGTCTAGTGGCAGCAAGAAACTATCCCCGCAGCTCTGTTGCATTGCTGCGCCTGTTCCTTCTTGCCAATAAGGTCAAGTAGCGGTCATCTCTTGCTGTTGTGGCAGATGGGCGACCCTGCCCTCGTCTTCTTCGTACTGTGCCAGTCTCTTGAAAGCGATTCCACAGTCTGCTAATCACGCTTTGGGATGTTCCAAGTGCTGTTGCCACTGTCGTCTGTGTTTGACCAGCTTCAAGACGTCCTAGACTCTCCAGGCTTCACATTCGGGCATATCGTATTGCAGGGGCATTGCAAGGGCTGGGAAATTGCAAGTTGTGCACTTTCAAGATCAGGGAACGTGCAGATACTCCAGTACTTTCCGCCTTTTGTATAGTGCATTTTCACCGATGAAATAAAAGTTGGTTTTGCATCTCATTTGCATAATCGAACAACTTTCTTTGACTTCTCGTTTGCTTTTCTGATGTTCTTGTAATAAAAAAAAAATCAAATGCTTTTTTTTTTCGCTTCATATTCATTTTGAAATATCCCCTAATTTTTGTGAGCAGTGTAATTGAATGGAATGTTAAAATGAAACGGTAAAAATGAAAACGTTAAAGACTAGGATGTTATGTAATGGATCATTAAATAATGAAAGGTTAAAAATAAAAGGTAGGAATGGAAGATTTATAATAATGAAAAAAATAAGAATAGCAGCGTTAAAGAATAGAATGTTATGCAACGGAATGTTAAATAATGAAACTTGAACAGATTCTAGTCAACGCATTATAATTATAGTCTATTCAAAGAGATATAATTATAGTTTAGTCACAGATATATAATTATAGTCTAGTCACAGATATATAATTATAGTCTAGTCACAGATATATAATTACAGAGTCTAGTCAATGTGATATAATTATAACCTAGTCCAGGCGTGACAAACGTTTGAGTTGAAGAGCCACAAAGAAAGCTCAAATGAAAGGGCGGGCCGCATAAAAAAATTTAAATGGAAGGGAAATATATAATCAATAACGTATGTATAACAAACGGGGGAAAATCTAAAGTGAAACATGCACAATATAATTTATTAAAATTAATTATTTTAATGATAATTCGCTTCGTCAAAGTTGGACTTCTTGTCCTCTATACGTTCTTTTTTCTTTCTCTTTTCCAATTTTAATTCATTCGTCATCAGAAGCTCATCGACCACACAAAAAGAAGTGGCGGTCCATAGTTTGCCTATCCTTGGTCTAGTCAGAGAGAATATAATTTTGAAGACTAGTCAAAGAGATACAATTACACAGTCTAATTAAAGAAAAGAGAATCTATTCAAACTGATATGATATATGGATTTTATTCAAAGTGAAATCATTATAGCAGTGGTCCTCAACCGGTATGGCGTGACACAGTAGTATGTCGCGAATTTTTTGATATAGAAAAATTAAAATACTATGCAACAGTTTGTACTTTAGTTCTTTTATAATTTTTTACTAGGCGTTTATTGCTTTTTGTCAAATATTGAGCTTAATATGCGTTTTTTTAATAAACTGAATTGTAAGATAAAAAAAAAACTGATCGATTTTACCACCGGTCTGTCGCGGTAAATGGAATGTTCCAGAAATGTGTCGCGGTAAATGGAATGTTCCAGAAATGTGTCGCGGTAAATGGAGTATTTCAGAAATGTGTCCCGGTAAATGGAGTATTTCAGAAATGTGTCGCGGTAAATGGAGTATTTCAGAAATGTATGGCGGTAAATGGAATATTTCAGAAATGTGTCGCGGTAAATGGAGTATTTCAGAAATGTGTCGGTAAATGGAGATTTCACAACTGTGTCGCGGTAAATGGAGTATTTCAGAAATGTGTCGCGGTAAATGGAGATTTCAGAAAAATGTCGCGGAAAATGGAGTATTTCAGAAATTTGTCACGGTAAATGGAGATTTCAGAAATGTGTCGCGGTAAATGGGGATTTCAGAAATGTGTCGCGGTAAATGGAGTATTTCAGAAATGTGTCGCAGTAAATGGACCATTTCAGAAGGGTGTCTCCAAAGGAAAACCGTTTGAAAACCACTTGATTACAGTCTAGTCACAGATATATAATTTTATAGTCTAGTCAAAGATGTATAGTTATTGAGAACCCAAAGTTAGGGAAGAATATCAAAGATTCTTTATAAATTACAAGAGTCCATGATTTATTCCTTACCTTGGGACGGGTATGCCGAGGACAGTCCACCAGTCAACATAGTTGGAAGGTAAGGAGGTTCTGATTCACACTCGCTCTCCAGGTATCCCAGGCGGGGTCGTCTTCCCAGTCCATCAATGTGATGGACAGGAGGGATATTCCTTCCGGGAACCAATGCAGTGGGGGCTGGTTCAGGGGGGCTCTCTCGAAACACTGGACAACAAAGAAAATAAAATCATCTCGCAAAAGAAATCACTTTGATTTCAATATCACATTTGAGCACATGATCGAAAGATTATTAAAAGTGCAACGTATATTGAGGAAACTTTCTCGGACATTGTCAACGGTGAAAGAGGTAATTAAAATAATAACAAACAGGTATTTAAACTCCGGTTCAGTTGCCATTACCACGTGTTAATTTTTTTGCCCAGTTTTCTGTCTGGTTGCCATATTGAATTTCGGTGTATAATATCTGAAAAAAAAAATGCGAGTAATTCAAAAGCAAATATTGACTTTTTAAAATATGTAAATCTGGTAGAATACCGGATGTTACAATCTAATTCCAAACTCAGGAAAGAAGGAAATATTCAGGGAAGAGATAAGAGCAAGATATAGAGAAAAAGATATGTCTGTTGTATGTTCCTGGGGTATTGGGTTGAGCGAAAATTAAGCAGCGACAAACTTACCTTCCTGTGTTTTTTTTTTCCAGAAATCATTTTTGCCAGAGATTGTAATATATTTTACTCCCTCCGTTGTAGAGGTCTTTTAAAAATAATATAAGTGTTTATATACTGCATATTTTACAATTTTCTGTCGTTCAGGTTATTAAAATTTCCCGTTGTTCAGTTGAGGTACATACCGCAACTCAAAAACGGGAAAAACGTTGTCATGATTCTTTTACTAGCAACCTAAAATAAAATTGGACCCGGACAATTGACGAATGAAAGAAAATAGCGAAAATAAAATTTCCATACATGTAATTTTTAGATATTTAAAGTTTAGTGGATTAAAATATTGCTGGTGATAATAAAAAAGTAATTAGTTTTAAAACATTTTACATTATTTAAAACATTAATATTATTACTAAATAAATTGTTTTATTTAAAGTTATTTAAGAATAAATAGTTTGCAGTTGTGTTTAAAAAGCTAAATCGCTTACAAATATGCACTTGTTACAGCGGCCTGGGGTAACTCTTGAACAGGAATAGGAAAAGCGGACGAAAATTTGTGTAAGGATTGTAAGCGATTCAATTTTCCTAAAATTTAAAATAATATAAAATAAATTTTATGTAATTAATCCCATGCCCGAATGGTTAGCGCGTTTGGCTACTGATCTAAGGGACCTGGGTTCGAGTCCCGGTAAGGCATGGATGTATGTGTCGATTTTCTGCTGAGGTCCTGTCATCCTCTCAGACCTTCTACTCTGGCATATAAACTGACAGGCACCTATCAGACCTCTGTGGCAAGAAGCTGTTTGAGGGGGTATTTATTTTTTAATATATTTAAATAATTCTGAATAGTAAGAAATTTATAACAAACTTTTGCATCAATATAAGCTACCAGTTAAAATTTAACAACTTAAATTTTATTATGGTTACTTATTTCCATTATCTATACCAGATTTTAATAAGTAACTTTGCCTTCACTCCAGTAGAACCAACCGTAGAATTGATCCTTTTATTAATATTAATTAGAACCAATCCGCAGAAGCTGACCGAAATTTAATAAAGGAAGCGTCTTTATGCTGCCTAGGCCTTATCGCAACACCAGACTTCATTGCTCTTCCCATCTATCTTTTTTTTCTTTCTTACTTTCTTTCCTTTAACTGGCAACAAAAGACTCAGATCCAACTTTTCCAGTGAAGTTTCAATCCATAACGAAACGAAAATGCCTCCTCTTCCTTCCATAGCGGTCTAATTATAGCAGAGGCGGTACGGGCCCACGTGCCTATTGTTAGCCAATCAATGCGCACCATTAAGTGGCCTGAGTGGCCCGCATGCCCCGGACTTGTCCACATTCACTCCCCGCTAATGCTTGGCAGAAGAGAACGTCTTGTACTGTTCGGAAAGATTTGGGAGAAACAGTTATTTTACCTGAGTCTGAGGAAATGGGATGTAATGGGCCGTAGTTTACAGAAAGGGCGATTTAATGGAGAACAGGAAGCACCCGTGGTGCGGAGGTAGGCGTTGTGATTGGCTGAGGCACAGACGGGTATTGATGCTATGTTACTTGCGTTTTACCTGGAGAGTGGAATTCTTGGATAACGGAAGAAGAAAGGAAAGAATTGCTTTGTTTGGACACAGCAGTGTTTTAAATTAAAAGCAACGGAAGAATTTTTGAGTTTTATTTTTTTAAGATGTGATATAAGAATCACTTAGCTTTTTTTAGTGTAATATATTTGCATATGAAGAGCGGTTAAAACATGGGAAGAGTCAGTATAAAATATATTGCATAGACTAAAGTGTTACGACTTTTGTATTGAGTTGTTTTACCTCTGATACGCACTTTTCTGCACACAATAGATTATATTGCCAGGTTACAAGGACCGCGACGACTCGGAGAAGGTGAAGGCAAGGGCAATCACTGGCAATTGTTGGGAGACAGATGGTAGCCTCCCGTCAAGGCCATCAAGCATGTTCTTTAACGCGCACAGGGTATGGCTCTCCTGCACACGGGACCACGGCTTAAGGTTCCATCCGATGGATGGCGGTCTTTCCAAGCCCATTGGTGTCCCTTAATAACAAAGGGCAGGGAGTTTTACCGAGATAAATCTAAACGCTGGCTCTGCTGGGACTCGAACCTGGAAACTGCAGATTACGAGTCTGGCGCGCTACCATTTAAATTACTCCCGCCCTCTTAAAATTTAGGAAGGATCTATTCAGCTTCATTTGATCTTAAGGTAGACTACTATTTGCGAAATTTATCTATTTGGCCGTTTTTTCGTGAATTATAAACTCAGAAAAAAGGATTATTTGATACACTGTGTTTCATAAACAACAGAAATAAGTTTGGACCTTTAACGGATTCATAGAGTATCGACGTGATTGTGTATAAACTGCCAATTAATCGTTGTTCAGCATTTCTCTCTTTCTCCCATAAATTGAATAAAAAATATGCGGCCATTTTTCCTTTGACGAAAGCTGATAATGGAAGCTCGATTTTACGGTGATTCTCTGCAAATGAAAAATATTCCTTTTATAGGAACAAATAAAAAAGCGGTAGCAATCGTTAAGATCAGGAGATGTGATTTCATGCCGCTACTTCATCAGTACCCACGTGACGTCAGTCACGCACACACTTCTGCTGTTGATATTGGGACTGACACGGAAGTGGTCGCTCAGGGAATGTATGTGTGGGGGAGAACCAGCACGAAGTGATAGCTGAGGCAGTAGTCAAAATATCGGAATATTGATACCGAATGACAGTTCAAAGTAGTAGTAGTATGATTTAGTACAGAAAATGGCGTCGCAGTGTAGTTAGTTTGAATTGTTTTAACTCTGAGAGTCTCTTTTGTGCACCTAATGGACTAGTCACAAGGACCCCAAGGGCTCAGAGAAGATTTTAAGGATTGGGATTTGAGTTGCATTACGTATGAGCAGCAATTTGTTGCATACAATGGGCTAAATGTCCAGGTCACAAATTGGGTTTGGTTGTTTTACCTCTGAGCGGTACTTTTTTGCACACCATGGGCTAAATGGTCAGGTCACATAGACCCCGAAAGCTAAGAGAAGGTTGGGGGAGGAGACCCATTGGAACAGCTGTTGGGAGACGGATGGTAGTCTCCCGTCAAGGCCATCCAGCGTGTTCTTTAACATGCACAGGGTATGACTCTCCCGCACACGGAGCCACGGCTTAACGTCCCATACGACGAACAGCTGCCTTTCCAAGCCCATCGGTGTCCCCTACTGACCGTGAGCAGGGGGTGGGGGAATTTTGCGGAGATAAATTTCAACGCTAACCCAGCTGGGACTCAAACCTGGGAACTGCAAATTACGCAGGTCACAAGACCCAAAGGCTTAGAGAAGGTTGAGGGGAGGGGACCCACTGTACAGGTGTTAGGCGACAAATTGTAGCTTTCCGTCTAGGCGATCTTTGGTGTTCTTTAACGTGCACAAAGTATGACTATCCCCCATAGAAGAGGCCACGACTTAACGTCCTATCCAACGGCGATCTTTGGTGTTCTTTAACGTGCACAAAGTATGACTCTCCCCCATAGAAGAGGCCACGACTTAACGTCCTATCCAACGGCGATCTTTGGTGTTCTTTAACGTGCACAAAGTACGACTCTCCCCCATAGAAGAGGCCACGACTTAACGCCCTATCTAACGGACGCCGGCCTTTCCAAGCCCATCGGTATCCTCTACTAACCGAGGGCGTTTTGAGGAGTTTGAGGAGATAAATCTCAACGTTGGCCCAGTTGGAACTCGAGCCTGGGGCATTACCAACTGAGCCACCCATGCCCATACATAACAAGGAAGCGTTCGGATACTTTTTTTTAAGTTATAGTGTACTGATAGTATTGTCTCAAATCTCCTTCCTACACGTGCTGATATTTTTTTTGCAAAGTGTCTGAATTTATCCGTAGAATCATTTTTGCAAAAAACGACCCAAAAGATTTAAACATTAATATAGCTTGAAAAATCAGTACCATTTGGAATCCAGAGCCTTAATGTCTGGCAGAAACCATTTTTTTTTATTCAGAACCATACACGTAATGATGGGAATATTCATCAATTCCGCCCAGCAATCACTCAGAATAGTTTTCATAAAATATTCAACTTTATTATTCGAGTTCGCAATGTTTTTAAACTCGTCAAAGCAGGAATTGTAACGGCGAAAAAATGTTTTTTTTTTACATATTTCTTTTGCAATGTTTCTTCTTTTTACGACTGTAAATTGGCAACGACGAACTTTAAGCTCACAATCTGGAAGAAAAATTTAAATGAAATGTTTCCAGTTGCCTAGATGATATTCTGTTGCTGAATGCAAATTCACGAAAACAATTTTCAAAAGAATAATTTTGTTTTCTTCCACTTATAAAATCCGAAACCAAATGGGATTGAATATTATGTGACCTTATACCATTAGTAAAATGGTAGGAAAAGAAAAATTGATGAGAAACGACGAAAACAATTTTAGTTCATATGATGAGTTATTATTGCGGACGGAAATCATATTCTTCCATTTACGGGCAAACAATTTGAACCTGTCTTGCCCTTGAGCGTTACGCAGAGCGAAATTTTTGTTTCGGTCTATATCACGCCTCGTCTACGCAGAGCAGCTTTTATTAGAACGAGCCTAAATAGTGCACAACAGAAGTATTATTCTTTGAAAAAAAAAATATATATATATAAATTAAAAGTTTATCTCTTAAAATTTGACTGGTAGTTATTTATTTTAAACATTTGTCATTTAATTTCAATATGTTAATAAATATTCTAATAAAATCGCAAAAGTAAATTTTTTGTTTTATGCTGTTTAAAAATAATTTAAAAAATCTAGCTTCAAATTAAAATTTTCGCACACAGTAAACACTCGATTTAAGGGACTGATTGGAGGAGGGGTCCCTCGATTTATCGGACTAATTGGAGAGGTGGGTTAAACCAGGATATTCGTTAAAACCGAATATTCGATAAATAGTGAATGGGATTTTATAAAAACCAGAATAGCAAGTTAATATGTGCTTTTTATTATATTTACTGATTTTACACGAAATAGTGTGAGATTCACAAAACTTAATTATGTATTTTACGTAAGAACTGAAAGTCACTAATAATTATTACTTAAATGAGTACGATGGCACAGCCATTGTGATCGATTCTAACTTGCCTTTACTCTCAAATTTACTCTTTCTTTTTACGACTACTTTTGAAGCCATGATTGGTTCAAATTTCAACTTTTATTTATAAAATATCCGAAACACTAACACTCGTAAAAGCGAAATTATGCGGATGCAAGATGGCGCTTTACACACAGAGAGATCACATCAGGGAAAATAACCACGGAGGCGCGACGATGCTTAGGCGCAGAAAGAACAAAGATACTGCTGTACTGCCCACAATGGTCTAAATGGTCAAGTCACAGGGACTCCGAGGGCTCAGAGGAGAGGACCCACTGAACCGCTTTTAGGAGATAGATGGTGGACTCCCGTCAAAGCCATCCAGCGTTTTCTTTAACGTGCATAGGGTATGGCTCTCCCGCACACGGACCACGGCTTAACGCCCCATCCGAAGGACGGCGGCCTTTCTAATCCCATCTGTGTCCCCTACTGACCGAGGACAATGTGGGGAGTTTTGCGGAGATAAATCTCAACGCTGGCTCAGGTGAGACTCAAACCTGGGAACTGCAGTTACGAGCATGGGTTGAGTTGGTTGGGTTGTTTTACCTATGAGCGGCACTTTTTTGCACACCATAGGCTAAATGGCCAGGTCACAAGGGCCCGAAGGCTCAGAGAAGGTTGGGGGAGGGGACTCACTGGAACAGCTGTTGGGAGACAGATGGTAGCCTCCCGTCAAGGCCATCCAGCGTGTTCTTTAACGTGCACAGGGTATGGCTCTCCCGCACACGGGGCCATGGCTTAACGTCCCATCCGACGGATGGCGGCCTTTCCAATCCCATCGGTGTCCCCTACTGATCGTGGGCAGGGCGGGGAATTTTGCGGAGATAAATCTCAACGCAGACCCAGCTGGGACTTGAACCTGGGAATTGCAGATTACTGCCTGGCATGCTACCGACTGAACCACCCCCGCCCCTACGAGCCTGGTGCGTTACCGATTGAGCCACATCAGCCCAGCTGTACTGCGATGTTACAGACTGGAGATGAATAGTTAACGGGGAAGTACAGAATATTGTCTGGATTGATTCGCAAATAACAGAATTTATTCGTTATTTCAGCAGAAGTCTGTTACTGAATGAAATGATTTTGTCCATTAAATCTGAAGTCCTTTAAATCGAGATCCATTAAATAGTAGGCTTACTGAATTTAATTTCCCTCCTTTGGCTAACGGCTGTCTGATCCTGTTGTATCTAGGTGGTCTTGTTTCAACCACCTTAATAAGATAGAATCTGGACAACTGATTATTAAAACCAATGTTTAAATTTATAAATAACTCCTCAAGCAACTGCTTACCACTGAGATCTGACAGTTTACACTGCCATACAGTATAGAGGATCTATGGGAAAGGCGAGACTTCAGAAGAAAGACAACACAAACATCCGGGCCTTAGCCAGGGCTCGAACCAAGGCCCCTGTGATCAGTATCCAAGCTCGGTAGCCCCTCAGCCACGGGACGGCTTTAAACTTAAAAGAGTTTCAATTAAAATTTCTTGTATAAATCAGTTGTTTTCATTATTGCTTAATTTGACATTACTCAGTAGTATTTTAATAGAGTAGTAAATTATAAGAAATTTTGTTTAATACTATTTTAAAATTAATAGCTTGCAGATAAATTTAGAAAAGTTCAAATGTAATTACCTACAATTTTAAATACATTGAAATTTCCTTTCCTCTCTTCCTGCCCATTGGCCGAGTGGTTAGCGCGCTTGTCAACTGATCTGAGGAACCTGGGATCGAGCCCCGGGTAAGGCATGGGTGGTTTTCTGCTGATGTTCCGCCATCTTCATGGACCTTTTACTATGGCGTATAAACTGACAGACCTCTGTGGAATTGCTGCTTGAGGGGGTATTTTTTTTTCCATTTATTTTGTTCTGCAGCCGTCCGGGTCCGATTTAACCTACGTGTTCCTGAAGGCTACGTCGATGGTTAAGGCCATGACAGCTGTTCTGATGATGTCATGTATGGAGTGAAATTTTTAACACTAAAATTTCGAATAATATTACTGCAGGTAGAGTTAGGATATAACTAATAAATGAATAAAATGTTAAAAGTATTACTCTAACGGCAATAATACAAAACTAAAAAATTGGAAAAACACTTAAAATATAAGCAATTATTATGCATTTTTTTAAATTTATTACTGTGTTATTCATTTATTAAATACGTCTTAAAGCAACCAGCAAAAATATTTTATGAAAATGTTTCGTCCAACGAGACATCATCAAAACAGCTGCTATGGTCTTCATATCAAGGTAACCTTGTTAAGATCATAACTTACTGTTCCAAAGTTCGAGTGTCTGTTGTGTCTATGTTGAGATAGCCTACTTTAAACAATACTCGGCCTTAGGAGAGAAAGGGACATTGATGGGCTTGAAAGGCCTCTGTCCGTCGGATTGGACATTAAAGCATAAGCTTCAATTGCAGTGGAACCACAGAGCAGGCTTAGATATTAACTGGATCCCCATCTGTTGCCTAAGAGCTGTTCTGTGGGAACCACCCATTTAGCTCATTATGAACACAAATGTGACCTTCAGAGGTAAAATAACTCAAGCGTTTAGTGTTCACCATTCGTGCCTGACCAAAAAAGTGCATATTTTTTAATCGCACAACGTAATATATTGCACAGTTGCTGAAAAAAATATCCGAACACTATGGTTGATTACAGAATTCTGAAAAAATATCCGGTAACGATTTTTTTTAGAAATTAGCGATCTGGCAACCTTCGTGTACAGTTTATTGTCACTATTTCTAAAAAAATCGTTGTCAGATATTTTTTCGGAATTTTGTAATCAACCATAGTGTTCGGATATTTTTTGAGCGACTGTACCAAACCAGCACACATTTTAAATCATACGCACGAGAGGCCTTTGCTGAAAGCAGCTTTGATAGAAACGATTTTTCGAGCAAGATTTTGAGGACTTTTCCTTGCAATTCTAAATGGTATAAAGCAACTATAGTGTCACATTACAAAGGTTTATTTAATACTCCAATGAAAAATATGAAAAAAAAAGAGGTTTATTTTCTCAATAATATGAGTATAAAAGTCTTACAAAACAAGTACAGAAGAGGGGGCCTCAAATATACATGTCATTTTCAAATTATATGCCAAAAGAATGTAAATATTCTAATAAGCGCAAATTGTAAAGCGCTGTAAAACATTTTTATTACGCAGTTTAAAAAAATTCAATAATTTTCTTTCAATATCTGATAATAGAAAAAAAAACAGTTTTTGAAAGTATCTATTAAATATATTAATATAGTTATATGACTTTCAGAATAGATGAGGGAGTTCGGAGACCCATATTTGTAAATGGCTTTCGACGTATGCATGTTATCTGTCTCAGCTCTGTTCATAAATTTGTTCAAGTGGGTGGCAAATGAATTGTACTGAGCTCCACTGAGAATTAAAATATATATGCTCCACTGAGAATTAAAATATATATGCTCCACTGAGAATTAAAACGTTCGGTTATTTTACCTCTGAGCGGCACTTTTTTTGAACAAAATAGGCAAATGACCAGATCACAAGGATTCCGTGGGCTCAGAGAAGGTCGGAAGGAGGGGACCCACTGGACAGATGTTAGGAGACAGATGGTAGCCTCTCGTCCAGGCCATCTACTGTGTTGTTTAACATACACAGGGTATGACTCTCTGCCGCACACGGGCCACAGCTTAACGTCCCATCCGACGGATGAAGGCTTTTCCAAGTCCATCGGCGGATAAAGGTGAAGGGAAAAAGACAGGATTTCTATCGCAGTGTAACATTTACCTCTTCGTTTCAGAGGTTTAAAAAAATCATGAAAAATTCCTGAGATATGCACAAGCTTGATAATTTTTACCGTATCAAGTAATAATCTACAGTTCCCAGTTTCGAGTCCCAGTTTGAGTCAGTGTTGAGATTTATCTACCCAAAACTTCACCCTGCCCTCGGTCAGTAGGGAACACCGATAGGCTTGGAAAGACGTCGTCCGTCCTATGGGACGTTAAGACGTGATTCCGTGTGCGAGACAGCCTTACTTTGTGCACGTTAAAGAACATGCTCGATGGCTTTTGACGGGAGACTATCATTTGTCTCCTAATAGATGTCCAGTGGTATCTTCCTCACAATCTTCTCTGAGCCCTTAGGATCCTTGTGACCTGGCCATTTTAACCAACACTTAGGCTCACAGGTAAAAAACCCAACATAGCTCCTTTCCTCAACCTTCTCTGAGCCCTTGAGTCATTGAGGCCTGGCCATTTAGCCCATTGTGTTCACAAAAGTTGTAACACAACCCAACCTCATTTCTGCCAAAGAAGAAAAAGATTTTCACTTAAGTTTCCACTCATTCTGCATTATATTAGATATTTGCCCTTCAGTTAGTCTAATTAAATTACATTCTTCCCAATCAGCCAGGATAGGCAACATATCCGAAGAGTTTCCACCAACAAATTCGTTTTCGTTTCGCGTTCTAAATCGTTTTTCGTCTCTCTTAACTCATTTGCATACTGATTAACTTTCTCGCTGATAATCTTCCCGATAGATCCTTTCAATCTCCTTTTTATCACCTTACTTTCACTCTCTAAATAACTTTTCTACG
The DNA here is from genome assembly GCA_038380435.1 of Ryuthela nishihirai. Lineage (NCBI taxonomy): Eukaryota > Metazoa > Arthropoda > Arachnida > Araneae > Heptathelidae > Ryuthela > Ryuthela nishihirai. The sequence goes on from JAWZYU010000003.1 coordinate 116,265,514, forward strand.
TTTCAAAAAAAAGAACTAAAAAACTTATTCACCTTTTCAGTATTCATTTCTCTTAATCTCGACTTTCATTAACTACCGACAAATATTTTTTGCATTAGTTATTTAAATATTTTTTTTTTATCTGTTTAAATTTCTTCACTCCTATTTGATCCGGATTTTAAGATTATTTTTTTTACAACACACTTGTCCACTTATCTTCTCCAATCTTCAACGATCCTCTTCTCCATCGTCCAAGCGTCCCGTTCACGATCGCCACTAGTCTCATCAGCATCAACCCGTAAGAATCCTTCCACTTCTCAAAGCACTACAGAGCTCCACATTTTCGTTCCACCCTACCGGAGTCAGCACACACAACAGCTGTATAAGAGTTTGCCTTTTTATTTCATATCCCCCTCATCTCCGTTTCCTCCCCACCCTCTCCCCTTTTCCCCTTTAATTGCCTCATCCGCCTGCGGCTCAGGACGACCTTTCCACACCCTCTCAGCCATATCCGGCATTCGTCATATTCGTGCCATTCACAGCAACGGCACAGCAACATCAGCAACTCTCTCTCTCTTTCGATTACCTCTCCCCACTCCCCCCCTTCGCCCATCCCCGCAGCTCTTGACGATGGTTTGGCCGCCTAGGGAGGAAAGAATCTAGGGAGGGGATAAACCTTGGGGCCAAATCAATAAGTGCCCCCGATCAATATTAATGGGCCTTCTCTCCTGTCATGCATAAGGACCACGACGCTACAGTGCATAAGGATACAAACAGGATTAAACAGTTGGTAGGTGACAGAATATGGGCGGGATGCAGCTCTCTCTCCTCTACCCCCTCCTTCTGAAGAGAGCGTGCAGTGGGGGGTATCGGGGCATGTCGTCCACGATTCGAATATACCACTGACATGGTTTAGAGTGTAGGAGTCTGGGGGGAAGCAAGGGATAAAATGAGAAGAGAAAATGCTGTTTAACGGGCCACAGGCCACTTTCACTTAGCACTATATACGTCACTGCCTCATGCTGCGCGAGTTTTTAATTTTTTTTTCGTTTCTTTTCCTGCCTGCGTGCGCTTTTAATCGGCACTCACACGTGATCAGAGGGTGTTTTGTGAGCTGGTTACTGCACTAGTAGCATCACAGAGGGATCTCTTGATGCGTTGCCCGTGACAACGACTGGAACGCGCTGGAGTGTGGGTTAAAGGTCTTGATGGAAAATTTATTTATCTTACGGTGGGTTAATGACAGAGCTACCGATCAACTTTGGATATGTTATTTTGTGGAAAAGAACGAGCAGAGTTGTGTACTGACTGCTTTTTCTTAAATTTTCTGTTGTAATCCTTTTTTTTCTTGTTCCTTATAGTTGTTTTACAAGCAACACTTGAATTCACGTCTGTTTTAGAATAGAGTGCTGTTCGTAATTTAAGAAAGTTGAACAAAAATGAATATCTTGTGAAATCGATTTTAGAATTTAGCCAAAGTTTCAGAGGATATTTAATATCACATATATTAATATTGTCACAGTTTTTTTATTCGAAATAAACAAACAGACTATAAATTAACTGATTTAATAACAAAGGTAATAAAATTATATAAATCATAAACAAATCTCTGAACTAGTCATACTAAACACCAGTATGCTATCTATCAGCATTAAATGATCCTAATGATCATAATTACTAAACCATTTGTTAAACCAAGCACATTTGGAAGCTGATTGACAAATCAATGTATAAGCAGAAATCTTGCTAATCACATTTCAATTTGCAAATAGCACTTTTTAAAGTGATATAATCAGCGATTCAGATACGTTGCTGTTTTACTTCGAAATAAGACTTATCACTTCAATATCTTAGTAATGAACTTAGCACCGCACAAAACACAAAATAAATTGTCTCATTTTACACTCGTTAAAGATTCTCTGCTACGTTTTCCGTAATTACTTTTAATCTCATATTATTCAATAAATTATAACTCATAATATAACTCAAACTATTAACTCATAAATTACTCAATAAATTATTTTACCAGTTCCTCGCACACACTAATGAAAACGTTTCTTCTTTAGACTAAGGAGCACACACACCAATGAAAATTTTTCCTCTTTAGACAAACGCGTGCATACCAATGAAAACTTTTTTCTTTAGATTAACACACACTAATGAAAACTTTCTTCTTTAGATTAACGCGCACACACTAATGAAACTTTTATTTTTTCGACTAATGAGCACACACCAATGAAATTTTTTAGACTAACCAGCACATACCAATGGAAACTTTTCTTCTTTTAGACAAATTAGCCCACACTAATGAAACTTTAATTCTTTAGACTAACGCACACACACCAATGAAAACTTTTCTTCTTTAGACAAACGCACACACACAACCAATGAAAACATTTCTTCTTTAGACAAACGCGCACACACTAAAGAAAATATTTCTTTTTTAAACTAACGAGCACACACTAATGAAACTTTACTTCTTTATATTAACGCACATACACTAATGAAACTTTTCTTCTTTAGACTAATACGCACAGACTAAGATAAATCTCATTCTCCTTCACACTAATTTTCCGAACTACCACTGTATTCTCTTCTTTTTTTAAGTTAATCGTATTCGAACTCGTAAGTGACGTTATTCACACTCCGTGTTGTCACATAGTACCACAGTCTCGCTTTCGTTGTTGTACCTGTATATTCTGTTTCAATATTTGCATTTGAAATGAAGAGAATAAATATATCGGAATACTTGTCCAGTCATAAAATTAAATTTGCAATTAAAAATATATAGGGAAATATTTCAAGTTATGAAGAATTATAGATCACCGCAGATATTAAAGTTAACGTTATTTAGTTAGGAGTATGATTATCACTGATAGCAATACAGCTTGCACCTAATATTATTTTCGCTAAATTATGATTGCCTGATAGCAATACAGCTTGCACAAAGAGCTTTCATGCTTTTAAGAGGTGGCTCAATCGGTAGTGTGCCAGGCTCGTGATCTACAGGTTCCAATCCCAGCTGAGCCAGCTTTGAGATTTATCTCCGCAAAACTCCCGGCCCTATCCTCGGTCAGTAGGGAACACCGGTGGGCTTGAAAAGGCCGCCATCTGTCGGATTGGACGTCAAGCCGTATCACCGTATGTGGGAGAGCCATACCCTGTGCACGTAAAAGAACTCGCTGGATGGCCTTGACTGGAGGCTACCATCTGTTTCCAAACAGCTGCACAGTGGTTCCCCTTACACGAACCTTCTCTGAACCCTCCAAGTCTTTGTGACCTGGCCCATTTAGTCCATTGTGTGCAAATAAAGTGCCGCTCATGGGTAAAACAACCCAAATCAGCTTAGTAAACTTTATATTTTAGCAAAGATATGATGTCTTGAAGTTATGATTTTTTAATAACCTAATACACTGGTTTCCATAAATTAAGGAACAATCCTGTGTTATGTCAATGGGAAGCTAAAGTCGAAGCTCTATAACTTCTAAAATAAGTTTTTTCCCTTTTGAAAAATGTGATTGCAAATAAAGATTTTAATCAAACATATCAAAATCTAGTTTTTTCAACAAAATTCATTAAGTATTTAATGAGTTATGGAAGTTTGAATATTTAACAACAGCAATGCCAGTCTTAAGAAACTTATACAAAACTGAAGAATAGTGAAAGAATTCTTTACACAAAGTTCTAAAATACAAACTTACTTTATTAAACTCTTTGATACAATACTTATTACTAAGCTTAAATTAACTGCTGAAGTCAGTTTTTGTGACTGGCATTGTTATTGTTAAATATTCAAACGTCTATTAACTCGTTCAATACTGGAAGAATATTGTTAAAAAATCGAGATAATTCATTTATCAGGAATAGATTTCGACGAGTATCAATTATCACTCTTCATCCGTTATCACCTTTTTGTGTCTATTAGGCAAAAGATAGAGAGTTGAGATCTATTCTTTAAATTCACTATTAAATATCGAAATTTGTCTATGATCAGCTTTAATTTCAATAAGTACACGTAGCAGTTTCACCCTAGAACCTGGTGAAATTAATTTAATGTCATGATAGGGTTGCAAAGTTGTTTAATATCCCATTGATTAAAAAAAAAGAAAAGAGTATTATTCTCTAAATAGTGATAGGTTTGAATTTTGGAAGATATTAATGCTTTTGGTAATGGCATTAGGTGGTATTTATCTCCCTGAAATTCAATTATGGACGGTCGGTTAGAAACATTGCAGATATGCTCCACTGAGCAGTATACTGAAAGCTACCATTTTATGTAACAACTCAGACTGTAGATTTCAATTATTATATTAACGTCACTTTCGCTATCAGTTGTGAGGACGAAAACCTTTCGAAGCCAAAGCATTGAAGCTTGATACCTCCAGGGACCAAATTTTTGGCTCTCTAGCACCGGTAGATCTAAATTTGACCTTTGACCTCGAAGGATCCTCCAGATCCAAAATTTCGTAACCTTTCCAAGATCTGCAATTTGAATTTGGACTTTGAGTGACAGGAATTTGAGTGAAATTACCCCCAGACACCAATCTTCTAGTTTCTGGCATTCGTAGATCATGATTGACTTTCTACGTGACCTCTATTTGAACGTGAAGGAGATCTGGACTCGGATTATCTATCCGAGATTTACGACTCGGATTACCCCTAGGTACAAATTTTCAGAGCTCTATCATTCTTATATCGTTGTTAGAATTAACGTGATTCCCTGTCAGTCAGCCGCCAATCATTCACAATTGTCTATACATATTAGATTTTTTTTGCTGAGCGCCCCTTACATGCGAAGCAAAACTGTCTCATCTGACACAATTTTGCACCGTCGTTATAGGTTATCATACGAAACTGGTGTGTAACGGATTAATTTCCTCGAAATTTCCATAGACTTAATATTAACGACTTAGAAGATCGATTTCGCATAACCTGTTTTAGAAATAACTGGGCCTTGGCTTCGAAAGGATTTCGTCCTCAACTCATAGCGAAAGTGATGTAAATGCGTTTGAAAACAAAGAATGCTTCAATTAATTTCTTTCTGCTTTTGCGTGATATAACCATCGGTACAGAAAAGGGTAAATAGCACGGATTGGACACGAGACTATTTTAAACATTGAAGTCGTTCGAAAGAGCACTAACGAGACGCGGACTTTTTAGTAGATACTGAAATTATTCGAAAGAACATTAGCGGGACACGAATCATTTGTAGATATTGAAGTTCCAAAGAGCACTAGTAAGACACGAGCCTTTTTGTAGATATTGAAGCGTTCGAAAGAGCACTAGCGGGTTGGGTTGTTTTACCTCTGAGAGGCACTTTTTTGCACACCATGGGCTAAATGGCCAGATCACATGGACCCCGAAGGCTCAGAGAAGGTTGGGGGAGGGGACCCACTGGAACAGCTGTTGGGAGACAGATGGTAGCCTACCGTCAAGGCCATTCAAAATGTTCTTTAACGTGCACAGGGTATGGCTGTCCCGCACACGGGCCACGGCTTAACGTCCCATCCGACGGACGGCGGCCTTTCCAAGCCCATCGGTGTCCCCTACTGACCGTGGGCAGGGCGGGGAATTTTTGCGGAGATAAATCTCAACGCTGACCCAGCTGGGGCTCGAACCTGGGAACTACAGATTACGAGCCTGGCGCGCTACCGACTGAGCCACCCCCGCCCCGCACTAGAGGGACACGGGCTTTTTAGTAGATACTGAAATTATTCGAAAGAGCACTACCGGGACAATGAACCATTTGTAGATATTGAAGTCGTTGGAAAGAGCACTAGCGGGACACGAGCCTCTTTTTTATAAATATGGAAGTCATTCCAAAGTCCACTAACGGAGCACAGTCTTTTTAGTAGATATTAAAGTTGTTCCAAAGAACACCAGTAGCACACGAGCTCTTTTGCTGAAGGGGTAGGGTTGGGTTGTTTTACCTCTGAGCGGCACTTTTTTGCACACCATGGGCTAAATGGCCAGGTCACAAGGACCCCGAAGGCTCAGAAAAGGTTGGGGGAGGGGACCCACTGGAACAGCTGTTGGGAGACAGATGGTAGCTTCCCATCAAGGCCATCCAGCGTGCTCTTTAACGTGCAGAGGATAGGGCTCTCCCGCACACGGGGCCACGGCTTAACGTCCCATCCGACGGACGGCGGCCTTTTCAAGCCCATCAGTGTCCCCTACTGACCGTGGGCAGGGCGGGGAATTTTGCGGATTGCTGAAAGGCACTAGCGGGGGGGGGGGGAGACTGGATTTCGTGCAGTATAATATTTTCACCTCCGTTTAAAAGGTTTTTAAAATTTCTTTATGTATTGCAAGAAATATACGTAAGTTAAACAATTACTTCACCTCTTTTAATCTTACTAGTATTCTCCTCCTCAGGGGCATTATCGGACATTACCGAAATCTAGATTTTTCTGTTAGATTCATTTTAATATTAAAAGACTTATGCAAGGAAAATATTTAACAGAAAACTTTGCATAAGATTTCATCTCAACAGTTTAAGTAAAACACAATTAATAACTGTTACGACAAATCGATCGATAAATAGGTCAAATTTTGAAACTTGGTATAATGATTAGACAGACATCGTGAATTTTGAGGAAATGAAAATATTTAGGACGCAACGATGGCTTAAAGAACCAATCATTGTATTGACTTTCTCAGATTCAGATTAAATAGAAGATTACAAGCTCTGTGTGAACCTACTGAGATCAACCAAAACCGGTGTGGACCAAGTTGGATTACTCAGATAATTGCTGCGTCAAGACTTATCTTCTTTATTCCTCCTCTTGACCTCAATGGAAAAGGGTGCATTGGGAAAGGGTGCATTGAAAGGCATGAAAAGCCGCCGTCCATCGGAAGGGGCGTTAAGCCGTATATCTTTGTGCAGAATAAGCCATACCCTGTGCCCGTTAAAGAAAACCTATTAAACGGCCTTAACGGGAGGCTACATCTGTCTCCTGACAGTTACCCAATGGATCCCCAACCTTCTTTATTTCCTAGGGAATCCTTGTGACCTAGCCATTTAGCCCATTGCTTATACGACCCATGGCCGAGTGGTTAGCGCGCTTGGCTACTGATCTAAGGGACCTGGGTTCGAGCCCCGGCTAAGGCATGGATGTTCGTGTTGTTTTTCTGCTGAGGTCCTGCCAGCCTCACAGACCTTCTACTATGGCATATAAACTGATGGGCTCCTGTCAGACCTCTGTGGCAAGCAGCTGCTTGAGGGGGTATTTATTATTATTTATTATACGAAAATGTCATTCAGAGGTAAAACAACCGAAACCAACAACTCTTTAAATATTAAACCATTGTTGAAAATTAAAATTCTTAGAGATTTGAGGGAGATTTACGATTTATCTCCAGGGAAGTTTTTTTCTTAAAATTTCAACTTCAAAGTTTGGTAGTGTTGTTTTCCCTCTGAGCAGTGCTTTTTTGCACACAATGGGCTAAATGGCCAGGTTACAAGGTCCCCAAGGAATCAGAGAAGGTTGGGCAAGGAGATCTACTGTACATCCGTTAGGAGACATGGAAGTCTAACGTCAAGGCCTTCTAATGGGTTCTTTAACGTGTACGGGTAATTGCTCTCCTGCATACTGAACCACGGTTTAACGACCCATCTGACGGACGGCGATCTTCCAAGCCCATTAGTGTTCCCTTTCTGACCGAGAGCAAAACGGGGGTTAGGGAGAAAATTGGGAATCTAACCTGGGAACTACAGGTTACGAATCTGGAGCGGTACCAACTCGATCACCCCCACCCACTCCTAAAATTAGGAAACATTGAATATGGATGTTTCATTCACAATGGAATATTTCAATATTTGTTGGAAAATGAGAAATATTAAAGTAATCAAATTTATATCCTCATTGTAAATTTTGATTCTATGAGAATGTCTTCTCGTAAACAATTTTCTTAGTCATCTCACTAATTTTGGCGTTTCTTTTAATATACTTGCGATGACCTTTTCACGGTGATCTTTCTATTAAGATACGAAGATCGTGGCCAGGGAACGGTTAATGTCATCAGTGCGACAGAATTCCGATAAAGCCACAGATGCAATAAGGGAAAAGTCATCGGGTTCATTGAACTTATCGAGTGCGATACGAAGCGGACGAATGAAGTCATTATCTGAGTCATAAACACCTGATGTGACATCCACATCCTTTCCATCTGTTGTCGAGTAATCTTCTAACAGTTGGAGTGCTTTGTGCACACAGTAAGCTAAATGGACAGGCAGGAAAGGATCTAGGGGAAAAATAAAGCTGGGAAGGGAGAGGAGACAAGTGATCTGAGCGAAAGAATGAAGGGGGGGGGGGCTATTTTTTACCGCATTGTAGTTCCGGTATAAACTTTTCTCCCTACCTTTTAGTGTTTTTTTTTCAACAATTGTTTAAAAAATACGGGGAAAGTATACGATTTAAATACCTCCATTTCGGTTAAAGCATTCTAAGGAAGGGAATGGAGGGAATGAGCATGGTGAAAGTGTTCTTATTATACCTGGACAGTGCAATAGCACAATTACTATTTTTTGATACAGAGATATTTTAATTAAAGTTTAACTTATTAAAAATCATCTGGTAGTTATTATTTTTTAAAATTTGTTTAATTTGAAAATATTCCTAAATATATAAATACAGCTGTAATGTAAAATAATTTTATTTTATGCAGTTTAAAATAAATGGATTTTAGTTAAATTCCACATATTTTTATGCATATTTAATTTTCCTTCTTTTGCTCAACGAGTGTCTAGGCCTGATATATTAAGGTGGTCTGGTACCGACTAAGCCAATCCACACAACCCTTAATCAGTTATAGACTAAATATATCAAATGAGCGGCGCAATTTAATTCTTCTTAAAAGTCTATCCTGAGCTACTGAAGTTTCCCTTGTCCTCTTCCGAACTCAGTCGGTTGTGTGTCAGAACTGTAAACAGCAATTCACAGGTTTGAGTCCCACGCTGGTGCGTGGGACTCAAACCTGGGACATCTAGAGCTATCTTAATAGATATCTCTAGAGAGTTATCTATTAAGAGTTATCTCCGCTCTTCCCACCCTCTCTCAGTCAGAAATGGGAGACTTATTAATTTGTAAACGCCGGTGTCTGTGAAATGGGAATAAACACAGACGTACTCTCGTGTGCAGAAGAACATCTACATCCCGTGGACATTAAAGATCATGCTGTGCACCATGACAGGCAGACATCGTTTGACAAAAGTGCCAAATCATCAGCTTAAACATCAGAAATTTCCTTATTTCTAGATCATTCAAAGCCGAAATCTTTTACTTTAAGTGAACTAAAGGAAAAAGAAGACAAAAACACCTTAAAAATTCAATGCACTACAGGGGCGGGGGTGGCTCAGTTGGTAGCGCGCCAGGCTCGTAATCTGTAGTTCCCAGGTTCGAGTCCCAGCTGGGTCAGCGTTGAGATTTATCTCCGCAAAATGCCCTGCCCACGGTCAGTAGGGGACACCGATGGGCTTGGAAAGGCAGCCGTCCGTCGGATGGTACGTTAAGCCGTGGCTCCTGTGCACGATAAAGAACATACTGGATGGCCTTGACGGGAGGCTACCATCTGTCTCCCAACAGCTGTTCCAGTGGGTCCCCTCCCCCAACCTTCTCTGAGCCTTCGGGGTCCATGTGACCTGGCCATTTAGCCCATGGTGTGCAAAAAAGTGCCGCTCAGAGGTAAAACAACCCAACCCAATGCACTACAATTTTTACATCTATTTAATTTCCCATATTTTTTCCTTCGTTTGTTCAACAGCTGTCCGGGTCCGGCATTACCTAGTGATCTTCGCTCAACTACGTGATCAAGCTCGTAATCTATGTTCACGGATTAGAGTGACAACTATTGTATCAGCGTTGATATACACCTCCGCTAACCTCTACTCTGCCTGGCAAGAAAGGGAACACCGAGAAGTTTGAAACGTTTCCATTCGTTCGTTGTATGGGAAGTCGGGACGTGATTCAATATGCAGATTACCATACAATTTCGATATTAAAATTATGCTTTGCTGCACATGGAGTGACGGCTGATCCTTTGAATGACCTTGACTGAATATTTTCAGCTATCTCCTAACAGCTGGCTTTAGGATCCTTTTCCAATAGCCACCTCTGAGTAATGGGATCTTTGTGACCTAATTATTTATTCTACTATGTGCAAGAAATGTATTTCAGAGGTAAAACAACCCAACGCTAACTTCTCAGAATAAATTAACGAAAAAAAATATCCTGAAATTATACGCATAAATACGACATTATAGCCAATTTGCATTTAAGGAAAAAAATATGAAAGTGTGTCATTCACATGAAATTTCTTTCAGTTATTATAACAAATGGTTTAATATAAGCACCACTCAAACTGTTGCACCCCAACTGGAGATGCAATTTACACTACCATTAATTTTATCTTCCTCTGTCAATTCCAAAGCTCCAGATCCGCCTCTTTTCTCCATCCCTTCCAACGCGTCATCAAGACTCCATCATTAATCATCAACTGAGCTAATCTCTCGGCTCCTCACAAGTCAACATTTTCCCTTGCGAAGCAGTAAATCGACCTGACCTGCATCCTCCCGCTCCATCCCTCCCTTCATTTCTTCCCCTCCTAGCTTTAAAATTATTTGCATCCATGCTCCGAAAAGAGAAGATCACCTGCAGAGAGAAACGTAAATAGATATCGTAGGGAAGAACGTCTTACAAGTACTACCTGAGGAAACGATCATAGGATGCTGTGATTAGCATCCGATTGCCCCAGAGGATGGGGAGCAGTCACGCGAGTCGCACGTGGTGACATCCCCCACCAACTCCTTCATCCCTCCTCTTTCCTCCGCTATTCTTGAGTGGTCGAGAGTGAACATCTTTTGCGCATCCTTGTCTGTAGTCTTATCTACATCCTAATATAAGGAGTCTACTCTTTAATTACTTGTGGTGAGTCTGCGGCTGCTGAATCTCAATAAAGGAATTTGGAGAAGAGGTGGTCGGAGATGTTGGCTCTCAGTTGTCCAACCATTAATCTGAAATAATTAAAAGGTTGATGTAAGACTTTTCTATATTTTTTTCTGATGGCCAAGCGAGTACGTTTAGTTGTTTGAGAAGTAAAGGGAGCTGGGTTCGAGTCCCAAATATTGTATGTAGAATTTCCATCCATGTTGAGATCTCGTCTATCTCGCCGATCTTTGGTATGGAGTACTGTATGGACAGTCTTCATTAATAGTCAAATGAGATACTGTACTTGGCTTCGGAGTGAAGGGATTGGGGTTCGAGTCTCAGATATGGCATGGAAATTTTTCTTTCTACTGTCTTTCTAGTAGTCTGTCCTCACAAACCTTCTGTATGACATATTATACTAACACTAGATGCCTTACCACCAAGAGGGTTGGATTGAATTGTTTTGCCTCTGAACGGCATTTTTTGCACACAATGGGCTAAATGGCCAGGTCACATGGACCCCGTTAGCTCAGAGATGGTGGGAGGTGGAGACCCACTGAACAACTGTTAGTAGACAGATGATAGCCTCCCGTGAATGTCATCCAGCGTGTTCCTTAACCTGCAGGGTGTGACTCTCCCTACACGGAACCAGGACTTAACATCCCATCCAAAGGATGGTGGCCTTCTAAGTCCATCGGTGTCCCTTACTGACCGAGGGCAGGACGCGGAGTTTAGCCGAGATAAATCTCAACGCTGGCCCAGCTCGGACTCGAACCTGGGAACTGCAGATTACGAGCCTGACGCGCTACCAATATAGACAGCTCCCCTCCCTCTCTCAGCGGGGAGGGGAATTTATGGGGTTAGATGTTTATGAGTCGTATGCCAAATCAAATCTTCAAAAGTATAGAATAGCAATTACAAAGAGAGATGTTTCTAGTGAAAATAATGGAAGAATGGTATTTAAGCGATACTTATCTTCCTAAGAGCGCCCAAAAATATACAAATAAGACTAAAGGATAAACCGATCGTTAAATCACTATGAATTCGGAATCACTTCAAAGGAAGATAAGGGGAGAACATCGATTTACTTACGCAAAAGAAATGCGCGTTCCCTAACTTCTTTTGAAATGAATGCGAATTCAGTGATGGATTTCATTATCGGTATGATTTAGTTTTATTTTTTACTTTTTAGGATGCAGATAGGAAGGTAGATATTTTTTAAATGTCTCAATTATTTTTACAAAAAAAATAGCTTTGACATGTGCACTTTTATGGAGTAAGGGCCTGTGGTTAAGGAATACAAGGCCACGTAGATACACTTGGCAGGAGAGTCATTGAACAAAAGGAGAAAAATATGCAAAATTTTTTAGTAATTTCGCTTTAAAGTTCAACTACAAACTGTTGGTTTTTAAACAACATAAAGTAGAATAATTTATTTATTATTAATTTATTAAAATAGTATTGAGCACTTTAAAAATTAATTATTAAATTTAATAAATAAAAGTTACCAGCTGAATTTTAATTTAAATGTTATATAATAATTTTCGGGTCCTGGCCTGTCAAGGTGTAATGTGATACATAGGGCAAGGATAGTTTAGTCGGTAGCGTAGAGGGGTAAATTATTACCTGGTACAGTGGACCCTCGTTATAGCGCTGCTCGCTATACCGCGCACTCGGTTATAGCGCGGGCGATGTTCGCGATAAGTTCAAACATGTTTATACAGGTCCGTGCGGCGTTAGTGAGTATCGCATTTTATTCTTACTGCGTATTGAGTAATTGTGTATGTATTGAGTTCCTGCATGTATTTTGAATAGTGTTTAATTATTGTATGCATGATGAGTAAAAGAAAAGCTTACAGTGTGAAATTTATTGTGTCGCCGCCGCGCCGCTCGGTATAACGAGGTTAACCTTATAACGCGGGTGTTGTTTCCCACCCGACATACGCGTTATATCGGGGGTCCACTGTATATGGAATATGATTATACGATCTACGAAGTGGAAGGAAATGATCATCAGACCGGTGATTCTCTATGTTTCACCCATATGGGCGAATACTACACCCACCAATATTCGTAAGATTCAGGTCTTACAGAACAAGATTTTGAGAACTGCGGTCGATGCCCTCTGGTTTGTCACTAACAGACAACTCCATAAAGACCTGGGCATCGACCATATATATACACATATAAAACGCACCTCAAAAAGATTTTTTGAGACTGTAAGCAATAATCCCAATGAGATTGTTTCTTCTCTGATTCTTTATGATCATAATGTTTTGAACAAGTACAAGAGGCCTAAAACGGTAGCGTTCTCTGAGGAGACCTACCCGTTTTAGGTTTCTTATACAATTTTACTGCTAGTTTTAGCTTTTCTTATGTTTGCCCTTAGGGGCCCACCTAAGGGTTTTTTACTTATATATTTTGTTCTTACTCATGCCAAATTGGCGGGGCGGGGGTGGCTCAGTCGGTAGCGTGCCAGGCTCGTAATCTGTAGTTCCCAGGTTCGAGTCCCAGCTGGGTCAGCGTTGAGATTTATCTCCGCAAAATTTCCCCGCCCTGCCCACGGTCAGTAGGGGACACCGATGGGCTTGAAAAGGCCGCCGTCCGTCGGATGGGACGTTAAGCCGTGGCCCCGTGTGCGGGAGAGCCATACCCTGTGCACGTTAAAGAACACGCTGGATGGCCTTGACGGGAGACTACCATCTATCTCCCAACAGCTGTTCCAGTGGGTCCCCTCCCCCAACCTTCTCTGAGCCTTCGGGGTCCTTGTGGCCTGGCCATTTAGCCCATGGTGTGCAAAAAAGTGCCGCTCAGAGGTAAAACAATCCAATCCATGCCAAATTGGCATATCTTTATGATGGAGATGGTTAAGGGTAAAATTATTACCCGGTACATCGAATATGATTATACGACCTACGTCGGTAGCATGACAGGATCGTAATCTGTAGTTTCAAGATGCGGGTCACGTGTAAGTCAGCATTGGGATTCATCTCAGCAAAACTCCTGCCCTGGGTCAGTAGGGGACACCGATGGGCTTGGAAAGGCCTCCCTCCGTCGGATGTAACATTAAGCCGTGGCTCCGTGTGCTGGAGAGCCATATATTCTGTGCCAGTTAAAGAACACGCTATGTCCTTAACGGAAAGCTATCATCTGTCCCCTAACAGCTGTTCCAATGGGTCCCCTCCCCCAGCCTTCTCTGAACCCTAGGGGTCCTTGTGACCTGGCGATTTAGCCCATTGCATACAAGAAAAGTGCTGCTCAGAGGTAAAACAACGTAACACAATCGATGTGAATAATAAAAATAAATAAATACCTCCTCAAGCAGTTGCTTGCCACAGAGGTCTGACAGGAGCCTGTCAGTTTACATGCCATAGTAGAAAGTCTGTGAGGATGGCAGGTCCTCAGCAGAAAAAACGACATGAACATCCATGCCTTAACTCCGGGGCTCGAACCCAGGTCCCTTAGATCAGCAGCCAAGTGCGCTAACCACTCGGCCACGGGACGGTAAAAATAAATACCCTCTCAAGCAGCTGCTTGCCACAGAGATCTGACAGTTTATATGCCAAAGTAGGAGATCTGAGAGGATGGCAGGACCTCAGCAGAAAAACGACACATACGTACATGTCTTACCCGGGGCTCGAACCCAGGTCCCTTAGATCAGTAGCCAAGCGCGCTAACCACTCGGCCATGGGAACACTTTTTAAAATCAGAGACCTAACCTTCCTCGATATAATAGCGAATAAGTTTCAAACCAGTATTAATCTCTTACCATTCTTCTTTCCCATTTTTTCGACAGCCACCAGCTTGAAGAAATCCCAGTATTATTCACCCGATTCCATTTCTCCCATTGATTCTCTGCATAACGGATGCAACCAGCGTAGAAAAAAGAGAGCGAGATCGCCCTTTCCTACTCTCTCTATTAGCTCCAACCTACTCCACGCCTCCGAATTGCAAAATAAAGTAGGAATTCCAACTCTCATGCATTTTAACCAGCTACCGGAGTGAGTTAAAGAAGTGAGGAGATCTCTTTTATATATTGTATTTTAAATGCACGATGTGAACCTGCGTCATACGTTATGAAATTATTTCAAACCCTTCATGGACAGAATAATATACTTATAGTGGATGTGGAGCATTTTACTTGAGACGTGAAAAGCTTGCGTGAGCATCTCCATTTCTGTTTTTTTATTACCACAATTTCTTTCCTTACATTCAAACGAAGCATCTAACGTTTTACGATCGTTTCTTGTTCTGATGTCTAGTGATCAAAGCAACCAAGAGGTGGCGCTGCAATTCCCGCAGTTGAGTTGTTTTCTTCTCTTTTTTAAGAAGAAGAAGAAAAAAGAAACTGGATGTAATAAGCGAAACAGGTTAAAGCCGATATACTGGTAAATGGTTTTTCTGTCAGAGCGTAGAAATATTTTTCCACTCCGCCATTTTAGAAAGTTCTTTTCTCAGCTTCTCTGATATGGAACTCCGACGAAACGACATTACGGAATGATTGGAAAACGTATTTACATAACTCACAAGTGGATAGGCTGAATTTATTTTTTATTCTATTTATTTACTTTTTGAATTTTTCGTGTTATTTATTGCATCTGTCATTTTCTCATTTTCTGCCATTCGAAAATTTTTCACGTTTTTCAATTTTTTTCGTAAGGTTTCTACTCTATGCATTGAAATTTAAAGAAAGCAAAATGTTTTTTTTTTGTTTGAAAACCAATTTCTTTGCTGTGCAGTCAGTTTTGTTTTCTCTCGGAATTTTAAAACGTTGAATTGTTCTAAATACTGCGTAAAATAAAACCAATTCTTAAAAGTTCATTTTGACATTCTTTAGGTAGTTTGAGCTAACTCAATTGGTTGTGCACCGAGCTTGTAAATGGATTTGTCTGGTTCGAGCCCTAACTTGCCTAGGCTCTGGCTAACTAACTCCTTTTTTGTGATTCTGCTTCCGATGATAAAGGGGAGAGTTACGAGCTTGGAGAGGAAGGAGCCAGGCAGATGGGACGTTAAGCCATGGTTCTGTGTGTTGGGTTGGTTGCTTTACAAATTAGAAACACTTTTTTCACACAAGGGGCTAAAGGGCGAGATTGCAGAGACCCAAATACTTAGAGAAATTTGGGGAAAGGTACCCACTGGACAGTTGTTAGAGGATACATGGTAGCTTCCCTTTAAGACCATACAGTGTGTTCTTTAACGTGCATATGGTATGAGTCTCCTGCACACGGAACCATGGTTTTATGTCATATACGACGGACGGCGATCTTTACAAGCCCATATGTTTCTCCTACTGACCGAGGGCAGGATGGAGTTTTGTGTAGATTAATCTCGATGCTGGCCCAGGTGGAACTCGAACCTGGGAGCTGCAGATTACGAGCGTGACACACTACAGACTGAGCCTTCCTGCCTCCAAGACTTCAGAAGAGGTTGGGGAAGGGTACCCACTGGACAGCTGTTAAGAGACAGATGGTAGGCACCCGTCAAACCTATCTGCACCAGGCTCGTAATCTGTAGTTTCCAGGTTCGAGTCCCAGCTAGGCAAGGGTTGAGATTTATCTCCACAAAACTCTCTGCCCTGCCCATGGTCAGTAGGGGACACCGATGGACTTGGAAAGGCCGCCGTCCGTCAGATGGGACGTTAGGCCCGTGTCCTGGAGTGCCACACCCTGTGCACGTTAAAGAACACGCTGGATGGCCTTGAATGGAGGCTGCTATCTGTCTCCCAACAGCTGTTCCAGTGGGTCCCCTCTCCTAACCTTCTATGAGCCTATGGGGTCCTTGTGACCTGGCCATTTAGCCCGTTGTGTGCAAAAAGTGCTGCTCAGTGGTAAAACAATCCAATTCTTCCTAGCTATCCAACGTTTACTTAATCTGCACGGGGTATGATTCTCCTGCATACACTTCCTTGGCTTAACGTGTTCCATCCGTCAAGCGGTGGCCTTTCCAAGCCCATCAGGGTTCTCCTTTTCACTGAGGATAGTCGATAGAGACTGATCTCAACACTGGCACAGTTAGGACTCGAACCTGGGAACTGCCGATTACGAGCTGGGTGCTATACGGCTCAAGCCACCCCTCAGTTACATGTGAAGAGCCATAATCCGTACATATTAAAGAAATCACTATCTGGTCTTAACAAAAATCTTCCATCTGTTTTCTAACAGCTGTTCAGTCGCTCCGTTTCTCTAAACCTTTCTCTAAGCCCTAGGGTCACTTTTGACCTAGCCATTTAGTCCATTGAAAGCACAAAAGTGTCGTCCAAAGCAAAAGAAAAAAAATAATCCTGGGGTATTTTTCAATTTGGTGGTTTATTTCCTATATCAACCAAAGTATTGATTTTCCTACTGATTAAGAACATTCGGCTATTTGGATTATTTGACCAACAAGAGGGAACAGTGGCATGTCCTGTTAATAACTCTTTAAGCAATGAAACATTTCGCAGCAGTATTTTACTAATAGGATAGTTTTTAGAATACCCCGTGGCCGAGTGGTTAGCGCGCATGGCTACTGATCTACGGGACTGGGTTCGAGCCCCGGTTAGGCATGGATGTTCGTGTTGTTTTCTGCTGAGGTCCTGTCATCTTCTCAGACCTTCTACTCTGGCATATAAACTGACAGGCTCCTATCAGAACTCTGTGGCAAGAAGCTGCTTGAGGGGGTATATATAACTGTGTGTCCATTAATATTTGGAATTACCCTTTCATCAGAAAATTTGAAAAATTTTACCCCACTATAATTACACTATTAATAATTGTACTTTTCACCAGATACGTCACTATTATTATGCTATTCACCTGATACTTAACAAAATTCCTTATCCACCAGATACATCAGTATAATTATATTATTCACCAGTTATGTATTTCACCAAAAGTTCGCTATCCACCAGATATATCACTATTATTGCACTACTCACAAGAAAATATTTCACTTCAATTACACTCTTTACCTGAAACTTCGCTATAATTACCCTATTCACCAGATGTCTAACTACAGTTACTCACTAAATACCTCACTATAATTACACTCGCCAGAAAATACCTCACTGTAATTATATTTACAGAGATCTTTCCAAAATTACCCTTTTCATCAGATTCCTCTCATAATTACTCTATTTATCAGATACCTGACTATTATTACTTTATTCACCAAATGCTTCCCTATGATTGCATTATTCACTAGATACCTCACTATAATTGTCATATTCCAAGGTACCTAACTTTAATTGCACAAAATACGTCACTATAATTAAACTATCCAGCAAATACCTCACTATAATTACGACAACAGATATCTTTCAAAATTACCCTATTCACCAGCTACCTGACTATAAATACTTTATTCAGCAAATACTATGATTGCCCTAATCACTAGATACTTCACTATAATTAGTCTATTCACAGGTACCTCATTTTAATTTCATCAAATTCCTCACTATAATTACATTAGATACCTCACTATAATTACGTTAATATAATTACACCAGACACCTTACTATAACCGCACAAGGTATCTGATTATAATTACACTAGATACCTCGCTAAAATTGCACAAGATACTTCACTATAATTACTCCAAATACCTCACTAATTCCGGTATTCATGAAATCACCCACTGAAATGCTAACAATTCGCTCCATTTCGCATTTGCACATCAATACAGAAACCTCGTTAGGTTCTTAACCCGTCGTCGTCAAATAAATTGCTACATCTAGTGCACTTACTGTTCTGTCCATCGAGAGAGGGATTGCCTCTTCTTCTTGTGATGGGCTCGGAGTCGGTGTAAGTGGCATCCGAGTTGTTATCGGAGGTTGAAGATGAAGATGGCCCTCTCCTGAGAGACAAATACATCCTACCCCTTGACCCACTCGTCGAATTATTCCGTACGCTGCCTTCCCTTTGCAGGGCAGAACTCTCTTGTTCTCGGGGCGTTTGGGTGGGGGCAGTCGCACCATGACCTGGCCTTGGCAAGGAGTTGTATCCTGGATATTGGGCTGCCTTGCCGGACATCATGGCGGTGGCATTAGGGTCACCGCGAACTGGTCCGACATTTCCAACTCCTGGTTGCGCATACCGATGCTCGGGGTCGTGTTCGCCGTCGTCTTCGCGGTAGGAAGGGTAGGAACGCCCCGGTAGGAGCTCCACGCTGCTTTGGCTATAGGAACGACCGCTGCTCGTGGTACTGCCGTTCGTTCCCCTGCCTCGGCCACGATCTGCGAGAAAATATAAAGAATAGCTGCGTTAGTTAGGCCTGGCTACAGATGACGAGGGCAGTTACTTACGGTAATTGGTCACAATCACATAATCGGTGTTAGCTGACTGTTATAGCGCAGCTGCTAGGCTGAAACTCATCCGCTTGTCCTGTGCTAGTTGTGTGCACGTGTGTTCAGCAGCGTCTGTGGAGATAGATGTCTGAATTTATTCGGCCTTGAAACAGAGGTTTTATACCAAAGACGCTATTCAACTTGGGTTCAATAACATCTGTGAAATGCAGAGGTTTTCTCTGGATGAGCTAGGGTTACTAATATGACAAGAAAGGAATAAAACTAATTTGCAAAATGTCGATTTCGTATCAGATATATTTTTTCGGAAAATATATTTTATGAGTATTATCAGAGACATTTAGATAGCAGCGATGCTGAACAGTGTTACTAACTGATGTAAAATATAATTTCTGGGTAATTTCATCACGCAATTGGTAATTATCACAAATATAAAAATTCGACTAAGTGCTATTTTTTAAAAGGCTAGAAATTTATTTTAAACTATATAATAATAGTATATATTATAATAATTCCGTAATAAATAATTATCTTATTTTTATATATTTCTTAAACAAATTATGTTACTTTCTATCTTTTTGAACTGGGTAGTTAGTAATTAAATTTTATAGGAATTAAATCGGGAACTTTGCATATTTTAAATTCTCCTCCTTTTTCCCTCTTTTTGTTCGAAGGCTGTCCAGATCCAATCTTATCTGGGTAGTTCTACCTTGTTAGGGTTGGGTTGAGTTGTTTTACCTCTGAGCGTCACATTTTTGCACATAATGGCATATAAATGGCCAGGTCACAAGGACCCAGATGACTCAGATAAGGTTGCGGAAGGGGAACCCAGTGGGAAGCTGTTAGGAGACAGGTGGTATCCTCCCGTCAAGAACATCCAGCTTGTTCTTTAACCCTTTCACGACCAAGGGAAACATTTTTTCCCATTTTAAAATTGGTGATTGTCGTATTTAATTATAACCTTATCTGCATTTTTTATACAGAATGTCAAAATAGAACGTATGCCGAACGCAATTACGTAAACGGGAACGTTTAGAAAAAAAAAGAACTGTCAGGACGCATAATATATGTACTATGTGCAATGTCCATCTTTGCCTCACTACCAAAAGAAATTGCTTCGCAGAATATCATAATTAGCACATCATTTTGTATAGTAATTTTATTTCATAATTTTGTATTATTTTAGTTAACATTTTGTTCTAATAAATCAATAAATAAAAGATATTGCATAATAAGCCTAACTATAATTTGTGTTACCTTTATAGTCCATTGAGAAAAATATTTCCCATAAAATTCCAAAAAAAACTACACATTGTTATGTATTTTTCTTACGATTTTTATTTATTTTACGTCTAAACAAACTAAAATAAACAGTTACATACTAATATTTACTCTTAGAAACCTTATGGTCCTGAAAGGGTTAACGTGCACAGAGTATGGCTCTCCCGCACACGGAGCTACGGCTAAACGTCTCAACCTATGGACGGCGCCTTTCGAAGCCCATCGGTGTCCCCTATTATCCGAGGGCAAGGGGGGGGGGGAGTTTTGCGGATATAAATTTCAATGAGGCAGCTGAGACTCGAAACTGGGAACTGCAGATTACGATTTCTGGTGCGCTACCAACTGAGTCCCCCTCCCTTCCTCCTCATCACCCCATCTACAGTCGCTCAAAAAATATCCGAATTTTTTTTAGAAATTAGTGATCTGGCAATCTTCGTGTCACGTGATTACAGAATTCAGGAAAAATATCTGTAAAATATCAGGAGCGTGTACAGCAACTGTACACGCTCCAGTTACCGTTCACAGCAAACTGGAGCGTGTGCAGTTACTGCACACGCTCCAGTTTGCTGTGAACAGTAACTGCATACGCTCATTATTTCCGTGAGTGAGCCCACACGATCCAGGCCTTTGTGAGCTCACACGATAAAATGTGCTGTGAACATTAACCGCAACCGCTCCAGTTTGCCGTGAACGGTAACTGCACACGCTCAATATTTCCGTGAGTGAGCCCACACGATCTAGGTCTTTGTGAGCTCACACGATCCAATGTGCTGTGAATATTAACCGCAACCCCTCCAGTTTGCTGTGAACGGTAACTGCACACGCTCCATATTCATTGCATTATATATTCATACGCATTATATATATTAAAAAATATCCGAACATTTTGGTTGATTACAGAATTCAGAAAAAATATATGGCAATGATTTTTTTAGCAATTAGTGATCTGGCAAGCTTCGTGTCACGTGACACGAAAGTTGCCAGATCACTTATTTCTAAAAAAAGTTGCCAGATATTTTTTCTCAATTCTGTAATTAACCATAGTGTTCGGATATTTTTTTGAGCGACTGTACCTTAGTCGTACGTACAGTAAGGGAAACATGACAACACATTTTTCTTAGAGATGCACGACTGCAAAAAAAAATAACTGAATCAACAAACACTATATTTTCATCAACAGAGTAAGAACGATTTAATTCTGTCAAATTTCTGCGAAATGCAGTAATGTCAAGATTTAGGAGTCTCAAGTCCAAATAGTTCCCCATTTAGCCCTGTCGATTATCATTAATAGAATTTTCCCCCTTTCTGTAATTATCTCGTTCTGAATACCGAAGCTTAGCGTCGAGGTTACTCAACGTGTCCAACTATTATTATTATCACCCATCTTTTCGGCTTGCGCCTTACACATCGTCGTCCTTGTCCGGCCAAATTTCATTCTCATCCGAAATCCTTTCGTCCACTGCACCTGGCAACAACGACCGCTGCCCCAACGACGGAACTGCGATCATCTGGCAACAGTGGCCGTGGAACTAAGCTCGTGCTTGCAGACAATACCCAGATTCACATGTCACTCGGAAATTGGGTTGAGTGACATTTGATCAACGTAACTCTTCCAACTTCATTAGTCGGTTGTTGTCGTAGAACGAGGGTCAGTAGCTGTTGGCTGCCAGTCTGCACTTGGGCGCCTTCTGTAGTGTTTGTGCTTTGACTTTAGCCAAAGAATTTACAAGGGAAGTTCAGCTTCCATAGGAACTAATATAAAATCAAGTATCGTGCATATATTGTAGAGTGAAGTTAACTATACAGGGGACGAATGTGGCGTTAATTTATACTTCTGTAATTATTATTGCACAATTGTATTGCATTCACTTTACTGTATAGCTATCCTTGAGCATCAAGTTTTCAGAATCACCTCTGTCTCATTTTAGATCTATTAATGAATAATTACATCACTTGTCGCAATTTAGATCTATTACTGACTAATAACATCACCTCTGCCTCAATTTACATCTATTAATGACTAATTATATCACTTATCGCATTTTATGACTAATTTCACCTATATCATCTTTGTCTCAGTTTAGATCTATTAATGACTAATAACATCACCTTTGTCTCAGTTCAGATATATTAATGCAGTGGTTCTCAACCTTTTATGCTTCACGTACCCCCTGGAAATGTGTATGTAACTGGTGTACCCCTTGTATAGATAGATAAAACTATAGTTATAGTATAACAATGGGAATAAAATAAAACATATATATCAGTGGTTCTCAACCTTTTATGCTTCACGTACCCCCTGGAAATGTGTATGTAACTGGTGTACCCCTTGTATAGATAGATAAAACTATAGTTATAGTATAACAATGGGAATAAAATAAAACATATATATCAGTGGTTCTCAACCTTTTATGCTTCACGTACCCCCTGGAAATGTGTATGTAACTGGTGTACCCCTTGTATAGATAGATAAAACTATAGTTATAGTATAACAATGGGAATAAAATAAAACATATATATCAGTGGTTCTCAACCTTTTATGCTTCACGTACCCCTTGGAAATGTGTACGTAACTGGTGTACCCCTTGTATAGATAGATAAAACTATAGTTATAGTATAACAATGGGAATAAAATAAAACGTACATATCAGTGGTTTTCAACCTTTAATGCTTCACGTACCCCCTGGAAATGTGTATGCAACTGGTGTACCCCTTGTATAGATAGATAAAACTATAGTTATAATATAACAATGGGAATAAAATAAAACATATATATCAATGGTTCTCATCCTTTTATGCTTCATGTACCCCCTGGAAATGTGTATGTAACTGGTGTACCCCTTATATAGACAGATAAAACTATAGTTATAGTATAACAATGGGAATAAAATAAAACATATATATCAGTGGTTTTCAACCTTTAATGCTTCACGTACCCCCTGGAAATGTGTATGCAACTGGTGTACCCCTTGTATAGATAGATAAAACTATAGTTATAATATAACAATGGGAATAAAATAAAACATATATATCAATGGTTCTCATCCTTTTATGCTTCATGTACCCCCTGGAAATGTGTATGTAACTGGTGTACCCCTTATATAGACAGATAAAACTATAGTTATAGTATAACAATGGGAATAAAATAAAACATATATATCAATGGTTCTCAACCTTTTAATCTTCATGTACCCCCTGGAAATGTGTATGTAACTGGCGTACCCCTTGTATAGATAGATAAAACCATAGTTATAGTATAACAACGGGAATAAAATAAAACATATATATATATAACATATATTTAGCGACTTTTGAACTCTTACGGCGTACCCAACGTTGAGAACCCCTATATTTATGACTGTTTCTAAGAAATTAAAACATTTAATGATTAGGAATTTATTTCTATAATTCTACTACAGGATACTTTGAACGTAATTTTTCTCCGTTGTACGTATAGCAACTGATTCAAAATGAATATTTTCTAATGAAAAAAAAATAAGTACACGTAAATATAATGCTCTTATTTTTCATATGCTAAGCATAATGTTTTTCCTTTTAAAAGCAAATTTTTCTGTTCATTTTTCTTTTTCCCCACATTATTTGTCTCCCTTCTACATGAAAAGAACGTGAAGAATCGAAACACCGTTTCAGATAGCGACTTGCGCCTTGCGAAGGTGAATTTCTTTTCGATCTGCAATTTACATGCAATTACGATTGTCTGATTTTGTTAGGGGAAGACTGATCATACAACTATCAAAAATTCACTCTTAATAACGAGGCGAATATCATGTGACCGTTTCGTGTTATAAACTTTCCTTTAGTGCTTTTGTTATTACCTCATATCCGCCCATTATGGTCAATCAATCGCAGAAGCAATTCTGTCTCCAAATAACATTAGTTGCTCGCTACTCGATGTTTATTCAGAGAGAAATTGTTGCTCTTTTTGTTACGATCCCTACACGAATGTCTTTTTTTGTTTTCGATCGTAGAGTACACAAGAAACTCATAAATCATATGTGAAATCGAGTCGTGTAGGGCGTTCACTCGTTTTTTAACCTACTTGATGCAGTTTAGTGTTTTCTGTTCAAGAGATTAGTTTTAATGCCCGGACTTGTATCATTGACTGAGTAAATTGGCTTTTCATTCACTGGTTATTTTTTGAGTACTGTTTTACTTCTGAGTAATATTTCCCTTCGCACAACATGCTGATATTAATCTAGTCTTTGTACAGAAAGCGCTTCAAATCCAAATGACGCTCTTTAAGTCATTACCCTTAAATGGGACAAACTGATCGATCTTCTGTAAGTTATATTTTAAAAGTCTGCAGCAACGCAATGCTGTCGCAAAGGCCAGGTAACAGGGATCCCAAGGGCTCAGTTGAGTTGAGTTGAGTTGTTTTACCTCTGAGCGGCACTTTTTTGCACACCATGGGCTAAATGGCCAGGTCACATGGACCCCGAAGGCTCAGAGAAGGTTGGGGGAGGGGACCCACTGGAACAGCTGTTGGGAGACAGATGGTAGTCCCCCGTCAAGGCCATCCAGCGTGTTCTTTAACGTGCACAGGGTATGGCTCTCCCACACACGGGGCCACGGCTTAACGTCCCATCCGACGGACGGCGGCCTTTCCAAGCCCATCGGTGTCCCCTACTGACCGTGGGCAGGGCGGGGAATTTTGCGGAGATAAATCTGAACGCTGACCCAGCTGGGACTCGAACCTGGGAACTACAGATTACGAGCCTGGCGCGCTACCGACTGAGCCCCCCCCCCGCCCCCCCCGCCCCCCCCGCCCCCCCAAGGGCTCAGAAGTGGATAGAATAGACTTTCCTAATTGACTGAGTGAAGTGATTTTTGATTCCATTAATAATTGGCGTTGAAGTCCATTGGTGAATTAAATTGGTAAGCATAAATGAGCGAAGTGCCATTTGACTTCATTGATTATTGCATAACTGACTGAGTGAAGTGGCTTTTGATTCTATTCGTTATTGCATAATTGACTTAGTGAAGTGAATTTTGATTCCATTGGTAATTGCATAACTGAGTGAAGTGCCATTTGACTCCATTGGTTATACCAAATTGACTCAGTGACATAATTCTGATTACTTTTCTTATTGCGTAATTGACTGAGTGAAGTTACTTTTCATCTCATTAATAATTGCATAACTGAGGGAGGCGCATTTGATTACGTTAGTTATTGCGTAATTGACTGAGTGAAGTGGCTTTTTATTACTTTGGTACTGCATAATTGACTAAGTGAAGTTACTTTAGATTACTTTGGTTATTGCATAATTGACTGAGTGGAGTTACTTTTGATTACTTTGTTTGTTGCATAATTGACTGAGTGAAGTTACTTTTGATTACTTTGGTTATTGCATAATTGACTGAGTAAAGTTACTTTTGATTACTTTGGTTATTGCATAATTGACTGAGTGAAGTTACTTTTGATTACTTTGGTTATTGCATACTTTACTGAGTGAAGTTACTTTAGATTACTTTGGTTATTGCATAATTGACTGAGTTAAGTTACTTTTGATTACTTTGGTTATTGCATAATTGACTGAGTGAAGTTACTTTTGATTACTTTGGTTATTGCATAATTGACTGAGTGAAGTTACTTTTGATTACTTTGGTTATTGCATAATTGACTGAGTGAAGTTACTTTTGATTACTTTGGTTATTGCATACTTTACTGAGTGAAGTTACTTTTGATCCCATTGGTAAATTGCATGCCAGAGTGAAGTGCCGTTTGATTCCATTGGCTATTGTAGAATTGACTGAGTGAAGTGGCTTTAAATTATCTAAAATCTGGATAGAGTAAACTTGCCTAATTGACTGAGTGAAGTGGCTCGGAAGCGCAATGTGTTGCGTAGGTTCGCTGTGACGTTGCAATTGCTGGGGTCCGAGTTTAAGTTCCGGGATGGCAATTTGTTTATCTGAGCGCTGTTAGCAGTGATATAGTAAGTAAGTTCTTAGAAGGATATGTTCTTGCACGAGAAGGCCTGTACAAACTTGGAGTAGTTTCTAGGAACCTTCTCGGCACTATATGTTGCAAGTAAAAAAATATAATAGTTAAAGCAATGGCATTTGTATTTCATATTTCAAGATATTAACATCTGGATAAGAGGTCCTAAAAATATGAACTTTCTAATGAAATTATTAAAAATACTTTGAGGAACTATTTCATAGAATGGTTCTATTGATCTCAGAGCTCATAAACGGACGAAATGGAACATCGGGCTTTTTGCAAGTCCTTATCTCCTCCATCTGAAGTGTGCCTGTGGCATTGAAATTAAAATATAAAGAGGTATAAACTGAAAAGAATCAGATCCCTAAGTCTATTTCTTGATTTTCTAGATCAACTAGAGAAAAAAAATCACTAGAATTCATCTGAGGATCTTGGCCTCTTAAACTTTTGGTGGCAGAGGTGATCGTACTTAACAGCTCCTGAAATGAAAAGATTCTGATGTTCCATAGCATTTTCAAAAAACTAAATTGCAGCATCTCTAGTGCAGTCCCGAAGAGAAGGGATACAAAGACCCCTTGGATGATGGAATTAGGCACGAACCAGGGTTCGCCGACAATCTGTAGCATGATCTTGTTCTGGAAAGTTGGAATTTTCTCTATTTCAGTTCTTTCACAATAGCTCCAAGTTGGAGATGCATAAAGGAGAATGGGGCGAATAACCATCTTCTACCTAATCACTTTGTTTGGCGATGAAAGCGTTGAGTGCTCGGCAAAAAAGGATATCAATTTATTGTGCACTGCTTTTGTTTTGCAGATACCTTTTCTTATGTGATGCGTCCAGTAAAGCTCTCTGTACAATATGACTCCAAGATAAGTAGCAGTGTCCATCCAGACGATTGGTTTATCAAAAATTTCCAAATTCGGAACATGATGTAACCTTTTGTGTGCAAAGATCATGGTAACACTTTTATCAGCATTTATCTTTGTCCTCCAGTTAGAAAACCACGACTCAAAGTCTTTAAGCACAGTTGCACTCTACATATAGCAAAATCGTGTGAAATAGAGGAAACCAGAAACGGAGTGTCATCTGCACATATGGCAGTTTTAATAGCAGAAATTTTTGAAATGTCAGCAACATATATATATTGAAGAAGGTTGGACCTAGGACATAGCCTTGTGGTACCCCACAAGAGATGGGATAGGTTTCTGAGTAACCATTTCCAACTCGAACCTTAAATTTCCCATTTGTGAGATAGCTCTGTATTAGATGAATGAGTTCGGCAGGGAACTTAAATTTGATAAGCTTTCATTGAAACTTATATATTTATAATGAGCATAGTCCCAACACTAGAGGGTAGTTTATACGTTCGAATATACTATTTTAATAACTGTACTAATTGGTATTTGATTAGTAAATTCGAAAACGCATTTCAGGAGGATTAGTGAATTTTCATTCAATTTATTCTTGAAAATTTTTTCTCATTAGGAGACACTTTTGCAAATGAATGAAAAGTTCGCAATGAAAAATATTTTTTTAAACAAATGAAAATTTCTCACTAAAATCGCTCTATTGCGATGAGGAAAAATTTTCAGCACAGAACATTCTGCTAGACAGATGAGTAAGAATATTTCAGTGAGAAGAAATTTTCTAGAATTCTAAAAAGATGATAATTTCTTATTGTAAGTACAAGTAGAAAAGATTCTTTTTTATCGAAAAAACAGTCTTCTAATTAAATTGAGAATTTCGCATTGAAAATCGTGTTCTAGGAAGATGAGAATTTGTAATCGAAACACAATGTTCTAGGAAATGAGAATTTCTAAATGAAAAATACTTTTCTTAGAAGACGAGAATCCCTCATTCGAAAAACACGTCTAAGAAAATGAGAATTTCTCATTGAAAACATTCTCGTAAAAAGCTAAGCATTTTCAGCGAAAAACGTTCTTTAAACATATTATGAATGAGAATACTTCAGTCAAAAACAATACTCTAGAACAGTGCTTTTCTAACTTTTCCTTTTGGCGACACTCTTCTGAAATAGACAATTTACCGCGACACTCTTTGGTAAAAAAAGTCATTTTTTGTTTTATTGTATTTCTTAAAATCCACTTTGTTGAAATAAAAAAACAAAGCATATTAAACTCAGCATTTCAGAAATGTTTTTGCAAAATCGTAATAAATAAGTGTAAAACTACTGAAACATAAATTCTTATGCAGTAATATTGTGTTTCTTAAATTTTCGTGACACGCCTGGACCTTGGACGCATCGGTTGGTGACCTCTGTGCTCTAGAAAGATAATAATTTCTTATTGAGAAACACTCTTCTTGGCAGATTGAGAATATCTTACAGAAATCTTCCTCTATAAAGTTGTTGTTGGGTTGTTTTACCTCTGAGCGGCACTTTTTTGCACACCATGGGCTAAATGGCCAGGTCACAAGGACCCCGAAGGCTCAGAGAAGGTTGGGGGAGGGGACCCACTGGAACAGCTGTTGGGAGACAGATGGTAGCCTCCCGTCAAGGCCATCCAGCGTGTTCTTTAACGTGCACAGGGTATGGCTCTCCCACACACGGGGCCACGGCTTAACGTCCCATCCGACGGACGGCGGCCTTTCCAAGCCCATCGGTGTCCCCTACTGACCGTGGGCAGGGCGGGGAATTTTGCGGAGATAAATCTCAACGCTGACCCAGCTGGGACTCGAACCTGGGAACTACAGATTACGAGCCTGGCGCGCTACCGACTGAGCCACCCCCGCCCCCCTCTATAAAGATGAAGATGAAAGTTTCTTACTCAAATACTTTTTTCTGGAAAGATAAAAAAATCCCTCGTTGAAAAACACTCAGGAGATTGAAAATATCTTGTTGAAAAGTGCTTTTTGAAGAAGAGGATAATTTCTCACCCAAATGCAATTTTCTAGAAAAATGATAATTTCTCAACGAGATGCGAATTTCTAGCCAGAACATAAGAAAATATACTGCATTGGAAAATATTCTTAGTGAATGATATTTGTCAGCAAAAATACTGCATTGGAAAATATTCCTTGTGAATGATATTTGTCAGCAAAAATACTGCATTGGAAAATATTCCTTGTGAATGATATTTGTCAGCAAAAATTCTGCATTGGAAAATATTCCGAGTGAATGATATTTGTCAGCACAAATAATGCATTGGAAAATATTCCGAGTGAATGATATTTGTCAGCAAAAATACTGGATTGGAAAATATTCCGAGTGAATGATATTTGTGAGCAAAAATACTGCATTGGAAAATATTCCTTGTGAATGATATTTGTCAGCAAAAATACTGCATTGGAAAATATTCCTTGTGAGTGATATCTGTCAGCAAAAATACTGCATTGGAAAATATTCCTTGTGAATGATATTTGTCAGCAAAAATACTGCATTGGAAAATATCCCTTGTGAATGATATTTGTCAGCAAAAAATACTCTTTGAACAGCAGTATAGGTTAAGAATTTCTGGTAGGAAAACATTTCTAGAAAGATAAAAATTTCTCACCGAAAATAACCGTTTGAAAAGATAAGAATTTTTGATTGAAACTTCCCTTCTAGGCCTATTAGTAATAAGAATTTATTGTTGGAAAACACTTCTAAGAAGAGAAGAATTTATTAATGGAAAGCACATCTAAAACAAGTTAAGAATTTCTTATTACACATCTAAGAAGATGAGAAATTTTTGTTGGAATCTCTTCAAGGAAGATAAAAATTTCTTATTCGAAAACAGTTCTAAAAAAAAGATTTTTTATTGTAGAGCACTTTTAAGAAGATAAAATGTTTTATTGGAAAGCAATTCTAAGAACAGAAAAATGTTTTATTAGAAATCACTTCTAAGAAAATAATATTTTCGTGTTGTTGAAAACACTTCTAAGAAGAAGAACTCATATTGAATTTCAGATTACTAGAACTAGAAGAGTTTCATATTGGAAAACACTTCTAGGAAAATAAGAATTTGTTATTGAAATGTTTTGATATGGAAATTGCGAGTTAGAACTTCTTTTGGGAAAACGTTATTTTCTATTCCAAAAATCACAAAGGTATAAACAAAATGACAGCAATTGCTAAAGTTATTCTTAAGTCACCTACCTCAGAAAAAAAAAGGCAAAGTTTTTAGAAACATTAGTATTTGGATCAACTTTCAGCGAAACGTGTCATTTATTAACAAACGAAGAACTTAACAGTAACCATTCAACCTTAATGTTAAAAGGGCGTGCCTTAAAAGCAATTTGACTTAAGAAAAAAAGATCTCATCCCTAGAGATCTTCTATTACATGGGTAATTATTAACATAGACATAAAATTACGAAGTATTTTTTACTCAGTGTTGTAACATATGTATAAATACACAAGCAAAACATTTGTGCAAAGAAATTTGCTTCGGTTAATTGCTGCAATACATTAATGTTCGTTTGCAAGGCGGTCTCCAAACGTAGTTTTTGACGCGAATGTTTGTGTTGTTAGCTCCCACACGGAAATGGTTTTAGGGGAGCGTGGGCATTGCTGCAGACGCCGAGAATGTAAATTACTGGAGATTACTGAGTTCATGCCACTTAACGGTAATGCATTCAGGGACGGTCATCTGACTCATTTGGAGCGACAGTGTTTTGTACGTGAAGGTCAGACTACTGTTAATGTGAGCACTTGTTTTGATAAATTTGCTGGAGCGAAGAAAGTGAGTCTAGGCAATCAGACAATATGAGTGTGTGTGCACTTGCTATTGTCACGTAAGCATATCAAGAGCATAATGACAAGTTGCTTGATGAGGTCATTGTTTTCGTTAAGAGTTCTGAGATCAAATTCATATCTTCAATGATCTCTGTGGCAATTCTTGTTTTTTTAATGACTCTCAGATCACTTTTGTCTCTTTAGTGAACACAGATCTTTGTTTATTGTTCTTTTTAGTAAACTGAGGAATAGTCTTGTTTGTTTAACGACATGAGCTCTTTTCTTATATTTCGTATTGATTTCAAATGTTCCAGTTTTTTTAGCAAGTTGAGAGACTTTGAGGGACTTTTTTTCCTTTCGTGAACTGATATTGCAGTTCTCGAAATTTTGCTGAGCCAAAGTTTTGATTTTAAGTCACTCTTGTCTATTCACCGAGCCAATATTCAGACTTTTAAAGGGGCGGGGGTGGCTCAGTCGGTAGCGCGCCAGGCTCGTAATCTGTAGTTCCCAGGTTTGAGTCCCAGTTGGATCAGCGTTGAGATTTATCTCCGCAAAATTCCCGCCCTGCCCACGGTCAGTAGAGGACACCGATGGGCTTGGAAAGGCCGCCGTCCGTCGGATGGGACGTTAAGCCGTGGCCCCGTGTGCGGGAGCCACGCTGGATGGCCTTGACGGGAGGCTACCATCTGTCTCCCAAAAGCTGTTCCAGTGGGTCCCCTCCCCCAACCTTCTCTGAGCCTTCGGGGTCCATGTGACCTGGCCATTTAGCCCATGGTGTGCAAAAAAGTGCCGCTCAGAGGTAAAACAACCCAACCCAGACTTTTAAAGGCCACTCTCGTCCTTTTATTGAGCCAATATTTTGACTTTTAAGGCGACTCTTGTCCTTTTACTAAACCGATTTTTTTTTATCTTTAAGGTGTTTCTAGTCCCTTTACTGCGTAATAATTGAACTTTTAAGGCCATTCTTGTCCCTTTCCTTGGCCAATCTTTTGACGTTTAAGGTATTTGTTGTTCTTTTACTGAACCAATCCTTTGAGTTTTAAAGTATTTGTTTCAAGTCTATTACTGTCCCTTCAGGGCGCTAAAACGATTCTGTTTCAGTCTGGGGAGCAGAAATTGCCTCTGGCAGTTTAGTAATCTCATATCAGTAATGACGTTAATCAGTTTAAATATTTCTCATTCCTCCAGTTATTTCTCATTTTATATTTTTCTTATGCATAATAATGTGAAATTTTTGTTTTCTGTTATTGTTCTCAGAAGGTTCTTGTCTTTGCAGAGAACTGAAATTTTTTTCATTTCTTTATGAGGTAAAATCATTCTTATTTCTTCATTGAACCATTTTTTGTCTAGTTCAGTCAATGTTTCCCTATTATTGTCCTCAAATATATGTTTTTCATTAGGGCTTTTTCTTAGTATTTCAGCAAGCTAGATATTTCTTGATAATAGTCAATGATAGCAGATTATGAGAACTGTTGATATTTCGGCCTCAAGTTATGCTAGATTGATTGATAGGTCATTGACCTATGACAAACGAGAACTGTTGAAATGTCTGAGATGCGCAGTCTCATAGTCCCCTAATTTACACTCACACATTGGATTGTTTTACCACTGCGCGACACTTTTTGCACACAGTGCGCTAAATGGCCAGGTCACAAGGACCAAGAGGGCTCAGAGATTGTTGGGGGAAGGCACCCACTAAACAGCTGTTAGACAAATAGTAGCCTTTCATCAAGATCATCCAGCGTGTTCTTTAGAGTGTACGGTTTATGGCTTAATCAACACCTCCTATAACAGAAGAGCAATGTGCCAAATTTTTAACGTCACTTAGTAGTCCTACCATGTAGATATTTCTTATATTTTTGATTCTAATATTATTACTGGTGGACTCTTGTGCTAATCTACATACTAATGTTATCTATAAATATATTTTTTTGGAAAGAATATTATTATTCGTATTTATTATCAAATATAATAATGGTAATTAATACAAATAATTTCTTTTCTAAATAAAATATATTTATATACAAACATTAGTATAAAGATTAGCACAGAGTCTACCGGTAATAATATTAGAATAAAAAGTATAAGAAGTGTCTATATGGTAGGAACAAAGAAGGTCTAAGGAGAAGAAGGCTAGCTTTGCACAAGCGTAAGTGGCGCCGTTCTGCGGAATTTTACCGAAGCTGAACGTGCCAAATTGATGTGCAAGCACAAAAACAACTGGAAGGGACAATCTGCGCATGCGCAGTGCAATCATTTTTAGCCCACTGCAGCTATGGTTTGTTTACTATTGGTATATATTCTGCGATTTAACCAGTGTTTCCAAATGTCTAACAGCCATGGCTGTTTGGCACAGTGGTAGCTGACCTTAAAGTTACTCAATGAGTGTTTTATCTCGTTCAGGAGTACATTTTACGATACCTGGAAAAGCCGTTGTATGTTTATTTTGAGTAATTTTGTAGAATTTTTAAAATTAATATGTAAATTAATACATTTAATCATCTTGCGAATACATATAAGTCAATGTATGTTGCAGGTTTGTGATCCCTGAAGCATATCGATGTACATTGGCTTCTGCACTTTGCTCTAACAGTGTAATTCTTTTTTTATGGTTGATACGGAAGTGCCTGCTGCCATCTGTTGAACGTTTATACAAGTAAAAACTCGATATGATATATATGCAAAATATCAGCAATTGTTTAAAATATAATTATATAGATTATGTTATCGTGCATTGACACATAAATCTCAATTTATTATAATATACTAAATGCTGTAAGTTGGTTCAAAATATTAAAATTTTGTTCTTTATCATAGCTACTACCAGTTTTAGAAAATTGGATTTTATTAAAGAAAATGATTACATTACTTTTTGATATTCTCTCTCTAAACGAAAAGAAAATTATGATTGTACCTCATAAAGAAACCAAACATTTTTCAGAATAACATTTTTCAGAATCAAATTGAATGTAAAATTAGTCACGTGGTGTAAACAATTGAAAACTTTGCTCGGCGGTGGAAAAATAATGCAGGGAACTCGCTCCTCCCCCTGGCTAGGTGGCTTCACTGCAATTTACCAATTTGCCACGTTTAGAGGGCGCTGCAATCGAAAAGTTTATATTACGTCTATGGAAGCTAGCTCTCTTCTCCCTTAGACACTCCTTGGTAGGAACTACTTATGCTGACGTCATAAAATTGGTCTCCTGGCCTTTTGTTATAGGAAGTGCTGGCTTAATATGCCTCATCAGTGTCCCCTACTGACCGAGGGCAGGGCGGTGAGTTTCGCAGAGGAAAATTTCAACGCTGGCCCAGTGGGACTCGAACCTGAGAACTGAAAATTAGGAGGCCTGGCGCGCTAGCGATTGAGCCACTCCCGCCCCACCACACACATTACTCCACTATTCATTAGTACTTTTAGCAACTGCCCGCAAAACAAATGCAGCAACCAATTTCACCTTGAATCAAACTTAATCAAATTCAAACTATCTCAAAAGTTTGCTAAACTTTCTGAAACAAGTCTCTGAAATTTTAACAGAGGTATATATTCATAACACCAGCACCAAGAAATCAGTGAGTTGGTAATCTACTTCTAAAAGCCATTTTTGTAAGCCTCTATCGGTGCTTTATACTCTACGGACTTGTTAGTTTCCGGTTCCATACCTCATCTTGTTACCCGAGAACTTCAGTAGCATCTTCTGAGCAAGCATCAACTGATGAGGAATTGCTTCAGCATCCCTAATCATATAGGGGAGTGATGGGGAGGAGTCCAATCAAGAGCACCTGCTTCTGCAGACCCCCTCAGTGGCAAAAAGCTTCTCCCTTGATAGAACTCCTTCGAGCATTCCTGTCTGATCTCCAGCGTCTCCTTTGGCAGATTTATGCGTTCCCTACGCCCCAGTCAATCGTTGGAAAGGTTGGAGGAGAGGGGGAGATATTTTGGGGAGCGGGAGCTTACGCAAAATTCATCATTCTAGCAGAGCTATTGCTATCCACCCTCCACTATTGACTCTGGCTTCGTTCGATGCTTGTCCGGTGACTTGCAGAAAGCAGTGCACGTGAGAAAAGAAATATTGTTTTTTTTTCGCCGAGGAAGATACTAGATCAGAGACAGGAAGGCCCTCCTTCATATAACTTACGACGAGAAGGGGGCCCCGCTGCAAAGCTGGGCAAATGAAGGTGGGAGCTGCAATCCCTAGACTCTTCTAGCTCTGTTACGAGTTCTCTTCCGGTTGGGATTCATTTGTTCTTCTGTCAACAAGGAATCTGATTAAGGATGGGCTCCGTAGTGATCTTTTTTTCATCCCATTTTCTTCTTACCATCGCTCTTACCTTTAATCTGGATTTGTTCTGTTCGCGTTTCTTCGTCCTCTTTGTCTCCAGATGGGTCGTTTTTTTTCTCTTGTCGTAGTCGTTTTATTGTTTAATGGGAAAATTGATAATTACGCAAAGAATTTATCACGTTTACTGGATTCAAGATCAGGGAACTGATCCTGTTCGCGATTCAGAAATTTTTGCTTACACTTAATTAAATTTTTGTTTCTGGTTAACAAGATGAGGAATGGAGAGTTGGATCAGTTTCTGGAAAACTGTGATTGAAGATAAAGTTATGGATTAAAATATAATGAAAATGTTAAAAGCCATTATCTACATTAATTTGCAATAATATTCTACCGGTGGTTAATTAATTCGATTCATTTATGTGTAACAGGCTACACTCTCTAACTATGTGTTTAACAGGTTTTTACCTTTTTACATTGGGGTGGGGGTGATTCAGTCGTTAGGGCACTAGACTCGTAATCAGCGATTCACTGCACTGCTCTAGGTCAGTAGGGGACAACGATGGGTTTGGAAAGACCGCCGTCCGTCGGAGGGGATGTTAAGCCTGGTCATGAGGGAGAGCCATACCCTGTGCACATTAAAAATACCCTGGATGGCCTTGAAGGGTTCCTGCAATCTGTCTACCAACAGCTGTCCAGTGGGTTGCTTTCTTCCAACCTTCTCTGAATCATCGTAACCATGCCATTTAGCCCATTGTGCACAAAAAGTACCGCTCAGAGATAAAACAACCCAATGCGTCCTATAAGGTATGTCATTTTAAAAAGCAAGCATGGGTTGGGTTGTTTTACCT
Organism: Ryuthela nishihirai; assembly: GCA_038380435.1. NCBI lineage: Eukaryota > Metazoa > Arthropoda > Arachnida > Araneae > Heptathelidae > Ryuthela > Ryuthela nishihirai. Next base: position 116,301,741 of record JAWZYU010000003.1, read on the forward strand.
CTGAGCTGCACTTTTTATTTTGCGCACAATCGCTAAATGACCAGGTCACAAGGACCCCGAGGACTCAGAGAAGGTTGCGGGGAGGAGACCCACTGGACAGCTGTTGAGAGGCAGATGGTAGCCTACCGTCAAGGTCATCCAGCATCTTCTTTAACGTGCTCAGGGTATGGCTGTCCTGCAGATGGGATCACGGCTTTACGTCCCATCCGAAGGAAGGCGGTCTTTCTAAGCCCATCGGTGTCCCCTAGGGATGGAGGGTAGGGCGGGGAGCTCTGCGGAGATTAATCTCAACTCTGGCCCAGGTGAAACTCAAAGCTGGGGACTGCAGTTACGAGCCTGGCGTTCTACCGACTGAGCCACCCCCACGGCAGCAAAAGCATGATAAGGAGAAATCCTTCATTAACAAGAGAATTTCATCATAATGATCACTTACTTTTGTAGAGCGATTGCTGGCTCAATCGGTAGAGATCCAGGCTCAAAATAACCAGTTCCCAGGTTCGAGTCCCACCTAGGCAACGTTGAGATTTTTCTCCGCTAAGCCTTCACCACGACCTCGGTCAAAAAGGTGACACCTATGGGCTTCGAAAGATCGCCGTCCGTCTTATGGGACGTTCAACCGAGGTCTTTATGCGGGAGAGCCATACCCTGTGCACGTCAAAGAACACGCTGGATAGTCTTGACGTGAGACTACGATCTGTTTCCTAACAGCTGTCCAGTGACTCCTTTTCCGCAATTATTCTCTGAGCTCTTGGGGTCCTTGTGACTGACCTGGCTGTTTAGCCCATTGTTTGCAAAAAACCTACCAATCAGAGGTTAAAAAAATCCAACTTTCCTCCGCAGTTATGAAAACGGCTAAGGAATATTGGAAGTTGGGGCGTTTTCCCGGAGTAGCACTGTTTTGCACCCAATGGGCTAAATGGCCAGGTTGCAAGGACTCCGACGGCTTAGGGAATGATGGGGAAAGGATCCACTGGACAGCTATTAGGATATAGATGTTAGCATCCCGTCAAGCCTAACCAACGTGTTTAACATGTATAGGCTATGAGTTTCCTGCACGAGGTTCACGGTTTAATATGCCATACGACGGAGGTGGCTTTTCAAAGTCCATAGGTATTCCCTTTTCTTACAGAGGACAAGTTGGAGATTAGACGAAATAAATATGAAAGCTGCCACATTTGGGACTCGAACCTGGGAATTGCAGATTACGAGCCTGGAGGAGTGCTGCAAGTAGAAGTTTTTAGGAAATTAGACATTTCTGCAAAAAACCTTCTGAACTGGTAAATATTAATCATTACGCAAACTTAAGAAATACGTTTATACATTTTAAAATGAGGTTTTAAATTTAATTTAAATATTAAAATTTTCTTCTGTCAGATTTTTTGATAAAACTCTCAGTTAAATAGTTACCTGCCCCGAATCAAATATCCTATTGACATAACATGGTTGTATTTCTAATAAAGTGGCGAGTGCATTATTCCTGTTCGGTGTTAACACTCTTCGGTTATTGTTCCCAAAATTACTCAACATAAAAGGAATTAGAGCTTTAATAACTTGGACTACTTTCACTAAAGTCTAAGAGCATTATAGTTAATTACCACAGCAAAATTTAATATTGTTGTAATATATTGCTAATGTTTATGATGTCTCACTGATCAGATGCCAAGCCTATTTGTTAAGATTTGATAGTATTAAATCCTAAGTATATTGCTCGACTTCAAAGGAATCGAAAAGCTAATCATATTAGACGTTCATTTGCATTATAATAACTGTTCTAATAGTCTCACTATTCAGTTCAGTGTCTGTAAAGTTCGCTTTTACTGTCTTCCAAAGCTGTCGTGAGACCATAAAAGAGGTATTATCATTGAGAAATTAATTTATATTGATGCGAAGTGCAAACTATCACCGATGACGGTTGAAATAGAAAATAAATTTTTCTTAGCAGATTATCGGTAATTCTCTTAATAATAAACAATGGTAGAAAAGAGTGTTACTATATAAAATACAACAAACTACAGTGGGGGGCTCGGTCGGTAGCACGCCAGGCTCGTAATCTGCAGTTCCCAGGTTCGAGTCCCAGTTGGGATAACATTGAGATATATCTCCGCAGTACTCCCTGCCCTCGGTCAATAGGGGACACCGATTGGTTTGGATAGGCCGCCGTTCGTCGGATGGGACGTTAAGTCGTGGTTCTGCGTGTGGGAGGATCATACCTTGTGCACGTTAAAGAACACGCTGGATGGCCTTGACGGGAGGATAACATCTGTCTCCTAAAAGCTGTCCAGTGGGTCCCCACCTTCCAATCTTGTCTGAGACTTCGGGGACCTAGTGACCTGGCAATTTAGCCAATTGTGTGCAAAAAAGTCCCGCTCAAATGCAAAATAACACAAACCAACAAACTACAGATACTGGGCTAATAAACGGAAACAATTTCATCTTTTTTCAGTAGAAAATCACATTTAGAGCTCAAAAACTTCTTCAATAAGTTTTTAATGAAACATATATCTAAAGATAAATTAAAGAGTTCAAGTAAATATATCTAAATCTCGATTTTAATGAATATTTGTTCAGTATTCAAAGAGCTACGACGCTGGAATATTTAAGAGGCTACAAAAAATTGAGCACAAATTTAAATCAGGTTAAGAAATGGGTACCGGATGTAATGCACTCTGCACTCTACTAGAGTCAACTATGATCTCTGATCTACTATTTGTTTTAACGCTTTAATTTAATTTTGGGGTCAATATTTTGTATTCGTCCCAAACGTTCCCTCCCCAAAACTTCTCTGAGCCTTCGGGGTCCTTGTGACCTGGCCATTTAGCTCGTTGTGTGCAAAAACGTGCCGCTCAGAAGTAAAACAGCCCAACTTCAATCATAGCTAGTAAATTTACTGATCGGAAAATAATAACTCTCCCAAGGCATTAAAATAATTTATTTTACATAAAAAACCCACTCCATATGATCTAACGGTCCCACCACCCACCAGTATGTAATAATAGCACCATTAAGGAGAAATTTCTTGCGTGAGAACATTTATTGTCAGATTCCAAACAAAGCTTTATTGACACGGCTCTATCCCTGTAGAAGGGCCAGAACTGCTGTGGTGTGATTAAAACCGATATATCATACCACGAACAAATTTGCTTTTCAAAAAAAAAGAAACTACACAAAGTCCAAAAGAAACATAAAAAAAAAGTAAGCGTGGGTAAAGACAGTCCGTGAACAACTATATATATAGCATTCAGACTTAGAAAAATTGTTTTATTCAAGTTAGCAATAATATAATTCAGTTCCTGGAGGGATTTAGTTGCATGATGTTCTTTCCTTTATGCTTTCATGCTGTTAGGTAAAATTCTGAAGTCGCCATTGTTTTGTCGCCTTTTCACACACCAGCGAAAGGTCCATGCAGAATTATTCATATTCTATTGGGAGACTAGCGATTTAAGTTTACTCTGCTCTCTTGATGTGTGATGCTATTTTTAGCAGTTACAAGCTGCGAGATAAAAGAGTTTTGAGTTCTGCTCCCCCCCCCTCAACTATTTGCAGTTCTCCTTGCTTATGTGAAGACAAAGGTAAATGGATTTCAAAGCGGCAGACGACGCAACTTTAGCGAAATGATTTTTTTTCTTTTGGCATAGAAAAGAACATAAAAAACACTTTTTTTTAGACAAACAAAGTTGACTTATTTATTTTTATGTGTGGCTTATTTTTTGCTCGATTTGCCAGAAAGCATTTTTTTTTTATTTGGAGGAAGCGAAGCGTGGAGGATGTTACAAAGAAGATGAAATATCGTTCCAGAAAGTGATTTTTAGTTGGTTGGTTGGTTGGTTGTTTTACCTCTGAGCGGCACTTTTTTGCACACCATGGGCTAAATGACCAGGTCACATGGACCCCGAAGGCTCAGAGAAGGTTGGGGGAGGGGACCCACTGGAACAGCTGTTGGGAGACAGATGGTAGCCTCCCGTCAAGGCCATCCAGCGTGTTCTTTAACGTGCACAGGGTATGGCTCTCCGGCACACGGGGCCACGGCTTAACGTCCCATCCGACGGACGGCGGCCTTTCGAAGCCCATCGGTGTCCCCTACTGACCGTGGGCAGGGCGGGGAATTTTTGCGGAGATAGTGTTTTTTTTTAGTCTATGTAAGGTTTTTATATTAGTCGAAAAGGTAGGATTTCTGTATTAAGTTCGGCATAAGCGTTTCTGTTTTCATGAATACGGAGGCGGGATGACTAAGTCGGTAGCGCCCCAGGCTCGTAATTTACAGTTCCCAAATTCGAGGCCATCCTGGATCATCGTTGAGATTTATCTCCGCAAAACTGACCTCCCTCGGTCAGTCGGAGACACCGATGGGCTTGTAAAAGCCACCGTCCGTCAGATGGGACTTTAAGCCTTGGCTCCATGTGCTACAGAGTCATATTCTGCGCACGTTAAAGAACACGCTGGATGGCCTTGACGGAAGGATACCATCTTTCTCCTAACAGCTGTCCAGTGAGTTCCAACCTTCTCTGAGCCCTTGGAGTCTTTGAGACCTGGCCATTTAGCCCATTGTGTGTAGATAAGTGCCACCCAGAGGTAAAAGCAACCCAATCCTGATTAATATAATTTGATTTCCAAATTTGATTTATGGCTATTGATTTAATGAAAACGAAGAACCTAGCGTGTTTAACTACTGATCAAAGGGAATCCAGTTCAAGATACAGATGTTTCCTTTCTTGTGTTGTCTTTTTGCTGAAGTCTCGCCTTCCTAATAGATTTCATCTATGACATGTTGACTGACAGGCTCCTGTCAGACCTCTGAGCAGTTGCTTGAAGCGTAATTTATTTAGTTTAAATTAAAATATTATTCAACAAATTTACCGTATTTTCTGAATATAAAGTGTATTTAAAGTTCAGAAGGTCAATTTTGGGAAGAAAAAATTTTATTGCATACATTTAAAGGTTATATTTAGATCCCTGAGCTGATGCGGATTTCTGAGGATTTATCCGCGAATATTCGCAATTAAAAGCTATCGGCGGCTAAAAGATTAAGGTTAACGCGGATAGCAGATAAAACAGCGGATAAAATAATGATGCTAACGCGGAAAACGGATAAAAAATTGATGCTAATATAAAATAAACAAATACTCTCTCAAGCAGCTGCTTGCCACAAAGGTCTGACAGGAGCTTGTCAGTTTATACGCCATAGTAGAAGGTCTGTGAGGATGGCGGGACCTCAGCAGAAAAACAACACGAATATCCATGCCTTAACCGGGGCTCGAACCCAGGTCCCTTAGATCAGTAATCAAGTGCCACTCGACCACGGGACGGCATTATTTTAAAAAAGAAATGCTTTTTTCTCACGAATAGCGAAAAAAATATTGCATTTCAGTAGATATACAGGAGCATAAGCAAACATTACTGAATTATTGCAGAGTAAATGCGGTATTGATGGTGGATATGAGTTAAAAAACTACTTGAGATAATAGGATATCTTATTTAAATTTTTAATGATGATATTCCCTTTAAAAAGAAAAAAATGCGTTGGAATAAAACTGCAAGTAAAAAAAATCTTATGTGAAAGGAACGATCTTTTTCGTTGCCAAAGTAGAATATAAATTCCAAAAATTACTGGAGTGTCACACAGAAAACTGGAATTAAGTAAACGAAAATTTTAATAGTGGAGATTACGAAGTTTCAATAGTGATGTGTAGAGAGGAGTTAGTGGGAAAGAGAAAAGCGAGTTTTCGCATAATCGCTGATAACTGTATTTAAAAGAATAAAAATTACCTCAGAAGAATTTGCAAAGTTAGATTTAAGTAAATTTTTTCCTAATATTTAGTAAGGTGAATTTAGGAACTACAGTTTTATTTTTATCACATGTTTTCAGTTAATAATTAATCATTAATAAACCACTAAACTGATTTCTATTACTTTCAAATATAAATCAGTTCTCAAGCATTTGCAAAATGCAGATTGTTATGAAGTAGCCATATAAAAAAAAATACGGAAAAAAATACATCCAAAATACGGATACTGATAACGTTCTGCGTTGCGGGTGCGCATAAGACTTGCGGGTGCGGATAAAACTTGCGGATGCGGATATATACTCATATTCTACAGTTAGTTTGGGTTGTTTTACTTCTGAGCGGAATTTTTGTGCATATGGTAGGTTAAATGGCCAAATCACAATGACCCTAAAGGTCAGAGATGGTTAGGGAATTCACTGTACAGTGTTGTGTGACAGATAGAAATCTCCAGTCAGCACCGTCCTGCGTCTTTTTTAACGTGCACAAGTTATGGCTCTCTTGCACAAGGCGCCACGGCTTAACGTTTCATCCGACGGACGGCTACATTTTCAAGCCATCGATTTCCTTTTTCATCAAGGTTCACTCTTTCCGTTTTTCAGCCCAGTACTTGTAGTTTGTTTGCTTGAGTTGTTTTACCTCTGAGTGGCACTTTTTGTGCATACAATAGGTTAAATGGGTAGGTCACAAGGACCCCGAGGGCTCAGAGAAGGTTGGGGGAGGGAACATATATGACAGCTTTAGGAGAGAGATGGTAGCCTCCCGTCAAGGTCATCCAGCGTGTTCTTTAACGTGAACAGGGCATGGCTATCCAGAATACGTGGCAACAGCTTAACGTCCCATCCGACGAACGGCGGCCTTTCCAAGCCCATCGGTGACTCCTACTGACCGAGGGCGGGGATTAGCGGAGATAAATCTCAACGCTGGTACACTTGGGACTCGAATCTGGGAACTTCAGATTACGAGACAAGCGCGCTACAGGATGAGCCAGCCCCGTTCTGAAATGGTTGGGAGTGATCACTTTACGCTAGACTATTTGGGTTAAGTTGTTTCACCTCTGCTCAGTACCTTTTTTAATCTTGCACACAAAGGGCAAATGACAAAGTCAACAACACCTCAAAGGCTCAAAGAAGTCCCTCTTCTCTTCTACCACCCAAAATTTTATTTTAATTTGTCAAATCTACTGATGGCTATTGATTGAAGTAATAAATTCAATAATAAGTCTTGTTAATCCTTGATTGTGTTGGGTTGTTTTACCTCTGAGCGGCATTTTTTTGCACACAAAGGGCTAAATGGCCAGGTGATAATGAAATGTAGATTCACATAATATATGTACAGTATCATTTATTATAACAGAACATGGGAACTGCAGATTTTGAGCATGGTGAGCTCGCCATGCTCATAATCTGCATTTAAACTAAGCTATTTATTGTGAATATGGATATTTTATTCATATCTAGTAGCGCCTTCTGTAGAGATGTCATTAATGAAATCACGAAAAACTGATATTTGAAAAACTGGATTAACAAGACTTATTATTGAATTTATTACTTCAATCAATAGCCATCAGTGCCATTATGTGAATCTACATTTATAGCATGATAGCTCACCATGCTCATAATCTGCAGTTCCATGTTCTGTTATAATAAATGATACTGTACAAATATTATGTGAATCTACACTACCAGAATATACAGAATAAGCTTGAAAATGTTTTATTATTCATATCTGAGACTGAAAAACTTTCTTGCACTTTCATTTGGTTGTTTTAGTTATTTGGTTATTACAGACAACTCATTTTTGGCTAATATGTCATTCAGATATTTTCCTTCTCTTTAAAGTTTGTATAGTAACTTTATGGTTTTAGCAATCTTTCTTAGATATTCATTTTTTTTGCAATTTATTAATGTACCTTGTATTATTAGAATATTTTTGGTAACATTATTGTTGGTTTATTTTTCATGTATGCTAGAAGTCATAATATGAACCATAGTGAATCAGACAATTTTATGTATATATGCATTTGAGTATTAACTATTGGAAATTACATGTTTCAAATTCATCATATGTAAACTGTCTCTAATTAAATCAAGTATAAATCCATAATATTTACATAAAATTACAGGTAATTAATTCAATAATTATTCGCAGTAAATAAACTACCGTTCATTAATTAAAGGTAATTATTAGATAGTTCTCTGCAGAATACAATTATGCTTTTATTGTAGATAAAATGTGATGGTAACCTTCCAATGACATTTTATCTATAACAAAAGCATTAGATTATAAATTCAGGCCCTAATTCTCTGTTTCTTGGGTGGAAAGTTCTTTAATATACAGAATCTGAATTCGCCCTTTGCTGGGATTCTCGCTTTTGAAAAAAAAAGAGGAATTCATTTTACAATGTGCAATATTGATTGACTACAAGAAAAACGCATTTTATACAAACATTCTCTAGTGGCGAGCATCTCAAGTGATAACCTCACGGTTATTTTTGGTGGTGGAACTGAAGAAAAAACTGTGACTTTGTTACTTTTCATACCTTGTTATATCTGTTGATTTTTGTTTTTGAAGTCTATTTTGGTGCGGAAAGGAAAGTGAGATCCAAGAGTATTGGATCACAGAAAGAATCAATCTCTTCAAAAATGGGAATTTTTTAAAATTCAGAAAATTTCAATTTTTTTTATTTTCTTGCATTGTGATTTACACGTCCTTCCTTTGTTTGCGATAGCAGGAAGGCCAAAGTTAAAGGGTTTCTAACCTTCCCACCACATTTTATCTACCTATTTATTAATATCAACTTATTAGGATAGCAAGTAGCCAGTCCAGGTTGCTAATTTTCCCTTACTACCGTTGTTCTGTTTATCATGCTTAATATAATTCTATACACATAATGAAAAAAGGGATCACACTCAAATTTGTATGTAGAGTACCGGCAATTAAATCAGGTAAAGATTCACAATATGTTAATTAACCTATAATGAAATCAGGTAAAGTTCGTAGTACGTAAGTTGCCGGTAATTAAATGCACTTGACTTCTTAAAATACAGCTTTCTCGAAGAATTACTAAAGCTATTAACAAGAGATTACTCTACAATCTTGAAAGAGAAGGGGAATTTCTGAATGCTATATTATTAATCTAAAAACTTTGTGCCTTAAAAACTATTACATTTTATCGAATCAATTGTTTTCAAAACACAGAGTAAACCCAATGGCTAAATGTAAAAAGAAGGATAAATTTCGGAACTTTTTTATCAAATAAATAAATAAGCACTGCAAAATTAAATGCACATACCAGAAATGTTCACCTAAATTTATTATTAACGTATTTTATATAAAATTACTGGTAGCTTCAGGGGTAAAAATATAAATGTAATGGTTTTGGCGAATTTAGTAGATATTTTATTAAATAATATAAATAAACTTTGCTACTTTCTAAAACAAAAAAAAAAAAATCAATAAAAATGTTATTTTTATCTATTTTTTTTATAAATATTGTTAATTTTGGCAAGAAATTCTTTCTTGGTGGATCTTGCTTTGAATGCTTAAAAAAAGTGTTATGTTTTCTCCTTTGGGTAAGTGAATTGCTTTAAAATCAAAACTAATATTACTCTCATAAGATAACATAACATTTTACATTCGTTTCATAGCGATAAGAACTTTCATATTAATTATCAAAGAAATTAGGTAATAAAATGCACTAAATACTATATTTAGCTTTTAAAAAAAATAAAGTTACCAATAATTTTATATAAATGAAGTATCCTTTAGAGCAGTGGTTCGCAATCTTTTATGCTTCATATACTCCCTGGAAATGTGTATGTAACTGGCATACCCCTTGTATAGATAGATAAAACTATAGCTATAGTAAAACAATGGGAATAAAATAAAACATATATAAATAACATATATCTAGCGACTTTTCAGCTCTCACGGCGTACCCCAAAAACACTTACTACGAATCTTCCCACCACATTATAATGTTTAGTGCATATCGTGTGAAATGCACCCTGAGATATTCAGTGATATTAAGAAGAAAGAAATTGGACTTCTGTAAATGATAATTTTCAGACATCGGTCACAGACGCATGGATCATTACACACCCAGCTTTATAAGTAGCATCGTCGAAGAATCCATACAGCTGATATTTTGTATTGTTATCTGAAGTCGGGGAAAGGATGTCATTATTTTAAAATGACGACCTGGAATGAACGCTGTCTTGCTCAGCCAATTAACCTTTCGAATGCAGGGAGGTTAAAAAGGCTATTTTAAGCAATGGAAGTTTCTAAAAAAATCCATTTTTTTTCAAAATCCAGTTCTTCTTCGAGCTTCGATTAGTTCTAGCTTGTTTAAAACATAAGACTGGAAACTAAATTGCATTTTGGCCTACACGAACTTAATTAGAACATCCTTTAATATGCATATTATTTCTATGAGCCTATTCAGTTTCAGTATCTCATGTGTATTGGTTTCCTGATGAGATATATTCTAGATTTCATTTTTCCTCCTTAGTTATTTGAACGTAAAAAATTCTCTGCATAATAACATCATCTTCAGCATCTCATTATTTTATAGGAGATTAAGTTTTTCAAAGCATTGACGTCAGTTTCTTTTTTCACTTGCCTATTAAGGTAAGGATAATTTTTTCCTCTTTTAAAACATTGCTCTAGTCACTTAATTCCGAAAATTTAATGCATGTTCATGATAAAACATGAAATTGCAATTAACAGAAACGTCAGAAGGAAAATGCTTTCTATGTTTTTTAATGTAAATGTTAAAATCCATTAATTTTTCTGCCTTTAGAGTTAGGTATTAATGTACAGTTTGAAAGTTGTTGTTCGATAAATGTGGTAATATTTTTTTAAAACAAAAAGTTAAAGGGATTCACGAGATTAGCTTAGATAGATTACCTTAAATAGATTTTTGCTTGATATAAATTCCGGCGAAAAAAAATGAGATTAGCACAGGCATTAAAAAGCCACTGTAGATCTTGGTGTTTGTAACAAATGTGTTTTAAAGTAATTACATACTAAGAAGGAACATGTAAGAAAGAAGAAATTTCGGCAAAAAGACAGTACAGAAAAAATATTTCGGCAGAAAAACTAACAGAATAATAGTTTCAATAGAGGAAAAAAACCCGATTTCACTGGAAATACAAAACAAAAAAAGTTTAATAGGAACACAACACACGATGACAAATTTCGGCAAAAAGAACATATAACAAGAATCACGATAGAAACAAAAATAAGATCTCACAGAATAACAGCTAAAGCATACGTACAATGTATAATAGAGTAAGACTGTGGAAAATGAAACTGGACTGAAACACAAGGAAAAAACATAATTATTAAAAAGGCAATATAGAATAATAATTTCATCAGAAAAACAAGAAAAAGTAATTTAATCAAAAAAGACCAGAAAGGTAAAAAAACTTTAATAACACAGAATGGGAAATTTTCGATGAAAGACCGCCACAGAATAACAACTTCAGCATAAAGAAAACGTAGAATAAGAACCACAGAAGAAACATAAATAAGAACTTCGGAAGAAAAACCACATAAAATAAGAGCAACAACACAAAACAATGCACAATGACAACCGTTGTAGGAAGAGAGCAAAAAATAAAATTGAACAGAAAGAGACCATGAAAAGAGCAAATTTATCAAAAAGATAATACAGAACAATAATTATATCACAAAGACAAGAAAAATAATAACTTCTTCAGAAAGACCAGAAAGAATAACAATTTGAACAGAAATGAAACACAGAAAAAACAGCTTTAACAGAAATACGTCACAAAATAACAACTTTAGCAGAAAAGCAACAGAGAATAACAATTTGAAGAGAAAGAAAACGCAGATAAATAATTTTATCAGAAAAACAATAATACTAAATAGCAGTTTCAGTAGAAACACCAAAAATAAAAAAGGGCATAGCAACTTCAGCAAAAGAGACAAATATTATACCCAGTTTCATCAGAAAAACCACACATAACAACAGCCTTCGAAGAAAAATAATGGAGGATAATAATTTCAGTAGAAAGACTGAAAATGTAGAACAACAGAAACATTAAAAAACAGTTTCAACAGAAAGACAAAACATAGCAAAAATCATCAGCAGAAAGACAAAATATAGTAAAAAAATCTTCAGCAGACAGACAAAATATGGCAAAAATCTTCAGCAGAAAAACAAAACACGGCAAAAATCTTCAGCAGAAAAACAAAACATGGCAAAAATCTTCAGCAGAAAAACAAAACATGGCAAAAATCTTCAGCCGAAAGGCAATACGTAGTAAATAAATATCTTCAGCAGAAAGACAATGCATAACAAAAATCTTCAGCAGAAATACAAACAGAGAATAACAACTTTACAAGGCAGACAAAATAAGATAACAGCGCCAATGAAAAGACCATTAAGAATAATTGAGAAACATAAAACAATGATTTCAACAGAGAAACAGCACAGAATGAAAACTTTAGTACAGGACTAAAAGAATTGAAAAAATTCAGCAGATATATAATACAGAAAATACAACTTCAACAGAAAAACAACACATAATAACAACTTCAGCAAAAAGGCAATTACGCAATAACAACTTTAGAAGAAAGACAATATAAGATAACAGCTTCAATGAACAGAATAACAAAGAAACACAGAATAACAATTTCAGCAGAAAAGCAGCACAATAAAAATCAGCAGAAAGACAACACAAAATGAATACTTCAGCAGAAACGCAATACAGAAAAGCGACTTCAACTGATTACAAGTACTAAAAGGAATAAAAAATTCAGAAGGAAGACAAATACAGAATGCGACTTCAACAAAAAGACAACATAGAATAACAACTTCAGCAGAAATGCAACACAAAACAGCAACTTCAGAAGAAAGACAACACAGAATAATAACTTCAGAAAAAATGTGAATTTAGAATAATTCTTAAGATATTTTACTGTTTTGTATTGTACGTACATCGTCAGTTTTTCAGTTCTGCTGATTTTCAAGGCAACGTTACACAAGAAATCTAGGAATTATTGTAATTACACAAATAAAGTGCGATTTGTCGGTGGATGTCCAAATAGTAAAAATTGTTTCGAGTTAAACAAACACCTGCATCTACCATTTCAAAACGCCCGGAGACAATGCAGCATTAACTCCAGTTTGAGAAAACTCGCTGATTCATGTAATATCGCATTACGAACCTCGTACTTTCGCTGTTCAAATCCATAGAAGGTTAACTACTATCATTCCTTTGTCTTTTACAAGTAACCATCATTATGGACGCGAATTTAACCTTCTAAAATGGAAAATCATGATCCTGCTATTACAATGTCAATTGCGTATTAGAAACTCGTGCATCCAAACATTTCTACGCAGTCCACGAGTTGACTCACTCAAGGTGCATTTGTGCAGAATCTGGAATATACTGTCACTGAAAATTTTCGGCTGTATCTCTCTGCCCACCTTTAATCAAGACTGAGCCACAGTAAACTGAGCCAGCCATGCTAATTCAAAGGCATATATTAACAGCGGGCCACTGGCAGGCAATAATGAATTGTAAACAATCATGGTTATGCATAAATGTGTCCGTTTATTAGTTTAGAAATGCGTCAAAGGTTTAATGTATTATTGTTGATTCCAGACTGTATTTAGAATTCTGTTACTATGTCTTTGCACTTTAATAGCATCACGCATTCGATGGTGTTTCGTCAGTATGGCTTTATCGGTTTCCATTAAAGGATCGTATGCATAGGCAACTGGAAGGGAATATGTTCGGGCTTTTCCCAAAGGGGTTTGTCTGTACGGAATCCCATCGTTGACCATCCTTGTTGATACTGTGTTATAACACCTATTCTTGACAGTTTATATCTGATTCTTTCCCTGATTTATTAACCTGGCTAAGTGGTGTTAGGCCTAATATCAGTTGGGACAGCCAGAATTTAAGTCTTGGACTTGTTTCTAACTAGGATCTCTTCTGCCGAAATGGGAGGTGATTATTTATTTATCACGCCATGTGAGGATATTTGCCTTCAGAGGCAAGGGTGTAGGAAAAGGTACATTATAGATAAGCACACTGTGCTTTGATGCAATTGCAGTGGAATACCTCCGTAACTGGAGAAAGATGGTAATTCAAATTAAAATGATTGATTATTTCTAGGAGGGATGATATAATTCCGTGATGGTCTGAGTTAGTACGGAGGATGATGCTTCCTCTTCGGGAATAATGGGATGAAGGTTGCTTTTGCTATGAAAATCGATGAGAAACGGCGAGCTCAGATGCGGGGATGATGTGATACCTGAGATGGTGATCTTCTTGTTCTGTGATTGCCTCAGGAGCAGAGAGAGACGAGGAGATTGTCATGGCAATGGCGGGCTATTGAAGTAGTAAGGGAATACCGTTTACAAGATGTGAATGTGTAATCAATGTGTGGAAACTGCTTGCCTTGAGCTAAGCGGGCTGATTGTGCTCTCAATGGGAGCTGTGTCGACGTCATAAGTTTGTGTTTAGGGAGAAGGAAGGGTAGGATTAGAAGAAGGAGTGAAAAGTGATTGGGTTTCTGCTGGGGAATAATGTATTGATCGGAGTAGCGTCAGTGGGTTACCTTTATCTGAGAGGACATATAAAGATTCAATACTCTTGCTGACTAAACAGATCTGGAAGAAACGGAATATCTAGGATGAGAAAAACCACAAAACGGATTGAGGAGTTTTATTTTCTCTCTGGACAATTTCAATCTTTCGATTCAGGTGCTTTATTTTTAAATGTCATTTATCTGGGCTAGTGGCTGGCTCAGTTGGTAGCGCGCCAAGATATTAATCTCCATTTCCCAGGTTCGAATCCCGACTTTAGGGTGGGGGACTTGGGTGGCTCAGTTGGTAGCGTGCCAAGCTCGTAATATGCAGTTCCCAGGTTCGAGTCCCACCTGAGCCAGTGTTGAGATTTATGTCTGCAAAACTCCCCATTCTGCCTTCGGTCAATAGGGGGCACCAATGGACTAGAAATGACCACCGTCCGTCGGATGGGACGTTAAGCCGTGACCCCGTGTGTGGGAGAGCCATATCTTGTGCACGTTAAAGAACACTCTGAATGGCCTTGAAGCGAGTCTGCCATCTGTCTCCTAACAACAGTTCATGTGTCCTCTTCCCCCAACTTTCTCTGAGCCTTCAGAATCCTTGTGGCCTGGCCATTTAGCCTATGGTGTGCAACGAAAGTGTCGTTCAGAGATAAAACAATCCCACTTTGCCTGCGTTAAGAATTTTTCCCTCTAAGCCCAGTCCTTTCCTCGGTGAGAAAGGGGACAACGGCCAGCTTGGAAAGGTCGCTATCCATCTGAATAGGATGATAAGTTGTTTCCAAAGATATTTCATTATAACATTTTCCCAATCTTTTCTAAACCCTTGATGTCCTTGTTACCTGCCATTTAGCTCATTGTGTGAAAGAAAGCTCTGATCAGATGTAAATAAATCCTAACTAGTTAGAGATTTCTGAATGGGTAGGGCTGGTGTTGGTTTAGTCGGTAGAACGCGCCATGTTCGCAAGTCAATGTTTACATGTTTGAGTCCTCACCGTGTTCTGTTCAAATTTTGTTGACTATTTTTTCAGCAGTTTTCATAATTATTGTTACAATGGAGAGGGCGATATGTAGCTCCCTACAAACAGTAAGAAAAGATTAGTAAACAACAGTAAGAAAAGATTAGTAAACAACAGTAAGAAAAGATGGAAGTTATTAGAAGAATGGAGGGTAGGAAATCACGTCCTATCCCCCATTCTTCTAATAACTTTCATCTTTTCTTCTAACGTTATCGATATGCATGTCCTTTTAGCAACATTTTCACCGGCAGTTGCACTTCCACTCTTATGACAACACATAGTTCCAGTTTCATTTTTTATTTCAAAGAACGAATTTATTAAAAATCCTAAGGCAGAATGCTAAAGTATAGAAATACCTCAATAATGTAGCACATATAATTATAAATACACTACAGTATTCAAATTCCCAAGCTGAGTTTTAAAATAAACTCACCGTTAAGTAAAGAAACACTACCAAATGCAAAGTAGTACCTGTCTTTAATCTGAGACCCTGAGATGCAATACTCGGTCCGCCAGTATTTATACCGTGGCCGTTTTTCTAGGTTCTAGACTCTAGATCTTCGAGGTTGCTGGAGTCCATCAGCACAGTAGCCCTATGCAGTAACTTTTTTTTGGTGGCTGCAGAATTTCTGAAATTTTCCAGAATTTTTGGTGGCGGCAGCAAGGAATAGAATTTTTCAGAATATTTGAGAGAAATTAAGGAAATTACTAGAAAATTCTCAAACAGGCATAAATCAAACCTTCGTAAATCAAGGGTTTACTGTACTCTTTCGAAAACAAATAGCTTGTTAAACTTTAGACACTATTTCACTTCAGTTTTTATGTCCCCCCCCCATCAGCTAGTGGGAGGGCAAACGACGCAGCCTGACCACACCAGATGCCAGTGGAACGAGGGAGGCAGATGCCCAAAGTCGGTAAATCCTTTAAGAACTGGGGCGGTGGTGGCTCAGTCGGTAGCGCGTCAGGCTCGTAATTTGTAGTTCCCAGGTTCGAGTCCCAGCTGGGTCAGCGTTGAGATTTATCTCCGGAAAATTCCTCGCCTTGCCCACGGTCAGTAGGGGACACCGATGGGCTTGGAAAGACCGCCGTCCGTCGGATGGGACGTTAAGCCGTGGCCCCGTGTGTGGGAGAGCCATACCCTGTACACGTTAAAGAACACGCTGGATGGCCTTGACGGGAAGCTACCATCTGTCTCCCAACAGCTGTTCCAGTGGGTCCCCTCCCCCAACCTTCTCTGAGCCTTCGGGGTCCATGTGACCTGGCCATTTAGCCCATTGTGTGCAAAAAAGTGCCGCTCAGAGGTAAAACAACCCAACAACCCAACCCTTTAAGAACTCTAACATTAATTGAACTATAGACTATAAAGGTTAAGAGTGAAAATATATTATATAAGAAATCTGATAAAACCTGTGTTTAAGCAATCAATTTCTGTCCTTTTGTTCAAAGGTTGTCCTGAGCTGGGGGGGGGGGTGTATATAGGTGACCCTGGTTTAGTCCATCGGAGACAGGTAGGACTGCACTTTTTGCACAAAGCAGCCTAAATAGCCAGGTCACAAGGACCCCAAGGACTCAGGAAGATTGGGGAGGAAAATCCACTGAACATTTGTTAAAAGACAGATCGTAATCTCATCAAGACTTTGCTATGTTTGCTCGTTTATTGGTTGAGTTGTTTTACCTCTGAGTGGCACTTTTTTGCATAAAATGGGTTAAATGGCGAGGCCACAAAGACTCAGAGAGAACTGGGAAAGGAAATGCACTGAACAACTGCTAGAAGATAGTTGGTAGTCTCAACAAGACTTTACTGTGGTCGTCCGTCCCGTGGCCGAGTGGTTAGCACGCTTGGCTACTGACGGGACTGGGTTCGAGCCCCAGAGTAAGGCATGGATGTATGTGTCGTTTTTCTGCTGAGGTCTTGCCATCCTCTCAGATCTTCTACTGTGGCATATAAACTGACAGGCTCCTGTCAGACCTCTGTGGCAAGCAGCTGCTTGAGGGGGTATTTTTTTTTGTTGGATTGAATTGTTTTACCTTTGAGTCGCACTTTTTTGCATAAAATGGGCTTAATGGCCAGGTCACAAGAATCCCGATGGCTCAGAGAAGGTTGGGGAAGGGTACCTACTGAACAGCTAACAGCTATTAGGAGAGAGTGCTTTGATGTCCTTTCCATCAAGGACATCCAGCATCTTCTGGGGCATCTTTCCATCAAGGACATTCAGTTCTTTAACATTCACAGGATATGGCTATCGAGGCTTCTCTTAGCCAATGAGCTTGGTATGCAAACATTTTACAAGTGTTTATTCATTTGCTTAATAAATCATGAATGCGATATGAAGTTTACTAATTGTTTGGTTCGACTCAAAAACAGTCAATCGCATTTCTTTTTTATAGTAAACTAACTGATACACGTTACTGCATCCATATTCTACAATTAATAACAATATTTAGACGCTTAAGCATCGGAAAAAGTAAACTATTAGTGAGAGTAATATGTTTTATGGAAGAAGACCCGAAACAAAACATTGTGGAACTCTAATCAAATTTTCATACACTAGATATATCGCTGAGATTATTTACATAATTTGACATGACTAAGAAACTTTAAATTGTATTTCTTATTTCTAGAGTAAACGAAATGATCTGTATGCGAAGTCACTGTATCCATCCGTCTTTACAATTTATAACAACTAAATTTTAACGCTTAACCACCGAAAAAATCAAAATCAAAATAAGATTGTATTTCTTTATAGAAGACCCAAAACAAAACACTGCGGTACTCCAATAAAAATTTTATACTCATAGTTATATCGCTGCGATTACTTACATAACTTAATATGACTCAGAAACATTCAATTGCATTTTTTTTCTTATTTCTACCGTAAACGAAATGATCCATCTGTGAACTTACTGTATCCGTCTTCTACACTTTATAACAAAATTTTGAAGCTTAACCACCGTAAAGAAATAAAATCGAAGACGAAATAATATCTTTTTATAATCGAGAGAAACTGTCACCTTGAAACTGAAAACTATCAAGTTCTAAAGTGCCGAATCGGCCTCTCTTTTCGTCTACAACAGTATGGTCATATCATTCTTTTACATTCCGTTTCGCAGTTTTCCCTCAAGACCAATAGCAGAAAATAACAACAAATTACTTTTCGTCTACCAATCTCCAAATCACTTTACTAAGGATATATGCCTGCTATTCCCCTGCGGGAGCTCCTGATCACGTGGGGGATCAGTAGAAAGCCCCGGATCTCCTCCATTCCTGGCCATATGTCAGGGAAAACACGGATGACTCGATCGCTGAAGAAACATGAACTGATATCAGTATCGATTTCTTCTCTATTCTTTCGGCGATTTTTTTCCTTCAAGCCAGCCTCCATCTATGCTCCTCCTCTTCTGCATTTCGGATGCTTCTCCCTCCTCCCTGGGAGATGAACCCTCATCTCATTCTATCCCCCCTCCATCCACCTCTCCCTTCAACACACTCTATGAGAATCGCCTATCAGATGGGGATCGCTTTCAAAGATTCACCAAACATCTACTGATCCGTTTCCAAGTTTGCAGTGGATTAAAAAGAAACTTGTATTTAGAGAGTTCCTTTTTTATTTCTCGGAGTTTCTTTTTCTTTCTTCTTGTATCTACTTCGGGTTGGGATACGTTGTCTGGCATCAGTGTCTGCACCGAACACAAGCATCCCTTGGGAGTGATGCGGAGAGAGGAAGAAATTGGTGTAGTTAAAGTAAGCCATCAACTGAGCAGCTGAGTTTTTTTTCTTTTCCTTTCCTTCGTTTATTTCATTTCTTTTCTCTTTTAATCCCTGAAATGCCCGGATAGGAAAGACGAACAGTCGTTTTCGCAAACGCAGACATTTTTTTTTAAATTGTACTCAAATTTTCTTGTTCCATGATTTTTTTCCTCACGGGATTTCATGCAATATCTTCTTTAAAGCGTGCTGCTTTAGCTATTGATGGGAAGATGATTCTCTCGGGAGAAAGACACCTCACAACAACGTGTGCTGGTCGTATGAAAGGGTGTTGAGAGATAATTACTCATCTAGGGATTAATCTTGATCTTAGTCCTCATCAGACCTCAACCAGATGATTGTTGCTAGTTAATTAAAGGTGCATTCAGGCAAAACTTCCCATATCATACCAGCTACGGACAATACAATAACAAAAGCATTAATATTATTTTATTAAACTATTTTTCTTAAAATTCTACTGGTAGCTGTTGTATTTAACACTAAACCTACCACGACCGGTCAAATTGACCTTTTCAAACTTTTACGTACAATTTCCCACATACAACGTTATCACATCGCTATTTAACTTTGCGACGTTTCTTATAATATACATAAAATGATTTTTTTTCAGTATTTACATCTCCTCTTATTGTCTTGTTTCCGAGAAATATATACAGTTTGTACTACCTACCGCGACCGGCCAATTTGACCGGTTGAAAGATTTCTGTTATTTAGCCTGGAAACTCAATTCTAAAACTATACAGTCGGTATAAATGAAAGGTTACCAAAGTGTGGCATGACTTCAACTGAAAGCAGAATGAGCCTTTGATATAAGATTTGAAGGAGCCGCGATCAAGCAATTGCTATGCACGTGCATACGTTGATAACAACGATACATGACCAAAGTGTAAAATTATGAGGTTTATACGATTTGATAAGAAAAGCGAACGAAGCCAGTGTTTACAAACCAATAAATTTGCTTTGATATCTGAAACATGGGACCGATTAATTGAGAATAGCCAAAATTGTTACAAACCAGATGCATATCTGACTGTTGATGAGCAGTTGTTTCCATCCAAGGCTAGGTGTAGATTTACACAATACATGCCGAACAAACCAGATAAGTTTGGAATCAAATTTTGGTTAGCATCTGATGTCAATAGCAAGTATGTAATAAATGGATTTCCATATTTGGGAAAGGATGAGAAAAGAGCATCTTCAGTTCCACTTGGGGAGTTCATTGTCCTCAAGCTAATAGAACCATTCACAGGGTGTGGAAGGAACATAACCACGGATAATTTTTTACGAGAATATTAGCCACAGAACTGCTAGCAAAAAGAACCACTACTGTTGGAACCATCCGTGGAAACAAACGAGAATTGCCAAACTTGCCAAAGAAGTGAAATATAATATGGCACGCTTTACAACAAAACTATATAAATCAGGTAATATTACTCTAACAATTTATAAAAGTAAACTAAATAAAAAAGTGGTTCTACTAAGTTCAATGCCTAACTCAATAGAAACAGAAAAAAGTGATAAGCGTATACCGGAAATGATTAGATTTTATAATAGCACAAAATTCGGTGTAGATGTGACGGATCAAATGGCAAGAAAATACAGTGTAAAATCGAAATCTTGGAGATGGCCCCTCCAAGTATTTTTCAATATTCTTGACCTAGCTGGAATAAATGCATGAGGTTTATATAAAGAAAAAACAGGGAAAAAATTTCAAGGCAGGAATTTTTATTCCAGTTAGCTGAAGAACTTGCCGCTGAATATCAAGAATCGCAGAAAAAAGAAAAAAGAAATACACCGAAAACATCAACAAATATAAGTTCTGTTTCACATGTACGAAAAACGTACCAAGTAAGATATTGCAAAGACAACAAAACTAAGAAAATCTGTTTGAAATGCAAAAAATATATGTGCGGCAAATGTACATTTGAGAACTCAATAATTTGTAAAAAATGCATTGAAGATGAATAAGATATGCATTATTTATTTATAAATGCAAGAAACTATAAAACTACTGTTCATTTTTCATTTTCTTTTCGTGCTTACAATTAAAATGAAAAAAAAAATAAATTTGTTTTTTCATTTTGTGAAAGTTGTTTCATTTATTATTTAATTCAGTACCAAATTGATTATCATCAGCGTTCAATTGTAAAAAATATAACTTTTTTTAAGGACCGGTCACGGTAGGAATAGGTATACATGAAGTGTTCGGTAGGTTTACTGTTAAGGACTTGGTAATCAACTTTAAAATATTCATAAATATCAAAGTATTATATGATATTCATAAATAATTAATGTAATTCTCTTACACACAGAAAATTTCAAGCTTTTTTTGGACGAACTGCATGCTGAGTATGGCGATCTGCTTTTACGTAGTAATATTCGCTGGTTAAGTGCCGGAAATGCCTCAAAAGGTTTTTTACACTTCGAAAAGAAATTAATCTTTTTCTCACAGAAGTGGGCACCGATGAAGATTAAACATAAAGTTTTGTTGATGAAAATTTTCTATGTTCACTTGCTTTCCTAACAGACATTACAGATTATTTAAATGTTTTGAATAAATCCTTACAAGGAAAAGATCAAAACGCGTGATGTCTTTATAATAATGTTACTGGTCTTAGAAACAAACTGCAATTGAGGGGCTTGCAACAAAAAGGGAGGCAGCACTAATTGTTACTCATTTTTAGTTATATGTGTTATCCTGTAAAGAAAAATATGGCCTTTAATTTGATGCAAGAAGGAGCCAGCTGCGAGTGATAGTTACCTTGGTTTTCAACAGATGGAGCATTACTATTTGAAAAAAAAAAAACTTGAATTTTAAATGGTACTTTTTGTTTACTCAAAATTGCAGAAAGTAGAGCATACTCGTTATTGCTGCAAGCTCTTCAATTGTTGAAGTCAAATTTGCAGAAAAACAATTTAATTCATTTTGAAACTTGTAAAAAGTTCTACGGAGAAATGAAGCAACTTAGTAAAACAGTTAATTTTGAAAAATTTGTTCCTAAATTAGATATCCTAATTAAAGATTTTAATAGAAGATTTTCTCAATTTGATAACCTTAAGCAAAGTTTAAATTTATTCAGTAATCCATTAAATATTGATAGCACCGTAGATCCTAAATATCAAATGGAATTATGTGACCTTCAGGCCGACCGAATTATTGCATCTAATAGAGAAACTGGAATAGATTTCTTCAAATTTTGCCTAAAGAAAAATATCCAAAAATGAAAGATTTTGGACTCCAAATAATTTCTATGTTCGGAAGTACATATATCTGCGAGCGCGCATTTTCTATGAAATATGTACAATCAAGATACAGAAACTACTTGAAAGACTCTACACTTGAACATATACTTCGGCTCGCAAACAACAAATATCAAAATGGATGTAAAAGAAATTATTGCCCAACAACTATGACCACAATGCACTCATTAAATGTATTAAATATTTGATAAGATTTATAAAATTTATATTGGTTTATTATTACTTATTATTTTTCGTATAAATAAAATAATTTTTTGAGGTTTATTATTACTTATTATTTTTCGTATAAATAAAATAATTTTTTGAGATTTATTATTACTTATTATTTTTTGTATAAATTTTTTGAGGTTTGTTATTACTTATTATATTTCGTAGAATTAAAATAATTTTTGAGATTTTTGAGGTTTATTATTACTTATTATTTTTCGTATAAATAAAATAATTTTTTGAGGTGACATAACTGACATTTCAATTACCTATCCTAATCCTATTTATTTTTGGCCCGTGAAATATTGGCAAAAGAAAAAATGGCCCGCGGTCTTAGAGAAGTTGGACAGCATTGGCCTAAAATATTACTGCAATTTATATTACATACAACATTTTTTTTCCACGTTATTAAAATATTATTGAATATTTTAAAATTAATTATGAGATTTTTTAAAATAAATAGCTACCAACTGAATTTTAAAGGAAAAGAAATTATTAAAAACACATAGACTTAAAACACTTTTACTGTTAGTGAATTGGTTAGTTAGCAAAGATGGCTTTTCATATGCTTGTAACTGGACATTAAGGAATTTCAGGTGTTCTTTAAGGTTTGTTTGTTTCATGTTTGTTTCGTAATAACCCTTAAACAGAAAATTTTGATATAGTAAATTATTTGCATTTATAAAGTAATAATTTATAAAGTAATTTAAATACATCTCGAATTTTCATAAGAACAAAATAAAAGCAGCATTCTTTTAGAAGTATAAAGCAACCAGTGGATAATTAATAAAAAAATATTTGATATTCTGTGAACACTGTATTTGACATAATGAGGGTTGGGTTATTTTACCTTTAAGTTGCACTTTTGTGCACAGAATGGGTAAAAGTAAACAGATCACAAGGACTTCGAAGGCTCGAAAAGTAGGCGGGAGGGGACCCGCCAATAGATGTTAGGAGACAAATGGTAGCCTCTCGTCAAGCCCATCCATCATGTTATTTAAAGTGCAAAGGGTATGGCTCTCCCGCACACGGGACCAGGACTTTACGTCCCGTCTGACGAACGGCGGATTTTCCACGTCCATCGATGTCCCCTACTGAGCGAGGGCAGTGTGGCGGTTTTGTGGAGATAAATCTCAACGCTGACCCAGGTGGAACTCGAACCTGGGAACTGCAATAGGTGACTATATACCTCCCTATACGACTAATAGCATGTTTATGCAAGTAATTGTAAGTAGATGAATTACAGTGGTCTGGTATACTGCCTGGACAAAATATTTGAAAAAAGTCCATGAAATTCCTATTTGAAAATCAAGTTCTTTGCTCCATAACTTTTAAAATGAGTTTTTTTATGGGAATATGTTATTGATGAGAACCCGATAATATTGAAATAATAACTAATGGATGATTAAGAAAAAGAATATAGTAATAGTTTATTAGTACTTATCTAACACTAAAAAGTTACATGTTTTTTTATGTGTTTGCCCATTTTTTAGTTTTTTCTGAGTTAAATGATGTTCTTGGAGGGAGGGGGGAACTCTGGTCTTCGAGGAGTTAGAAAACAATCTATTGCATATTGCAAAAGATAAAAATTATCCTTAAAATCGAAGTCGAAAATGCTACAATGCTACGAAACACAAGAATAGATGGAAAGAAGAAAGAAAAAGCAAGAGAGCTATTAATTCTCTCCCAGAAATACACCGATTATTTAAGTAAATTTTGTAGACAAATTACTTACATAGAATCACTTAATCTAAAATCTACATAATTTAACTACATTGCACGACTTTTGGAACAATAATCACTTACTTGATTCCTTTATCAATAGTCATGCAATGTAGTAAAATTATGTAGATTTTCAGCGCAAATGTTTCAATTAAGACAAACACAAATATTTACGATATAACTCAGCGAATATCACAAATGCAATTCTCATTTAGTTTAAATAATTCGTTATTTGGATAATATAATTTAGAAATAAGATAAAAATTGTAGGAAAGACTGACGGAATCACCGAATCGGTGCTCCAGGAAATAAAATTTGCAATAAACAAGTTGCCAAGAGGTTAGACAAAACATTGGCAAGTACTTATTGATTTACATTTTCCCACTCCACTACTTCCACAAATTTTATTTCATTTAACTAATGGTATTCGTCACGAAGTCGAGTATCATAAGTTTCACTAATGATGCACAAGGAAACTCCAACCACAGCGGTCTCTGTGCATGCAAAAATGCTACCAGGGAAAATGAAAATAAAACGACCGCGGTTGACTGAGGAATCAGTCGACTTCCGTTCCCATGTCAACTGTGAAGTTTTTCCACAAAACAGAGAACGATCATCACGAAATTCGTGTATCGGAAACACTCGATGTTGGTGAGAGAAAAATGCAAATAGAAACATATGCTGTGTGCGTCAAGATTTATTTATTAATCGTGTGGTAAACAATTTCGAGACTGTCAGTTGTAAAGGATGTTTAGAAAAAAATCGTGAATGCCATCACGTCATAAGAAAGAGTAAGTCGGAAATGTAAATGAGATTTTCTAAACGTTCTGCTTAGTGATGACGTAGTAGCTGTTGTTTGAATTGTTTTACCTCTGAACGGTATTGTTTTGCATACAATTTTAAAAATAGCCAGGTCACTAAAACCCCGAGGACTCAGAGAAGGTTGAGGAAGGAATACACTCGATAGCCGTTAGGAGATAAATAGAAGATTCCTGTCAAGGCCATCCAGTGTGTTCTTTAACGTGCACATGGTTGGGTTGTTTATTCACTAAGCGGCAGATAATATTATTCTGGTGTAGGTATAACTCGAACCTGGGAACTATAGATTACAAGCCTAGTGCGTTATCGACTGCAGGACCTTCTCCCCATCACTCAGTGTATATCAAAAGGTTTATTGACAAGCAGTTGATAGATCAGTGAGCTAAGATCTATGAGAAAAGTCGGTGCATCCATTGCGCAGTCTCAGTTTTCCCCTAGTTTGCCAGTTATCACTCATGGTAGGCCATTTCTAGTAATACTCGTTGGGATAAGGAACAGCAAAATCTCTTGTCGAGGGAACTGCTAACCTTAAGTTCTTTTACAGAATTAAAACATGAATTAAAAATATTTTTTGGAAATGAATTAAGAAATTAAAATTGATGCCTAACAAATTATGCAATGCTGCAGTTGAATTTGAAAAAAAAATGCTTGAGTAATAAATAATCAAATTGCCATTAAAATATAATATCTATAACAAAATGCAACTGTATTAAGTTTAGCGGATGGAAATTGAAGGTATAAAATATTATGTTACTGTATAGCATAACGAACGCAAGAATAACGATAATATTCAGCATAATGAACGCCAGAATAACGATATATTTAGCATAATGAACGCCAGAATACGATATATCTTTCCTTCAGATTAACTGTTAGCGTTGCGAAACGATGTATTTTTTAGTGCCGAATAATAAATTATAAAAAAAAAACAGTTTAAATCATTTCAGATAACAAGTTTCAGAAAAATCTCCTTACAAAATTTTCTTGCATCTTTTAGTTAAATTTATATTTTACGTTTGTCACATAGCTTTAAATTTATCAAAATTTAAACGAGAAACACAGATCAATAGCTTTAACTTGACAGTCACCTGAAGGAATAAATTTTTAATATCACACACGAAAATCACCGATCCGAGAATACGAACAATAACCCGTCGCGTGCATGCACAATCTTCCGCTACGGACAATGATTTTTGCCCTTAACATAAGGAACTAAATCCTCTTCATTTTCTCCTGTGACAAGAGATAAAAATCTGAAGATAGAAAGAGAGCTTGCCTCTGCCATCTTCTTCGCAACGGAGTAAAGCACGCACCACCCTGGAAGTGATGCGGCGTTACCACGTGAACGGAAGGAGAAGACTCGCAGAGGCTGCGACGAATGCGCTTATGTGTGTGCCGAGGGAATGAAGGATGGGGAGTTATCCTGCCAATCAGCAAGGATCATTGGAGGATGGCTAATCACGATGTCTGCAGGTCTGTCTCAGTCGAGATTAGCTACAGGTTGTCTTGGGATGCTGTATCGACCTGAGTTGTTTCTTTTTCTTATTGGAAAGGTAAACACTAGAGGTTTTTTTCCTGTTTTTCTCTCTTCAACGGAAACTCTAGATTTTTTTTTCCCAAAATAATTTTATGTACCGAATGGAATGTTTGTTTCTCAAACTGTTTTGTTCTGAAATTTGTTCAGGAATAATCTTTGGGTATGATATTTATTTCATTGAACGCCTGTTTGGCTTGTATTTGTTTGTTGTTTTCAGATATATTTCAAGACTCGACTATTTATTTGTTCTACAGTTTGATTTTTGATGTTCAGAATGAAGTGTTTTAATCTCAGTTTGCTTGACTTTTTTTGCAGAAATAACCTACGATAAAATGTGTTGTATTTCTGATTTCAAATGTCTATTTATCAAAGCCACTGCAATTTCTGCCTATCCAACTTTCTTTTACAGATGGCAAAATGCAGAATGAAAGTTTGGAAGGAAGAAGTACAAAAATGTAAGTATTGGTAAGAATGGTAAGAAAATATAAATGATGGTGTTTTTATCAATTTATTTATTTGTTTGTTCTAGAAGATTTTCGAAAAAGGGTTTAGGTTACATATAGAGCTGTTTATGATATGATGTCGAATGACTGTCGGTTTGTTTGCTCTAATTTGGTTTAAGAAACTGACACTTCATATCAGCAAAAAATATTTCAGTGAAAAAAACTGAAATGCAGACAATTAAACACGTAAGGGGTCTGCAATTTTTGTGAGAGAAAAGTATCAAGTAAGACATGGACGACCCAAATGCAGTGAAATGTCAATATAACGAACGCCAGACTACCGATATATTTAGTATTACTAAAGCCAGAATAGCCATGTATTCAATATAATGATATATTCAGCGTAACAAACGCCAGAATAACGATATATTCATTGTAACGAACGTCAGAATAACGATACATTCAACATAACGAATGCCAGAATAACGATACATTCATCATAACTAAAGCCACAATAACGATATATTCAGTATGATAAACGTTTGAATAACGATATATTCAGCATAACGAACGTCAGAATAACGATATATTCAGCATAACCAACATCAGAATAACGATATATTCAACATAATAATATATTGAGTATAATGAAAGCCGGGATAAGTTATATTCAGTATAACGAACACCAGAATAACGATATATTCAGTATAACGAACACCAGAATAACGATATATTCAGCATAACGAACGCCAGAATAACGATATATTCAGTATAGAACGCCAGAATAACGATATATGTAGCATAGAACGCCAGAATAATGAAAAATGCAGTATAGAACGCCAGAAAAACGATATATTCAGAATAACGAACGCCAGAATAATGATATGCTCAGAATAACGATATATTCAGTATAGAACGACAGAATAACGATATATTCCGCGTAGCTAACGCCAGACTAACGATATCTTCAGTATAAAGAATTTTTTCCCGACCCTGGTCAATTCACTATATACATATATATCTTTCTCTCTGGAAAAATGCCTCATTTTAACGAATACCATATAACAAAAATATTAGTTTAAAGAAATAAAAATTTATTCCGATGCGGGAAAAAAGACCAATATACCAAAATTTCAAAAGAGAAAAATCCTTGAACAATATGTACAACGCATTTTTCCCACCTTTAAGTGGTTTGTTTTTCAGCATCTGGCAACGCAGCAATGATTTAAAATGCTATGAAATATGTAACCAATCACAGCCCTTGAATCGTATTCTATTGTATATTGCCCGGCAGCCATTTTTCCGATCCCATTGCATTGAATAGATGTTTTCTACATATGACGACATAATTCTTTAAAGCAGTGTTGCCACATTATCCCTGTATAAAAAGGGATTTTGAAACTTGGAAGTCTGCGTTATTATGATTGTATTGCATTGCAAGTGACAGTGTCAGTAAAAAAATACGTTCAAAAGCAGTTCCAATCCATGTTTTGTATTATTATCATTCGTTAAAGTTATAGTTATACAGTGCATTTGTTAGTTATTGTTATAGTTTTGGTAAAGTCCGTTAATCAGTTAGTTTCACTATCAGGAGCTAATATGGCGCGAAACCTTCGCCATTTCGTAAAGACAAGGAAAGAAAAATTCCGGAAAATTGTTGCAGTGTTACGATATTTTTGAAGAATTCCGGAAGAGATGCTTGTTATAGAAGATAGAGTTAAGAAATAATTATCGACTTTTTTAAGAAGTAAACTCTAATACACGGTAAATTTCTTTCATAATGATTATTTTACAGTAAGTAAATACAAAGCCGTCCCATGGCCGAGTGGTTATCGCGCTTGGTTACTGATCTAAGGGACCTGGGTTCGAGCCCCGGGTAAGGCATGGGTGTTTGTATCGTTTTTCTGCTGAGGGCCTGCCATCCTCTCAGATCTTCTACTGTGGCATATAAACTGACAGACTCCTGTCAGACCTCTGTAGCAAGCAGCTGCTTGAGGGGGTATTTATTTATTTTTTTAAGTAAATACAATAGAACGTTTTTACTGCATTTCAGTGACAAATGTATTCAGGCGCTCGCTTAATTTCTTTATACTGATATTTCACACTTGCACACGTGATTACTTGCATTGTGCTTTCATCAGTCCCTTCAATCAAAATAAAATTAGTATAGCATAAAACTTTTGTTGTTTGATTTTTAGCATCATGTTTATTAAAGGCGAGAAAACTGCTTTTTATTACGACCATTCTGTATCTAAGTACATAAATATGGGTTGTAATTCATTATAACTTTAAAGGAGAGCTGTAAACCTTTCACAGAATGATGATTTGTCCGTTTGACGGTAGTAGTAGCATAAATGAGAGTTCTGACACAGTCTTAAAGTATAGAGAAATCTATGTTAATCTATGGGAAAAGTTTTCGGAGTTGAGTGTTTAAACTAATTTTTTGTGGTTTTGTGAGAAAATGTGTGAAAATGAGAAAAAACAAGAGTGATTTTTAGCATTTGAAAAACTAATTTAACTTTTTTTCAGGGGATATGAGCATTTAAACTAATTTGTTTAAACTGATTTCTAGAAAAATGAGGTGTGTGTGAAAGAGATAAAGCGATGTGGTTTTGTTTAGTTATCATTGATTTCTTTGAATTATTGGGTCTGCTGGGTTGTGAAAGCCAGGTAAATTGGAGAATTTGACAAAGCCAGACAGTTTTGGGAAATTAGTTTGAAAAATAGAGCAAAATCAACAGGTAAAATGACGATTTCAGGGAGCAAAAAATATGACGGAAAGGTGGACTTTGAAGTGATATCTGTGAATGTATGAATTTTTTTTGTTCTAGTAAGAATGAGAGGGTAGGAGATGAATCCAATTTCGAAAAAAAAATTGCAATGAAATTACGGTGAAATCGTGACAAAAACAGGATAAAAATCTTTAATTTTTGGGAACAATCGTTACGATGCGCGAAACAAAAAAATAATCAATGTTACTGAACCGGATGCAGATTCTGGAGTAGTTACAAAATTATCACTCACAGATATCGCTTCAAAGTCTATCTTTCATATATATTTTTTTCTCCTCCGTCCCCTGAAAACGTCATTTTACCTGTTGATTTTGCCCTATTTTTCAAACTAATTTCCCAAAACTTCGAATTCTCCGATTTACCTGGCTTTTACAACCCAACAGTCCAATAATCCAGTGAAGTGTATGATAACTCAACAAAACACATCATTTTTTATCTCTATCACCCCCTCCCCGATTTTTCTAAAAATTAGTTTAAACACTCATCTCCCAAAATCTCCTCCATAGGTTAACATGGGAGCAAAGAAAATTTATACATTCACAGATATCACTTAAAATATATCTTTCGATCATATTTTTTCTCTCCCAGCCCCCGAAAACGTCATTTTACTGTTGATTTTGCATATTTTTCAAACTAATTTCCCAAAACTGTCTGGCTTTGTCGAATTCTCCGATTTACCTGGCTTTTACCAGGCAAACGGAAAGAAAAATTCCGGAAATCTATGTTAATCTATGGGAAAAGCTTTGGAAGGTGAGTATTTAAACTAATTTTTTGTGGTGCAACAGACCCAATAATTGAATGAAATCAATGATACCTAAACAAAACCACATCATTTTATCTCTTTCACAAACACCTCATTTTTCAAAAAATTAGTTTAAACGAATCAGTTTAAATGCTCATCTCCCCTAAAAAAGTTAAATTAGTTTTTCAAATGCTAAAAATCACTCTTGTTTTTTCTCATTTTCACACATTTTCTCACACTAAACGACAAAAAAGTAGTTTAAACGCCCAACTCCTAAAACATTTCCCATAGATTAACATAGATTTCCCTATACTTCAACACTGTACCAGAACTCTCATTTGTGGTAATACTGACGGTTTCGTTTAAATCTTTGCATGCGAAATACATACCTCTATATTTTAACTAAAAGCAGTTTCTATTCTAAGTACATAAATATGAAATTCACTCCATTATTATGCTTTTAAAAATATAATAGAGAATTTCGATTTGTCAGTTTCATGATTTGATGTAGCTCTTTGTATGCGAAATATATTCAATGAGGACCGTTTAATATATAGAATGTTTTTACGTTTTAGGTTTGTAGAAATACTTTATAATGCATACGAACTGATTGTAGTATGGAACATTTGACAGCCGGATGAGTTTCAATTCTTTTTGAGATTATTTTTATATTTAGAGAATATTTTTAAGAATCGTAACTATAAGCGAATTTTTTACTCTCGTGGAAACTCACTTTATTTTAACACATGTATGTATACGTATATATATATATATGTGAATTAGGGGGGATCTGGCAGGGGGGCTAAACGGGCCACGTCCCTTGATCAATTTTTGTATTAGGGTAGAGGTTCCCCTTTGGGTTTGATAGTAAATGTTATGGAGGTCAAAATTATTACAATTGTGTATATATCATGTATTTTTCACAATATTTTTTTAAAAACATCTAAATCGAAGGGGAAAATGTTACGTTGTAATGGAAATCCAATCTGTCCCCTCTACTTTCTTTCACTATTCCCAGCTCGATTGCACCCCCCCCCCCCCTCCCTCAACTTAGTTATTTTCTAGACCGTGCCTCATGTGAATTACATGTACATTCGTAATTGTGAACGACCCGCAAGACACTAAGTCGTATTATTCTACTTCTACTAGATTTTGCATTAAGGCTGAATTACGTATCTATGAAATGATGACATTAAATAATTCAATTAATTTTTCATCTGGAAAATACTTTAGTTACAATTTGTCAAAATAAAAATGCTGGTCACCGTTTAAGAACAAGCGACGTTTAAGCTCTCAGGTGCAACAACATGGTAATAAAGTATGCAAAACAGCTCTAAATTAATCTTTCTTTTTCACGCTCTGAATTTGTGCGGATCATGAAAATCCCTCTCATTATACGAAACAAAAGTTTTCTTCCTTGTGTAAGTTACAATGTTGGTATGCGCATGTTCTTTGATGTTTGTTCTTTAATTTCATTGTTATTATTTCATTGTTTTAACCCAAGCTCAAATCATTATTTAAATTTCAGCTTGCCCTATTTTTCTAACTTGCATGATTATTTAAATGCAAATTCATTCAAAGCAGAATACAAATCAGCAAGGGATTTAATATTAACGAGGTGTTTCGTGTATTCTTGCGAATTAGTATGCTTTGTCTGTTTTTAACTTATCTAATTTAACAGAGAATATTAACAAAGACTAGTTAATCGCTGCCTCCAACACGCATTAGCAATCAGAGCAAGTTGAAATCTGAAGATTAAATTGAGTGCATGATGCGTGGAATAAAAGGTATAGAATAAAACAGACAAGGAAGATATACCTGTCTAAATACTTAATAAAGTAAAAAGCAGTACTTTTTCATATGTGTCTTATGTGTTTTTTTTTTACTCAGAAACGCAGCAAGAAGTAAAACATCACAGTGGGATTTAAACGAACTGCAACAATACACAAGAAAATCGAATATTGAAGTTTCCGGTATTCCAGAGGTAGAAAATGAAAATACAGAAGAAATTGTACACAAGGTGGGAGATATATTTAAGGTTACAAAAACAACAGAGATTTTCACACAATTCATAGAATTCCTACTCGAAATAAAAATAAGAGTTGTTCAGTTGTGGTTCAGTTAGGATCAAGAAAAATGAAAGAAGTCTGGATGAAGCAGTGGAAGCTAAAAAGAGACCCGAAAACGACTGAGTTAAATGAAAAATTTAAACCAGGAAACAATTTTGTCAATGATCATCTGACATCAGAAAATAAAAAGTTACTGTATGAAGTAAAAGTTAAGAAAAGCGATAGAGAATGAAAATAAGTTCTCGTGGGTAACATTTTGACGAATTTGATTAGAAACGCGAAAATAAATTATTATAAAATATAATGTTCCAATAATAAATCAAACGTTAAAAAGAATTTGGATACGATTCATGAAATGTGTGGGACACATAAAAGAAAAAATGGGTTACCAAAGGAAATAATTGAAGGTTATAATCGATATGTTAGAGGTATGGAGCTAGCAAATAAGTTTAATAATTATTATGCTGAGATTCCAGGTGCTTTAGTTGGTAAATATACCAGATAATGAAACTATATTATATATAATAAACAAATTATTCCAACAATTCTTCTTTTTTTCGAGACTATATCACAGAAAAATAGTTAGAAGTTGTAAAGAGTCTTGAAAATAGAAAGGCTCCGGATTTAGATGGAATATCAGTAAATATAATGAAGGAAATTTATGATGAAATAAAAGAAATTTTATGTTACTTAACCAACAATATATTTCAGCAGGGTATTTTCTTTCCTATTTTGAAGGTTGCTCAGATTATCCCAGTTTACAAAGGAGAAAATCCTACCCAACTAGAAAATTATCGTCCAATCTCGCTTTTCTGTTTTTTTCAAAAATATATGGATTGTTAGTTAAACAAAAATTATTCCCTTTTTCGAGAGAAAAAATAATTATTTTTCAAATAATCAATATGGTTTTAGTAAGGGACGTGGTACCGAAGATACAGTTCTGGATTTGACTTCTCAGATTTGTTGTAACAAACGAAAATCTGAAACACTCCACAAAATACTGTTAGAGAAAACTGAAAGGCTGTTTTAGGGGAACGATTAAGAAATGGTTCGAAAGTTATTTACGAGGTAGAATACAAAGAGTTAAAATAGATAAATGGGTAAGTGATAAAAGAGAATTGAATTATGGAGTGCCTCAAGGTTCAGTTTTAGGCCCAATTTTATTTTTAATTTACATAAATATTCTATGTAATTTACAACTGAACGGAAAAATTATTACATTTGCTGATGATACAGCAATTGGTTTTACAGGTGAACACAAATCACTAATAGACAAAGTCAAAAATAGTTTAGGGCTTGTTAGAAATTGGTTTGTTTAAAATAAATTAATATTAAATGTCAAAAAAATATAACGAAATATAAGTATATTAGACTAAGGGGAAATGAAGACTATATTACAGGAAAATTAATATATCATGAAAGAGATTGTAATCTTACTATGTGTAACTGTAATCCTCTCCTTGAAGGTGTTGAATGCTATAAATACCTAGGAATCATATTGGACAGGAAAATGACATGGAAAGATCACATACAAAGTGTCTGTAAAGGAATTAATGCCATTTTCCCAAAAATATATTATATCAGAAATTTTGTTGATATTTCTTTCCTTAAAATGATTTATAATTCATGGATTAAATCATATTTGTCATATAGGCTATTATCTTAGGGAGGTATATTTAATAAATATTTAAAGATTATTGAAATTGTTCAAAATCATGTTTTAAGGTGTATTTTGAAGCAAAAAAAGAAGGAAAAGTGTTAGTGAGAGTTATAGGTAGCTTGGTGTTTTACAATTACGCAAATTATATGCATTAAATTCTTTGATACATTTAAATAAAAATAGGGATATTGGTAGAATTAGAAAATTTGCTGTCCATACGAGATTATCTGAAAACATGTTATTAACTGAATTACCGGTTTAGAAAAGTATTTTTACTAAACATTATGTTTTCTTGTTTTAAAGATATGTTGCAAAATTTTCTTAAGCTTATACATAATGCTAAACCGTATTCTGTTGCTTTAAGAAATTGGATCATATATGATTTCAAAGTGTCAGACTTTTAAAATGTTTCTATGTTTTTCTCAGATAATTATTAACGTTTAAAACTTAATATGACTCTAGTTAAAACGTAAATTTTTATTCTTGAATATAGACACTTTAACTATTAATATGTTCTTGTTATTATCCCACAGACGAGTATAACTCGAGTGGGATATTGAATATGTTAATGACTCAAATTTTGAGTCTATGTAAATGTATTTTTCAGTATGTGATAAAACTTTATCTTTTTTGGTCAGATAAAGAGAATATTTCTTGTAAATTTTGATATAATACTCTAGTTAGTTTTAGATAATACTTTAATTTAAAGATAATTAATTAGTGTAGGTAGTAAAACTCAAAAAATACAAATTTCCAAAATGTTATTTTATGGTATTCATTGGCAAAAATATTGTCAAATTGCTGCAGGCCTGGATCTAGAAAAAAATCGAGGTGGTGGAATGTGTGTGGGAACAAGGAAGATAATTGAGCCGGAAAAATGCAGGGAAGGGGGGAAGTGACTGTTTTTTTTAACGGAGTATAATATTTTTCTCTCCGTTTTACAGGTCTTTAAAAATTTCTTGAAAAATGCATGGAATATGAATAAATTTAATAATTTGTGCTTCTATTATACACTTACTGCATTCTGAGACGTGTGGGGGAGGGGGGAGGTTGAAGGGCATGGACTCCTTCCACTCCCCCTAGACCCTGACTTGGAGTGAGGTGGGCCAGTATCATAGATTGATATAAGTCTGTACAGATAAGACACTAACGTTAAAAATGGAGCCTTTATTCTATTTCAGCGCCTCTATCGTCATGGGAATGCACTACTCACTTCATGTTCTCTCCGTTTGGTTAGTATTCAATGATATAAATACTATAGTTCAATTATACGTAAAAATTGAAATTAAAGACTTTAACTGTCTGATGCAGAGATTCTTTTACCTTTATTGCAAGCATCCTTCGACCGCAAGTGAGGTGCTCAAGGGCTATCAATTATACATTGACAGGTAATCGGGATTGGCATACGGGCCCTTTTAGGTGGAAAATGCTCACGTCACCGCCGGAGACGAGGAGCGAAGAAAAAGAATTTGTTCCGAGGTCTTCTACGTTCAGAGGACATTATGTGCAAAAAAAGTTTCGCTCAGAGGTAAAACAACCCAACCGACTGAGCCAGCCTCCACTTCACAATCCAAAAGGACTTACTCTTTAAATGCATCTTTTCTTCTCAATAAATACAGAGCCTTTCTGTCTACTAGATTTGGAACTCATCCAAATTTGTCCCCACCTTCGGCTTCGTAAAACCTCCACCCTGCCCTTGGTCAGTAGGGGACACCGATGATCTTGGAAAGACCACCGTCCTATCGGACATGACGTTAAGTCGTTGCCTGTGGGGGGAAGAGCCATGGACATGATGGTTTTGATAGGAAGCTTCCATCTATATCCTAATAGCTGGCAGTGGATCCGCTTCCTCCGATATTCTTCAAGTTATCGGGATCCTCGTGACCTGGCCATTTAACCCATTGTATGCAAAACAAAATGCCGCTCAGAGGTAAAACAACCTCTTCTCCCAGGTATCGTACTATTAATAAGACCAATGAGAAAGAAAAGTTTGGAATCTTTTACAAGATTCCTTATTATCGCCTGTAGTTTCCCAAGAACCATCATTCCTACACTTCTCATGATCATTCGTTGAGAAAGGGAAAGTATCTTTGCACTTCTCTCTGTTGCGAATCTCAAACACGATCTGGATTACTCCCAGTACCGTCATTTTGTCTGCAGTTTCCTCATTCCGGATCTTGGGTTTCTTCTCCTTCTGTTTTTTTTTATCCTTCCATCCTGAGGGAGAAAAAGCTCAGCTTCTTCTAACGGACATCTGTTCTAGGTAATACCCCTCCAGCTAGAAGTCGTAAAAGCTGATTTTCTCTAATAAGAGCGCACCTACCTTCCTTTCCAAATGTGGCCGGTGTCTGGGAGCAAGTATATGGACCTAAGAGCTGATACGTCCTCACACAGGTCTAATCCTAACTCTAATTAGATCCGGATCTGTGAAAGTATGGATGCTGCATTTGGATGATGTTTACGCCAGGAAGGCTTTGAAGAATAAAGCGTTTTCTTTCTGAAGAAGAACTTGTATCGTGTAAGGATGTCAATCTCTGTCAATTTCCCTATACTTATACTATCACATCGACACGGAGAAAAGCAACTTTAAGAGTTAAGATTAACGATTGTATTGACGTTACAAAAGTATTTAAACCTCTTGATATATTATATATGTTTTTTATATATTTTTCCCGGTTGCTTTATGATATATCTAAGAAAAATACAATAATAGATATATACTACTTTTACTGCAATAATACAAATAAAAAAAATATTAAAACAATTAGCGAAATATATATCTAATTAATACGTTAATTATTGTTATTAATTTTTATTTATTCTTTCGTTAAATGCAATCAAAAGCAACCTGCTTCAATAATATAATAAATATTTTTAAATTGTTGATTCATTAATTACAACGTTAAAATCATTAATTACAACTCTAAAATCATTAATTAAGAATTTTAAATTGAGTTGTTTCATTTATAAATAAATGTTTTAATGAATCTTGTGGTAGATTAAAGCATGTGATTAGTTTTGTTAGGAAAAGACTTCATCTAAATACCACTTAAACAGTAAGATTATAAAATTCGTAATTATTTTCTAATGAATTCATTGAATAGAGTTTTCCGAACATGCTACCAAAGCTTGCAACTTTTACTTTTTCAATAAACGAAGAAAGCTTTTTTCGCTGATACAGATTCTTTTTTGATTCAAAAAATAAAAATAAAAATAGAAATCAATTCTCGTTTAGAAAAATTTTAATACTCCTTCACACAGATTAAAATTTATACTCTTAAAAATTTCAGCCTCAATTTACAAATAGTTTGATTTCTATTCATCCGCATTTCAACTCTTCTTCATGTAGATTTCAACCTTTATTTTTATAGTTTCGAGAATACAAACATTAATCCATGCAGATTTCGACATCCATTCATGCAAGTTTCAACTTTCATGCGTACCGAAATTTAAATTTATTCATATGTGTTTTGACCTTTTTTAACGCATTTCGACCATTATTCGTACATATTTCGACATTCATCTATTTGTAGTGTGTCTTGCATTCATAGATATTTCGACTTCATACATATTTCGACTTGAACTGATACAGATTTCATTGCTTATTATTAGAAAATATTAATCTCTTTCATATACATTTTTCAGCTTTTAATTCATACAAATCCAAACTTTCCTTCTTATAGATTGCAACATTCCTTTAACAATTTTCTACTATTTTTATTCACATTTTGACCTTTAGTAATTTATGTTTTAAATTCCGCTTAATATTATTTTACTCTATTTATATATATTTACTTTAAATTAATATATATATATGTAAAATAATGATTACCGCTAAATTTATTTTATTAATTTAAAAAAAGTTTTAAAAATATAATGAGAACATTTTTCGGCTGTTATTTATATTTCCACGTATTTCAACTCTCAAATTTATGTCCTTTTCAGTTTCACTTTATTCCTCGGAATTTACACGTCATTTATGCAAACTCAGTGCTGAGCTTTTGGTGTTTCCAATAAGGAGCAGAGGAGTTTACTGAGAGACACAAACGCACAAACATAACGGCCCTTTGGTATGTCAGGGAAAATTTTCGCCGCAGCTTATTTGCATAACTTTCGTTTATTTACCGTGTGGCCCAGTAATTAGGAAGCGTAATTAGACACATTTAGCCTATAATTAGTAACCTTAACTAACTGCTACCAAATGTTGTACTAAGAGGCAGTTTATGTTTAAAGGCGTAGGAAAGCTTTAGAAATAGGACCGTAAAACTGTTCAACAGCAGGAATTTAGAACTCAATTATAAAGAAAGACGACTATTCTGTGGCATTGTGAGCCTGACTATTTTAGCGGTACTGTGATAATGTAATAATAGCTATCAAGTAAACACTTGGAAAATAAGAGAGAAATTCTACTGAGATTTATTGGTATTGCTCCCAAGATCAGAGACATTCACTCTATATACAGATGATGTGTCATTATGGAGTATTTATTTTAGAAAGTGGCGGTAATTTCCCTTAATTCTCCAATGCCCTTTGCAAATATTGAATTCTAATTACTGACTTAAGGGTGAGGAAATGATGTAAAAGCAGATATCTTTCAAAGAATAGTAAATTCTTTTTAATTTATCTAAAATCGACCACCGTTTCCATTGAAAACAAATATCTGTCCACATTCTTAGGTAATACTACCGGTAAAAATATTTTATAAAATTTAACATTTTCAATCCCACCGCAAACAAAAAGTGTAAAGGCAAAACTTCATTGTCGTGTTTAATTAGGAGGGAGAAAATGGATGGCTCTTTGGGACTTAATAGCGTACTAAGAATGATAGGTAAACAAAGATAATTACTTGAAGTAAATTATTTAGAAGGGATTAAATTTGTCCTCTTAGTAAAAGATGAAAGATGATGAAAACATTTATATTTCATTTAATTATTATACTTTTTAGAGTATTGTACTATTATTCTATAAATGTTCGTAATTTCGATATATTATTTGTTTTCCAAGTATATTTAGCAGTGTCGATTCTACAAGAGCCGAAGATAGCGCGGTCTAGATATTTTAATTAACACTATGTTATCAAAAGCGTTGGGAAAATTTCGCCTTTTGTGTGAATGGGAAGACTTAGCTTCTTAATTTTGAAAATAAACCTTTTAAGGAAAAATGCCAACGAAATAAATGTAAATTAATAATTTTAATAATAAATTTCAATACATTCAAATTTATTCAGATATCAATTTACAAAAATATTGCAAACAATGGGAATAGAACTAACCACATTGTTTAGAACATCTTTGATATGCTCAGCCCACCTAGCCATGACAGAATCCTCACCTTCTATAACCTTACCTTGTTTATCCTTCAATCCCTGTATACCTGTTCGTTTTCTACCACACAAAACATTAACTATATGGTACAGTTCTCTGCTGTTGTGCTGTCTAACTGCTTCCTCGGCTTTGTCAGACAAGTCATCAAGCCAAAGATTCTTATCAGCAGCTAACTGATCTTTTACACGTTTATTAAGTTTTCTGTAATGCTTTCTATTAGGACTAGTAGGGTATTGATTAAGGGCATTCCTGCAGTTCTTTCTTTCTGAAATAAGCTCAAGTGCTTTATCACTTAAATAATTCTGTCTCCTCTACTCCTTTTTACCTGAAAGAGTAGTTAGTTTTCAAAAAAGCCTGATAAGATGATCCCATTCTTCCTCAACTTAAGAAGTAAGCAAACTATGACTGTCAAAATGACTAAGTAACCTATCATGGAAAGATTTAGCTATAACTGGGTCTTTCAGAGCTTCAGTAGTAAAGATAATTTTTTTAGCATTAGCACAACACTTTTTAAGTTTAAGTTGCAAGACACTTTTAACAAGGTAATGGTGAGATCCAATTTCAGCTCCCCTATATGACCTGGTATTCCTAACAAAACTAGCCCATTTGCTGTTAATATATAATCAATCATATTGTTATGCAGCCCATCAGGTGAAACCCATGTTATCTTATGTATGTCGCGGTGTTTGTAATAAGTATTAGTTATTATGAAACCATTGAGTTTACTTACCTAGTAAACTCAATGGTTTCAGTAGTAGTAGTAGGAGACGTTGCCCATTGCCATTGCAGCTCCCAATACCAAAAGGGCCCATTACTTCTCCCCACAGGTCAGAGTCAGTACCAACTTTGCCATTGAAGTCACCAAGAACAAGGGTAATATCTCCTTTCTTGACAGAATTCAAAATATCCTGAAGTTGTCCGTAAAACCTATCCTTGTCATCGTCATCGGCATCCTCAGTGGGGGCATAGCAGCAGATAACATTCAAGTCTTTAACGCTTGTCTGAAATTTTGCTGTAAGAAACCTTTCATTAATGCACTCATATCCTAGAAGAGCATCGCTAGCGTGTCTGCTGAGAAGCAGACCCACGCCTTGGTGATGCTTATTGTCGTCCCTCCCTGGAAAGAGAAATTTAAGATTATTTTTAAGAATCTGACCTTTATCTGTCCATCTAGTCTCTTGCAAGCCGAGAATATCTAAATTATAATGGTGGAATCCCTGTGTGAGGACATCAAAAGAAAAAGCTCTGCGCAGAGTCCTCACATTCCAACTACCTATGGAGAGAAAATGGTTAGTGGGATGTTTAAAGAAACTATGTTTATTGAGAGAGGGAATGCCGACAACATCAAACAGCCCCCTAATCGCCGACATGGGGCAAAGACCCGTTCCCCCACCACTAAAGGCTGAAGCCATCTACACTGGGAGTTTTCCTCCAATGTAGAATTTGACGATGCCAACAGACAAAAGAGTTCAGGTGCCGGCGATGACCTCTGCTCAGGATTAACCACCAGCTGATAAACATATCCTGTGAATCTATTCATTTGGGGCTGTCAACCAACAGACAAACAGAAAACACAGCGGAAGATTTTCCCTCCACAGAAGCCCACCATTGCAGCAAAATCAGGATCCATAATCAAGATCAGAGACATATATCTGTCGAGTCCAGTGGGTTTATATCGTCAGCACCAGGACCCTGTGTGGTTGACCACTCCTTAGCAGGGTAGAAAAAAAAAAGAAATGTAGCCATAGTTGTCCAGATCAGTAGGCCACACTAATCTGTCAGTCCTCCCCTTCCGTTCACTTCCACAAGAGAGTATCTCTTTTGAAAGGTACTAACGGTCTGCACCACGAGAAGGTTGGGTCGGACATTAGGTGCTAGGCCTGGCCGGTTCTGTGCATCATCACAGGGGTTGGTGCATAGCTCTACTTCCAGTGACTACCTAGCTACCATTTACAGACTCTACGAGTATCAAATTTACTGCAATTAAGCAACACATGTGTGACTGTTTTTTTTGTTCTACATGTATCACAGGCAGAGGACCAAGCTCTGTTTATCTATGCATTTGATCATTCAGTTTTGTGGTCCCTGTTCTGAGACTTGTAATGGTCACTATGTCTTTTTTACTGAGTCCGAAATCTTGAAATGGATCAATAGTTTGAATCATCAAATTTCTATAATTCAGATGTGAGGAAGAATGAAGTTTAAAATAATGCAAAGAAATTATTTTAAAATTTTCTTATTTTTTGCTTTTATAATAATTGAAACCTCTTGGAATATTTAGTCAGAGTACATGCTAGTTTCATGCTAGCTACCATATTTCCTGAAGAGATTCCAGGAAAATCTAACATTGCTCCACCAGTTACTAAGCCTTCAGACAAAGGAAAGGCGACAATTAACGTACGAGCTTAAAAGAGCATAGCAAATGAGGATAAATCGTTTGACTTTGCTAAGGAAATTAAAGATATCTTGGAATTTTTCAGGAAATTGAATTTGGGTTATATATTGCTCAAAGTTAAAACATTTTGTCTTAAATTCAAGATGGCTAAGGATTGAACTGAGAGGATCTCAGTAGGCATCCAAGCCTTTGATTTTGTTGCTTCTGTCTTAGATGAATAAGTGACCGGACTAAAGATCCTTGATCTATTACGATCCCTTGGTTTTTTTACCGATTCAAGCGTCCAAAGATAATGGTGTTTGAAACTCGCTTGTTTTACTTTTAGTTGTGCTTTTTTAGAAAATTTGTTTTGCCCTTGTTACCTCTTTGAGGTTTATATGTTTTAACATTTATTATTGCCAATCAGGCACTATTTTAGACTTCGAAATATAAGACCTAGGCTTGGAGCGCAAAAATTAATTCAAGATATCAGATATCAGTGTGTATAATAATTCCACAAGTCAAGCGAATAAAGCTATAAATAGCAAAAGCTTCAAAACTTACAGTTAAATTGACCGTTAGAATCGAACGCGTAGTGCGTAATCCTAACGGTAACAATGTTTTGAAAATAAAACTTCAACGAAATTTAATGGAAGTAAAAAAATCAAAATCGATTACGTATAACAATTTATCCCACACAGAGATAAAAAAAACGAACAGTAAATAGCAGTCAAAAGACTGTAATTCAGAAAATAGGTAGAGATTTTAGCTTCAAATCTCTAGAATCATACACATATAAAGTTTAGGTAAATTGCTACGCTAAGTTAATCCTAACCTGCCGGTCAAGGGCTCCACCGGGGTTGGATACGCGTTCTCGTCCAAGGTTATTTCGGCAATTTAAGTAAACGTTTAGCTAACTAAATTTCACTTCTTAGAGCTATGCAAAAACACGTTCGCTTCTTTCCACTTCTGAGCTCCAAATCCCTAGAAATAAGTCAGTCAAAAAATCTCTAGACTACCGGAAACTCGGGGCTTTTCGTCCCTCTCTTCCAGATCGTCAAGAATTGAGCAATTGCCTAAAAGCAAGACCTCACATTAGTTTAAAGTTCCTTTAAATTCTTTCAAAAAGATCACAATTATGTAGAAATTTCGAAGTTTCTTGGAAGCAAAATCTTCTTAAAGAAGGTTCTTTTTCTTAAATTATAAAAAATTTAGTTTGAAATTCATCCGGTTGTTTAGTTTTTGAAAAGTAATAATTAATTTCAAAATGAATAATATCTTAATAAAGCGAAATAAATATATCATTTTATTTTCTGTCGTTAAATTAAGTAGATTGTAGTTAAAATTTAGGAAAAACAAAGACTCCCCCCAGCATAAAAAAGAAATTATACGTAATGAATGTCTCTCCTTTTTCCCTCTTTTTGTTCGACAGCTGTCCGGGTTCGATCTTATCTTGATAGCTAGCTAGGATCAAAGATTATAATAAATGACTCCACAGTATAACGTTCATAGCTCTTTAATGGAAGACTTGACATATCATCAAAAATTCATCAGTTAATATACTACACAGTTAAAGAGAATTTATCTTCAATACTCAATACAATTTATGGTACCTACCGTAAAAATATTTTACAAAATATCACTTTTAGAAAAAAAAATATGCCTGAAGAGATTCATCAAATTTTGCCTAATTATAGCGAGTACAACTTAAATACAACTACATAAACCTAAATTCCAAATACAATTATAAAGTACATTAAAATAAGTTTTTAAGTAATCTTGTAATTAAGGGATAGAATATTACTTTGCGCCATTACATATTCCTTAATACGAAGGTTTACCGAAATTTTCAAATTTGAAATTGTATACTAACTCTTCACTTTACATTTGTATGTATGAGCTCGTCGATCATTGTCTCCACTGCATACTAGTTTACTGTGCAGGTAAGCTAC
Source organism: Ryuthela nishihirai (assembly GCA_038380435.1). Lineage (NCBI taxonomy): Eukaryota > Metazoa > Arthropoda > Arachnida > Araneae > Heptathelidae > Ryuthela > Ryuthela nishihirai. The sequence continues at coordinate 116,345,779 of JAWZYU010000003.1, forward strand.
CATTACATTTCTTGTCACTTAAATAAAATGTCACTTTCTGTATGCTTGAAGTCATTGCTTTTCTTTCACATTATTATGTCCGGAGTACAGTAGTAGTCAGGAAATGTAGTGAGTAGTAGTCAGGGTCTGATCGCTGGCGGTCCCAGAATTTCATTGTTGGGGGTGGGGGGGGAATCAATTTCCATACCATTCTTTCCCCCTTGGGACCGCCACTGTCCCTGCGCTTCATCAGGTCTTGTGTCTGATTAATGGTTGGGTTGTTTTACCTCTGAGCTGCATTTTTTGCAAACAATGAGCTTAATGGCCAGGTCACAAGGACCCCGAGGGCTCAGAGAAGGTTGGGGGAGGTGACCCACTGGAACAGCTGCTGAGAGACAGACCGTCAAGGCCATTCAGCACGTTCTTTAACATGCATAGGGTATGGCTCTTCAGCACATGGGGCCACATTTTTACATCCTATCCGACGGACGACGGCCTTTGCAAGCCCATCTGTGTTTTTACTGACCGATAGCAGGTGTGGAGGTTTGATGAGATAAATCGCAAAGCTTGCCCAAATGGGATTCGAACCTGGGAATTGCAGATTACGAGCCATGGCCGTTACCCATTGAGCCACCCCCGCCTCTTCTGATCAATGTTTCCTTTATGACAGAGGACAGAGCAAAGAAAACGTTTCTTTAACGGTCACAGCACATAGTATTTCGATTTTTTTTCTGTCCCTGGTTATTCAACAATTTATTTCTTTTTAAGTGAAAAAATAAGTTGCATATTATTGCTCAAATTTGTCGCCGCAAACACTTTAAGAAACCACTTCAGTTTTCATTACGCACTTAGACTCTTTTAATCAGTACAAGTGTCTGTTTTGCAACACATATGGCAGAATTCCCGGTCTTTTTATTTTTCATTAAATAAAATATTCAACTTTTGTTGCAATAAATATCTCTTTTCTGATTCCGTTTATCGAATTCCTTTCTATGTGCGGCAAGGAAATCTATTGATGCAGCTTCCCTTGCGGAGATCCCTTGTCAAGTGAGCGCCTCTACTCGAACAAAACTACATCCACAAACATCTCTAAAGATCACCTTTAACTAGCTGACACAGATGAAGAAGAAGAAGATACATCAAAAAGAACCTCTGGCTACTCGCGACCACTTCAACCGAAAAGCAATTCACTTCCCCGTAAAGCATGTTTTGTACACACATACACACATGTATACACAAAAAAATAATCATTTTTGTTGCTACCACTTCTCTCAGTTTTGGTTTGCAACAAAAGCTCTTTCGTCTTCGAAAATACTTGCCCGCTGGCTCACTTATCTCAGAACTTGATAGTGTAAAAACTATTTGGGCGTTTTTGGCATCTTCCTTACGTGGATCAAAAGGACGGTTTGGAGCTTTTTTGTGTTCTTTTCTTTTGTGCGAAATTTACAAGCGGATATCGCCAGCGAACTGACGCACACATGCACACCAATTCAAACCGAACTTAAGCAGTTTCCAGTTATAAGAAAATGCTGCTTGTGAACGACAAAATGGTTTTCGTCAGTGCTTTTGCCTCTAGCTGCCTTCCTACCCACCTTCTCCGCACCTTCGAAGTCTTGGAAGCATTATTTTTGCCATTTCTGGAGCTGCTGAAGAAGGATTGCAACTTCTATTTAACCAACACTTCTCCTTCCAACTCGCTATTTTGTCTTGTGGCTTAGGGATTTCTTTTTTCTTTCCGTTGGAAAGAAGAATCGTAGAGGTTGACGGATGATCTAAGAAGAACAAGAAGATGAAAGAAGAAAGATGAAAAGAATTGGATGAAGGAGAATGAGGAGTTGAAGTAAGTTGTAAGGTATTCTAAACTATTGATATAAATATGTGTAACAGGGATCTACTAGCTCAATTGAGCCCTTTTCAATTGAGCTTTGAAGGAATAATAGTGGTGCAATAATAGGTCGAATTAAAGAATCGAAAACGAAATCGGTAGGTTTTTTTTGAAATAAAGAGAAGAAAAGAAAAAATGGGAGCAATCTGACGACTTTTACTATATTATATCGAAATCTGATGATTCTGTTGTACTATTGTTCTTATTATAGTTTGTAATATCATATTTCACATCCAATTGAATTACTGGAGTAATATTCATATGATATTCGATGTATAAGTACAATTTAATTAAACGAGTTATTTTACTATGAATTTCACAAAGCGAATTGACCAAATTATTATACTTATTAATTTGTCAAATTGACTTGACCGTATTGTACCTATGATTTGGCTAATTGAACGAAACAATATATTCATTGTATTTCGTAAATTTAGTTTAATTATGTGCTAAGTATTTGTCGTTGATCGAGCTACATTGTTATATTCTGTGTATTTGTGAAATTGAATTATATATTTCTATATTTCATATAATTTTCAAATAGAATTAACCGAATTATAAATTTTATGAATTTGGGATATTGAATTGATTGAATTTTAATTCTTTATCTATAAATATATATATGTAAATGAGTTAAAACAATCCAACATAGTTAATCTGGTATTTGGGTTGGGTTGTTTTACCTCTGAGCGGCACTTTTTTTGTACACCATGGGCTAAATGGCCAGGTCACATGGACCCCGAAGACTCAGCGAAGGTTGGGAGAGGAGACTCACTGGAACAGCTGTTGGGAGTCAGATGATAGCCTCCCGTCAAGGCCATCCAGCGTGTTCTTTAACGTGCACAGGGTATGGCTCTCCCGTACACGGCGTCACGGCTTAACGTCTCATCCGACGGACGGCGGCGTTTCCAAGTCCATCGGTGTCCCCTACTGACCGTGGGCAGGACGGGAAATTTGCGGAGATAAATCTCAACGTTGACACAGCTGGGACTCGAACCTGGAAACTACAGATTACGAGTCTGGCGCGATTTAATCTGGTCAGAGACGAGCTAAGGAAGTTAGAGAAGAGTTTCGACGGTCATCATAAAGTAGTCAGGAAAAACGTAGGCAATATTGGAAGAGTTAAAACAGTTATCCAAGTGTATAGAGTACCATAGAAGGTTTAAGGTAGTCACATACAGGTAATGAACGGAAAAGTGAAAACATTCGCATGTTAAATCAATGGAGAATCAAATTCAAAGATCCGTAATTTCTATAATAAGCTTTTTATAGGTAACAGGACTAGATAAATTAAAATCTCATTAAAATATTTCTAAAATTCGATTTTAAACAATATCCATTGAATACTTAGAAAGGTTATAAAAGTTTGAATGTTGAACGACACGATGTCAGTCATAAGAGTTTACCTCAGAAGTTAAATGAAACTTTTTTTAAAATATTATTTAAAACGATTTAATAACCTGAGTGCATTTTGGAATTTTCTGCCAATAAATTCTATTAATAATTACAGTTTTTGCTTAAGTTTCTTAGGACTGACTTAGCTGTTGTTAAATATTGAAGCTTCCATAGCTCTTTAACTACCCAACGAATATTGTTGAAAATATAGATTTGAGAGAGATTTGAATGAGATTTTAATTCATCTAGTTCTATTGACCTGTAAAATGTTTGTTGTAGAAATTAGGGATTTTCGAACTTAACTCTTCATAACTTAACATGGCAATGTTTCCATGTTTCTGTCCATCACCTGTATGTGTTAAGTAGTCATTAAAAAATTAGGAAAGGTCAACGATAGTCCCATTAAGGTCTTTAGTAGCGAGTTAAAATCGTGTAGTAACAAATGTGCTAAGCCAGTGAGAAAAATTGAAGATAGTAACAAATGGATGAAGGCAGTCATCAAAGGAATAAAAGTTTGTCTTCCCAAATATTATCGAAGATTTAATTTAAATCTTATTCATGAGCAACACGAAAACTTTGGTTAATTACAAGTGTAAGACAATAAAACACACCATGTCATTTTTTTTCCTTTTTTTTCAAGCAATTAATGATCTTTTTTTTTATCGGTCATAAATGTTAAATTCTGCCAATTTTCGTCAGCATGGCCTGTGGTGAGTCTTGTTAATGAACACACACACAAAAAAAAAAGAAAAAGAGAAACATAATTACTTTCGATTAAAAATGATTCGCTGGATTAAAAACGATACTTGTGAATTAAAATATATTTTGACAGACAGTGAACTAATGAAATATTTTTTAATTTTTTTAAAAGTTGAAACGCTTTCTACAGATGTTGATTTCCACCGGACATCGTAAATGATCACGTGGAGGTCTACGAGGGTTTCCGTATGTAGGAAATTGCAACAGCGAGTAGGAAATTCGTGGAACAGTTACGGTTTGGTGGAGCGGCACTGATTGCTAGTAGAAGACATTTCCGTACGTAAGAACCACCGCATACAGTTTGCTTTAGAAGTCTACGCACATCATTTCAGTGATGGACGTTTAATCTAATGTCAGAATGTTTTTTCAGAACTCGAGCGTGTCAAAAGTTAGGTATTACACATCCACGGACTATTAGTCTTTTTTTATGCCCTGAATTTTGCTACGAAGGGAACATTATATATGGTACACTGAAGGTCTCGAAAAATATTAATAAATATATAATAATATTCGGAAAACAGAAATTTTGGAAAGAGAAGATGGAAAGTAGATATTGGGTTGTTTTTATCTCTTAGAAGCACTTTTTTTTTCACACAGTGGACTAAATGGCCAGGTTACAAGGGCCCCGAAGGTTCAGAGAACTTTAGGGGGAGGAGACCCACTGGACAACTGTTGGGAGGCATATGATAGCTTCCCGTGAAGGCTACCCAAGCTGTTCTTTAACGTGTCCAGTGTATGGCTCTCCAGCACACGGAATCACGGCTTTATGTCGCATCCAACGGACTTTCCAAGTCCATCAATTCCTCTACTGACCGAAGGCATGGTGGGGATTTTTTCCCGAGATAAATCTCAACGCTGGTAAAAGTGGGACTCAAACCTGGGAACAGCAGATTGCGAGCATGGCGCGCTACCGACTGAGCCACCTTCTGGTGTCTAGTGGTAAGGGTGAAGAAGCCTATTATTGAAATCGAACGAAACGGAACAGGACTGCATTCCGACAAATTTTTTTAGGAAAGGAACAATACGACGTACGTTCGTCTTCTTTACTTTTCAGTGATATTTCAAAGAACTACGCTTTTTAAAATATATATTAAAGTTTATTATATCTCCCATTGGTTTCTGTTGTTCAGCCAATCGATGGGAAGAGACAGAGGAAAAGATGTGGCCCTCGTTGAGGATAAAATACAGCAACAAAGGAATCGGATGACAAAGATATGGGTCAAGGCGAAAGACGTTCCCCTACATCTGGTAACACAGCGTGTCAACAATGGCGCACCGCTTCGCAAATAGGACAGAATGTTGGTGATCTAATGTGGTTTGCGGGCTCGATGAAGTGGGTTTTCAGGAGGGGAGACTTTATCTGAAATATCTCTTTCAGATGCATTCAATTGAAGCGGTTTCTGAAGTGGTGAGATGCAATGCTTGTGTGATTCTGTTACGGATTCAAATTAAAATAATGATTGATCGTTTTAGAGAAAATATCTGCAAATCGAATCTCGTGATTCAGAATGGAAGAGAGCCGCAAGAAAATGTTATCTCTTGTTATCGATGGTAAATTAGTGAAGGAGATATTTTATTGCCAGCACTTGAGGAAGAGTAATTTCACTGTTCGAATAATCGATGATCGAACTGACAGTTGCAGTAGCTAGATTATCACAGACCAATACAATTTGTGGGATTTGGAATTTGTGAATGTAAATACATTATTGTCTTTGCGTAACGTTGTAGTTGCCTTACGTGAAACTGCGATGTTAAATAAAATAAAAACATTCTTTTTTTCCCATTAAGAAATAACTAATACAAAGAGATTATATTTCACGAAATGAGGATCTTTAGTATATTCTTTCAGCTCCATCTGGCTCGTTATATAATGGGACGTAGAATTTTTATATTCAGTATTAATCTTATGATTCAGAATTATTGTTGGTTTGGTTAAAATATCAAAATTGTTATTTTTCTTTCGAAACTCAGAATTTGTTTTGTTTGTTTTAAAACTCAGAATTGTTATTTTTTGTTTCAAACCTCAGTTGTTATTTTTTTTGTAACTCAGAATTGTTAGTTTTTGTTCCGAAACTCTAAATTTTTATTTTCTGGTTTCGAAACTCAGAATTTTTTTCACAACTTAGAATCCTTAGTTTTTTCCTTCAAAACACAGAATTGTTATATTTTGTTTGAAAACTCTGAATTGCCATTTTTGTTTCGAAACTCTGAATATAAAAATATAGGAAAATTTAGAAGAATAGGAAAATTTTTATTTTTGGAAAAGAAACGAATAAATTATTTAACGATTTAGTTATTTTAAAAAATTTTATTTTATTTATTTTATTTTTAATTATTATTATTATAAATTTATTTTAATTGTTATTATTATAAATTTATTTTAATTATTATTATTTTAAATTTATTATTATTTATTTTATTTATAATTATTATTATTATTTATTTTATTTATAAAAGAAACGAATTAGTTATTTTTTTTTTCAAAATTCAAAATTGTTACTTTTTTCTCAGAATTGTTTGCTAAAAATTGCTAGGAATTGTTCAGAGCTGAAAATTGCTATTTTTTTGTTGAAACTCAGAGCAGTTTTTTTTTGTGTGACAATTAGTGATTGTTCGATTTTCGTTTACAAATCAGAATTACTATTTTCTGCTTCTCAATTGTGAATAATTTTTTTTGCATCACAATTCAGAATTTTTCTTTTACATAATAAGTAATTTTTTTTTATTTTTTATATTGCAACTTAGTATCAAATATTTTGTTTCACAATTCAAAATTTAGTTGTAGGATTAATTCAGTCATTGAAGTCAGATCATTCCTAGAATTCAAAGTTGTTTAAATATTACTCTTACTCACTGCCGGTCATTAAAAGTGCAACACAGGAAGAACTCATAAGTATGTCTCCGAAATATGCAAGATGGGTAGCCCATTGGAGAACACGTAAATGATTCAAAGCGCAGCGCATATGCACATCATGTGTGACAATAACGCTCCTGGAAGTGGTAAGCAAAAGAGATTACAAAGCAAAAAAGATTACAAAAGCAAAAGAGATTTACAAGCAAAAAAGATTACAAAAGCAAAAGAGATTACAAAGAGCCGGTGTAAAGCACTGGAATTGTGTTTGCTCGCAGTTCTTGCGCATTGTAATAGGGGTTATCAACGTGGAGTACGCGGTAAAAGTTTTTGGGGTACGCCGTGAGAGCTCAAAAGTCGCTAGATATATGTTAGTCGCTAGATATATAATTATAGTTCCATCTATCTATACAAGGGGTACGCTAGTTACATACACATTTCCAGAGGGTACGTGATGCATAAAAGATTGAGAACTACTGCACTGTAGGATCAAGTATGCCCCGTTAAAGAACACGGCATCCATATGACCAAGTTTCCGACTTTGATCGAGGGGGAATTGTGGGATTACGGGAAGGCGGATTATCGTACCGAGACATCGGTGCTTGAGATTTGGAGGAATGCTGTCACAGTGATGAGAATATGGCGTCAGTGGGTAAAGGAGGAACGAACTCACCGGCGGGAGGGACTCAATGGCCCTATCACACTAACGAACGAGAGGATAGACATCTTGAGCGCGTGGCTTTGAATGATCATACAGTCACATCAAAAACCTTAGCTCAACAGTCGGAGTGTGTTGCACATCAACCAGTGTCCGCACGTACGGGTCGACCTCGTCTGTAGCATCGGGGCATCTTTGCTAGGTGGCCATTGCTTCGGCTACCATTGATTCTACAACACAGGCATATGCGACTGCAATGGTGCCAAGAACGTCCTCATAGATGTGCGAATGGCATCGCATTGTCTTTTCAGACGAATCCCGCTTCAGTATCCAGCCCCATGATGGAGAATCCGTATCTGGCAGTACTGCGGCGATAGGCTCAGTGAGACATGCGTGATGCAGCGCCATACAGGTCCGGTCCCTGGTGTTATGGTATGGGGTGCCATTGGACTCCAGTCCGCACGTGCCTCGTACGCATTACCGTACTTTGAACAGCCAACTTTACATCACTGAGGTGTTGAAGGCTGTAGTCGTACCTTATCTTCAGGGCCTTTCTGGTGCCACTTACCAGCAGGACAATGCTCGACCACATGTGGCATGAGATCGTCCAACAATTCCTGGATAGCCACCATGTGACACTTCTGCCTTGGCCAGCGTGTTCACCGGATCTGTCCCCAATTAAACATGTCTGGTCCATGATCTCACGACGCCTAGCACACCAGACACCAGCAGCTACCACAACAGATGAAATTTTGCTACGTATCGAAACTGCATGGACTGATATTCCCCAAACACATATCCGACGTCTCATCCTCTCAATGCCGGACTTTGTAGCAGCAGTTATTGTCGCTCATGGTGGCTACACAAGATACTGATTTCTTTGTATTCCACAAGTCTAACCGAGTTGTATTTGTAATCATTTGATCCTTGTAACTTAAACTATGTATTCACTAAATATGGCATTGACATCTTTTGTCTTTCCTGGTTTGCACTTTTAATGTCCAGCAGTGTAATAAAAAACGCAACAATTTTATTACAGAGTTGATTTTACATTTTGTTCCACTAGAAACTTTGTTCTCTAACATATAAGTATGAAATTTATATTTAAGAACGGAAAATGAGGTTTTGTCGTTTGGTCTGGTAGTCATTAAACAATTGTTTTCATGACTTAAAAAAAAACGATTTTTTTTTTCATAAAGCAAAAAGGAAAATTTTAAAACCAAAAGGAAAGTTTTTATTTTTGGAAAGGAAACGAATAAATTTGAATTGTGAAGCATAAATAACGTAAACACGTAAACAAAATGACACAATTGCGAATCGAAATAAAAAAGAAGAAATGAATATTAACTTCTGAAGCAAAAACATTGGGAAGCAGATTGAAAAAAAAAATCGATTGTTAATTATGAAGAAAATAATGTTTGAACAGAAAAAAATTAATTATAAATTTTGATGCAAAAAATAAACGAATCTGAATTGTAATGAAAATAAATTGTGAAATAAAACCGAACGATTTGATAAGAAAAAGAATGAATCTAAATTGTGGAGGAAAAAAAAACTGATTGTGAAGTAGAAACTAGTAATTCGAAAATGTGAAGAAACGAAAACTATTCTGTGTTATGATGCAAAGATAAATTCCGAAATAGGAAACAAAACAGGAAAAATTTGAAGTGTGAAAATAAAGTAACAATCCTGAATCGCGAAGCATAAAGGAATAATCCTAAATTTTGACGTAATTTGTGATGTGATGTTCTTTGATAAGCCAAAAAGAATAATTTTGTATTTGGAATAAAAAGAACAATTTTGAATTTGGTTGCAAAAAAAGTTCTGAATTGTGAAGCAGGAAAGCAAACTTTCTGTATTTTGAAATAAAGCAGAAAATTGCGAATTGTGTAATAAAACAGGGCAGTTGATGGATTAAGAAGGAAAAAAATCTCTGAGTTGCGAATGAAACGAAAAGAAAAGAGAAAACGGATTGGAAAAGAAAAGAAGGGAAAATTGGAAGCAAAACTTCCATAGAGTTAGTTGTATGACAAATAATACAGAAACGAAAAATATATACAAAGAAACAAAAAACCCAGATTCATTGAAACATAAGTAATATTACCCACAAAATAAAATGCCCACGTTGGAAAACAAACCATGGTAACAGGTAAAAAAACATTGATCGTGGGGTAAAAAAGATGGCTTCAGACCCCAATTGAAAATTTCTGTATTCCGAAAAGATTAAAAAAATTCAAGGTCTGCCCTTGTCACGAATAATTCAGACATTCATTCGCCCTTTCTGGCGGGAGATGAGGATTAGCTGGAAGTGCCTCTAGATTGGCCTGCAGGGATGCTGTAAGGATGAAGACTGGGATGAGGAAAAGACGATGGCGCCGGATTGAGACACAGAGGATGCTATATTTCCGTTTGTCTCTTTTTCCATCCTTCTCTTGAGCTTCTTCTCGTGTCTCTCCACTGTCCTCTCCGAATCCCATCCTCTTATTAAATAAAGGCTGCAAGGCTGACAGTAGGACCAGGACGAAACCAAATAACACAATCCGCGTCAATCATGGTAATTGATGCCCCCATGATCAGAAATGCCGCTGTATATAAAGTGGCAGGGAAGCGACGCGTGCATTCTCCGTAACCAGGTGTGGGGTGGGAGGGAGGGAGGCAGGGAGGAGAGAAGCGAGATGCCGTGATTGCTTTCGGAGCCGAAGTCTTTCTTTTCCTTTTCTTCGTTGCCATGTAAGCTTGCTCTTGCGCTTCTGTTGTCAGGAGGGTGTGATCAGATCCATTCGGTGACTTGGACAGAGTTCTCTCTGCAGGGGGATGCTTATTGCTGCCTCATAACTGGAATGTCTGGAAGAGGAGGAGGAGGAGGAGGAGGAGGAGGAGGAGGAGGAGGAGGAGGAGGAGGAAGACTTCCAGGATGACTCCTGTCTGCTAACTACACTTGGACGAAAAGAAGACATTTTCTCGCTATGATACGTAAAAGAAGTGATGTCACAATAGCGGAAAGTCGGAAGCGGAGAGACTGTGATTCAGAGAAATGTTATGAATGGTTCTTATTAGAAAGAGTAGTAAAGGAATAAGTGGATGAACGGATTGTGTGAGAAACGTTTATTCCTCCTTTGTATAATCAGATGTTTTGATTATCCGAAAAGAGAATAATGAAATGGAAAATTATGATGTTTAGTGTTCTGAAAAGTAGTGTACCCAAGAGGAGAAGGAATGAAAATTCCTCTCCCCGACTGAAGGGTTTGAAAAGCGAACATTTTCTAAAGAATTCCCTAGAAATAAAGATTCAAGATAATGGAAGTTTTTGGGTGCACCACCTGCTCTAAATTTTGTGGTGTTTCCGAAATGGTGGATTTTCTAGATCCGCAGTGGTGAGAGCAAGATTAAAGTGGGGAAAGCAATTGGATTGAACCGGAACGGACCAGAAGCATGCTCTGACTATTTTTTTTTTCAGATATTATTCTCAACAAAAGAGTGGAATACATGAGGTTGTTATTTTTTTCCACCATAGTAGCTATTTTTTAAGTAAATATTCTTCTAAAATATTTATGATGTTTACTGTTGTTTTCATCTCCTTTCGAGGAATTAAAATTTTTTAAGGAATGTTAGGAGAGGGGGAAGTAATGACCTCTTTACTCTAACCTCCTCCCCCCCCCCCCCCCCCCCCGATCAGATTTTAGCCCCAGCCTTGCTAGCTTTGAGATGTATCTCCGCAAAACAACTCGCCCTGCCCACGGCCGGTAGGGAACACCGATCGGCTTGGGAATGCCGTCGTCCGTAGAATGGAACGTTAAACAGTAGTTCCATATGCGAGAGAGAGAGCCATGCCCTGTGCACATTAAAGAACAAGCTGGATATCCTTGACGGGACGCTACCATCTGTCTCCTATCAGCTGTCCACTGGTCCCCTCCCCCCAACTTTCTCTGAGCTTTCAGGGTCCTTGTAACTTGTCCATTTAACTCGTTGTATATAGAAAAATGCTGCTCAGAGGTAAAACAACCCAACCCAACCACCTCAATCCGGCTGTGACTCAAACTTTCCATTTGTAGATTTGCATATTTAGCAATAAAGGTTGTATCGATCATTTCAATTTTAACATATAGATTTATATATCTATCTATATATATATCAGTAGCATAGCGTGAGTGACAACTGGGGAGACTACGATACTGCGGAGTTGATGCTTAGGCTGTTCTCAGCGGTCATAGGTGAATGACCTAAAAAACATCTGTCAATGTATCTATGAATCTATCATGATACTAACTTTCACTTACTACAGTTATCCCGTTATCCTTTACGTCGTTGGTAAGCAGGAGCTCTAGCATTGCTTTTGTGCCACGATGTGCGTATATGGAATTTGCCTATTTGTGTTACGGGTGGTTGTTGACTCCGTAATAACCTCATCATTGCTTACAAAGTTGAAGGTTTAAATGCTGGTTTACTTGAAGATTTAAACGCCGTTTAACTCTGCGTAAACATCTATATTCAATGACATCAAAATGCCTTAAACTTGTATAAAAGATTCCACATTTTCCTTTCGTAGCAAACTTTAGAAATGCCCAAATTATTACATAACCTAATTTTTGCATCTGGATATATAAGCCTATTTTTCCACAATCACCAGAATTTTTTTAATTTTGTGTAGTAATCTCTCTTTTCCTATTTATCTCATATCGCTAATATACTTAATGATCTGAAGGAGATTTTTAGATTCATTAAATAAATGAACGCCAATAATCTCTCAGCCAAAATCAAGATGTTAATATCAGAATACCAAAGAGCCAATGGTTTGATGGGAAAGCTAATACTTGGCATTAAAACCTTCGATTATATCATCTCAGCTGTAAACCTAGATGGCTAAGTAATCCTATAAAAATGATCACCTTCAGATCATTGCCTGGAATAGTAACGGTATTTCTTCTGACATCATAAAGTTTAGAAGTTTCCTCTCTGAATCCAAGGCAGAAATTTTATTGCTGGGCGAGACACATTTATGCTTCAGTGATAAACTAAAAATTCCCAACTGTGAGATATATAGAACAGACTGTCAGCACAACCGTGGAGGAAGTACTGCTGTAGTAATTAAAAAAAAAATCTATTCTTCATCGTACAGATACCTTCCCCAAACTTAAATCTATTAAAGTCACTGCTGTTATTTTACCTAACACTGTGGTTGGTGACTTGTACATTATTTCTGCTTATAAGCCTCCTAACTCTCACTTTGAGAGAAAGAATATGGATATACTCTTTGATCATGGCCACCCCACTTTGCTTGCCGGGGACTTAAATGCTAAGAATTTGGCATGTAATTCCAGAGTTGCCAATCAGCGTGGTACATGACTTCTAGAATATACTACAAATAAGGGTATTATTGTGGACGCTCCTACTGAGCCTACGTTCTATCCTTTTAACACCTTGCACAGGCCTGATGTGCTTGATATCATTTTATTGGGTAACATTTTGCCCAATTATGATATCAAAGTGTTAAATACACTCAAACCTGATCACTACCCAAAATACTGTTTTTCTTTCTACATTTTCAACGTCCTATGAAAACACTCGTCGTACAACTGACTGAGAGAAATATAAAATTCTAATTGATCAAAGGATATCAGGATCATGTTTCCCTACTAGCATAGATCCATCAATGATTCCATTGAAAACGTTTCCTCCTTATAACATGAAGCGTCAGATCATGCAAGTGTTGCTAGTTTTGTGAAACAAGATTTTAACCTACTTCTCAAATATTTACTGCTTCTTATCAAGGAGAAAAACGAAGTTAGACACACGTGGCAGAGAACGAGAAACTCCTGTGATAAGGACTTGTATTACAAATTAAACAATGATCTGAGGCAGAAGATAAAAGATCATAAAAATGAATCATGGAACAGAAAGGCCTCAAGTCTCTCTGTCACTGATAATTCTATTTGGAAAATGGTGAAGTCATTCAAAAAACCTCATTCACATTTTCCACTCATCCTTGGTGAAAATGGATTAAACTTCAGTGATAGTGGAAGGCAGAGGCTTTCACTGACTCTCTTGAGTTACAGTTTTAGGAAAACTTTGAATTGTCAGATAATGAAACATGCGAGGAAGTTGACGAGGAACTCTTCCGTTTCCATCAGCTATCTGCGTAAAAGCTGAAATTTACATTTCCAGAAGAAATCACTAAAGCAATTAAGAAACTTAAAAAGCATAAAGCTTCAGGACCAGATCGGATATCGAACCTGATGCTGATGCATCTTCCCAGGAATGCCATTTCGCACCTGTATTCGATCTTCAATATCCTCTTACGTAACCATTCTGTTTTTAACATTTGGAAAAATGCCTTTGTCCAGCTAATTCATAAGCCAGGTAAAGATCCTGTCTTTCCTGATAGTTATCGCTCAATCAGCTTGCTCTTCTGCTCGGGCAATCTGTTTGAGCGATTGATTTTAAATTGGTTAGATAATTTTCTCATCCAAAATTCTATCTTACCTAAAACCCAGTTTGGTTTCAGGCGACATAGATCCACTGAACATCAGATTCTCAGAGTTGTCGTGAAAAGAACTGAAGCATTAAACAAGAAGGAGACGCTTGCCATGGCATCTTCGGATGTAGCTAATGCCTTCGACCTCGTTTGGGTAGATGGCCGTATCTACAAGCTCATGAAGATTGAGGCATTTAATGGTCTCATCAGACTAAACCAATCACATCTGACAAATAGAACCTTTCAGCCTCTAGTTAAAGAAAAAGTTTCATCTAAAAGAGAAATGGCTGCAGGGGTGCCACATGGCTCACTTTTGGGCCCTACTCTATTTTCCATTTACCTCTATGACATGCCAACCACTGACCGTGTGGTATCTGCCTTATATGCTGATGACTATGCCCTTATTTATCCCTCTCTAGGTGCCTCTTTTGCTATAGATATACTGCAAAGGAGCCTGGATGAGGTTGAGGTCTGGTATGATAAGTGGAAAATCAAAATGAATGCTGAAAAGAGTGAAGCTATGCTTTTCAGTTCCAAGTCTATTAAAAATCTAAAGGCTGTATACTTTTTGTTTAAGCCAATTAAATTTTAGAAGACGATTAAATACCTTGGATTCATCATCATCATCATCATCATCATCCTCAAGCAGCCATGGGCTACGGAGGTCCAACCAGACCGTGCAATTTAGTTCTCCAAGCAAGTCTATCCTGAGCTACATCTACTGCATCTGGCCACTGCACACCAATTCTAACAAGGTCCTGTTTGACATTGTCTGCCCATCGCATCCTAGGTATCCCCTTCTTTCTGAGGCCTTTAGGCACACTGTTCATAACCCTATTCGCCAATCTATAATTATTCATACGGGCAACGTGGCCAAACCAACGGAGTCTCTCTCTGCACAATATGCTGCTTAAAGGAGGTTGCAAACTCCTTTGCCTAACCTCATCATTAGTTACAAAGTTGAACCACCTAATGCCCAAGATACTGCGTAAGCATCTGGAATCAAAAGCATCTAGTTTCCTGTTATCTTGTTTACAAAGTGTCCAAGTTTCACTACCATAACTAACCCTAGAAAGAACCAAACTATTATACAGTCTAATTTTAGTCTTTAGGTGTATACGCTTATTTCTCCACACTCTCCATAGGTTCTTAAAAGTCCCGGCAGCAATCCCTATTCGTCTGTTAATCTCATGCCGCACATCACCACTATCTGTTACATAGCTCCCAAGATAATTAAACTGTGACACCTGCTCAAGACTGCAACCATTCAGATTAACTGAATCACAGCCTGCCTGACCAATTTTCATCACTTTAGTTTTCTCTCTGTTTATAACCAAACCTACTCTACTACCAGTCTCATCAACAGCTCGAATGAAAGAGTTCATCTCATCAACATCATTTGCCAAAAGGGCTAAATCATCAGCATAATCTAAATCAGAAATTTTCATATCTCCAGCCCATTTAAGGCCAAAATCTTTCCCTTGAAGTGAATTTCGCATAACATAATCAATAACCAAGCTAAAGAGAAAAGGAGACAAAATGCACCCTTGTCGAACACCAGAAGTAATGCTAAACCAATTGCTACAAGCCTTACCAACTCTCACACACGACTCAGTGTTATTATAGAGAGCTTTCATAATGTTAACTAACTTGTCTGGTATACCATATGATCTCACAATCAACCACAAATTATGACGATCAACAGAGTCGAAAGCCTTTTTGAAATCAACAAAGCTAGCAACCAAAGGTTTCTGAAACTCTAAACATTTCTCAAGAATCTGCCTAAGTGAAAATATCTGATCCACACATCCCCTACCACGTCTGAATCCACATTGCTCATCACGCAATTGACTGTCAACCAGATTCTTAATTCTATTAAGCACAATCATGGAAAGAACTTTACCTGGAACAGAGAGTAGGCTGATACCCCTATAGTTATCACAAGAACTGCGATCACCTTTTTTGAAAATAGGAATAACAATAGCTCTGGTAAAATCCTTAGGAACCATGCCTTTATCATAAAAGATATTCAGAATTTCAGTCATCCAAGTGGTAACCGAAACATTCCCAGCTCTAAGCATTTCCGTAGTAATTTCATCTACCCCTGGGGATTTATGAAGTTTAAGTTTAGAAACAGCCAAAAGAACTTCAGATTGTGTTATAGGGCCAACATTAAAGCCACCAATGCATCTATCATCATTGCAAACAATGGGAGTAGTTTATTAATCAGATGGAGATGGTTATGGGCACATTGTGCTTGGTACATCGAAAGTCAATGTACGATCTACGATCTCACATCGCACATATTCAGTATCCGTTGCACAACTCCCAAGATAATTAAACTAAATCACTTGCTAGAGAGTGCAGACATTCA
The DNA here is from genome assembly GCA_038380435.1 of Ryuthela nishihirai. Taxonomy (NCBI): domain Eukaryota; kingdom Metazoa; phylum Arthropoda; class Arachnida; order Araneae; family Heptathelidae; genus Ryuthela; species Ryuthela nishihirai. The sequence goes on from JAWZYU010000003.1 coordinate 116,362,152, forward strand.
AAAAATTGTACGACTAGCCTCACCAATTTTCATCACTTTAGTTATCTATTACCAAACCTACCCTATTTTCAGTTTTATCAATAGTCCTAGTGAAAGAGTTCGCTTTAATCTGTTGGAATAAAACGTTTCTGCCGTTGGTGCTGTTAAGCATCCTAATTAACAAAGCTTTTTAAATATTGTTGAATATCTAAGGAGAACAATTTTATTAAGAGAGAATATTGTTGAACATCGAGATTTACGTTTGACTGGAATCTTTAACGTTTTTCAATAATTTTTTGCCATGAAAAATATATTTAAGAATCTGCTGATCTCTGAATCTGACTTTCTGTTAACAACATGAGTCTATTGCTAAGAAAATGGCTACTGAAAGAATATTGTTGAAAATCGAGATTAATGTTATTAATTTTACCTCAATCACTTTTTGCTAAGAAAAGGTTATTTAAAGAGCTACCGACTGTGAATTTTTCTCTTTGAAAATATGAATTTCTTTGCTAATAAAATTGCCACAATGTTTTTGAAACCGAAATTTATCTAGGTTTGAGATTTTAAACTTTTTATTCACCCATTGCCACGAAGAATTTATTTAAAAAACTATCGATCTCTGAATCTGACTTTCTATTGAAAACTCTTGTCTGTTCCTAATAATATGGCCACTGAAATAATACTGTTGAAAATCGAAATTAATATTTTACTTGAAATTTTCAATTTTTGAATCCCTTTATGCCATGAAAAGGTTATTTAAAAAGCCTCATTTCTGAATCTGACTTTCTATTGGTAATGTGAGTTTGTCCCCAATAAAATTTTCAATATCATTGAAAAAATCTAGATTTATATTTGACTAAAATCTTTTTTTAAATCAAATTTTTGCCCCTGAAAAAATTTAAAAAGCTACTGATCTCTGAATCTGACTTTCGTGTTGACAATGTGAGTCTGTTCTATTTGAAAATCGATATTTACTGATATCTTTCATTTCAATTCAATCCCTTTCGCCATGAAAAACGTATTAAAAAGCTACCGTTTTTTATTCAGACTGTTCATGAGAAATAATTATTGAGTGCAAATATTATTCTGGACATTTCAAACATTCGCTTTCAGTTTTTCTGAAAACTTGGGACATTTATGTATATTTCTTGATCACATAAGCTTTAATGACATTTGTCAAATTCTTCAAAAGGAACTTTAAAATTGTTTTTGCATAAGCTAGCAAATTCATTTCGTTTCTATTTATAAACAGTCCCATGATTGCCGACAGACTTGAAATATTCATGAGGCCTGTCATCATGTGCCAGGCGAGCATTTCAAGGCTGAAAGAGGCAGAGCACGAGTTGATGCTGCCCAGAGTTTTGCTGGAGCTTCGGCATTAAGCTGTACCGTATTGGCAACAATAATCTTATTTGAATAATCCCATTTGAATTCTTTGGCTTTGAATGCAGCTGCTAAACTTCCGCCTGACTGATGATGACATAAAAGAGAATCAGGAACAGGCACGCAAATGTTGCTGCTCATTTCAATGTTATAACGAAGTAAGAGTGGATATGTAGAAGCAAGGATATTAATATCCGCGCTCCAAAATTTAACAAAAGTTAATGTACAAATACTGACGGAATTCTTACTGAATGACATATATGTAACATAAGCATTTAATTCAAGTAATAACAATCAAAACTTTAGCATTTGAGATATTTATAATTTGTTTTAATAAACTATAAGTAGTTTTGCAAACAATTTAAAATAGTGTTATGAATTTTTAATGGGAAAATTGATCGTGAGTTCAAAAAAGATTACCAACCAAACGATAAATGAACAAATTTAATTACAATATGTATATATATATTTGAGGAATATTTAAATGAATAAAAATATTAAATATGAAACAATCTCTTTTATTATTTAAACATAATTTTTCAAATCGTGTTTTTAATATTCAATTGGAACTTCTTCGGTGGAAATTTGTGAAGACAGTTCATTTAAAATACGCGACGTATGAAATTTACTAAAAAGTTGTTATGTAAAAAAAGAAAATGGACGAATGAAATCTTCAAAACAAATGAAGAAAAAAATACATAGTTCATTAAAACAACTGTCAGAACAATTCACTAAAAAATGCAATATGTCAAGAAAAATTACTAACAAAGAATGTCAAGATAATTCATTAAAAATAAGCAGCAACTGATTTCAAATATAAGCAGATTACGAAAATTCATTACACTCTAGAGTTTGAGAGCTATGGGAAAATGAATAAAGTTGAAAGGCATATTAGAAAAATGAAACTTGAATGCACTCTTTTATCTTAAAGAAAAACATGGTGTTTAGCAATTATAGTTGAGACAATCAGAAACAGGGTAAATTGTTTAGTACGACTATTTAAAAAGAGATCATTTTTTTCATCTGAACATTCTAGCAGATGAGCTGAATTTGCTTCGATTCTGAATAATATATATCAAATTTACAAAAATGATTGAAATATATCCTATCAAGAAATACTTATAAATTTCGGAAAAACATTATTAAGAATCAGACTTTTTAGAAGCAAGAGCAAAAATAAATTAAAGTTGGAACTAAAAATAAGGCAAAAAGAGAAAGAACAAAATGCTTAGACATCTACTAGAAAAATTTAGTAACTATCTGGTTTAAAAAGAAAGTATACGATAATACAAATATACGAGGGTAGGTCAGAAAGTAACATCCCGGCTTTATTCCTTGACAAACTAACCAACATCTGGGGCTCTGCGAAGGAGTGTCTACAGGAGAAGAATGGAAACTTCCAGACGCAATGTAAACTGTACGGCTGCAAAGCCATCAAAACGTCGCAAATTCCTGATTTGCAGTGAAGTCATCACGTCGTAAAACAGGGGCATAATGTATGCCTTTCTTCTTTATATACTGAATTAGCTTTAATGTCCGTTGGCTAATAAATTAGAGAGAGAGAGAAAATTTCATTTTCATTCGAAGGAAGTGTAATGTTTGAATCTTAAATACTTAAATTTTATAAATTTTAATTTTTCAATATAATAGTTTAGAAAAATTAACGGTAGTGCTATAAAGAAACAAAAAATTAGGTTCTGTGAACATTACGGTTGCTTCTAAAATAATTATAAATGATTTTTATACTTTAATAGGGATTAACGGTTTATGTACTAATATATTTCTAAAACACTCTAATATTATCAAATACCTCTGAGAGCGCCTAACAGTTGTGTTTTTTGCAAAGCTTGAATTTGGGACAATCGTGTTTGCCAGATATCCGACAAAGGGTGCCACTTACGCCTAACCAAAGCTTTACTTCTTCTCCTTACAGACTCTTTGGCTGTACCACCACCGCATATTAATATCAAATAGTGTCACTAAGTAGTAGAGTTATCATTGTTACGCATCTGTACTGTGAAACGTGGAATCGAAGCAAACACGGCGAAGTATATGAAGTCTGCGTGTGTATATGAAGCTGGAGATCTGAACAGTAATTCGGTTTCTGTGGGCACAAAAGACCCAATTGATGGAAATCGAAATGCATCGACAACTTATGTCTTCGATATCCTGTCAGTGCAACAAGTAAGGAAATGATGTTATGAGTTCAAATATGATTGTGTCACCGTAGTGAAATTTTCACTACCCCACCCTAGAGTCCGGACCTAGCACTGTCGGATTTCCATTTGTTTGGAAAGCAGACGAAGAATTTCTGAAGACGATACCATCAAAGAGGAAGCCACAAGTTTTTTTCAGGATCAGGACCCATCACTCTATCGGCATAATATATGCATATTAAGTGGGGGGGGGGGATCGGCATGTAGCACGCCAGTCTCGTAATCTGCAGTTCCCAGGTTAGATTCGAATTCCACCCGAGCCAGCTTTGAGATTTATCTCAGACCCCCCCGCCCAATCCTTCCTTCGATCAGTAGGGGGTACAGATTGGCTTGGCCAACACCACCTAGAGGTGAAGGCCCTACCAGTCGGTGAAGCGATTCTGATGACGTCATTTTTAGTCGACCCGTAGTCGACTTAGGCAACACAGGAGAACGTGGTATTCTAGCAGCGTCGCCTCCATCTTGCTATAGTTAGTGTTTAACTAGTTTTGCCGCGTTTGATTTGGTGTGTGCACAAAGCATTTTTGTTATTAAATTCATTAATTTTTTTAGCGAAATGCCATCGTGCTGCCGCGTTCCTCAGTGCAGGAACAATTAAGACGGGGAATATTCTCAGTTTTTAAATTTCCAGAAGATATCGATTTGCGACAGAAATGGATTCGTTCAATACCAAGGCAAAACTTCTGTCCAACGAAAACATCCAAGGTAAGGAGAACTTTATTCTGTATTAATATCTGTTGTCATATTTATGAACTTCTAAAGTAAAAATTATCGTTTTAACTATTGTATGTTACGTTTGTATAATACGCATATATAATATCATTGATCTTGTATGGATTAATTTGACGTTATTTTTATTAAGTAAGAAACCTAATATGCTGGAATAAAAAATGTCGAATGTACATATGTTAAAATGCTTAAACAGAAAAGAATATTTCACAGTGACCAGACTTTTCATTTAATAGATTACAGAAGTAAGTTAAGAAATTGTTGGGATAGTTTCAGGGTCTAATTAGATTTGTTGGGATAGTTTCAGGGTCTAACGTTATATCACTATATTTATATATCCATAGAGTTCAAATATATCTCGCTCGTATAAGTTAATATGATAATACTGTTAAACTTGAAATACATATATGAGCCAAAGGCAAGATCATGGGAAAACCTACTTTTAAACACAAAATCTCTTTCTTAGTATTAGAAATTATTTTGGTGTTATTACTAGTATACTTAGATACAAATTGGACCCAGGTTCAAAGCCTAGAGTTGGCTTTGTGAATACGTATTATTTTCCTGCTGAAGTTTTGCCTACCTCACACATCAGCTATTTTTTAATAAATGCAAGACAGGTAATGGTAAAAGTTTATTGTAGAAACTGTCGACAACAGTAAACTTCCTGACCAATCAATTCCTAATAACTTGCAGCATTAAATTAATCTGCATAATTATATCTCTGAAATCAGGTCAAGTTATAGTGGATATTAAAGAATGGGTGGGCTACATCTAGCATACATATGGATTAATAAATGAAAGGATATTTTGAAAAAGGATTTAATAGTAAAGTTAAAGAATTTTTTATTTTCAAAGGAGTAATTAAAAGTGCATATATTTCCAATCACTCTCATTGTAAAATGAGATAAGTCAGGTATAGTATATTAAAGGTATTACAGTCTACTGTCATATCTTTATTGCATGTAACTGCAGATTTTGTTTTAATTTTGTTAGAAATGTATTCTATAATCGTATTAGAGAATATTTGAGGGAATATCTGTCATTTCATCTATTATGTGAATATAAATATGTTAAACATCACAAATGCATACAATATTGGTTTCGAGTTAACTTCAAAGTTTATCCTCTGTACTGACCACTGGTTTGGATTTTACAACTGAAGGAATCCAAAAATTATCACAAAAATTTGAGGTATTTTGATTTTACTAATATGTAATGGTAAAAGTTTATTGTAGAAACTGTCGACAACAGTAAACTTCCTGACCAATAAATTCCTAATACCTTTCAGCATTAATATGATAGTTACTATCTATATAAACAAATTTATACCTGAATGTACTAAAAATCGCAGTAAGACGAAATTGTCTGAAATAATATACTTATTACTGGAGTTGTTTTCAGGCTCAGTTCCTGGACTGGAATATTTGAAACCTTTAAGCATTCATTCATAAGAGTTTGTTTCAAATTATTTTCAGTTAAGTGTGATTTTTCGCATTCTATTTTATATTATCACCTTTTAATGGCATTACCAATAGCACTTTATGGTTAGTACTAGCAGTGGAATGCTATTAAATGGTTAGCATTATCTTTCAAGCTGAACTCTATATGATAAATAAAGGGCTAGAAATATTGAGAAAAACTAGCTTACTGGTAAAATAACTAAGTGCACCTTGGGGGAATTAATTTCTTCAACCATGGATTTTGATTGAAATCTTAAAAATACACTGATTGTAGAATTATTTTGAACACAATTATATTTTTTACTTTCAAAGGAAAAAAGTCTTCAGTTCTGAATAAATTTCTTTAGTGTATGATGAACAGTATTCTTGGTGTTTGGACTTTTGTTTTAACGTTTATCATTCATCACAGGATTTTTTGTACATATTCTCAATATTTCTTTTGCTTACATAGGTGTGTGAACTCCACTTTGCACCATCTGATGTTAAAAGAGAAACCAGCATGTTTGACATGAATTGGGAGAAAGCTTTCTGCACCTCTAAAGTATCCAAGATTAGCACCGAACTCCATCCCACGTCTCTTTCCAGGCTGCCCTTCATATTTGTCTACACACCGCAATAGTAGAGACAGCCCTGTTGGTAAGAGACTTCAACGAGAAAATGAAGCACTTTGCAAAGCACTATCTGAGAGTGTCAAAGAAAAAGAAATTTATGATAAAAAAATGAACTTTTCTACTTTAAGTGAACAACAGAAGAAACTAAACTTGATGAGTTATCCTGAATCTTTGTCTGTTATCAAGAAACAGGATCTTGTATTTTTATCGATAAAATTAGATTCTGCTCCATTCATTGTAGCATCTGTTTTAATTACTGCTGAACTTAAAGTAAAAGTTTATTTTGGTAATATATTTTTGTCACTTTTAGGTAAAATATGCATACCTAAAATAATTAATAATATTAATGAGCTTTCATCACTTATTGAAAATGTTAATTCACTTTGGTGTCAGTCTGAATGTGATGAAAATGAAATGAGAACTGTACATGTTTTGCACAGTATGATGAGCAAATTAAAACAATATGTTGATGAGGAAATGAAGTGTGTAATTGGATTTTTGTGTGAACAGCTAACACTTCTGTTTTGTAAAAAAGAGGGTCATAGGTATACTTCTGATACAATAATATTTTCTGCTTTATTGTATTCAATTTCTCCTCATGCATATAAATTCTTAATGTCATCCAAAAATTTTATTGTGCCACATCCTAGTACACTTCGGAGATTATGCTCAAGGTATCAAATAAATCCAAAATTTGAACAAACTGAAAATGGCTTTTTAAATTACACTAAGTGTAAGTTTTCTTTGTTAAAACCATGTGATTCTAATGTCATTTTAATGATGGATGAAATCCATATGAAACCTTTCTTTCATTATAAAGGTGGCAGCATTCTTGGAGCATCATATAATGCTGTTAATGCTGCTACAACTGCTTATGTGTTTATGCTGCAAAGTATAGAATCCAAATATAAAGATGTTGTACACATTCTGCCAGTTTCCAAGTTAACTGCAGAAAATTTATTTATTTTTCTAAAGAAAATTATTATTGCTATCAGTGGTTCTCAACCTTTTATGCTTCACGTACCCCCTGGAAATGTGTATTTAACTGGCGTACCCCTTGTATAGATAGATAAAACTATAGTTATAATATAACAATGGGAATGAAATAAAACATATATATCAGTGGTTCTCAACCTTTTATGCTTCACGTACCCCCTGGAAATGTGTATGTAACTGGCGTACCCCTTGTATAGATAGATAAAACTATAGTTATAGTATAACAATGGGAATAAAATAAAACATATATATCAGTGGTTCTCAACCTTTTATGCTTCACGTACCCCCTGGAAATGTGTATGTAACTGGCGTACCCCTTGTATAGATAGATAAAACTATAGTTATAGTATAACAATGGGAATAAAATAAAACATAAGTATCAGTGGTTCTCAACCATTTATGCTTCACGTACTCCCTGGAAATGTGTATGTAACTGGCGTACCCTTTGCATAGATAGATAAAACTATAGTTATAGTATAACAATGGGAATAAAATAAAACATATATATCAGTGGTTCTCAATCTTTTATGCTTCACGTACCCCCTGGAAATGTGTACATAACTGGCGTACCCCTTGTATAGATAGATTAAACTATATTTATAGTATAACAATGGGAATAAAAAAAACATATATATCAGTGGTTCTCAAACTTTTATGCTTCACGTACTCCCTGGAAATGTGTTTGTAACTGGCGTACCCCTTGTATAGATAGATAAAACTATAGTTATAGTATAACAATGGGAATAAAATTATAGTATAACAATGGGAGAGCTCAGTAGTCGCTACATAAATGTAGCGACTACTGAGCTCTCACGGCGTACCTCCCCCCCAAAAAAAATGCCGCGTACCCCATGTTGAGAACCCATAACCTAGATATTAGCTCTGGTACATCCCTATTCGGTGAATCTGGTCTAGCACTTTACAAACTGTCAACAGCATGAATAATCTTCTATATACTTCTTTCAAAAATCTTTCACAGAAATTAAAAAATTTTATATCGTTAAATCGCACTTCTTTATCTTAAATCCAAAGCAACAAACTCTCAAATAAAAATTTTCGGAAAAAAACGAAACAAACTCTGACAAAATGTTCTACTGAACTCTCAATCATTATTGTTCAAAGCTTTACCGAGGCAAAATTATCCTTCACTCTTCTGGTCTGATCGTCCGTACGTTCGCTACCCAAGAGAACGAACAATCCCCATTTATCTATTACTTCTGCGCCTGATGCATATTTTATCCACCACCAGAACAGAGCTAAGGCTGACGCCGGAGTTTGCTACAGCAGACTAACAACGTTTATGCCCTATAAAATCTTAATGTCCTTCCTCTGCAGCTCTAATGCAAGGCAGAGAGAGACGGACAATCATTGAGTAGAACAGGTAATGATAAGGCAGGCCTAGCCGAAGCTACTAAAATCTATTTGCTATTCTCAGTAGACGAAGGCGCTGCATAGAGAAGGATACATGATGTTTGAAAGGGTATGCTGAAGGTGTATGTGTGTGTGGATGTACCTAGAGAGCCGGCTTGAGGGCCGGCAGCGTGTGTTTGATAAGTGCGCTGTCTAGTCTGTCAATCTTGTTTACATGCATGCCGCGCCCTTATCGAAGGCTTGTACCACTTTCAACAAATGGAGTAAAAAAAAGGGGTTTAGTTGATGATTAAAGCTAGGTTTTCAAGTATTTCTTTAGTATCCAGAGAAGTTTTCTTGTTTTGTTATACATCAAAAGGAACAGTTTGCATCAAAAATTTCTTTAGGCAGTATACGTCTGCATTCTGCCCGTTGTCAGTTTCTCTTGGAGTTTTGTAGTCAACAAATTATATAGTCTTTTTAGAGGAATGACATATTTTAAGGCGAGATATTTTGTTAAATAATTAAGTAACACAAGTTACTGTGTGCACAAAATGTCAAGAAACTCTCAAAGTTCCGTTTTGTGTTCAAGAAACTTCAATGTAGGAGATATTGGTGACGGGGTATTCACCTTCCTTTCATATTTGACTCAGCATGTCTAGTGTAAACTTAGACAACTTCTGTTCATACTGTGCTCAACATGTGTAGTAGAGTTTGATAATATCTCTCTAGATGTGTTAGATTATTTTACTTCTGAGAGGCACTTTTTTGGCACACAATGGGCTAAATGGCCAGGTCACAAGGACCCCGAGAGCTCAGAGAAGGTTAGAGGATTGGGTTGGGTTGTTTTACCTCTGAGCGCACTTTTTTGCACACCATGGGCTAAATGGCCAGGTCACATGGACCCCGAAGACTCAGAGAAGGTTGGGGGAGAGGACCCACTGGAACAATTGTTGGGAGACAGATGGTAGCCTCCCCTCAAGGCCATCCAGCGTATTTTTTAACGTGCACAGGAGGCCACACCTCTCCCGCACATGAGGCCACGGCTTAACTTCCCATCCGACGGACGGCGGCCATTCCAAGCCCATCGGTGTCCTCTACTGACCGTGAGCAGGGCGGGGAGTTTCGCGGAGATAAACCTCAACGCTGACCCAGGTGGGACTCGAACCTGGAAACTGCAGATTACGAGCCTGGCGCGCTACCGACTGAGCCACCCCCTCTCCTTCAGGTCCGGCGTTGCATTCAAGGTCAAATAAAGGTTGGAGTGACGGGCTAGAAATCAAGAGGTGACTAAGGCAACGACTGAATTCTAATACTATTATATCGCCATATTTCATTTCGAATACTAGATATTAACATGCATCCAGTTTATTCTCTTATCGTATTTCGTCAAATGATGATGGATATACATTTAAAAGATTCGTTTGCCATTTTTCATCTAAAATACTGGATGTTATAACATGCATCCGGTAGGTTCGTTTGCATTATTTAGCTTTTAATGTTTGATGCTAACAGGCGTCAAATAGGTTAGTTCGCATTATGTTCCGCTAATATTGGATACGAAATGCACCCACTAGGGTTGGGTTGGTTGTTTTACAAATGAGCGGAACTTTGTTGCTCGCAATGGGCTATATGGCCAGGTCACAAGGAACCCGAGAACTCAGAGAAGAACACCAGACTGCTGTTGGGATACATAAGGTAGCCTCCCATCAAGGCCATCCAGTATGTTCTTAAACATACACGAAGTGTGGCTTCCTCCTCACACTGGTCACGGCTTAACATCCCATCAGACGGACGACAGCCTTTTCAAGGCGATCGGTGTCTCCTACTTACCTAGGGCAGGGTGGGGAGTTTTGTGATGAATCTCAACGCTGACGCGGTGAGACTAGAACCTGCGAACTGCATATTATGAGCCTGGCGCGCGACCGAGTGATCCACCCCAGCCCACCAACCATCAGGGTCATTCGCTATTTTGCTCCTAATTGTGGATGTACCCTAATTCTGTATGTATCCAGTTCGTTCGATCGAATTATATAACTCTTAATGTTGAATAATATGCATCCTGTAGATTCTTTAGCAATATTCTGTTTTCAATGTGTGATTCTAACATCCATCCAGTATATTCGATTTAATATTTTGTCGTTAATGCCGGATGCTAACACGCATCCAGTAGGCTCGTTTCTATTAACTCTTAATGTTGGTTTTGTGCTGGATGTGCCATATGGATGCTAACAAGCATCCAGTTGGCTCTCATCATTTAGCTCTTAATGTTTGATTCTAATATGCATCTTGTAGGTTTCTTCACATTTTAACCCTTAGTGTTGTAATGTATCATGCATCCAGTTGGCTCTTTCCATTATTAAACACTTAATATTGGATGCTAACATTCATCCAGTAGGTTCATTCGCATCATTTAGCTCTTAATGTTAAATGCTAACATGAACCCAGAATGTTGGTTTGCCTTAAATGATTTTTTAGCGCAGGATGCTAACAAACTTGATCATGCTCGTTCATCTTGTTTTATTCCCAGTGTTGAACACCCACACGTTTCCAATATGTTCATAATAATGAGTGTGTTGATGTGCATAAACGCAAGAAAGTAATTTTCTTTTTTTTGTAGACGAAGTGTCAAAGAAAATCATGAAATTCACATCTTTATTTTCAGACACTTCCATAGCTGTTTTCACCGCATTTAGCGTCTAACTGATGCTCTGATGATTTTTATTACTCTAAAGAGACTTTAGCACCTTAGGCAAAAATCCGAAAAATTTAACATTCCAGGAATTATTTTTTTTTTGTAAAAAGAAAATGTTTTCGAGGCCAAAAATAATAGATTGAGCAGGTTAAAGCAAATACGTAAAGAGAAAGAGAAAAAGAACTAAAATTTTAAGGGGAAAAAAAGCACCAAAATCTCTATCGGTTTTATTACATCCACCATTAAACGATGCGAAAACGGATTCTAGGAAAGGCTTTCGCACAATTTATTGCCCGCATGAAACTATTTGAGAAATAATACATTATAGTATCATAATGGCCAAACTATTCTATAATATTAAAGTGGAAGTTTAAAGAGGGTTAAGCAATTTTCAACGAAATAGTTTACATAGTTCGCAATTTTTTTAATTTATGAAATGTGTTAAGATAATAAGAACCCTCCTATGTTAGCATCAATGCTTAGCATTAATTTCGTTTCTTAGTCTTTTATATCTAGCTTCTGGTTGGTTGGTTTTCTTTACCGTCCAAAAAATATTTCTTTTTGATGCAAGGAGTTAAATGACCAGGTTGCAAAGACTCCCAACGGCTAGAAAACGCACCAAACTAGTTTAATTTTATTTTTCGAACAAGAACATCTTGGTCTAGGTATAAATTTCTTTTAACACTTCTAAACGTTAATATTAGTGACGATACTGTAGACCCAAACTTAGGAAGATCCATTGGGTTGTGTTACATTTCAGCAGCACTTTTTTGTCCACAATGAGCTAAATGACCAGGTCACAAGGACCCCAGTGTCTCAGAGAAGGTTGGGGTAAGGGACCCACTAGACAACTGTTGGAAGACAGATGGTAGCCTCGCGTCAAGGCCATCCAGCGTGTTTAACGTGCACAGGATATGACTCTTCCACACAACGGGCCACGGCTTCACATCCAATCCGATGAACGGCGGCCCTTCCAAGCCCATCGGTGTCTCCTATTGACCGAGGGCAGAGCGGTGAGTTTTCTACAGCTCTGCCCTCGGATTCAGATAAATCTGAATGCTGGACCCGGTAACTGCAGAGTATGAGCATGGCACGCTACCAACTGAGCCACCCCCGCCTCCAGTGGTGTGTGTGTGTTTGTGTTATAATTGCCCTTTTGAGGGTTTAATTTTCTAAGACATATCTCGAAAACCAGATACACAACATAAGTAGGTGAAATGATACTCATATGTGTGAAATCCCCCTTCCTCCATTGAAAATAGGGGTGGCTCAGTCGGTAGCGCGCCAGGCTCGTAATCTGTAATTCCCAGGTTCGAGTTCCAGCTGGGTCAGCGTTGAGATTTATCTCCGCAAAATTCCCCGCCCTGCCCACGGTCAGTAGGGGGACACCGAGGGCTTGGAAAGGCCGCCGTCCGTCGGATGGGACGTTAAGCCGTGTCCCCGTGTGCGGGAGAGCCATACCCTGTGCACGTTAAAGAACACGCTGGATGGCCTTGACGGGAGGCTACCATCTGTCTCCCAACAGCTGTTCCAGTGGGTCCTCTCCCCCAACCTTCTCTGAGCCTTCGGGGTCCATGTGACCTGGCCATTTAGCCCATGGTGTGCAAAAAAGTGCCGCTCAGAGGTAAAACAACCCAACCCAACCATTGAAAATATAAGGGTAAGCCACTAATCTGTACAGGGTGTTTCCAAAAATAAACTTTGGGTTCAACTAGTCAAATTTTGGTAACGTGTTCTACTGCGAATAGGGATGAAAAACGTTCTTAAGAACACTGGGCTTATTTGCACTCTCAAAATATGCTCTTATTTGAAAGGGAAGCGTTTCTGGTCCAATGTTCATAGAAAAGTTTTCATTCACTATGCCCAATAGAACACGTTCCAAAAATTTGACTAGGCCTTTTGGAAACACCCTGAAAATCACTAATTTCAAATTCATACGTATAGTTGAATGTCGACAGAGGACAGAGTTGAAAAGTGGGACAGTCTCTCCTCTGAATTTACACGAATACTCCTTAGGGAATATTACTATTATATTTGTTGTAAACAAATAATGTAACTATAATCTGCATAAGGTAAAATACATTTTTTCCCTTTTAACCCCTCACACAAATTTTGCCAATTAAAATTCGGCTTTTTCATAATGCAGTACAAATTATCGTCTCTCCCCTGAAATAATTATTGCTATGTCGATTTGCAATGTTCCTCAAATTACTGCGGGATTTGAATCAAAGAAAAATATCTTTGAAATGCAAACTAGCAGCAAAAATCTGCGTCTGAAGTTAAATATCAAAAAATAAGAACTGTAAATACCTATAATTTACTTATTTTGGCATTGAGATATATTCGAGAGCTCCAAAGTGAATACTTCTAAAGTTCAGGGAAGCATAAGAATTCAGTGCTTCAAAAGCAAACCTCTTCGATAACTTGTGCTTATAATTATACAACATATCGGTTTCTGATAAGAGATCGTGGCCTCAGAGATTTATTACACTTTTGCTAAGACTTTTCGCGAAACTCGGCAGAGTTTTTTTGGCCACTGACTCTTACTGGATAAGAACCGGTTTCTGTAATCACTGAAGACTGACTCTAGAGCAATTGAAGGAAAAGACGCCCCATCCAATTAGCAGATGATATCAAGAGCAAGATTGGTTAACGAGACTAATAAGCAACATACTGTTATTGAAGAGTATATGAATGGGACAATTTTTCGGAATGATATTCTACAGTTAATGTTACAAGCTCAAGAGTTGGATTTTAATTTAATGAACGAACTAGGGAAGTAATATCAGGGAAGAGATATTTAATCACATCAATGACTCAAAGTATGTCCTATTGATGAAAATTTATATCAGTAATGAACACCGTCTCTTTTAACATAGGATAAATGAAAAGATATATTCATAAATATTTTCCTTTTAAATTTATTGCGAATATCGAAAAAAAACATCCGGCGGCTCCAACAAAGGAATTGTATTTGTCCATGAAAGAATGGAAAAAAGCATGGGTATTTCAGCGAGTATATGTCACTGCCATGTAGTTAGATGATATTTTCTATGTGGAATAAATAAAATCAAATAACATTGAAAGGGAAAAATCGATGTTGGTCAAATTTATAGCTTGTTAAATTAAAACGTTTTGAGCTTCGATTTGATGTAATTGTTAACTTTGTCCCCACATCAAGTCACTTAAATAGCCGGCAAGGACAGCCTTGAAGAAAAGGATGAGAATTAAATATGAATAGATAATTCAGTGATTTAATTTGTATAAATTTTAACAGAAAAAAAAGCTATTCACTTTTAAACTATGCAAAATAGCTTTTAAACTATGTAAACAACCTTGAAGTAACGGAGGAGAATTATTAAACATGAATATTTAATTCAGTGATTTAATTTGTATAAATTTTAGCTGAAAAAGGCTATTCACTTTTAAGCTATGTAAAAAGAATAATTTATTCATTACGACTTTATTAAAATATTTAAGAATATTTTAAAACTAATTGCAAAATTTTTAATAGTAAATAGCTACCAGTAGATTTCCAGAGAAAAATATAATATTAAATCTGCTACATATTTAATGTGTTTTGATTTATGTGCCAAGAAATGTATAATGGAGAAGAGTACAATCTTCCTTAGACGCAACGTAAACTGTGACTGCAGTTCCCTCCAAATGTGAAATGTTCTTGTAATGCAATGAAGCCATCGCGTCATAGGCAATGAAGCCATCGCATCATAATATAGCATTTAAAATTTGCCCCTGTACTATGAAGCCATCGCGTCATAGTACAGGGGCAAATTTTATGTATTTCCTCTTTAGGTGCTGAATTAGGATTTTATGTCTATAGACTAAAGCTTTCAAGACGAAAATTCATATCTAGTAGAAGAAAATACAATCCTTGAACTCAGAAGTTTAAAGGCTAGACATTTTATTTTTTAATAAAATAATTATTTTATAAGAATTAATGGTAGGATTAAAAAAAGACAAAAAAGTTATTTAAATATTATGGTTATGCAATTAAATGATATTCATATTTTAACAGGAATTACCAGTTTATATACTAATATATTTCTATAAAACATTAATATTCTCGAAAAGTCTCTGAGAGCGCCTAACTGTTGCATTTCTTACAAAACGTGATTTGCCACAATCGGCTTCGCCAAAATTCCTATTGGTGTATATCTGAAGTTTTACTTCTCCGTTTCCTCTTTTGACCGTATTGTCCAGCCCTGGTGTATCAAACCACAGATTAATGTAACTCGATATGGATAGGACACTAAACTTAAAAATCGACCGTTTGCCCGATTTCAATGTCTCTATCATCATCGGTTATGTACAGTATATGTACTACACACATCATTTTTCACTCCCTATGATTAATATCCAACAGAATAAATAACGAAGTTGAATTATACGAAATAAATTAAAATTATTAGTATAGAAATAATTCTGGTAGTTATTTTTCAAAAATAAAAATAAAAAGTTACTTTGAATATTCAATAAAAATTTAATAAATATAGTAATAAGCGTAATATTTTATTTAGTAGTTTAAATTTAGATAAATGAAATTAGTTAAATTTCATTTTAATATAATTTCTCATTATTGTCTCTAATATCGGTTAATGACAGCTCGAAACCCATTGTAATAGCCGAAGTGTGCCGTCTCGTTAGCTTATTCTATAGATCAAACTGGTCTTGATCAAAGTGTCCTACACCATATTAGACCTGGACAGTACAATAACAGAAAAATTAATTTTTTAAACATAAACCGCAATAAATTAAACTTATTTCCTTAAAACTTACCTGGTAACTATTAAGTTTTAGAAATCTGGTAACCATCTAAAATATTTTAATATTATTGTGTTGAATAAATTATATTTTTTACGAACTTTGAAATGAATAGATTGTAGTTTCATTTTTATGCATATTCAATTCCCCTCCTTTCTTCCCTCTTGTTACTCGAAGGCTGTCCAGGTTTGGTGTATTAAGTGTCTTTGACTTGTCCAGGGCTGGACTTGGAATGAACGCCGACCATTAGATGGGACGTTAAGCCGCGACTCTGTCCCATATCATCTGTAGGTTAAATAACAGTACAGAGTCTTCCGAACAGCTGCCCAGTGTGTTCCATTTTTCAACCTTCTCTGAGCCCTTGGGTGCGTGTGACCTGGCCATTTAGCTCTCCATGTGCACAAAAGTGCCGTTTAGAGGTACAACAATCCATCCTTGTACACAGGAAAGGAAAACAATCAAATAATAAATATCAACCCTCTGTGCACTCTTGGGATCCTTGTGACTTCGCCATTTAGCCCTCTGTTTGTAGAAAAGTGCCATTTAAAGGTACAACAATCCATCCGTATGCACATGAGAGAAAACAGTCAAATAATAAGTATCAACCTTCTTTGAGTTCTTGAGGTCTTTGTGATCTGACCATTTAGCCCTCTGTGTGCACGAAAGTGCTCCGTAGTGGTACTACAATCCATCCTTGTGTACATGAAAAGAAATAGTCAAATAGTAAGTATCAACCTTCTCTGAGTCCTTGGGGTCCTTATTACTAGTCATTTAGCCCTTTGTATGCACAAAATTGCCGCTTAGAGGTAAAATAATCCATCCTTGTGCACATGAAAGAAATTAGTCAAATAATAAACATCAACCTTCTTTGAGCCGTTGGGGTCCTTGTTACCTGGCCGTTTAGTCCTCTATGTGCACGAAAGTGCCGTGTAGAGGTACAACAATCAATCGTTGTGCATGTGAAAAGAAAACAATCAAATAATAAATATCAACCTTCTCTGAGCTCTCGAGGTCCTTGTGACCTGGCCATTTAGCCCTCTGCGTGCACAAAAGTCCATCTTAAAGGTACATCACACCATCGTTGTGCACATGAAAAGAAAACAGTCAAATAATAAGTATCAATCTTCTCTGAGCCCTTGAGGTCCTTGTGATCTGGCTATTTGGCCCTCTGTGTGCACGAAAGTGCGCCGTAGAGGTACAACAATCCATCCTTGTGTTTATGGAAAGAAAACAGTCAAATAATACATATTTAACTAACTTTAGAATTGTCTTCGTAACGTTTCTGAAATGCCCAGAATTGCGTATTTGTTGTGTGCGAGAGTGTCACTAATTACGTCGTTTGACGTAATGCAAACGTCACACAGCAAAAACCCTCCTGGGAACGGAGACGCATCCTAGCGCGCTGATTGTATTGTCAGTATCTATGGAACCCGTAGTAATGTCTGAAGGGAAATTCAGGAGGAAATTTTCGCCGTTAGAGATTCGTTGGCTCTCATTCCCAAGGCACATCCCTGAATGCCCATATTTTATAAGCCGTGGCTGGATCACTCTGGGAACGAAATGCAGGCAAGTCAGAAATTATTCATGGCGCAGGACGGTACAAATTGGTTGTTTAATTTTATATGCAATTCGCTACGCTCTCTAATCAATATTTCCGGCATCAATATTTATGTGGGCTGCAGGAAAGCTCTTTGGGGCAATGGTTAAATGGCATTTTTAATAATGAAATCCTTTATTGACAATATGTTCCTGTCGGTATCGAAAAAAATTCTTTGATTAAAATGTGTTTCGTTTTTTGCTTCGCTAACAAAATGAACATTTGTGTTCGTAGAATATGGGGAAAAAATAAGTTACCGGTCATAATACAGTTTTAAATATTAATAAATTCGAAAATCAAGTTTATATATTTTAGTTCACAATTCCAGCGTTATGGGTATGCTCATGGTAACTGCTTCAACATCCTAGATATGTGAAATGCGCTAGCAACCATCTTACTACTACGTGTGCCACCACACACAAAGATGGTCCACCGACCTGTGCAAACTGCGGGAAAGATCAGACGGCCAATTAAAGAAACTTTGAGCCTTTTCCCAATAGAGGAGTACTTTTGGAAAAACCCAAGAAGTGTAAAAATAAGATACCCCAATATGCACAACCCAATAAGACCTACGCACAAGCTATCAGACTTCTTGAAGAGATTCCAGGAAAATCTAACATTGCTCCATCAGTTACTAAGCCTTCAGACAAAGGGAAGGCCACAGTTAACGTACCAACTAAAAAGAACAAAGCAAATGAGGATGAATCGCTTGACTTTGCTAAGGTAGTTAAAGATATCCTGGATTTCTTCAGGAAATTGAATTTAGGTAATATATTATTCAAAGTTAAAACATTTTGTCTTAAATTCAAGACGGCTAAGGATTGGACTGAGAGGACCTCAGTAGTCATCCAAGCCATTGATTTTGTTGCTTCTCTCTTGGATGGATAAGTGACAGGACTAAGGATCCTTGATCTATTACGATTCCTTGGATTTTTAACAATTGAAGCGTGTTTTACTTTTAGTAGTGCTTTTGTTAGCAAATTTGTTTTGCCCTTGTGACCCCTTTGGAGTTTATGTGTTTTAACATTTGTTATTGCTAGTCTGTAAATGGTAGCTAGGTAGTCACTGGAAGGAGAGCTATGCACCAATTCCCTGTGATGATGCATAGAACCGGCCAGGCCTAGCACCTAATGTCCGACCCCGCCTTCTCGTGGTGCAGACCGTTAGTACCTTTCAAAAGAGATTTTCTCTTGTGGAAGTGAACGGAAGGGGAGGGCTGCCAGATTAGTGTGGCCTACTGATCTGGACAACTATGGCTACTTTTCTTTTTTTTCTACCCTGCTGAGGAGTGGTCAACCACACAGGGTCCTGGTGCTGACCATATAAACCCACTGGACTCGACAGATATATGGCTCTGAGCTTGATTATGGATTCTGATTTTGCTGCACTGGTGGGCTTCTGTGCAAGGAAAATCTTCCGCTGTGTTTTCTGTTTGGGTTGACAGCCCCAAGTGAATAGATTCACAGGATATGTTTATCAGATGGTGCATAATCCTGAGCAGAGGTCATCGCAGGCACCTGAACTCTTTGTTTCTATTGGCATCGTCAAATTCTACATTGGAGGAAGTCTTCCAATGTAGACGGCTTCAGCCTTTGGTGGTGGGGGAACGGGTCTTTGCCCCATGTCTGCGATTAGGGGGCTGTTTGATATTGTCGGCATTCCCTCTCTCAATAAACATAGTTTCTTTAAACATCCCACTAACCATTTTCTCTCCATAGGTAGTTGGAATGTGAGGACTCTGCACAGAGCTTTTTCTCTTGATGTCCTCACACAAGAATTCCACCGTTATAATTTAGATATTCTCGGCTTGCAAGAGACCAGATGGACAGATAAAGGTCAGATTCTTAAAAATAATATTAAATTTCTCTTTTCAGGGAGGGACGACAATAAGCATTTCCGTGGTGTGACTGACATGCCACTGATGCTCTTCTAGGATATGAGTGCATTAATGAAAGGTTTCTTATAGTAAAATTTCAAACAAGTGTTAAAGACTTGAATGTTATCTGCTGTTATGCCCCCACTGAGGATGCCGATGAGGATGAGAAGGATAGGTTTTATGGACAACTTCAGGATATTTTGAATTCTGTCAAGAAAGGAGATATTACCATTGTTCTAGGTGACTTCAATGCCAAAGTTGGTACTGACTCTGACCTTTGGGCAGGAGTAATAGGCCCTTTTGGTATTGGTAGCTGCAATGGTAATGGACAATGTCTCCTACAGGTAAGTAAACTCAATGGAATCAGAATAACTAACACTTATTACAAATACCGCGACATACATAAGTACACATGGGTTTCACCCGATGAGAAGCATAAGAATATGATTGATTATATATTAATTAACAGCAAATGGGCTAGTTCTATTAGGAATACCAAGTCATATAGGGCAGCTGAAATTGAATCTGACCATTACCTTGTTAAAACTGTTTTGCAATTTAAACTTAAAAAGTGTTGTGCTAGGGTAAATATTTTACTTTTAATACTGAAGCTCTGAAAGATCCAGTTATAGCCAAAGCTTACCATGATAGGTTACTTAGTCATTATGACAGTCATGGTATGCTTACTACTGAAGTTGAGGAAGAATGGGATCATTTCAAACAGGCTTTTTTCGACACTAACAGTACTCTTTTAGAAAAAAAGGAGCAGAAGTGACAGAATTATCTGAGTGATAAGGCACTTGAGCTTATTTCGGAAAGAAAGAACTGCAGGAATGTCCTTAATCAATACCCTACTAGTCCTAATAGAAAACATTACAGAGAACTTAATAAACGTGTAAAAGATCAGTTAGCTGCTGATAAGAATCTTTGGCTAGATGTCTTGGCAGACAAATCCGAGGAAGCAGTTAGACAGCACAACAGCAGAGAGCTGTACCAGATAGTTAATGTTTTGTGTGGTAGAAAACGAACAGGTGTACAGGGATTGAAGAATAAACAAGGTAAGGTTATAGAAAGTGAGGATTCTGTCATGGCTAGGTGGGCTGAGCATTTCAATTATGTTCTACACAATGTGGTTAGTTTTACTCCCATTGTTTGCTATGATTATAGATGCATTGGTGGCTTTACTGTTGGCCCTGTAACACAATCTGAAGTTATTTTGGCTATTTCTAAACTTAAACTTCATAAATCCCCAGGGGTAAGTGAAATTACTACGGAAATGCTTAAAGCTGGGAATGTTTCGGTTACCACATGGATCACTGAAATTCAGAATATCTTTTATGATAAAGGCATGGTTCCTAAGGATTTTACCAGAGCTATTATTATCCCTATTTTCAAAAAAGGTGATCGCAGTTCTTGTGATAACTATAGGGGTATCAGCCTACTCTCTGTTCCAGGTAAAGTTCTTTCCATGATTGTGTTTAATAGAATTAAGAATCTGGTTGACAGTCAATTGCGTGATGAGTAATGTGGATTGAGAAGTGGAAGGGGGATGTGTGGATCAGATATTTTCACTTAGGCAGATTCTTGAAAAATGTTTAGAGTTTCAGAAACCTTTGTTTGCTAGCTTTGTTGATTTCAAAAAGGCTTTCGATTCTGTTGATCGTCATAATTTGTGGTTGATTGTGATATCATATGGTATACCAGACAAGTTAGTTAACCTAATGAAAGCTCTCTATAATAACACTGAGTCGTGTGTGAGAGTTGGTAAGGGTTGTAGCAATTGGTTTAGCATTACTTCTGGTGTTCAACAAGGGTGCATTTTGTCTCCTTTTCTCTTTAGCTTGGTTATTGATTATGTTATGCGAAATTCACTTCAAGGGAAAGATTTTGGCCTTAAATGGACTGGAGATACGAAAATTTCTGATTTAGATTCTGCTGATGATTTAGCCTTTTGGCAAATGATATTGATGAGATGAACTGTTTCCATTTTTTTGTCCAGTACCTGCATTAACTCAATATTTGAAATTAAACTTTAAAATACTTGAAACACAAAAAGCTCCTCACTTGTCACTGAAGTATTATTCTGAAAATCAGGATTTTAAAAGTCATTCAAATTTTTGTACATTTGTTATTGTAAAACATTCTCAAATCTGTATTTTCCGAACTTTAGAGTATATTTTCGTATCGTTTATGCCTCATTCACTTGATTCATTAAAGATTTTTCAGTGGGAAAGTTTTCGCAAGTTGACAAAGATATACGTTTTATATTTTTTGTGGAATTGTTAGTTTACCTAACAAACCTCACATTATATTAAATGTTTTACGCTTTCACATAGCTACCAGTAGAAAAACAATTTTATTTCAATTACCTCCTTCAACTTTTCTGTTGTCTGTTGTCGTATTCCTCGGCTCGTCGTACTGCCGCTCCTCAGGATACCTATATGATTGTTTCTCTAGCTCCTCATCATTGTCCGAGGAACTGTAATCTTTCCAATCCTGACTCCTCTGCCGCCGCATCCTTGAATTTGGCCTGTTGAGGCGGGACGTTTTATTAAGGGAATCCATTGAGGATCTAGAGCTGGAAACCAAAAGAAGAAGAATTAATGACTGCTTTTTGTATTAGCAATATCAGTGTGGTACAAACAGTAATATAATATATGTGTATGTCCTTTAGAATAAAATTTCTTATTATTCCAAAGGAAAACCAAATTTGAAATTTAGTACCTTGAAGGACAAATTTTTTATTGGAATGAGACTGTAAAGTAAATTAAAAATTTGAATCAGGACTAACTAAATCTTGAAATTTATCAATATTTATTTAGCAGTTTAAAAGTTACGGAAACTGGAATCTTTACGAGCAGGGTCACTACAGCTTACAATTTGTTCAATTATTCGTATTGTTTGAACTTTGTATAATGATTTTGTTTCTAGGTTTGATCCGTTTTTACACTCTTGAGTGCAAAAACTGATCAAACCTAAGAAAAAAGTAATATTCCAGCATCTATAACCTCTTCAAAAGCTAAACGAATAGTAACATCGAGATTCTGGTAGAATGGGCCGAGATCTTTAAATTGTTTTCAATCACTATTTTTGATTATCTAGCTTAGAATATGGCTTCCCATGACATACATTCATACATATCCACATGCATAATCTTAAAGCAGTCATGAGCTACGGAAGTCTAACCTTGATATAGCATTTTTCTTTCTTTACAGCAGTGTAGATAAAAGCGTAAGTTAAATGTATTAGATAACAGTGGGGAACTCCGAAAATTTCATGGAATATCGAGAGATTGACATGTTTGAGTCTAAGGAACAAACTGATTTCCAGGGATTTTCTTTGGAAATATACGTTATTCTGGACCTCTAGGAGAGATGGAGGCTATTTGATGTTAATCAGGGTTGGTTAACCAAGCCTGGGTAAACTACGGTCAGCCACCTCTTTTTGTGCGCTCACTAGCTATTGATGACAAATAAATTAAATTTGAAAAAGAGAAAAAAGAACGTTTAGAGGACGTCTAATTTATGCGGAAGAGAATTCTCAATAAAATAATTATTTTTAATAAAACTAATCTCCTCTTGTCAGTAGTAACTTTATTTTGAACATTACAATGTGAAATCGATATGGAGTCGGGTTCAAATCTCAGTAACAAATCTCAGATATTACCCATTACCAGGGTGAGTTGTTATCTTCGGAGGGCTATGCAGTGAAAAATGAACCCAAGGTCAAATCTCTCCACAAACAATGACATCCGCAAAGCATCTAGAATAGAGCTAAGAAGAGAAATGACTATTCTTTGCCCATCTTAGATATTCTGGATACATTGCAAATGTAGTAGTTGTATGGCTTCAAAACAGGGTCAAATACGAAAAAATTCCCACCAAAAAAAGTCAAAGAATTTCTTAAGGACCCCCGAAAAAATAAATCACTTAAAAAACCTCCATAGATATACTCAGAAACTCCCAAAATTAGAGGGGGTAGCCCTCAATCGGTAGCGTGTTAAGCTAGTAATCTGAAATTCCTCGGTTCGAGTCTTACCTGGGAGAGTGTTGATATTTCTCTTCCCAAAACTTCCCACCCTGACCTCGCTTAGTAGGGGACACCGATGAGTTTGGAAATACCACCGTCCGTCGGATCGAACGTAAAGACGTGGCTCCGTGTACAAGAGAGCCATACCGGGGCACAATAAAGAACCCACTGAATGGCTTTAACGTGAGGCTACCATCTGTCTCCTAACAGCTGTCCAGTGGGGTTTCATCCCGTAATCTTCTCTGAGACTTCGGGGTTCTTGTGACCTGGCCATTTGTTTAGCCCATTGTGCGCAAAAAAAAAGTACCGCACAGAAGTAAAACAACCCGACACAACCCAAAATTCGATTAGCTTGTTCTCTTCGCAACCTTTTTTTTTCTGTAGATGAGAGCCTGCAATAATGTAAACTATCACAAAGAAGCAGTTGAGAAATCATGTTAAATCTAAAGACCAGTCGTGCTAGTTGAAAAGCATCGTTAGTTTGAAAATCATGTTATATCGAAATTGTGTAAGTAGAATTATTGGTAGTCGGAGACTGGTGTTTTAATGATTGCATTTGATACGATTTTTATTGAAACGTTTTATTTTTTCCAGCTTCTTCGACACTCGAAAGCAATGTGATGTTAACGATATATGTATCTCTGAAACTCAATAAGGCAGAAAGAGCAGAAAAAAAATCTGAGTTATCATCTAACGGGATTAGAAAAAGAAGAACGAAAAGAAGGGGAAAAAAAGGACTGAACTGAGAAATGAAATAATGACACAGGGAAAAAAAAAGAAAACCCGGTTTCTTTAGCAATCCACTTAAGGCTACGGATGCAGTTTATCCCATCAGTAGTACTCGTGCACTTGGAGGATGGGAATGAATTGGATCCCGTCTCCTCCTCTTCCTCCACGCTGAGGAACGAGTTTTCTATCATCGGCGAGCACGTGTTCATGCGGAGCGAGGCATAATTGACCGGGCGAAGTTAAATTGCTTGGAAACGTTTGAAAACGTTCGGAGTGATGTCGCGAGAGGGGTGAGAGGTTGGAGATGGGGGGCGGGAAATGGAGGAGGGGGAGGGAAGTGCAGCGCCAATTGTAATCAGCAGTGGGGTAGAAAAGACAAGGGTGGGCATTTGTATTGTATTTTGCACCACGGGAGTTGATGTGAAAGAAGACGTAAAGGATGATAGTGAGTTTTTTTGTCATTTGAAGAGACTTCATTTTTAGAATTTTTTAAAGCTCGAGAATTGTTTTTTGATGCATGAATTAGTGGCTTGATAAATATGCACTGGTTTCCATAAATTAAGGAAAACTCAGAAAAATTATGATAAACAGAAAACTATATGAATGATTTTAATGAAATTTGATGAAAACATGAATTACAATGCTAGTTTCTGAATGACTTAAAATATTTTACACTAGAAAATATTTTTTGCCCAAAAATAACAAGAACTTGTCCAAAAATGAGATGTCAGAATGCAATGGGCAAAGGTCTTTAATGAAGATTGTGATCACCCTTTACAGCAATGCAGGCACGACAGCGATGTTCCATGCTGTTTATGATGTTGTGAATCAGCTCAATAGGGAGAAATGACCATTGTTCCTTTAAAGCAGTAATAAGCTCCCCCTTGTTTCAGTTGGCGTGTTGAGGGCAGCAGCACGTCTTCCTAGAGCATCCCACACATGTTCAATCGGATTTAGGTCGAAAGATCGAACTCGTCACCCCATGCGCATAATTGAAGGTATTGTTATACTAGTCGATCTCTGTGTGGGCGAGCATTATCGTTTTGTAAGATGAATGTTTCACCTATTGCACCAGATTAAGGACGTACATAAGGGTCCAGGATCTCATCTCTATACCTTTGAGCATTGAGGTTCCCACTCGTCAACACATAGAGGTCTGCGCGTCCACCTAAGGAAATTCCACCCCAAATACACACGCTACTTCCACCGTAACTGCCTCTTTGACGGATGTTACTGGAATGATAGTGGGTACCTCGTTCTCTCCATATCAAATAATGTCGTGAATCACTCTGCAAGCAATATCTGGACTCATCTGTGAAGAGTACGGACCTCCATTGCTCTTTTGTTCAGTTAACATGCTTGCGTGCCCAATTCAACCGCTCTCTCCTGTGACGTGACGTGAGGGGTATACAAATTATTTGCCTTCTAGTGTACAAACCTCCTTCATGAAGCCTTCTACGCACAATATCAATCATGTTATATCGAAATTGTGTAAGTAGAATTATTGGTAGTCAGAGACTGGTGTTTTAATGATTGCATTTGATACGATTTTTACTGAAACGTTTTATTTTTTCCAGTTTCTTCGACACTCGAAAGCAATGTGATGTTAACGATATATATGTATCTATATCTATATATGTATCTCTGAAACTCAATAAGGCAGAAAGAGCAGAAAAAAAATCTCAGTTATCATCTAACGGGATTAGAAAAAGAAGAACGAAAAGAAGGGGGAAAAATGACTGAACTGAGAAATGAAATAATGACACAGGGAAAAAAGAAAAGAGGATCAGAGAAGGTAGAGAGAGGTGCCACGGTTAAAAGAGGGTTGTAATAAAGTTAATACAACCCTCCCAGTGGCTGCTGCAAGAGAGGATCGTAGCTGAGAGGGAGTAGATATCCTACTCCTTCGTGCTGTCAATCTCAGATATCGGTCTTGTACAGCTGTGGAAACTCTAGCCTTTCCTCGGCTAAAACTCCGAGACTCGGAATCCTTGCTTAGAAATTATTCCACAATCTATGGACCACAGAAGAACTCACATTCAGCCATCATGTCTAACTGACTTTGGCCCTCTTCGAGCCGGCCAACAGCTCTCCACCGCAGTTCATTTGGCAAATGATGTCTCGAGGTCATTCCTACAAAATGGCTATTTTGAATTTCTTTACTCACATTTCAACGCAAAATAACGATCCACTCCAAAATACCCGTTTGTCGCTATCCGATTACGCAAATTGACACAACCTAGACTAACTTGCATACGATATGCTTACTCGGCATTGCTTTATTGGTTATATGAACAAGTTTGGTGAGGATCGCACAATTTTTTTTGCGAATTATCGCGATTTTTCTCATTTTTCCTTAATATATGGAAACAGTGTAAATATGATATAGCTTTGAACTCTTTAGGACCTTACTGCTCTTCTAATCAATGCATCGGCAGTACCGAGTGAATATGAAGGCTGGAAGATATACACTCGTTTGTTATTGAACTGTGACCACCCTATCTCCGTGTTAAATCACTACAAGCGAGAATCCAAGGTCTATAACTTGTAAAATAAGCATTTCATGAGAAAATGTGACTGAAGATAAAGATCACAATGCACTCTATCAAAATCTAGATTTTCAACAATGTTCGCTGTGCATTTAAAAAGGTTACGGAAGTTTGAATAAATAATAGCAACAATGCAAGTTAAAAAATTTGAATGTCGAAAGTATTATTTACAAAATATTTCTAAATATACATCAGTTTTATTAAATAGTTTGAAATAATGCTTTCAATTCATATTAAAGTTAACTTTTGAGGTATAAATTTTAGTGTTTGGCATTGCTGTTGTTAAATATTTAAACTTCAACTCTTTAAATACCGAACGAACATGGTTGAAAATCGATATTTTTATTGATATCTAACGTCTCATTTTCTCGTAAAACTCATATTTTAGAGGTTTTACAGTTTGGAAATTAGCTTCCACTGAAATAACTTGGAAAATTTGTGCATGGATTCGGGGAAGTTGCAACTGATGATTCGACTGATTCACATGAACGACTGTCTCTGTGTTCATGAACACTTGTACATAATTTGATTCTTCAGATGACTAGAGATACTAGGAATTCAAAAGAGACATTCGAAAAAGTGTAGATATTTACATTGTTACTTTTTCTGCTAGGTTACTACTTCTACTACTGAAACTAAATGGATGTTCCGATTACCAATAGATGAGGACGTAAATTGACACATGCTTTTAAATATAGTCTATTATTATCGTTCTATAGTTTTGTGAGTATATATATTTTACTGCTAAAAATGGTAGGGTGTTCATTTAGGCAACACTTCCTGTAACAGAAGGCCGTACAACTAAGTTAGAACGTCATCTAGATATTCCTTAACTATTTATTTCTATTATTATTCCCGCTATATTTCAATATTAATATTTATATTAATGTTTATTTATAAATATGCATTATTTAGAAGGAAAATCATTCGTACATATCAGCGTTGTGATATTGCTAATAAATACAAACAATTTCTTTTTAAATAATGCATATTTATAAATAAACATAAGTTTAAAGACTAATATTAAAATTCACCAGTAATAATAATAGAAATAAACGTATAAGAAATGTCTAAATGCATGGACCATGTATATTGACGTCATAACTTATTTTTACGGCCTTCTCTTACAAGAGATGTTGATTTCAGGCTACATGAAGCACTGATTGAAAAATGAAAAAATGTTCAGCTGAAATGCAATGATGCCCTAATTTTTAATCTAAAAATTAATTAAAAGCCCTATGGAAGAAAGCAAGCAACCAATACTAAATGCATAATAAACCGAGTTGAATCAGATACCTTGCTTTGAAAAAAAGAAGGTTACAAGGAACCCTAGATTGAGGACAAGATTACAAGAGAACCCATTACGAAGGATATTTCAACATGGTTCCAATTTCGTTGACTTCAATGACAATGATTGTCTTTTCCTTTTCTCATAACAAAGAGTCATGGTAGATTTTTAATTTCAATCGTCTTTGATTTGTCATCTGATTATTATTCCACCACCGGAGCAAAGACATAGGAAATAGTAGGAACTATTAGACTATTATCCGAAAGCAAAATCCGCTAAATGATTTTAGTTGGCATTATTCATTTTCAAGAATAAATAGATAAGAGTAAATTCCTATATTTATAAGCTCGTCATCTGTAACATTTATGTTCTTCCACTAAATCTGTATTTTTGTCATTGTAATGTCTGTTACGTGATATCTTATAAATAAATAAATAAATAATAAATACCCCCTCAAGCAGCTGCTTGCCACAGAGGTCTGACAGGAGCCCGTCAGTTTATATGCCATAGTAGAAGGTCTGTGAGGATGGCAGGACCTCAGCAGAAGAACAACACAAACGTCCATGCCTTATCCGGGGCTCGAACCCAGGTCCCTTAGATCAGTAGCCAACTATTATGAGATCTGATCGAATTCTTTCAGCCTGTCCCATGGCCGAGTGGTTAGCACGCTTGGCTACTGATCTAAGGGACCTGGGTTCGAGCCCCGGGTAAGGCATGGCAGTTTGTGTCGTTTTTCTGCTGAGGGCCTGCCATCCTCTCAGACCTCTGGCATATAAACTGACAGGCTACTGTCAGACCTCTGTGGCAAGCAGCTGCTTGAGGGGGTATTTATTTTTATTATTATTAATGAAAACTGAGTTTTTTCTCATTTTCAGCAGCAGCTTTTACTATTATATAGGCTAAATACAGCTGGCCGTCCCGTGGCCGAGTAGTTAGCGCGCTTGGCTACTGATATACGGGACCTGGCTTCGAGCCCCGGGTAAGGCATGGATGTTAGTGTTGTTTTCTGCTGAGGTCCTGCCATCCTCTCAGATCTTCTACTTGTGGCATATAAACTGACAGGCTCCTGTCAGACCTCTGTGGCAAGCAGCTGCTTGAGGGGGTATTTTTAATTAAATACAGCTGATTCGTAAGTACACTTTTACGAAAAATATCGCACAAATAACTGATTTTACAAAATGAAGCACCAAATGTCGGTACAAATGCTTCATTTTAAATTTTCATTTAGTTCATAAAATATCCTTCTTTCAAATTTCGTCTTGAAA
The DNA here is from genome assembly GCA_038380435.1 of Ryuthela nishihirai. Classification (NCBI taxonomy): domain Eukaryota; kingdom Metazoa; phylum Arthropoda; class Arachnida; order Araneae; family Heptathelidae; genus Ryuthela; species Ryuthela nishihirai. The sequence continues at coordinate 116,391,692 of JAWZYU010000003.1, forward strand.
TTCGATAAGTACGTCTGCATTAACGATGAGTATTTTTCGGGACTAAAAAGAAATGTATGAGAAACTAATCTAAGCTTATCAGAATTAATGCAAATAAAGTACAAAATAATGTTATATCAATGTTCATTATTACTTCTGACTGAAATTGAAGATAAATATGTAAAAATAATACTTTCAATGTATTATTTATTCATTAACAAGGATTTTTTCGATACCCATCCCCTTTTTACTATAAGTTGTTGTTCTCGATTTGCACGGTTTCAATTTACACGGTAATTTCCCGTACCTATCTACTGTGTAAATCGAGGAATAGGTCCAATAATATCCAATTATCCAATTATTATTGCAGAACTATCAGCTATAATTTTGACCCTCAATTGGGCCCTCAAATTTGAGAAAAAAATATAGTTATTTTTACTAACAGCAAAGCATCAATAGAAGCTCTATATAACAATCCTCTTAAAAGCATTTTTAAAATCTTTATTAGTGACATTTTAATATTAATAAAACAACACATTACACAACAAAATATTATACATATACAATGGTTACCATCACACTCTGGAATTAAACACAATGAAATTGTAGATAAATTAGCCAAAAAAGCAAACAATATCAACCCAAACTTAGAAACCCCCTTTCTCATATACATTCACAAAAAAGCAAAGCAAAAAACAGTTAATAAATGATATTCAAAATTGGTATGATTCTAATGCAAGCAATACACACAGATACAAAATATCTAATAAAATTAATAAGTTTCATGATTATGGCTTAAAAAAAGAGAAATAAACCTAATTCTAAAAAATAAAAACCAACTCTGCTCTAACTAATTCACTGCTTTATAGGATGAAAAAATCTGATAATAACCTGTTTGTGATAGATGCTCAATATATGAAAATTTAGAACACATTTTATTTCATTGTAACAAATATACATTAGAAAGGAATATATACTTTACAAAATTAAATCAATTAAATATTACAACTTTTGACTTTAAAAACATACTTGAACCAATCAAAAATGCAAACTAGATAATTTGTTACAATTTTCTGTTGGCCTTTTTAAGGTCTTTTGGTATGTTTGACTCATTATAAAAAAATTCTCTATAAGATAAAATTATATAAATATAAAAATAATATGAAAAAGAAAAATGGAAAAAGATAATAACAAAAAAATGAGTGAAAGAAAATGAAAAAAATAAATAAATAAAATATAAAGATGCAATTAAATATGGTCACAGAAAGTTTCACTGAATGAGTTTGTGTTCGGGAGTTTTCCAGAACACAAGGATATTCAATTTTGAGATTTGGCTGATGATGATTATTTTGTAAATAAACATTGATGAAAAGATTAGCATTAAAATGCAAATATACATCAGTTGGGTTATCTCTGAACGGAATTTTTTTGCAACAATGGGCAAAATGCCCAAGTCACAATAACCCCGAAGGCTCAGAGAAGGTTGGGGGAGGTAGCCTCCCGACCTTCTCTGAGCCTTCGGGGATGGTAGCCTCCCGTCAAGGATATCCATAACGTGCACATAGTATGGCTCTCTCTCACATACGGGGCCACGGTTTAACATCCTATCCGACGGATAGCGGCCTTTGCAAGCCCATCGGTATCCCCTACTGACCGAGGGCAGGTAACGGAGTTTTGCGGAGATAATTCTCAAAGTTGGACCAGCTGAAACTCGAACCTGGGAACTGCAGATTGTGAGCCTAACACACTATTGACTGAGCCATCCCTGCCTTAAATACACCAGTAAGTATAATAGAAATAAATATATAAGAAATGTCTAGATTAAATGCATTATCTATGCTGACGTCATAGCTTAGTTGTACGGCTTTCTGTTTTAGAAAGTGTTGACTAATGCGTCTCAGAGTAAAAACAACCCAACCTTCCAAAAAAAAAAAATTTCTCTATTTTCAAAATTAACATCCTCACATCTCCCCAATGAATAATGACCCATACACAGCGAAAAGAAACGAAAATATATGATAAAAGATAAGTCTCCTTGGTTAGTAAGCCTTCCTCTACACACGAACAAATAGTTTCGCAGTGACAAACAAGTAAGCTCGAAGAAACAGATGGCCAACGTAAGAACAACACCAACACACGGGGCCGTTGCCAAAAGCAGAAACAAGGTAACAACAAAAACGTAGGCCCCGAGATCGCACATCGCCACGTAACGGAACGATCTTCAGCTACAAACGAGCGTGCGCCATGCGCCGGAGCTCGTGAACAGTAGCGGCAATCATTTACTCGTCCACGGTGACTGAGCTTCGAGACCTTGGTTCGGCGCCACTGTCACTGGCCGACGCATCTCCAGTATTCAGGTGAAAAACGATAGCACTAATGGGTCGAGACATCGATTCCTTGTCGAAACTAGGACAAACTCTCGTTCAAGCTTTTCCTTTGCTCTGTCCCTTCCCTTCTCTCCCCTCCTCCCTCTGCATCTCCTTCCTTCTACCCTTTTCCCTCTTCTTTTAGCATTCGTGAGCTCAGCTATTTGTTGTTATTGCTTCAGTCGGTCCTAAACTCACGATGCCTTGCTGTAGATGCGATTTAAATCATACCTGATGAAACTGTCTGTAACTCCCCTACTTTTTTTTTCTTTTCGTCTTTTTTTCTATCTTCTTTTCACTCTATCTTTTTTTTTCCTTTCTATTTTTATTAATGATCTTTCAGCCTTTTTTTTCTCTCGGAGTGGTAATGCGATTTTGAATTACGATTGGAAAGTGACCATGCAGACTGAAGATAATGCTCTATGATTGCATTGTCGTTTGTTTCAGTTTTTATTGCTACTGTTTATTTACTTTGAACGTTTTCTTGTAGTTCTGAAACATTATTATTATTATTGCTGTAGTGCAACATTATTATTATTGCTATGTTACACAGATGAAAAAATGTGCAATACGTGTACATTGTCTTTCCAAAATATTATAGATTTTTCGTGTTATGTCAATGGGAATCTAACTACAAAGCTCTCTAACTTCTAAAGTATGCATTCAATGGAAAAATGTAAATAAAAAAAAAATAAATACCCCCTCAAGCAGCTGATTGCCACAGAAGTCTGACAGGAACCTGTCAGTTTATATGCCATAGTAGGTCTGTGAGGATGGCAGGACCTCAGCAGAAAAACAACACATACATCCATGCCTTACCCGGGACTCGAACCCAGGTCCCTTAGATCAGTAGCCAAGCGTGCTAACCACTCGGCCACGGGACGGCTGGAAAAATGTAACTGAAGATAAAAAAAAATCGTATTCAAATTTATTTCAATTTCAATTTTCAACAATATTTGTTCAGAATTTTAAGAGTTCTGGAAGCTAGAATATTTCAAAACAGTAATGCCTGAGAAATTAATTAAAATTAATAATAAGTTTTGTTTTGAACTATTTTTTAATATAATGATAATCTTTATTTCTTTTCTTTTCATTTACATCACCTCACATTTAAAGCAATGAAAAAATACATACATAATGAATATGATCCTACGAAGCTAGGGACTTATCTGCAGGAAATTTTACATTATACGGATCAGTTCTATTTACATAATGAAATAATTTATAATCACAAGTAGTACTTATTTCGCACAATGTAGATGATTATCAAATAAAAATAAGTATAGAAATATGAAAACAAACATTTCATTAGTAAAATATAAAAATCGAAATATTAATATACATCAGAATAAAAGTGGCTCGGAAAGAAACGGAATTCCATCGACAAATGTGATTTTAATCCTAATTTAGTAACAATAAACATAAATAGGCAAATACCTGCCTCTATTGTCGAATATTGTGCTTGATCGAATAAAAAGAGAGTCTGAGTTCGAATACAACCGATGAATGCTATCGGTGTCTTTCAGCTGAGGTCTTTGTCTTTTTCAGAGGCATTGTGTCTGTGACGATTTAGTTGCACAGTCAGACTTCCAAAGCTGTCTCAGTTGGCTAGCATTGCAAAGCGTAATGCAGCCTATTTCTGATTTTAATTCGAATGTATGCTTGGTATTACTCATGCTTTTTAACCTTGAGATGGTTAATGTATATTAAATCATTTGAGATGGTTAATGTATATTAATCGTTCATGTATATTAAATTCTCAATGAAATGCGGAATATGCATTTCTCCATCTATATCTTTCTCCTCAGGAACATCATTTTCCTATCGAATGTCAATTCTGATAAAGCCCTCTTCAATATCGTGTTTCCATTCTTGATCAAACATTTTTTTTCTCTCCCCTATCTTCAAGAAGTTTAGAAGTTAGAGAAGTGCAGGATTTACTCCTAAAGGAGCAATATTTGTTTCTGAAATTGGTGTGCGGCTTTTTTTCGCCTACAAGAAAAAAAAACATGAAAAAATTTCGTATCAACAAATCATTTAAGGAAAAATTATGACGGTGTTGCGGGAGAGCTAAATTGCATAAGTTCTATGGACCACAAAATATCGTCCAAATTAGTTTATTACATTTAGGACAGAAAAGGAGCCTGTGACCTATTCTAGAAAAGCGAGCCTGGAACTAATTTTATCTTCTAGAGAGCTGAAATATTTATAATATATTAAATTGGACTGCTGTTAACAAGAGCCTGAGTACACAAATAATTCATTTAACTTCAGAATTTTAATTGCTCCTTATGAATTTTGAATTCTAAACAGTTGGTTGATTTCTTTTATGTATTAAATATTCAGAATTTTCTTAGCGGTAGGTATTTCAGTTTCATTTCGTAATTCATAAAATATTCAAAACTTAAATATGTATGTAAAAAGCTGTAAATTTCGTAAACTATCCTCTCTCATAGAGAATGGAGAGGGAAAATCTGAAGATCAAGGAACACAACAACCAATGTGTTCTAGCAAGAACACATTGGTACGCGACGATTGGACAAGAAACGTTTTGAGGAGGCCTTGCCTTCCATTCTTTATTTCATGTCATGTCATGTCATACAAATCTCTAAATTGAATATTCTCACTTTCATTGAAAGTGAACTCATTCAGAAACTTTTTGAATCTAGAAATTAAGGTTGAAAAAAAATTTTTTTAATGAGAAACAACAAATAGAAATTTAATTTTTTTCCATTATATTCATTTTTTATTCATCATTTTTTTCTTTTTTATAAGGAATACATTTTTTTTCATTATATTCATTTTTTTCCCTTTTTTATGAAGAATCCAGTAACTTAGAATTTTTTAGGAATTGTAAGAGGGATCTATATAATATAAGTAAGATTTTGGTATCAGGAGAATATAAAATATTTTTAAAATTATAAGTGTTAATATTAAGTCTTGAAAGTTTTAAATAATAAATTTGTCTCTCTCTATAATAAATAGAACAATCAAAAATTATATGTTGAATAGTGTGTGGAACACTACACACCGAGCAGTTAGGAGATGAAATAGTTTTATGTCTAAAAAGTGTGGTGATGGTTAATGCATAATTTGTTTTAATTCTAAGGATACCATTGATTTCTTTTTTGGAAAAATTAAAGTCATCAAATTTATGAATATGAGAATTAATAGTGAATCTATGAGTATTAATTGCATTTAGTTGATACCATGTTTGAGTTTTTTCAAATAAAAGTTTTTTATTTAATTTTTTTAAGTTTTGAATAAATATAGGAGTTGCTATGATATTATCAGAATTTTGCGCTTTTTTGCCAATAAATCTACATGTTCATTAAAAAGAATTCCCACATGGGAAGAAATCCATTGTATAATTAATTCATTATGGTGTAGCAAGTGTAAATTTGTGTAAACTAAAATATCATTGACAAAAGAAGGAAATGATGGGTTACAAGGATTTTGATAAATACAATTAATAGCAGATTTACAATTTGTAAAAATTACAAGTTTTGTGTTATAAAATTTTGTGGACCATTTTATTGCTTCGGTAATAGCAAAATTTTAAAAATAATCGAAAGTGTTAAAGAATCAAATTTGAATTTATAGTTAAATTTAAATTCTGGACAAATAAATGCACCAGAACATATTTGTTTTTCTGAACATAGAGAACCATCACTGTATAATTGAAAAAAAAAATTACAATTTTCCTCAATGTAGGATAAAGCAAAAGTTTTTAAAATCTCAATGTCTTGGTCATTTTTTTTAAAATTCCTGGAATAGAATCTATCAAAATGGGAAAAGTGGAAGTCCAATGAGAGATTGAGGGATATTTGTCCCCACTAGTATTTTTATTTATAATACCTAACAGATTTTTTCCTTCAAATGAATAGAGAATATTATCTCTAAAATTTTCTTTCAATTTTTGTATAATGGGATGATTTTTATTTTTTAAAATAGTTCTAAAAAATAAGTTAGATAATAAAAATTCTTTTTTTTAATGAAAAGAGCAGTTTCTGCATAGAGATCCCATATTCTATTACCGTGTAATAAACCAAGACGGTGTCTAATAAATTTTCTCTGAATTCTTTCAAGTTGAGTAATTTTGTAATTAGCAATGCTTGAAAGTAGCTCAAGTCAATAAGTAAATTTAGGTAAAATTAAATTATTATAGATTAAAAGTAATTTTTTATAGTACTGTCCCATTTAGAATTTCCAAAATATTTAATACAATTAAATAATTTGTTTTTGCAGATGTAATAGCATTATCAATTTGAAAACTCCATGTTAGTTTTGAATCAAAGAAAATACCTAAAAATTTTAATTTAAAAACAATTTTAAGAATGACTGAATTAATATTTAGTTTAAGGAAATCTGGAAAATATCTATGTTTAAAAAATGGAATTAAAAAAGTTTTGGATTCTGATATAGTCAAATTCCATTTTTGACAATAATGGAATATTAAGTTTAATTGCGATTGCAGTTTATGTTGAATATAATAATAATTATTATGTGACATCCATATAATAATGTCATCTTCATAATCACCACTTTTTACTTCATCATTTATTACTTGAAAAATATCATTAATATAAATTTTAAAAAGTGGAGACAAAATGTCTCTTTGAATCACTCCATTTTGAAAATAATATTTTTTTGAAAATTGGTTATTAATTTTAACTTTAAAATATTTTTTAAAAATAAGTTGCAAAAGTAAATTAAACATTTTTCTACAGATTCCATACTGTGTAATTCTTATTACGGCCATTTTTCCAGTTTTCTTACCGAGCATTTTTAAGTATTTAACTACACGAATTTGCAAATTCACAGTACTCATAACAAATGTATATTTTTGTATTTAAATCAAGATATTTTATTTATTCTATAAAAATACATCGTTTTCTCCAATTCATTACTCATTTAGAAATGTAAGTTTTCGTTTTTAAGTAGAGATTATTTCTTGCAGCTCTTTCAGAATACAATCTTTTTCCTGGTGGATCTTCCCTAAGTTCGGTTTGGACGGGCCTACTTTAAATAATGCAAATTTCTCCATGTACAGCGCAATGACACACCATCAATATCTGTGCTAAAACGAATTGTTACATTTTAAATGACACCTCTGAATTGCTCTATTTAAGTAACCAGTTAAATTGAATCGACTACGAAAGAAATTTAAAGAAAAAAAAATTGAAAATCCTGGAGTGCTTCATTTTGTCCAATTTAACGGAAACTTAAACTCAATTTGATGAGCGAGTTGTAGCATCCTTCCAGAAGGCTTCAGGCAATGCATTCTTCTCCATTTCCGAAAGTCTTCCTCAATGAGCGCATCTGTCAAAGCAACTGTGGCTCCGATGATGATTGATTACCACATGGGCTTGCATATTGAAAAGAAAGATTTCTAAAACAGAAGGATGGATGGATTCGAGGAATTTCCGCATCTGTTTTGTTTTAGAGTGAAAGACAAGGCGCTGAATATCGGATGCTCTATTTGATTGGAAAAACGACAAGGCGTCTTATCTCTCTCAGCATCTTTAGAGATATATGTGTGACCAGCAATTTAATGGAATTCTTCAAATGTCCTTGCTAGGGATTTCAGTTTTGTCTTACAGAATTTCTTCATGACACGTTGTCTTCAAAGTCGATTCTATGAAAGCAAAATAATGCTGCTTTGTTTTTTTAAAATGGAAATGTTTTTGTTTAAATGCGAACAAAATAAGTGTGTGAATATAATATGTGAAGATGAAGAACAGAAACCTCTCAAACATTAAAAAAAAACTTTTAGGAGAGTAGTTTGTTTCCAGTTGTCCATTTTGCAAAAACAAATATTGTTACGGAGCAAAATATTATTCCTCAAAAGGTGCGTAGAAACAAAAATGTTTTTGGAGCAATTGAATTAAAACCAGAAACGTAGCAAAATATTACGCTTCAAAAGTTTCACGGCATTAAAAAAGATTGCACAGTAATGGAGATTACAACCAGAATACAAAAAACATTACTTCTCCAAAGGTTCACAGCATTAGAAAAGATTGCACTGCAATATAGATTACAACCAGAATATAACAAAATATAACGCCTCAAAAAATTCACAGCAATGAAAAGAGACTGCAGAGCAATGGAAATTACAACCAGAAATGTAACAAAATATTACATCTCAAAAGGTTTACAGCATTGAAAAAGATTAGAGTAGTGGAGATTACAACCAGAATGTAACAAAATATTACGCCTCAGAAGGTTCACAGCAATAAAAAAAGACTGCAGAGCAATGAAGATTACAACCAGAATGTAACATAATATTACGCTTCAAAAGGTTCACAGCAATAAAAAAAAAGGACTTCAGAGCAATGGAAATTATTACAACCAGAAATGTAACAAAATATTACGCCTCAAAAGGTTTACAGTATTAAAAGAGATTTCAGTGCAATAGAGATTACATTTACTGGACGCATTACATTTTCTCAATGGAAATTATAAGATTCTAACAATATCTTTTTTAACCAAAAAAATTGATTTTGGAATAATGGGGGATTGCAGCCAGAAACGTAAAAAAATATTCGCCTCAGAAGATTCACAGCATTAAAAAAGATTGTAGAGCAAAGGGAATTATGACCAGAAATTTTAACAAAATATTACGCCTCAAAACGTGCCCCGGAATAAACAAAACTGCAGGGAAATGGAGGATTGCAAACGGAAGCGTAACAAAATATTATACTGCTCTAAAGGTGCACAGCAATAGAAAAATTGTAGAGCAATTGGAATTACAGCCAGCAATAGAAAAATTGTAGAGCAATTGGAATTACAGCCAGCAATAGAAATATTGTAGAGCAATTGGAATTACAGCCAGCGAAGTAACAAAATATTGACACTAAAAGAATGCGTAATAATGAAGAAAAAAATGTTTCTAGGATTATTGAAATTCTACACATATGTTGTTACCTAAAAATATTGAATCTCAAAGAGTGCGAAGAAATGAAAAACTTGCACAAAAATAAAAATGTTCTAAACATATATCATTGAAAACAAAATATTACCCCTCAATAAATATGGAACAATGGGAATTACAACCAGCTATTTTTATGTAACAAGATATTAAGCATGAAAGACAGTAAGATTCGTAAATAATTAGAAATCAAATTAGATGTTGTTTACATAAGAAATGCTAAATTTGAAAGAGGTAGTTCTAGCGAAATAGGTTATATAACAGTGTGAATTTTAAACGGATATTGTTACAAACAAACTATTATGTCTGAAATAGAGCACAGCAATGGAAATTGCAAGTCTCAATGGTTAATATATCAAAATATTGAACCTCGAAGAATGAACAGTAACAAAAAAGGGTTTCCCCAAATGGAATTATAATCAGAGAGAGAATATTACGCTATAAAAAAGTGCACATTAATAAAGATTGCACTTCAATGGAAATTACAAACAACTATATTATGTAACAAAATATACGTCATCATAAAAAAATAAATAAATAAATAAAATAGAAAGAGAGAGAATTTTAGCCAGCTAAATATCAACAAAATATGATGTCGAAAACGCTGTGAGGGAGTTGGTTTGTAACAGCAATAATAATTCTATCCATACCTATATTGTTGTGTAACAAAACATTACGGCTAAAAAGTGTACAACAATAAAAAGATCACACAACAATGAGAATTATAATCAGTAAATGAACAAAACTTTGACTCAAAGAATATGCATGAAACATTATGCAACATAATTCTAACAGTATTGTTATGTAACTAAATATTAAAACTAAAAGCATTGAAAATAAAAGATATTTCACAAGAATGAAACGTTCTAGCCATGTATTGTTATGTAAAGAAATATTTATCGTCAAATGTGTGCAATGATAAAAACACTGTCCGAAAATATGGGAATTTACAGCCGAATATTGTACAGCATATCAGGTGTGACCAATAACGTTGGTTAACAATATTCTTGAATACGCAAAAATATAAAGTTAATATCGGATGGCGACAAACACGTAATACAACAAATAAAATATTCTGAATTGCAAAAGAAGAAAATTGATTCAATAACAAAAGCAGTATTCACAGTTCTTACAGAGAGCAGAGTGTTCATGGAAGAAAACATTAGTGTTCAAAAATCAGACAATACATAGAGGAATGGATAACAATGAAAAATGAAAAACAAAATTCTACCTACATTAGCAAAGGAAATAGTTGCATAGAGTAGTCTAAACTGGCGTTGTTGATTTCGTTGAGTTGTTTTACCTCTGAGCAGCACTTTTTGGAACATAATGGGCTAAATGGCAAGGTCATAAGGACCCCAAGGGATAAGATAAGGTTGAGAAAAGGGATACACTAGAGAATATTAGGAGACAGATCAACAATAACTTTGCTCCCGTCAAAGCTATTCAGAGAGCTTTTTAATATATATTGGATATGGCTCTCCTTCACGGGGAGGAGAAGGGCAGTCGGTAGCGCTTCAGGTTTATAATCTGCAGTTCCCAGGTTCGAGTCCCATCTGGGCCAGAGTTGAGATTTATCTACGTTAACTCGCATACTGCCGTCGGTGAGAAAAGGAACACTGATGGACTTCGAAAGGCTGTCGTCCATCGGAATGGATGTTAAGCCATGGTTTCCGTGTACAGGAGAGCCATATCCTTTGCACATTAAAGAACACGCTGGATGGCCTTTAGGGAAAGCTTCCATCTGTTTCCTAACAGGTATCCAATAGATCCTCTTCCGCCACCTTCTCTGAGCCTTGTGATCTGCCCGCTTAACCCACTATGTACAAAAAAGTGGCGCTCAGATGTAAATCAACCGAATACACAAGAAAACCTCAATGTTCAAAAGCGCTTTAACTTGCTAACTACTGCAACAATTTGTTCGAATATTAACACAATAATTTTACGAATATAGCAGGCAGTAATGAAGAACAGGAATCTGTCTCCCATCAGCAATCTTCGCCACTTCCGCATCATTAAGATCATCCCTTCATGAAAAATGGCATCGTATATATTCCAGCAGATGCCTGGAAATTACCTCGTGAAGAATGACATCTTCATATAAAGACTGGGAACTGCAGATACGTCAAATAACGTTGTTCGTTCCCTGGAAATTTATTCCTTCTGGCAAAAGCTACGAAAATATAACTTCGAATATTAACCCAATAATTTTACGAATATAGCAGGCAGTAATGAAGAACAGGAATCTGTCTCCAATCAGCAATCTTCGCCACTTCCGCATCATTAAGATCATCCCTTCATGAAAAATGGCATCGTATATATTCCAGCAGATGCCTGGAAATTACCTCGTGAAGAATATCATCTTCATATAAAGAACCCGGGAACTTCAAATAACGTCAAATAACGTTGTTCGTACCCTGGAAGTTTATTCCTTCTGGCAAAAGCTGCGAAAATATAGTTCGAAACCCCGCTGCACTAAAATTACCTCCATATTACTACTTTAGATTAAAGGACTAGAATGCATTTGCAACTGCTGCTTATATATATAAAATTACAATTAATAAACACTTCAAGTCTCTCAAGTTAAGCTGTTATACACATCTGGTAGACTTTGCACTACTTCATGTGAGGTATCACCTCCATAACGATGCCAGGTCTCTTTGTGCATCCTGCAGGATCATTTCCGCGCGTGTGCTCATCTCTCTCATCCATACTCCTGCCAGGATGAGGGAACCACACTCATATATTGCGCATATGAGTTCCCGGAGGCAAGAGAGTCATCTTCATCCTCATCCTCCTCTTCCAAAAGCCATGCCAGGGATGCGGGAGGAGAGATAAGTCAACGATGTGCAAAACCAGGGTAGATGATGCACTTCATTAGATCGTTATTTCATCCTCTATCGATCCGCAGCCACTTCAGATGATCACGTGACTCTGCTTTTGTGACGAAAGGCGAGATACTCTAAGCATTTCGCATACAGACTCGGCAAGGGTTGACGTCCTTTTGTGACTAGGTCGATGTTGTCAGGTGAACGAGCTCCAGATAATGAGTGGTTTGTGATACGTAACGCATGAAATGAATCAGACCTGTTTCGTTGTCAATCTCTACGAATCATTTTCTGTTTTCGCTTCTCTTTCTTTACCTGGATAAACACGTACAGTTCTGTATCAAAAGTATTATAACCTTTAAAATGCTATTTAAAAATGCTTAAAAAGTTAAGTTTATGTCGAAAAGCCCACTTTACAGGGAAGGTGAGATAGGTTTCTTTTACTCAGAATAAAAAACTTTTTTGCTTTTTATCACACAATGGGCTATAAATCCAGGTCACAATCACCCTAAGGGCTCAGAACTGGATAGAGTACTGCATATACTTACATAATTCTCAAGCAATCATGGGCTAAACTGGGAGGGGGGTGCTTAGACGACAGCGTGCCAGGCGCGTAATCTGCAGTTCCCAGGTTCGAATCTCACTGGGCCAGTGCTTAGATTTATCTCCACTAAACCCCATTTTGTCCTCTGTGGCAAAACGGATATCATTGGTCTTGGAAAGTTTGTCGTCCGTCTGATGGGACGTGACACGAAGGTTGCCAGATCACTAATTTCTAAAAAAATCGTTGCCAGATATTTTTTCTGAATTCTGTAATCAACCATAGTGTTCGGATATTTTTTTGAGCGACTGTACATAGTAAGAAGCCAACACAAATAATTATAGCATCAGCTGCATTAAATCAGACCTGCTAATTATAGCTGTAATTGCAGTATGTTAGAATGTTATTCGCATTTCATGTTTAATCATCTTAAATCATTGTTGCTGTTTATAGTTTTAATCGCAACAAATTATCCTCCTCAAGATGTGTCTCCAGTCATCATCTTCACGTTAGTTCATCGCTTATAGCTTTAACTGAAATCGAATCATATCATTCCTATTAATTATCGCTTCAGCTTCATTAAATTCTCAATACTAGTTTAAACTTAAATTAAATCATCACTGTTGGTTACAGCTTCAATGTCATTAAATCATCATTTTAGTTTTATCTTCAATCACATTAAATCATCAATGTTAGTTTTAGCTTTAATCGTATTAAAGCATCACTGTTAGTTCCATGGCCGAGTGGTCAGCGCGTTTGCTGTTGATCAAAGGGACCTGGGTTCGAGCCCCGGTAAGGCATGGATGCTTGTGTTGGTTTTCTGCTGAAGTCCCGCCATCCTCTCAGACCTTCTACTATGGCGTATAAACTGACAGGCTCCTCTCAGACCTCTGTGGCAAGCAGCTGCTTGAGGAAGTATTATTTCATATATATTATTAGTTATATAGTAGTAGCATTGAAACATCCCAGTTACAGTTGTATTAAAACATCAAAGCTACATTAGCATTAAAACATTACAGTTACAGCTAGTCGCTCAAAAAAAAGTATCCGAACACTATGGTTCATTGCAGAATTCAGAAAAAATATCTGGCAGCGATTTTTTTTAGAAATTAGTGATCTGACAACCTCCATGTTACGTAACACGAAGGTTGCCAGATCCCTAATACGTAACACTGTTACGTATTAGTGACATTAATACGTAAAGTGATCACTAATACGTAACACTGTTACGTATTAATGATACGTAACACGAAGATTGCCAGATCACTAATTTCTAAAAAATCGCTGCCAGATATTTTTTCTGAATTCTGTAATGAACCATAGTGTTCGATTCTTTTTTGAGCGACTCTACACTAGCAGTGTCGTCGCGTTAATAGGGGCTCTTGGGGCTCAGCTTAGTTTAATGTCATAAGGATTTTGAAGTGTCATGATTTGGAGGGAAAATTTTAGAAATGTTTATATAATATTACTGCAGGCTGCTTTAGAACATATCTAACAAATGAAAAAAAATAAATTAATAATAATCAAATATATACACTACGAGTTTTTAATTTTGTTATTACTGTAAAAACAATACATTTATTATTATATTCATTTGTTAGGTATGTCCTAATTTGTTAGGTATGTCCTAAGTAATATTATACTGTAAATTATAAAAATTTATCTCAAGTCGTAGAATTACTGTCATGATCCTAACCATCGAGGTTGAATTTACGGAGCAGTGGTAGCTTAAATGACGCGACTCCACTGTACAGTAGCGTTGTTAGTTATAGCTTCAACAGCACGTAAGTCATAAATGCTAGATATAGTTTCAATTGCATTAGATCATCATTGCTAGTTACAGCTTCAGTCGCATTACACCATCACTGCTTTTTTTTCAATCTCATTAAATGAGCTCTGCTAATTACAACTTATAAACTGCATAAACTCAGCGCTGTTTGGTATAGTTTGGCGCGCGCATGCGCAGAACGGGCAAGCGCAGCTGACAGACACTCGGCTGTTCAATCGATTGCAACGACGAAAAGGATTCTACCCGGCCGAAAACGGCAGCCGCATTCATGTGAAGAAAACGTTGCATAGCTAACGTTTTCATTTTTACCCTTAGCAACATTTCGTGTTGTGTTGGCGAAGCGATCAGCACAGCTGATGGTGTTGTCACCTCCTGTTGCCCAGATACAGCCCTTAAAGACGGTTGCTAAGGCTCTGGCAACATCGGTAAAAGAGATAGTGAAGTAGAAGATATAACCTGATGGCGCATATGGTTCACCGAATTCTTTTCTGTGTTGTTAGCTCTCAATTGCTCTTCAGAACTTCTGCCAAAGTCATTCGGCAAAGCTGAGAAGCGATGCAGACCATTACATTTATCCATTGCGCTCTGGTAATAAAGAATTTGCGTTCTGGAGGAACTATCCTACAGAGGAATCATTCTTTTATATATCTAGTACATGCAGATACTTTTGGGTTTACGAGCTCCGTTTCTTAGTCGTATTTACGATGACATGTCAAACAGTTTCTAAATCGTAGATACAGATACTATAATAGGACCTTGACAGTGTTCTAACAAAAGGAACAACAAAATAACATGTAGGTGTTTTAGTTACAAATTCTATGTCTTAAAAAGCGCAATCAGTAGCTATTTATTATTTAATATTATATACTCAATTTTGAAATATTTAGGAATGTTTTAATGAAGTCATAATAAATTAACTATTTTATTTTTGTTGCTTTTAAAAATTAAATTTATTGTAATTAAACTTTAGATAATTTAAATCACTTCAATATTTATATAGATTAAATTTCCCTCCTTTTTTCTCAGTGTATTTAGATCGCTCTGGTGATTCATTCTCGTAATGATTCATTCCTGATTACATGGATTATTTTGATTCATAATATGCAGATTTTTCGTATGTAAGAGCATTTTGAATTCTATGATAAATGGGATTCATCATCTTGAAGTGAAATGACAGAAACACTTCATCGCTTAGATTAAGTGAAAACAATAATTTGGTTAATTTGGAAATCATTGGCAACAAAATTCAACGTTTTCGAAAGAAAATGGGAATTCGAGTTTTTTAAGATAATGAAAATAACAATCAATCTACTTCAACGGAAAGGAATGCAATAATCCACCCTTCGGAAGATGGGACAAAAATTATCCAGAATTTTTCCAGGTCTAAAGAAAAATGACAACAACAACTAGCTTTTTTTCTTCAAACGAAATGTAACAATCAGATTTTTAGAAAGGAAATGAAAACAATCAGACGTTTAGAAATGAAATGACAACAATATGCCCATTTGAAAGAACAAAGGAAACCACTTCTTTGAAAAGAAATGAGAGTAACAGTACGCTTCTAAACGAAGTGACAACGACAGTTTGCCTTTTTCAAAGGAAATGAGAATAATTTCTTTCTTTGTAAAACGGAAGGACAATAGTCAGACTCTTTGAAACTAAATCAAAACATTAATCTGCCTAATTGAAACAAATGAAGCCAACAATCTGTTTATTTGAAACGAAAAGTCAGCAATCCGTCTTTTTGAAAGGCAATGACAACAGCAATCCTCATATCTGAAAGGAAATGACAACAGCAATCTACATCTGAACTGCATCTGAAAGAAAATGACAATATAAATCCTCTTGTCCTAAACGAAAACAACAATCCGCCTTTAGCCATAAGCGAGACAAAAAATAATTCACCGCTTTCAAATGAAATCACAACAGCAATAATAATCCAGCTCTTTGACGTAAAATCACCGCAACAATCTAGTAGTGCGAAAAAAAAACCCCGCAACAATACACTTGAGTGAAAAAAATCACAACAATCCGCTTCTCTGAAATGAAATCACAACAATCCGCTTCTCTGAAATGAAATCACAATACGTTTTTTGAATCCAAAACAAGAGTCCACCTTCTTTGAAAAGAAGTTATAAGAATTCCCGAGAAACAAACGCGTTTGAAACGAAAACAACAACAACGACAACTCAATTTGGATTTTTTTTCTCTTCATGCGAAACATGTATTTCTCTATAGCACTCAGGTAATGCGTCACAACTACGTTTCACGGCACTCTCTTGGGTGCAGTCATAGTTATGCCTCTCCGGCAAAGCTATGCACTGATTATTGAAAGAAAGTGTCTTTTCAATGATCGATAATCAACACTTTCATCAGACCTCTCACTCAAGACAACAATGAATTATGGTTAGATTGCTTCACCAGACCAGTTAAGTGGGTGTACATGAGGGTCATATTCTGAGCACTTTAAAGATAACTGGTGTTAATGGAAGACTTCCATCAGTCTTCTAACAGCTGTTCAGCGGATCTCTTTCACCAACCTTCTTTGAACCTTTGGGGGTCTTTGTGACCGGCCATTCTTCCTATTCCCACACAACCACTAATATCCATAAAACATTCATAAGATATCTGAGATGGAAAATAGATATCCTTTTGTCATCTTAGATAATTTTTGGATACTTTGGATGGGTGTTTTTTCGGATGAGTTGTGTGCAAAAAAAGTGTCGCTAAAGGGTAAAACAACCCAATCCAGTTATGTTGTTTAAAGTGTGGGGAAGGAATATTTGGATATTTTTAGTTTTTTTAAATATTTTATGGAAAGAAAATGAATATTCTTAACACCACGTTATATCGAATACGTGTTGGACGGGGGAGCATTAAGCAGGGGTTATCTTTATAAATATTTCACAGGATTAAATAATTTTAAAAATGTATTTATTTTAATGATAAAGGTGTAGTAAGCAGGTGTAGTAAACAGCATCATGTGCAGGCGAGATTGTTTACACAATCAAACAAATAACAGCAAATAAAAAATATATGAACGGCATTTAGATCATCCCACCCCGTCTCGTTTCAGAAGATTTTTCGTCGTCAGAAGATTTTTCGCTCTTCTGATAAAAAATTAATTTAAAAATAAAACAAAGCAATTTAAACTACCGACATAGAAACAGGGATAAAAGTATTTTAAACATTCATTGACCTAGATGTGAACTAAGAACTTTCTTTCAATATGCAGCAATTGAAGTAAGGGATAGAATGGGGGACGGTTATGAAGATTTATGGGTGATATAAATCACGAGCAGGATAAATGATGGGAAGCTGTACTGGTCAAATGATAAGACGAGATTCCGAAGAAGTTGGGCCGTGAGCTTATGATTATTTAATGTGCGATGCGTAGGGATGCGAATAACAAATGACCTCTGAAGAGTAGAGACTGTCTGAAGAGGAAAAAAGAAATTGGCGAGGTTTCACGCTTGGCCCAAAGTGAAGCTCAGAAATATTTCGTTTGCGTCTGCTGTTTTTCTTCAATAAATTTATAGCTCTCCCGCAATTTTGAGTTCTGAAACCGGTGAAGGGAAATTAGTTTTTGTATATTAAATTTAAAACTTGATGATATCTTTTTCTTATGGCACTTTAATAAAATATTTTCTTGCATATTTTTCGGAAACATTTTTAGAAAAAAAAGTTTTTAAATTTTTATGTGGATAAAAATTTAAAGAGTAAGTAATATAAAGAAAAGTTATTATAAGAATCCTTATATAATAAACCCATTGAATTAATTTAAGCAAAATTAAAATTGTACAGATGCAAATGTAAACATGAACGATTTTCAAAACGTTTTTATCGATTTTACACGGTCCCACTTTATGGAGTTACCTTAAAATAAGTTTTTAATAATGTTTACTCAATTATTTTTAGCTAATGATTTGATGAACGGCATTTTCAAATTACTAGATTAGCTTTGAGTGAAAGAAATAAAATGAAATAAGATCATGGGCATTAATGGAAAGTGCCTCTTGTGGGAAAAATTGCCATAGATGATCTTCTTATAATGTACATATTCAGTAGTTGGTCAATATTGATTGTTTCTTATAAAGAAATTTGGGTATAGTGCATTAGATAGGGGAATTGAGAGAGAGAGAGTCCTAACTGGGTCAGCATTGAGATATACACCGAAGAGCCAAAACATTATAACCAGCGCGTCTTTATGCAAATCGAAGCAACTGTAGGTAAAGGACGGCGCGTGTGAAGGTCATGAAACGGTATAAATAACACCAGATACTGAGCTCTGTTAATCAGTGTTTTTCTTGTTCTTCAAATGAGAAAGGCAGCTGACTTAAGTGAGTTTGACCTAACTTACAAGTGCTAAAAGATCTGCTGGTAATGTGTGGTACCAGATACCACAAAACACCTTTAGAAATCTTCTAGCGTCCATGCCTCGCCGGATAAGAGCTGTTTTGGTGGCACGTGGAGGACCAACATCATATTTGGCAGGTGATCATAATGTTTTGGTTCTTCTGTGTATCTCGGCACCCTGGCCTGGTTACTGGTCAAAGGGATATAGGTTCGAGCCCCGGGTAAGGCATGATTGTTTGGGTGGTTTTCCTGCTGAGGTACTGCTATCCTCATAGACCTTCTACTGTGGCTTATTAAACTAACAGGTTCCTGTCAGACCTTTGTGGCAAGCAGCTGCTTGAAGGGGTATTTAGATTTATTTTTACATATGAACTCGGTGAAAAATGGGGCACCGATGGGCCTTGAAAAGGACACCGTTCGTCGAGTGAGACATTAAGCCGTGGCTCTGTACGCAGGAGAGGTTAATCCATAACCTGTGCACCCTGAAGAACACGGTGGGTGGCCTTAAAGAGAGGCTTACATTTGTCTCCGTCCAGTGGATGTCCTTTGCCAACCTATTCTGAACCTTTGGGGTCCTTGTGACGTGGCCATGTAACCAACTGTAGGCCCAAAAGTACCATTCAGAGATAAAACAACAAGATCTCAGGTTCGACTTAACAATTGGGCCTGCGTTGAGTTGTTCTTCGCTGACCACCACCCGACACTAGATAAGAAAGAGAACATCAATGATCGCAGAAAGTTCCCGTCTGTCAGATGCAACGCTCAGTCATAGCCCAGCGCGTAGGAGAACCATCCGTTACACAGTTAAAAACGTTCTGGATGGCTTTGATGAGAGGCTTCCAGACATGAGGTTTTTGACGAGAGGCTTTCAGACATGAGGTTTTTGACGAGAGGCTTTCAGATGAGAGGTTTTGACAAAGAGCTTTCGAACTAGAGGTTTGATGAGAGGCTTTCAGACGAGAGGTTTTGACGATGGCTTTCAAAGGAGAGATTTTGACGAGGCGCTTTAAGACGAGGGCTTTCAGACAAGGAGCTTTCAGACGAGAGGTTTGAGGAGGGGGCTTTTCAGACGAGAGATTTTGATGAGAGTCTCCTAACAAATGGCTATGCTATTTTAATCCCTTGGAATTTTTTTGTTTTACTATCCAATCCCATGGCATTATTCAATATAAAACGGAACATTTATTAATTTATGGGCGATTATGGTTGGTCGATTCCCTAACGACAATCGGACCTTTTGGATTTTCTTTGGTATAACCATTTTTTTCACTTTATTTTGGCAAAATTTGCTCCTCTGCTTTTTGGTTGTTGACATAATTACACTAATTATTATAATAACATAATTCAGCAAAACACTATAACCACTTGCACATTATTCATAATTAATTTCAAAGTTTTTAATGTGTTGGAAGGAAATGCTCAATTAAATTAATGATAGCATTGTTAATTTTATTGTTATTTTTAGGTTTATGTTATCGTCATAACAATGTTTATGTTTCTAATAGAAGTGTCAATAACAATAAATTCTTTTTATTGGCATAATATCCTGATACGTTACTAATTAGGCAAGATTTTGGACCAGTTTATGCATAAGAGGGAACAGGGGTTCGCAGTATTTGAGCTGACGATAGCCTCTGAAGTTTAGGCAGTTTTAACAACAACAATAACCTACCCTGTGCACGCTAATTTGCACAAGGTAGGGTTCTCCTGTACCCTGAGCTATGGTTTATTAGCCCATCAGATGGACGGCAGTCTTTCCAGTAGGTATCCTCTTTTTCCCCGAGGACAGGGAGGTGGGTCAGAGGTTTGGTTGTTTTACCTCTGAGCAGCACTTTTTTTGCATACAATGCACTAAATGGCCAGGTCACAAGGACCCGAAGGGCCCGGAGAAGGTTGGGGGTAGGGGACCCACTGGACAGCTGCTAGGAGACAGAGAGTAGGCCATCCAGCGTGTTCTTGTGCAGAGGGTATGGCTTTCCCGCACACGGCTACAGCTCTACGTCCCATTCGATGGATGGAAGCCTTTCAAAGCTCATCGGTGTCCCTACTGACCAAGGGTAGGGCGAGGAGTTGTGCTGAGATAAATCTCAACGCTGGCCTAGGCGGGACTCGAATGCGGGAACTGCAGATTACAAGCCTGGCGCGCTACCGACTGAACCACCTCCGCCTGGGTGGGTTAGCGAAGAAAACAGTTGGATTCGAACTTCGAAATCTGAGATTGCTAACCTGGCACGCTACCGATTGACCCACCTCAGCCTCTGATTTTCTGGACTTCTTTAGAAAATATACGTTATTCAAACTCTCGAGGTGTTTTTTTTATTATACACTTATTATTCTGCCATCCGCTTCAGTGGCATACAGTCACTCAAAAAAATATCCGAACAGATAAAATATCCGAACATGGTTGATTACAGAATTCAGAGAAAATATCTGGTAACGATTTTTTTAGAAATTAGTGATCTGAACTGTACACGAAGGTTGCCAGATCACTAATTTCTAAAAAAATCGTTGCCAGATATTTTCTCTGAATTCTGTAATCAACCACAGTGTTCGGATATTTTTTTGAGCGACTGTACACATGGATAGTGGGTTATAAACCTCTCCCCGTTTTTTGGATCCGTCCACTGAAACTGAAGACTAAATGAAAAGCATAGAATATTGTAAAACTGAAAATTCTGAAAAAATTAATTATTTCAAAATTGTAAAATTATATAAATTTCATTGTTTAAATCGTTATAAAAGCTGGAGCGAGAATTACAGAACAATTTTCTTCAAAACTGGAGAAACCTGAAATAATTACTGACCGAACTTTTAAAAAAATGCTCTCGTTTTAGTAAATCATTTGATATAATGGTTACTATTGTGTGTCTTAATAACTTTTGAAATCAATTGTTATTTCTGGCAAAACTATTTTGAAATATTCCAGCTTCCATAAATATTTAAATGTACGCCGAAATTGTTCAAAATGAAAAGTAAGGTAACTTCCATTAGAATTGTAACTTTTTTTTGTCTCATTTTCTCATAAAAACTTGTCTTGAATATTCAGGAACTTGAAAATTGACTTCTTTGTTCATTTTTCCGTGTGGTGTAAAAATACGAAAAATCCCTTTTATTTTGTACAGAAATTATATATTTTAGTAAATATCAGATAACTTCTAGGCGAGCCACAAACAAACATTATGTAAATTTTTTTGGTACAGAATATTATTTTGAACTAAAAGCCTATTATTTTCATTTTAAAGTATTGCTTTCGAAGCTTTTGATCTTCATTACATAACTTTTACAACTCAAGGAATAATATTTATTTTAATTCTCCTACTGAGGATAAGCATCATGTGATAGATATTATTAATCAAACTCCTTAAAAAAAAACCAATCTCCACAAGAAAAATCTCGTTAAGAAATTATTAAATTGCAAACTCAATTTTCAGAAATGAGTTCATGTTTTAAAAATTCCCTTGGCCATTTTTCCTGCGTCATAGTCGGTATATATCAAAGGAGATCAAAGAAATCTCCCGACTCCCCTAGCGATAAACAATGAAACTTGAGCAGTCAACAAGTCCTTTTCTCGAATCCCGACGCTCGCATCATTGAGCCATGCCGAGCCTTCCGTACTGCGAATGAATCTACTTGAAAGCACCAGGCTTTATCACCGTAGATGGGAGGAAATGCATTCGCTTAATGCTATACAAATGGAAAAGCCTTGTACGGCCAAACCAATGACAATCCTAGGAGAATCCAATGCACAAACAGTAAAGTCCCTTATTCGTTGTGATCAATCTTCTTGCATGGCAGAGTTATAGAAATATACAACCTAAAAATATCGCTTCAGGTGGAATTAAAATTTTAATATAATTACATATTATAAAAAGATAACGGTAGCTTTAACTTATCATTTGTTTAGCTTTACGTAATCAATTTTTTCTTCCGTTTTAATAAATAAATGAAAAATAATTTATTAATTGCAAAATAACTGTAAATTTTTCTAGTATTTAAAAGTTTCAGTTTGCACCATTTAAAATCACTAAATCTAAAAAATTATAGCTTCAGATTAATGAAAATTGTTTATGCCAGTGGTTCTCAACTTTTTATGCTTCACATACTCCCTGGAAATGTGTATGGAACTGGCGTACCCCTTGTATATATAGATAAAACTATAGTTATAATATAACATTGGGAATAAAATAAAATACTGACTTTGTTACTAGATCTAGCGACTTTTGAGCTCTCACGGCGTACCCCAAAAAATTTTACCGCGTACCCCACTTTGAGAACCCTAGTTTATGCTATAAATTTGACACTGAGGCATAATGTAGTGGTCAAGTAGTTTTGCATTCGTAACCGAAAATAGAAATGAAAATAAAATTTATTTATAAACAGTAAAGGAATTAGCAATGAAAAATGACGACATATAATGTACTCAGAGAAAAAAATCCTTAGTGAACAGCTGATAGAGTTTATATATCACTCCAACACAACTGTGTTCAATGAAGCCCTGTAACAACGAAGCAACAACACAACTGTAACAACGAAGCAACAACATAATTGTAACAACGAAGCCGCTGGAAGCGAATGTAACAATCAATTACTTCATGTCGCTAGCTTAATTTTATTCAAAATTGTTCTCACATTTCATACCTTTAGCCTACTAAGATCCGTAATCTCATGTTCATAGTTGCAGGTTGTGTTGCTTTATCTCTGCGAGATCTCCAGATTACAAGAACCCCGACGACTCAGAGGAAGTTGGGGAAAGGGGACCTACAGGACAGCTGTTAGGGGATAGATGGTAGCCTTCCGTCAAGGCCATCCAGTGTATTCTTTTACGTGCACAAGGTATGATTGTCCTCACTCGGAGATACGGCTTTACGCCCCCATCTGACGGACGACAACCTCTCCAAACTCATCGGTGTCTCCTATTGATCGAGAGCAGATTGCGGTTTTTCAGAGATAAATCTCAATGCTGTTAAGGTGATACTCGAACCTGTGAACTACATTAGAAGCCTGGCGCTCTACCGACTGAGCCACCCCCACCACTCTCAAGTTCCAGTATAAACTTTGAGTGTAATGAAATCTTTTACACTAACTTCCAATTTTCCTTGCTTACGGGATTGTAAAGGCCACCGTCCGTCACGATAAAACATTAAGCCGTGATTCATGTAAAGGTGAGTCATACCCTCCTCCTGGTAAAGAGTTCGCTATACGGACTTGACGAGAGGTTTCGATTTGTTTCCTACCATATCTCCAATGGCTCCTCTTTCCGTACGAAACTCTAAATCCTTGTTGTTCTTGTGGCTTGGCTATTCAACTCATTGTGAGCCAAAAAAAAAGGCGGCCCTTAGTGGTAAAACAACTAAGTTAATAGGCGAGCAACACACATACACTTAAAATGACGATATAATTCACTCTATGTCGATTTTATCCACAAACACTCTTGGGTTGTGCTCCTTAGATAATTAATATGTGTATTATTTAGATAATTGATATGTGTACTTTTAGATAATTGATGTGTATACTTTTTAGGGTTGGGTTGGGTTGTTTTACCTCTGAGCGGCACTTTTTTGCACACAATGGGCTAAATGACCAAGTCACAAGGACCCCGAAGGCTCAGAGAAGTTTGGGGCGAGGGGACCCACTGGAACAGCTGTTGGGAGACAAAATGGTAGCCTCTCGCCAAGGACATCCAGCGTGTTCTTTAACGTGAACAGGGCATGGCTCTCACCCAGACCAGAGCTTAACATACCATCCGACGGACGACGACTTTCCCAAGCCCTTCGGCTTTAGATCTAGGAGTCGCTGATCTGTAGTTATTAACTATTAATGCAGAGTTACAGAAAAGAAACAAAGATGAGCTAAACATTTTATGAAAACGAATTTAATATTTAAGAAAACTAATTACAGCGGCATTTTGCTTATAGAATTGTATATTTGTACCAGTTTGTTCTTCGAAAATACAGTAAGATATTAGTACACATGTCAATTATGTATTAAACTTCATTCTGTGGAATATTTTTCCCGAGCTACCACTATTTTAATAAAAAAATTATGTCTAACGGGGGGGGGAAATATAATAATAGAAGGAATAGTGGAGGAGTTACAATAATGAAAAGAGAAGACAGAAAGCATAAAGGAAGAAAATAAATAGCATTACGCAACACGCATTTGGAAAAGATTTTGAACAGTAGAGAAAAGAGCAAGGTGTATTGCGCAATTCAGAAAAAAATTTCCTGTTGATTAGCAGCAAAAGAAAAGATGACAGGACAAGAATAAAGGATAATAATAAACAATACGTAACGAGGATTTAATGTAGATAAGTCAAAAAACGTTTGAACAATTTTTTTAAATTGTTAATTGGATTAAATATCAGAAAAAAACCCAGGAAAACAGAAGGAAATTGAACAATAGAGTAAGCGAAAAGCATTGAATAATGAAATAAAACGGAAGATAATGAAAAAAAAGTAACAGAATACAAGCTAAGGAACTAATTTCCTATCCCGACATTTCATAACAAATGAAATGAAAAAAAATGTTTATAGTATTCTTATCAATCGACATTAAAGCAAAAAAAAAAACAAACTATTATATGTTTAATAAAAAAATCATAGTACCTACTCTAATAATTATTGTTAATAATATATATTAAAGCTTCCTATTAAAAGTGGACTGTACCCATATCATTAGAAAGCTTCAAGCAATGACAATAGCACACCAAATTAAAAATTCTTTATCTGTATCTTATTCAATAAAAATTTCCTCCCAGACAGAAGAAAATAAAAGATGTAATTCCACTCTGTATAAAACTTGGATTTCAGTAATATTTGCTCAGTATTTAAACAGTAATAATAGCTGGAATATTTAAGAACAAAAGCTACCAATCATAAGGATTTATCTCAAAAGCTAATCAAACAATAGTAATATTTGAGAGATCAAATTGTTTGCTAAAATAATTTGAATATTTAGAATCTTGTGCAATAGCAGTTTTAATTTTCTTTAATTTTGTCGAAAAGTTTTAAGGTAATGTGAAGCTGTTGTTAAGTATTCGAACTTTAGTACTGAGGGAAAACTGTCTAGATCCAGGTTAGATACGATCCCACAATCTTCTGATAATATGTTATCGGAAGGTCGTGGGTTCGAATCCCACCCAAATCAAGATAAAATTTCCACTTTACTAAAGATTGTTCATAGTTTAGGAACACTTTTTTTCTAAACTATGAATGTTTAAATACTATAAATAAATAATAATAAAAAATACTAATATTAAAAAAATACTATAAATATTTTGCTTAAACCGTTGGTCGAAATAAGGCTTATTACAAAACTTATTATCGACTTATTTCGATCAATGGTTCCCAGCCCTTTCGCCACGGTCCACAAAAAAAAGTATTTTAAAAATAAAATTACTGCTAGTTTTACATATACAGTATATACACAGTCGTATCAGAATAATATGACCACCCATGGAATCACAGTATACCCGTCCAAGCGCGTCACAGAATGCACATGACAAGGTCGACTACACGGAGATATAAGCGGCCGGACAGGACAGATGAGCCATAGTGTGTAACGTGAACACAATGGGTAGAGGTATTGATTTGACGGATTTTCAAAAAGGAATGATCATCGGCTACCGCGCCAAGGGTGGAAGCATCTCGGAAACAGCAGACTTCGTGGGTTGTTTGCGAGGTGCTGTAGTAAGAGTTTGTCAAGAATGGACCGCTGGCACACCAAGTATCTCCAGACGTCATAACTGTGTAGCCCCAAAGGCCATCGACCCCAGAGGAGAAATCCTGTTATGCCTGTTATGCATGTTATGCAGAGCGAATCCTGTTATGCATGGGTCTCTGGAGTCGACGCTGTGTAAAGACGCCTATGTTAACCAACGTCCATCGGCAACAACACCTGCAGTTCTCACAGGACTACTGTCATTGGACAGTGGAAGAGTGGAAAAAGGTTGCCTTCTCCGATGGATCGAGGTGAACTCCAGCGAAGTGATGGACGGTGGCGGATATGGCTTCAGACTTTTGGATTGGATTGTTTTACCTCTGAGCGGCACTTTTTTGCACACCATGGGCTAAATGGCCAGGCCACAAGGGCCCCGAAGGCTCAGAGAAGGTTGGGGGAGGCGGGGGCTCAGAGAAGGTTGGGTTCCAAACCACTGGAACAGCTGTTGGGAGACAGATGGTAGCCTCCCGTCAAGGCCATCCAGCGTATTCTTTAACGTGCACAGAGTATGGCTCTCCCGCACACGGGGCCACGGCTTAACGTCCCATCCGACGGACGGCGGCCTTTTCAAGCCCAGCGGTGTCCCCTACTGACCGTGGGCAAGGCGGGGAAATTTTGCGGAGATAAATCTCAACGCTGACCCAGTTGGGACTCGAACCTGGGAACTACAGATTACGAGCCTGGCGCGCTACCGACTGAGCCACCCCCGCCCCTGGCTTCAGACACACGAGAACCAACACCCGGACACACTTGTTGGTCAAGTACAGGCCAGTGGTGGCAGTGTGCATGTCTGGAGGATGTTTTCCTGGGACCGCTGCTACCACTGGATGGGTCCCTGAACGCCAATGACTACATGTCCATCCTCGCTGACCACATGCATCCCTTCATGTTGAACGTTTACCCTGGTGGTAATGGTGTCTGCCAACAGGACAATGCGCCCTGCCATGTCGCTAAGGTGGTGCGAGACTGGTTCCAGGAACACGACAGCGATGTCTCCGTTCTCCCTTGGCCGGCGAAATCGCACGACCTCAATCCCATAGAGCACCTGTGGGACCATTTGAATCGACATGTTCGGCGTGCGGACCCACAATCACGTCATCTCCGGAACTTCCGTGCTTTGTTGGAGTCCGAATAAGCCCGTGTGCCTTAGGCAACCTTCCAGGGCCTCATTGCTTCCATGCCACGCCGTCTCGCCGCTATCATCCGGGCCAAGGTTGGTTATTCCCATTATTAGGTAGGTGGTCATATTATTCTGATACGACTGTGTATGTTTATATATTGTTACGACAGGTGAACGAGCAACAGTAACTTCATGACTTAACGTGACTTGAACACTCGTGTGTGCTTCTCCGTGAGATTCAATTTAGCCAACGAATTGGAACTTAGAACGATTCGGAAGAATGAAAAAAAAAAAGATTGCAGCGCAGTGTGTTAAAATTGTCAGATCTGAAAGGACATTCAGATGGTCTGATTCAGTGCGCGTTAAGAGAAAATAAGAAGTATATTTATTAGTGTGTGCGCGGGTGTTTGTTTTCTGTTGTTAGTAACAAAAGTTTAGTGAACTAGCACAGGACGAGAGTTTGTTTACGTCTGAAGGTATTCAAGTGACATGGTAAACAAAGTGAAGAGGTAGTATTTTAGTACAACAGACAGAGCTGATATTGTATGCTCTGTACAAAATGGCTAATGACTTGTGTATGATAGTAGTAAATTTGTTTATAAAATACTTCATCCATGTTTTTGTAATAATTTGCATTGTTTTGTAATTGGTTTGAAAATATAGTTATTGATACTCACGCTCAGTGCCTATCCATTCGCAACAATATATACATATAATTTACAGCATTTATTAGCTATTTTATGACGTGAAAATGTGCGCTGAAAATGCTATATTTATTTTTTGTGTACTGCAATTTATTTCATTTTTAAAAGCAAATTCCTTACCGTAAAAAACGAACGATTTTTAACTTTTTAAAAAATAAAATCAATAATACTTATACAAAAGGATAAATGAAAAAAATTTAGCACATCTTTATCACTTGAAAAAATAAACAAACTTTTATTGTTGAAGAAAATTGCTAATAAATATTCTAAAATACATATATATTAGAAATCAATCGGTTGCTTTCCAGGACCTGTATATGGTGATTTGACCTATGAGCTTGAAGTACCCATTGCATCAAAAATTGATATAATTTCTGAGATATAAAAACTGATACACCAGGCATTAATTTTTAGCCCTCTACCATCGGTAGATTTATATTTGACTTAGGACCTCAAAGGACTCGTGACATCCAAAATTTCACAACATTTCCGAATCTAAATTTGACCTCAAAGACCCCCCCCCCCCCCCGGATTCGAAATTTCGTAATGTTTCTGAGCGCTACAATCCGAAACATCCCCAGACACCAATTTTCACGTTTCTAATACCCTCCAATTTAAACTTGAAGCTCACATTGGAAGTCAAATATCGAATTTTTCCCGAGATCTAGGATCCGGTATACCCCTAGGTGCAAATTTTCGAAGCTATTTCATTTTTTCATCATAGCAAGAATTTGAGTGATCTCCAGTTAGTCAGCCGGCAATCAATAACGAACATCTTTATTTAATAGATTTCATTTTTTATTCTATACAACTACCAGTAATTTTATTTTTCTAATCGATTTGCTTATGGACTTTGCGGCAATTGTGATATGTGTAAGAACTCTTTCTGCACTCTCTTCACCTTATTGATACATTTTGACTTAAATATCGATCCTCGCAACGAGGTCTCCCTAAAATCTCCAAGAATGAGTTATATTTCTAGTTCTTTTATCTGCTGTCCATTTATTGGCTGCTTGTAATTTGAATCCAAATATGTGATTGGAAAATTAGATTATCCAGAAATTCTAATGTCCTCAACGACCAATTACATATTGTGATTAACATCAGAAAGCCAGTGTTATTTACAGAATAACTAGCTGGCACAGATGAACAACTGCTTGCAGTTCAATACCACTGCTTGCAGCGTCACCTTTCGCAACCGCCCGTAATTCTCATTTTCCAATTGATTTTCAAATAGTGTGGACATTTTGTGTGCAATTCTGTATCTGACTATTATTGCCTTACTCTTAACTTTTATAAAAAAACTATGGAACAACAAAATTTATTCATTAAGATTATATAACATTATTATTTGAAATAACCTAAAATTCATTGTTGGCGTGTTAAATAACAGCTACCCGTACAATTTTAATGAAAAGTAATATATCTATATTTCAAACAAAGTAAATAAAGTGCTCTAACATTGATTTTTTTCTATATTGGGCTTGTATGGAAATGGGGAATCTGTATTACATACTACTTAAACTGTGGTGTTACCATACCGAATTGACATAATTCCAATAAAAGGAATAAAATGTCACACGGTTAAGCAATCGCGATAAATGTACTATTTCCCTCAGGGCTTTCGGAACTATTAAAAATAGTTCGTGGACCACCTTATCTATCTTCGACGATTTATAAAGGGCCAGACACCAAAGGTTGGGAACCGCTGATTTAGAACTTTACCTTTTTCCTCATTCGTGTAAAAATAATTTCTTCGAGATACTAAATTTTGTCTTGGAATTCCATGCCATACCTCTACAAAGCTCTGTATATCAACACTAATATTGTTACGACAGGTAAACTTGCTACAATGAACTTGTGATGTGATGTATCGTTTTGATGCTCACGTGAACTACAACGTGAGAATTACGTCACTAACCACTTCGAACGAACTTAACTAAAAAAACAAAGAATAGGAGAGTTGTAATTAAGAGGAATTAGAGTGTGAAGGGAAACGTAATTTGTCTTAGTCTGTGCATTACAGTATAAATAAGAAATGTATTTATTTGGTGTGTGCTGAGGAGGTTATATGTTAGTCGAACAAGCAGAGCTGATCTCAACTTTTCTGAAGGAAGAGTTCATCGTTTGATACATAGTTATCTTTAGTTTGTTTACAAGAATTGGCAAGGTTATTCTAAGATTCTAGATTACAGGTTTGTCCACAAATATGATTGTGCCACTTATCGAGTGTTGTAACAAATCTTATTTTATGCATTGAGTGGAGATAGTAAGAATTATAGAGGAAACAACTCTTTGTAGGAATAAGGTTCCATATTCTTCTGAAAGTTTATTTTTATACTGATGAAGATTTCAGTTGGTTGAATTTAGTTTCTATAAATGTTTTTATTCATATTTTTGTAATAAATTACACTATTTTAGAATTATAGTTGTTAAATATTATTTTTTGAACTCACGCTCAGTTTCTATCCGTTTGATTCATAACAATATTATTAAATCTGTTATCAATGCGATCTTTAAGCATTATATATATGCATTTATAATATTCGTGACTTTTTGCCACATCTTTTGTCTATTTGCCATTTTAGGAGGGTTTTGGGGATTTTTTTATTAATAACTTTGAAGGTTTTTCGTGTTTTACTATGAGCCATTTTAGGATTTTCTGATAGTTTTAATTTTTTTTTGGACTACTAGCTAATGTTACGTTACTATGCCTTGACTATCATGGTGGTTAGGGGAGCTAGCTGCTGTTCAAGAAGGCAAACTTTGTGTATGTTATCTCTAACTGAGCAGTGGTCAGCAGTGACTTCGGTAGGATTGAGCGGCACTTTTTTTGCATACAAATGGGCTAAATGTCCGGGCCACGAGGACCTCGAGGGATCAGAGAAGGTACGGGGAAGGGGACCCGCTGGTCAGCTATAGGAGACATATGATAGCCCCCCACATCAAGGCCATCCAGGGTGTTCTTTAACGTAAACAGGATATGACTCTCCTGCACCAGGAGTCACGGTTAAACATCCTATTTGACGGACGGCTGACTTTCCAAGCCCATCGGTGTCTCCTACTGACCGAGGGCAAGGTGGACAAGATGGGGGTTTAGCTCAAATAAATCTGGCGCTGGTGCGACTCGAACATGAGTGATTACGGTCTTGGTAGGGCATGTCCTTGTATGAGGCTTGTAAAACCTTGGGCAGTGAGTAGTTTCTAGGATCATTTGTGTCCTGTATGTTGAAAAAAATTATATATACATCTATAATAATAAAATAAAAAATGTCATCCATACCAATATTTTCGATTTATTTCGACGAGCTGCAAAACGAACCGCAAGGTCACACGAATTCAAATCATCCTAAGTAAAGAAACTTTTAAGCGAACACGACTACCTTATGAAGGATTTAATAATCGCAATCCTCTGGAACCACATTTAACGACAAATACTTGAGATCTTTCTCGAAAAGTCATAAAGTTGCTAAGAAGGATTGCACTGGATAATAACTTCTCCCTTTGAAGATGAGTGAACAGAGAAATGGTAAGCTGTTTGGAAGTCAGCAGCTAGAAAGAAAGGAGAAAAGGATGGGGAAGCTCCGGAAGCGAGATGCACTTAGAGAAAGCACTTAGAAAGGTCACATGGGGGATGGGCGAGCGTCGACAGAAAAGGATGAAGCATTAAGGGATTATGAAAGCAGATGATAGGCTACTTGTACATCAGCAGTAGAGTAGGGAAAAGATCGAAATATTCTCCTTGATTTGCGGATCGAGTGTAGTTGAAGATTGAATATTTTTCTGTTTTATTATTGTAGTGAGACATGTCTTTAGATACGAAAATATTAAGATTTTATGTGAAGCCATTTTGGTTAAGCATCTTCGTTTTCCTCCCACTTAAGATCTTATAATTTACTGCTTCTGGACTTAATTCTCAGTAAATTGATGAAGAAGAGCAATGGATGCAGAAATAGGATGACACTGTTGTTGATAATGTCGAGTTATAGAAGAGGAGTTATTGAAAATGCTATAATTTCTATCCCTCCAGTAACAGCCTGCATAATAGCTGTATGAGGAGTTGGGGGAATGTTAAATTATAAGATGACAAGTTACTGGAAAATTATATTATAAAGAGTTGATGGCGATGTTAAACTATAGGATGCCGAATGACTGGGGATGTTGAACAATAGGATTCTGAATGACAGGGGATATCGAACAATAGGATTCTGAATGGCGGGAGATATCGAACAATAGAATTCTGAATGACTGGAGATGTCCATTTTTATGATGGGTGTTACAGAATATGTCAAGCTTTAAGACGAAGCTGCTGAAGATGTTTGGCTATAGGATGATGAATACAGCTTGAGAACGTTGTGCTATAGATGACGAGTGGCTATGCATATCCAACTTTAAGATGGGCATTACCAGATTTATGATAATGATGCCTAGATTTATGATAATGATGCCTAGATTTATGATAATGAGTAGCTGGAGATTTCTGTATTTATCAACTTTGAGATGTCTAGTTATAAGATGACCGTTGTCAGGGATGTCAAGCTGTAGAAATATGAGTTTCTGAGGATGTCGAGCTATATGATGAAGAGTTTGTTGGGATGTCAAGTAAGGAGTGTCGAGTTGCGAGGATGTTAAACTATATAGAATCATAAGTAGCTGGAGATGTCTAACTTTAAAATAGGAGTTGCTAGAAATTTTGAGTAATAGGATGACGAGTTGCTGAGGACGTCGAGCTACAATTTGCTGGAGATGAGTGCTACTGAATAAATTTAGTAATAGGATGATGATTTACTGGATATGTAGAGCTTTAGGGTTATCAATGTCTGAGAATATCCAACTTTAAGATGGAAGTAACTGGAGATGTCTAGCTAGCGATGAGTTTCTGGGGTTGTCAAAATATACAGTGACGAATTCTAAGAATATCTAACTGGATACGATTTTCGGGTGGTTGAGTTGGGTTGCTTTACCTTTGATAACACTATTTTTATAAACAATGGGCTATATGGCCAGTTCACAAGGATCCCAAGGGTTCATAGATGGTTGACGGAAGGAAGTCCACTAGATAACTGTTAGGAAATGAATGAAAGTCTTCCGTTAATGCCATCCAACGGGTTCTTTAAAGTGTGTTCTTCTGCAATGTGTTCTCCTGCACACCGACCATGGTTTAACGTCCCATCCTACGAACAGCAGCGTTTCCAAGTCCTTCTACATCGCCTTTCTGATCGAGGGCAGGGTTGGAGGGGTTGTCAGAGATAAATCCTAGACAATCCCTTACAGGGGAATGTCGAGTTATAGTTATATGAGTGATAGGAAGAGTTATTAATGGAGAAAGTTAAGTTACTGACAGATGCCATACTCTGTGAATGATGAGTGACATATACATGTTAAAGTTATGTAGCGAAATGATGTTGAGTTTTGTGATGGTGAATCATTTGGGCACACTGAGTCAGAGTTGTGCTGGGTTGTTTTACCGCTGAGTAGCATTTTTTTTGCACACAATGGCTAAATGGACAGCTCACAAAGACCCGAGGTCTCAGAGAAGTGTTGGTAGGAAGGGAATCCACTGGACAGCTGTTAGGAGACAGATGGTGAAGCCATCCGTGAAGGTCATTCAGCGTGTTCTTTAACATGCACAGGGTAATAATCAAGCACAGTGGGCTTAACGTCCCATACGATGGACGGCAGTCTTTCCAAGCCCATCGGTGCGCTGAATAAAGGAGTGACTATATATGGATGGATATTGAATATTATTTAATTATGAATTGCTGAGATTACATTTTATAACAGTTCGGACACATTAATATCAAACAACTCAACAGTGAGACTTTTCTGTCTGCTATTCAAAATCATGACTTCCTCCCTTGTTAGAACAGCCGATGATTTTCCTTGCAAAAACACGTGACAAAACATTGCGCAAATCTTTTGTATCTTTCCAACAACAACAAGAAAAATTGGAGGGGGTTAGAGGTGGTGATTTTATGTTTGGAACGGAAAAAAAAGCAGAGAAATAAACATAAAAAACGCAAAAAAAGGCAAGAAAAAAGTAAAATCGATATAAGTAGTTTTCATGTTTGCAAACTTTGCGTGCAATGCGGCGAAAAATCGAAAAAAAAAAAAAGATCTTCGATTTAAAGCAGCCTCGATGTGTAACACTCCTGTGCCAGCGAGTGGGCCATTTTGCTTATAAAACTTTCAGCACAGCAGAAAAGGCGCTTGCTCCTGTCTTGCCTTCCAGCACTTCCTCGCTGGAAATTGTGAAACGCAATTGAGGTTTTCCTCTAAAGATAGAAAACGCTGTCACTTCCCATTTCGCTGGAATCAAGGTGCTCAAAAGGAGCGATTTCTCGCCAACAGCCAAAAATTTGCCGCCAGCATAAAGCTGCACTTGGATTTTTATCCGCGAACTAGTAGAACCTATATAAAATTGCAACAAGATTCCGGCCAGTTCTCTCTCTCTCTTTCTATCGCATTCTCTATTCTTTCTGCATTTTGTTACGTATTTTTATCTGATTTTTTTATTGTTGTGTCCTCTTCTTCTCCTTTTCCTTTTTGCTTTGTTGTGGCGTTGTTCGGGTGCTTGAAAAATCCGCCGCTTTCAACAATGCCCGAATAAAAGAGATGCTGGTCTAACAATCTGAACAGTGGTTGTTATATGGAAAGTGGAGCTTGTTGGAAGAAAGAAAACTGTAGAACTCTTTTTTATTTTTGTGTTTCTTTTTATTTTTCCAGAAGCCACAAGGTTGTCTATTTTCTTGTTTGCACTTTTTCTGAGGAATTACCCAGTCAGAACTATCTGTGAGAATTGTTGTCACATGGCGGGAGACATACGTGGCTGACTTCGTTTTTTTGGAAACGTCCTCCCCAAATACAAGAACAAACAAAAAACTTGTGAACTTGAGTTACTTCAGTATATTTATTTTTCGCTAAGAAATTTTGTTGTATCTAAAACGACTTTTTTTAAAATTACTTTCTACGCAAATTAGTGTCAATTGTTTTGCACAAATTTTACGTTTTTCGCTTCCAATATCTATATATATATAAGTAGTCATAGCTATATAGCTGCTTCTTACTAGGAGGACTTACTAAAATTTAATTCTTATAAGAAATTTCTCCTTGTTTCATCAAATTGAAGCAAAAATATTAATTGTTTTTTAAAATCCACATTGTCTAATTTTGAAATATTTTCTATATTTATTTTACGGTAGCTTTTTGAAGTTCGTAATAAACGTAATTTAAAAGTTTTCGAAATATAATCAACTAAATTAGTAGGAATTTGATACTAGAATAAGTGATTATTTATAGATAGTAATATGTTGAGAATGATGTTTAAAGTTTTATTAATATAATTTTCTTTGTAAGATTGAAAACGTCGAGCCCAAAACTAAATTAATTAGAGAAGAAATAATAAAAATACTACGTTTTAATATAAAGGTTATATAGCAAATAAAACGTGAACTGTCACGTGTCGGAAATTTCCCTAAAACAATTATAACAAAATATAATCAAATTGCCTGCGAAAGTTTAAAAAAATGTACTTTTTATATTCTGATAGATATAAAAGGTAACTTTTAATACTTCTTAAAATGGTATTTTTTTTAAAAGCATTTATAATTTTTCACAAAAACGTGAAATAATTAGAATCATAAGAGAATATGTAAATTAATAAAGCAAATGTAAGTAAAATACTAACAGATATTCTGAGTTTAACGTTGTACTATATAACAAATCTTATTAACTATCACAAACAAAATATAGATTTCAAAACATTTAAAATGCTATGATATACAGTATTTATATTTTTCTTAAACTTCGTTGTTTAACTTTATGCAATGAAGATTAAAAAGGATTCAAAATATTTTTAAAAAAATTAATGTATTTATTCTTCTAATTTATATATTGCTCTAACTACGTTACATAGATTTTAATTAAAAAATTCAAAAACAATATAAGATGGAAATTTGAAGAAAAAGTGTAATACACTTTAATACTTTATTTTTCCGGTTCTTTTTAAGAATTTGTTTATCATTTAAGAATGGGGGGGGGGAAGAACTAGACTTCCTTTGCAGTAAATAGTTAGAAAATATTGTAAATACCTCCGATTTTAGAGGTATTTACAATATCTTCTTGAAAAATGAGTATAATATGCACAAGTATTAAATTTTTTGTCTCCATTACTCTTATTAGCATTTCCAACTGGTGGTAGGGATGACCTATTCCTCCCTCCACCCTTAGATCTGGCCCTCTTTAGGCAATTTAAATTTTTTTCGTTTTAGCATTTTTTTAAATTTAGATTTATTTGGATACACATTAATAATACAATAATAATAATAATAATAATAATTTTCAGGTTATTTCCAGTGGTCAGGTGTGAACGGCAATTGGGGAGGCTATGAGACTGCGTTGGGTTGTTGGGTTGTTTTACCTCTGAGCGGCACTTTTTTGCACACCATGGGCTAAATGGCCAGGTCACATGGACCCCGAAGGCTTAGAGAAGGTTGGGGGAGGGGACCCACTGGAACAGCTGTTAGGAGACAGATGGTAGCCCCCCGTCAAGGCCACCCAGCGTGTTCTTTAACGTGCACAGGGTATCTCTCCCGCACACGGGACCACGGCTTAACGTCCCATCCGACGGACGGCGGCCTTTCCAAGCCCATCGGTGTCCCCTACTGACCGTGGGAAGGGCGGGGAATTTTGCGGAGATAAATCTCAACGCTGACCCAGCTGGGACTCGAACCTGGGAACTACAGATTACGAGCCTGGCGCGCTACCGACTGAGCCACCCCGCCCCTATGAGACTGCGTAGTTGACGCTTTGAGTCATAGTCTCCTCCTACTTCTGTTACGTCATATTTTCCTATTGAAGTAAAGTTAAGGTAATCTTGTTTTGATTAATGTGGTGCAGTCTAGTGTATTTTTGTCAATGAGATTTATTTTCATAAATACTATATTTTTCCTAAACTTTGGCGTGAAACGAATACCTCTTCCATTGTCTATTCATAATTTTCACAAATTATACCCGAAAAAACTGTGGCAATCTCAACGCCATCCACCGTCGCCAGATCACCCACATTCTCGAAAGCCTTTACCTCTTTCCATTGCAAACAGGATTATTTCATCACGTATCTAGGTAAACTACGAGTAACAGAAATATATCGAAACAGAGATATAACTCTTTAAATAACTTGCGAAATTAAATTATAATTAATTTTGGGAATAATAAATTAGCAATTAAATTATCGAAGTCAGAATGCCGTAGAAGAAATGTAAGTATTCTCTATCGGTGTATGCCCAATCATCCATTTGGAAACAGCTATTATTTATGATGATGACAGTTTGATCAAAGGGGATTATCTTAGTAACAAAAGGGAACGCGGTTCTCAGTCAGTAGCGTACCAGGCTCGTAATCTGCAGTTCCCAGGTTCGAGTCCCGCTTGGGCCAACGCTGATATTCATCTCCGCAAAACCCCACGCCCTGTGCTTGGTCAGTAGGGGACACCGATAGGATTGGAAAGGTCACCATCAGTCGGATGGACAATAGAACCATGGTCCCGTGTGTGGAAGACTACATCCTGTACACGTTAAAGAACATTTTGGATGGCGTTGATGGGAGATTAACATCTGTCTCCTGACAGCTCTCCAGAGTCTCCTTCCTCCAACCTTCTGTGAGCCCTTGGGGTCCTTGTGACCTGACCATTTAGCCCATTGTGTGGAGAAAAGTGCCCTAAGAGGTAAAACAACCCAACTTTTGAACAAAATACTTATTTTAGTAATTAGGAAGATTTGAATCTGGCTCCATAAAACAATAACATATCTGATTGTTTTTTGCAATTCAAATTTTTGCAACGCAATTTCAAATTTTACCAAAGGTAAAAGTGCCGTCCCATGGCCGAGTGGTTTGCGTTCTCTGTTACTGATAAAAGAGACCTGGGTTCGAGCCCCAGGAAAGGTTAAATAATGCTTGTGTTGTCTTTCTGTTGAGGTCCCGCCATCTTCACAGATCTTCATCTATGGCGTATAAACTGTTAGGTTCCTGTCAGACCTCTGTGGCAAGCAGCTGTTTGAGGGACTTTTTATCATTATTTTAAGTGCAAAATATTGAATCTGTATCAACATTTTTTATTACACTCCTAATTATTTTATGTTCTCCCCAACCGTTTGAATTTAACTCTACCCAGTTGTAACTTGAGACAGACCTATTTTCAGCTACTAATATTTCCATTACTTTTAGTGTTATGAAGCCATGAAATAGCTTCATAACACTAAAAGATAAATTGATACTGATTGAAAATCAGTGGTAAAACGAAATTAATGACTATCCAAAACTATATATAACATAAACTGTGTTAAAGAGAAAATGGTTAAAAAGATTTATTGTTTACTTACCAGCAATCGATGTTCTTGATTTGTCATTCAAAATCGGAAGATTGAAAAAAATATGGGAAATATATCAAGGCCGCAGTTTAACTTTAAAATAATTATATTAAGGAATATTTACTTATCAAAATTGCGAAATATTGTAATTTTATTGAATTAATTTGAGTAAAATATTAAATAATGTAAATTCAGTTATTAGTTTTTTTAAACAAATAGACAACGGTAAAGTTTTAAATACACGGAATTCTACGTTCTCATTCGAAAGCTGATTGAGGCAAATTGCCTTTGATCTTTTCAAACTAAGTTAATTCAAAAGGTAATCTTGTGTATTTTTTGCGTTTTAAGCTGAATTGCACCGTTATGCATTTATTCTTTAGCTTAAAAAGGAACAACTGAAAATGTGAAGAGCGGAGTGAGGGGTGAGTCCAAGTGGAAGAGTATCAGGGGGAGAGAAGGGTGGAGAACCGGGAGTGAATCGACGAAACGTTTTCCATCGAACGAGGCACCGAATTAAGGATATTGCCGAAGCAATATGCCTCTTCCTGTAAATGAAAGTGCGCCTTGGGGCGTTAACTCTGTGTGTTGCAGCAAGTGAGAACGATTACTAGATCGGCATGCCGCTTGCCGAGCACAACTGGCTAATGGCGAGCGAGGTAGAGCGTGTTCTCCAGCAATCTCCTTGCCCGTGGGCTCGTTTGTCACATGACTGTCGCTGCGAACGTTCTCCGCGACAAGTAAAACCCATTTTCGCCCTTTTTTCCATAAACAGCGTTTACAAGACACGTCTCATCTGGACCTCCTCGGATTTCGAGCTGACGGGGTGCCAATAAAACACGTCATTATCGGGGTGGAGTGTTGGTTGGGCGATTGTCGGTGTAGGGGATAAAATTTTGAACAATTTTTTTTCATCTTCTGTCTTTTTGATACAACCCTAAATATGATTTTTTTTCTTTGGGGAGTGGTTAGATTCTAGCCTATGCCATATTTGCTCTGGACGGTGCGACAGCAGAAGAATAAAATTATTTACATAAATTAATTTAATAATTTTATTGTTTAAAAGCATACTGGTTGTTATTTAATTTTAAAAATAAATAGATTTTAGTTAAATTTCTGAAATATTTATAATAAATAAATAGCTCTTAGTTGAATTTTTGGTAAATTAAATCACTTGGATCTTTATGCATAATTATTTTCTCTCCTGTCCTCCCCTTTTTATTCAACGGTTTAACGCTTTAATACTGATATAAAAATAATTTGGTGATATGCAAAAAAAAAGATTATCAAACACCTGTTAAAGGACAATGACCCCAAGGATTTAGAACTGGTTTAGGGTAAGGGAATAAATTTTAGTGATGTTAGGAGGCTTGTGGAAACCTCCCGTCATGACCATCCAGAGTGTTCTTTAACCTGCACAAGATATGACTTCACTGTACATGGACACAGGCTTATCATACCATCTGAAGAACGGTCATCTTTCCAAGTCCATCGTTGTCCCATTTTTCATTGAGATCAGAGTACGGGTTAGTGAATGTTAATCTCAAAGCTGGACATAATGGGACTGGAACCTAGGAACAGTAGATTATGAGCCTGGCGCACTACTGATTGAGCCAATCCTCTTCCTAGTAACATGAGTTGGATTATTTTACTCCTGAGAGGCACCTACGTTGCACACAATGGGCTGCATTATCAGGTAACTAGGACCCCAAGAATTCAGAGAAGATTAGGGAAAAGGCACCACTGGACATCTGTTAGGACATCCCATTACCGCCATCCAGCGAGTTCTTTAGCGTGCATAAGGTATGGCTTCTCTGGGTTGGATTGGTTGTTTTACCTCTGAGCAACACTTTTTTGCACATAACTGGATAAATGGCCAGGTCACAAGGATTCCAATGGCTCAGAGAAGGTTGATCAGCGAAGGTTGGGGGGAAGGGAATCCACTGGACAGCTGTTAGAACTTTACCTTCCATCCCGGACACTCTGGATGGCTTTGACGAAAGGAAAAGCATGTGCTTTAACATGGCTCTCTCGCATACGGAGCCACAGTTTAACGTCCCATCCGACGGACGGCGGCCTTTCGAAGCCCATCTGTGTTCTCCACTGACGAAGGGCAAGCGGGAAGTTTTGCGAAGATAAATCTCAACGCTGACCTAGGTGGGACTCGAGCCTGGGAACTGCAGATTACGAGCCTGACGCGCTACCGAGACCAGCCCCGCTCCCTTGACTTTTTTGTAGAAGGAATCACGGCCTAATGTACCATCTGAGGAACGACGGACTACTGAAGTCCAAAGTTGTCGCATTTCGCACGAGGTCATAATAGGGGTTACTGAAGGTAAATGAGTCATTTCGATGAGGACTCGAACCTAGAAAAAAAAAGACTACGAGCGTGATCCACTACATATTGAGCCAAGCACTTTCCAATAATATGGACACCCAATTTTCGGAAAATTAGTCCTTAAAGGTTTTGAGTCTGCCCAGCTCATGTAATCTATATTAATAATTATGTTCGTGCATTAAAATAAACTTTGTCTATTTCAAAATGTCTTATTGAAACTGTAGACTACATTCAGCCGTTTAGATATTCAACAGAAAAAAATAAGAGTATAGAAAGGCTTGTTTGTTTTCGAAGAGAAAATCATCAATGGGTTTTGAAAAGCCGTCATCCATCATATGTGACGATAAGCGTGGCGCTGTGTGCAGAAGAGCTGTACATTGGGTACGTTAGAGAATGTTATGGATGATCTTCAAAGGAGGCTCTCATCTGTCTCTTAACATTTGTCCAGTGTGTCATTCACCACCCCCCTCCCCGCGCGGATTTCTCTTAGCTCTTGGGGTCTTTGTGACCAGGCCATTTAGAGCATAGTGTGCAAAAAACGTGCCCCCTCAGAAGTATAACAACCCAACCTGTAAACAAAAAAAGTGAGTCTCAGAGGTATAACAACCCAACATTAAAACAAAATGTGCCACTCAGAGGTATAATGACCCAACCTGTAAATAAAAAAGGATAAAAAATAAATCCTGTAATAAAAAAGGCCGCTTGGAGGTATAACAAGGGCAACTTGTAAACAAAAATGTGCTGCTCAGAGGTATAATGATCCAACCTGTAAACAAAAATATGCCGCTCAGAGGTATAACAACGCAACCTGTAAACAAAAATGTGTTGCTCGGAGATATAGTGACACAACCTGTAAGCAAAAATATGCCGCTTAGAGGTATAATAACCGAACTTGTAAACAAAAAAGTAGAAGACATATGAATCCACAGCTCATTATTGACTTACTAAGTATTTAATCACTATAAAGCTGTTTGGGTAACAGGATGGAGACATGTGTAGAGGAAAAATTGTCTTGAGTAGGGTAGGATCTGAATCCACGACATCTGGACACAGAGCACCTGACATGTCATCAGGAGATCGTGGTTCAGATCCTACACGGCTCAAGACAATTTTTCCTTTACACTCATATTCATCCTGTTACTAAAAACAGCTTAATAATGGTTAAATACTTAGTTAAAAAGTAGAATGCTAAGAGACGGAATGATTGATAACAAAGTTAAAACTGCTAATTTGTAATCTAAAGTTCTTGGTTTCGTGTGCTTTGTGTACCTGCATGGTTTAAGATTTTCCCCGCTAATCTTGCTGTGCCTTAGTGAGAAAGAGTACAGGGATAGACTTGGTTTTCAATGAATCATTCTTCCAGTGAATTGCCTTCCCAGCTCTGAGCCCTTGGTGTCCTTTAGTACCTGGCCATTTACATCATTATCTGAGAAATAAATGTTACTAAGAGGTAAAACAGCACAAATCAACCTACATTTGAGACCGCATAAGAGAATTGTTTCGAAAAAACAATCCAGCTTATGCTGCAAACCTTCACCACTAAAATAGTCTTTTATGTAATATATCTTGTTCATAATATATCTTGTGCATATCGCTCCCCTCCCAACTCCCGGAAAGAATACTGAGTATCAAATGCAAGACCAATATTGATGAAAAGAACGAATTTCTCTTTGGCAGAAGGCTCTCAGATCACTTTGTGTAAAGAACACTCTGACCACCTAGTCAAAGAAACGGCCATATATTCTTTTTTTGTCCTCTGTTCACCCTCCCTACGTACTCTCACCCCCACAAGCGCACTTTTTCTTCTCGTCTCCACAAACGTACACTTAGCCCCCTTAGGTGAAAGCCCCAGAAGACCAATACCTCGGCACATAGAGGCAATGCCCCCCTAAGGAACTGCGGCAATGGTTCCGTACGGAAGAGAGTCAGTGTGGACCGTCTTGTCGAGCTTCTTCAGCGATGTTTGGTGAATTAATAAAGGCCTTGGCCGTCATTGAAAAGAGGGTAGTCGAGACACACAAAAGTCCGTCTTGGCTAGCTTTCTTTTTCCTGCTCTTCCAGTCAGAGCAATCGATGATCCTTGCGAACGATTTCTTGCTACAGGGAGACTCAAATGAGTACAAAGAAATGGGAAAAAATTGCATTCGATGGAATACAAAAAAAAAATGAGGTTGCAAGTGAGAGAAAGTAAAGGACATGGGGTGAAATAAAGTTAAAAAGAAAATGTTTCGGAATTTATGAAGCGTGTATCGACAAATTATTCAAGTGATGCGGTTGAATGCTGAACTGTTAAGAGTAACAATAACTGGAGTTTTTTCATTAGAAGAAAAAAAAAAGTTCTGAATGAAGAGCATGGTTGATCGCTTGCGACCTCTAGTGATGGGGTGGGGAGAGATTTTGAGAGGAAGGTGATGAGAGAAATAAATTGCTCCTGTTTTTATTGTGTTTTTTTTTATCGATCTCAAAAGAAATAGGGTGGGGTTGATTTAGTTCTGAGCAGCTTTTTTGTGCACAGAATGGGGACTCACAAGGGTCCTAAAAGGCTCAGAAATTGGGTAGTGAAGAGGATCGATAGGACAGTTAACAGATGAAAGCCACTCGTCAAAGCCATTCAGAGTGTTTTTTAATTTGCATAGAAATGTAACTCTCGTTCATACGGGAACACTGCTTACTATGCAATTAGACAAACGTCGGCCTTCCCAAGCCCATCGGTGCCCTCTTTTTCTCAGAAGGCAGGAGTGGTATTATCGGAGAAAATCTCAATCTAGGAAAGAGAGGAATGAATTAATAATGCTATTTCTATTCTATGTAGTTATTTAATATTTTTTTCTCATTAACCGTTTGCTGCGTGCAAGTTGAGTGAATATCGTTGTTACTTCTGTTTCATGAAATTATTTTAAAATATTCTCTTTAACAATTTACTTGTTGTTGCGTGTAATTTGAGTGAATTTCGTTGATATGTGTATTCTATGTGATTATTTAAAAGAAGTTTTCGCCTTAAATTTATATTGGTTGTGCACAGGCAATTTCT
Organism: Ryuthela nishihirai; assembly: GCA_038380435.1. Classification (NCBI taxonomy): domain Eukaryota; kingdom Metazoa; phylum Arthropoda; class Arachnida; order Araneae; family Heptathelidae; genus Ryuthela; species Ryuthela nishihirai. Next base: position 116,435,758 of record JAWZYU010000003.1, read on the forward strand.
AGAAAAAATCCATGAGGGAGGGAGGGCAAGACACACAATCGAGGAGGGCGAGAAACACAATTGAGGGGAAAAGAAACGTAATCGAGCGGCAAGAAACACAAAACAGGGGCAATAAACGCAATTGAACGGGGAAAGAAACACAATCGAGGGGAGAAGAAACAGAGTCGAAGGGGAAAGAAACACAATCGAGGGGGCAATGAAACACAATCGAGAGGGCGCGAGAAGCACATTCAAAGGGAAAACAAACGCAAAGGAGGGGCACGAAACAGGATTGAGGGGCAAGAAACACAATTGAGGGGCACGAAACAGGATTGAGGGGCAAGAAACACAATTGAGGGACAAGAAACACAATTGAGGGGCAAGAAACACAATCGAGTGAAAAAGAAACACGATCGAGGGGAAAAGAAACACGACCGAGGGAAAAAGAAACACGATCGAGGGAAAAAGAAACACGATCGAGGGGAAAAGAAACACAATCGAGGGACAAGAAATATAATTGATGGCGGGGGGCAAGAAACACAATCGAGGGGGCAGGAAACAAAATCGAAGTGGGGCAAGAAACACAGACGAGGAGTCAAGAAACACAATCGAGCTACAATAAATGTAAAAGGGGGTGGAACAAGAGACCGAATTTCTAATGCAGAATAACATTTTCTCCTCCGTTTTAAAGGTCTTTAAACAATTTCCTGAGAAATGAAAGAAATAAAAATAACATTAATATTTTTTTATTTTATTACATTTATTAATATTTTGAAGGGGAGGAGAATGGTCCCCTTCTCTCTCCCTAGATCCGGCTCTGGTTGTGCATGTAACTTGGCCGATTGTCGTTGTCACATCTGTTTTATGAAGCGGAATTAGTAATCTTCGAACATCATATGCATTTTTCGCAAATAGTTTTTCTATTATAAAACAAGAATGATAACTGCAACCATTTGGGATGTATTGATAAACAAAGCTAATGTAAAACAACAAAGCAATAACAACAGCAATGAAATCGGAGATCTTCACTCAGTGAAGAACATAAACAGGAGAACTGGAAAGAAATAAGAGTAAAAGAAAGGTTTGATGCATCCAATAGGAAAGAACAATCAATGAGCGGGGGAAACAAACAAAAGAACTATTTTACAAAAAGGTTTCCTCATCCGTAAATATAAAACATATCTCCAAATGTTTCCTTTGATGTTAACTCCATACACTCGAAAGAGAAAAGGAGAAATAAGAAGAGAGAGATTTGGCGACTTAAAAGGAATAAGAGTAGAAAATTGGCTGTCACAGATACGACAGCATAAATCAGGATAAGTGCTTTCTTGTTTCGTAAAGCAAGGAGGCCTTTTTTATTTTAGGGCCATCACATCAATGACGCTTGTCAGTAGGATTGTTTCGGTCTGGTCCGAAACGGACATTTACGGTTCGTTCACCGCACACACTAGGTGACGCTAGTGGGGCGGTCGTATTTACCGTTACCAACGGTGAGGAGTTAAGTGAGTCGAAATAGCCTTCGGAAACGTGACATTTTGCCGTGGCAGTTGGTTTAGGGGAAAATCAGCTCGGGCAATGTTTTATAGCTCAAAGAAGTTAAAATATCAGTAGGGGAGTTTAGCTGCCGTTGTTTTGCAATTGGCAGAATATTTTTGAGTGAATTCTCCACTTTCCTTTCCATTACGAGAGAGCAGGGAAAAAGTCAAGAGAATTTTATTCAATTTTATAGTGAGAATGTATTTATTTATATGGCCACTTCACTCGGAACTGATTTTGTCGAAATATTCAGAGAATGTAATTCCTTCAATAAGATATTTTGGAAATTCAATTAACCTCCGCTGAACCAGAACCACTTACATATATCAAGCTGGGATAGACGTTGAATAAAAGGGGAAAAATGTGCATAATAATTTTAGTGAATTTTGTCTAAAATTTAACTGCAAGCTATTTTTTTTTAGACAGTATAAAAAGAAAAAAAATTTGATTAATTAAAACATTTATGAAATTTTCAGAAAAAAAATAACTACCAGTTCTTTTGTAAGAAAAGGAATTCTAAATTAAAAGAATCATTAAATCAACAAAATATGAAACCATTCATAATTTTAATGTTTGACAGCGTACTATGTTGCAGTACATTCGTTTAAATCGCACGAATCGTGAATCCATTCATAACTTTTCAAATTGACAACGCACTACATAGCATTCCATTCGTAACTCTCGATTGATAACGTATTATTCGATTCAAAAGGTAGGCGAGGGCATGGCTCCCAGAAATTTCTGACACTTGCAGAGAGATTACTTCAGGTCCACGAAAATTAGGTATCCGATATCTTAACCTAACGCAGTTAGACATAAGTGGGTCTACCACAACAGATTCGGGATAGATCGGTCTCGTACACGCGGAATCACAGGAAACCGGGAATTTCCGCCAATAGTGACGTCACAACACGATCGTACAAGAAGCGCGTATTCGCAATCCGTTCGTTTGTTTGTCCTACCGGAATTATGACTATTAATTTTAATAATGCAAGAAACGTGGGTATGCCCGTTCGTCTTCTGATGCGTTCGCTTGCTCTCCCGCCCATCCTTCGTTCGTTCGTTCCCCCGCCCGGAATTACATCCATTGCACAATAATTTTTTTTTAATGCACTATCCTGGTCAGGGCTACCTTTAATCAAACTGTTAGATAGTTTTCTAATAAACAAATTGCTAAATATACGTTGAACTAGACTATTTTACATCTGAACATCATAATTTTTTTACACAAAATCGGCTAAATGGTCCTACCCTAAGGACTCCCCGAAAGCTCAGAAAGCTTGAGGTAAGGGATGTGCTGGAGAGCTGTTAGGAGACAGCGTATTCCTTAGCGTCTACAGGTTATGGCTCTCCTCTACTTGCGGCCACACCTTAACGTCCAATCCTAGAGAGGGCGACCTTTTCTAGCATATCGGTGTTCCTTTGTCACTGAGGGGAGGGTGGAAGTTAGGGAGATAGGACTGTTGGATTTCAACCTTAGAAATGCAGATTAAGAATGCTGACCCGCTCCCCCCACCTGTACTAAAATAAGCTTGCACATTTTAGTAAAATTTAAAATTACTGTTATTGTTTTTTGTTTTAGCCGCTTTGAATTACTTTTCTGATGAATTATTTTCACTGGCATTGCTGTTGCTAAATATTCCTTTATGCACATAAATCCTAATTTCTTAAAAATGGCTAATAAAAGCAGATCACCTTACTGATTTATATGCAGTAACCTAACTAATTATTCAGTTTAACGCACCTGCAACAGCTTTATGTTTATAGTTTCACTGGAAAGAAAAATTACTTACTTTATCAGTGGAAGAAACATTTTCTGCGAATCAATAAGTTTACATTTAGAAGACTTTTTCCTAAATATGTAAGAAATGAGTAGTTACTATAAAGGGGCCTACGCACTTGCCGCGTCCTATTTCCTGTACAGTATCCAAGTAAATTATTTAAAAACAAAACTACTGGTAGTTTTTTAATAAAAAAAATTTCATACTATTTTAAGCAGTTTCTGGCTATTTTCTTGAAAAATAAAAGTTTGCTTTATTATTTTGAAGTGACAAAGATGTGCTAAAAATGTTTTTTTTTTATCTTTTCTACAAGTATTATTAATTTTATTTTCTAAAACATTTTCCTTGCTGACTAAGGCGGAAGTTGAAAATCCTTTAGTTTTTGCAGCGCGCGCCCTGTAAAAATTGAAGGATTTGCTTTTAAAAATTAAAAAGTTACCAATTGCAAGCAATTTGCTTTTAAAAATTAATTAATCATAATTACACAAAAACTAAATATAACATTTTTATCACATCTTTATAATGTGAGAAAATAAAGTAAACTTCTATTATTAAAAAAAAAGCTAATAAATGCTTTAACTTACATATATATATATAAATAAAACTACCAGAAATTTTATTTTTAAGTTTTATTGACTTTATGGCGAATGAGATGCGGCAGCTGTGTATGCATGTAACACATAAAGTGGTTTCGACGATTAAGAATGGTGAACCTTTCCAAATATTTAACTATTTAAAACAAAACCATTAGTAAAGGACATGATCTCACTATACCTGGAGCTTGTTCAGTTACCGCACACGTTGCAGTTTGCAGTGAGGCCATCTCCGTTTTCGGTTAATCCTTCGTTAACGCGCAAGAAAGTTTCGAAAAGCTCGTAAAGTTAAATCTCTCAACCCTCTTCCTATGTAACCATAACCTATAGTAATATACGCTGATTCCAAGAGAATTGACCTCGCTAACGTTATTGCACAGGAAAGCATACTCTGACACAGTAAAGCACCATGCAATGACGCAGTTCCGTAATTCTCGCCGGCGAGAGATCTAGACTCACGCACATGTGCTACGAATAAAGTGGAATAGTCTTACGTTACAACCTTGTTAGTTATTGGGGCGATACTTACAGAATGTAGATGACTCTGCAATTAATGTACTGAAGCTATCACGGATCTGCTGCATGTTGTTTCATTTAAGCATAATTCTGATACTTTTAAACTTAATATTCCTTACACTTTTGGATCATAAGTTAATAATTTAATGATATTATTTTTTTTCGTTATTTTAATTACTAAACCACCGGTAGTTTTATGAACTCTAATATTTCTATTTTTAAATATTTCATAATGTCCCTTTACTAAAATTTGAGAGAAAGAATATTTCATAATGTTAAATTATACGAAACAATAAAATATATACTCCAAAAATGTATAACTTTAAAGTATAAATAAAATATAATACATAATATGTAGTTATACTTATAAATATAAATACAAAGGTAACAATCATATAGTAATATTGAAAAAAATGACTAAAGTGTTTTCATGATTGCCTAGTTTGACAAATCCTTCAAAATCAATAGCCGAACAGCTGTTGAACAAAAGGATGAAAAAAAGGAGGAAGATTAAATATGTGTAAAGTGTGTAAGCGTTTCATTATCTGGAATTTAACCAAGATGTTTAATTTAAAATGACATTTTATTAGTATTTTTTTTTTGAATGATAATTCAGTGAAGTGTTGATAACTGCAACATTTTCTCAACAAAAAATCCCCTCATGCCCTGTCTTTCACGCAGAGCATCTTCCCAAAAACCAGGTCAACGCTCATCTCCCTAGAAGTGTCCCATAGGTTAACATGGGATTCCCTATACTTTAACATTGGCCAAGAACTCTCATTTACATTACTACTAATAATATAACGTATTTTAAAAGCAATTACTAACTTTTCAAAAATAAATTACGTACAATATATATTTACTATCAGTTTGGTTTAAATCGATAAAACGTTAATTTTTTAATTCTTCTGTTGGTGAGCTTTACGGACTCGGTCCTATCCAGGTAGGTCTCGATTGAATCGCTATCCAATGTTCGAGTCCAAGACGCGGAGAGACAGTTCTCTTCACACTTTCTTATATCTGTGCATTGGACTGTGTCATTACTAAGAGCGAGTTTCCTTTCTGTTGTATCTATTAAAACATTTCTTCTTTTTCTCAAGTCAAAAAGTTACGATTTCTCGAAGGTTAAATATCTATTGGAAACAATTTTTTGGGCTTGGTTTGCAAAATTTCAAAAAAATTACAAGGGTTTTGAATCTAATATACATTATGTATTACATTATTAATATTTTTAAACTTTTTGTTACTAAGATACTAATATATTTTATTGCTACTGTAAAAAAATCACATGTAAGCACTTGTAAGCTCAAATTTTGTTTTAAGATTGTTACAGAGAGGTTTGTAAATTTTCAGCTTGCTTTGGTTCTTTAAAAATAGCTGTTGTTTTTACTCTTTGCTCTGTGTGATTTGAAAGTTATTTGTAATAAAAAATGGAAAATAGCATAATAAATTAAAGATCCCAACTAAATATATCCATATTAAGATTTTCAGAATTTTTCATTCAGTATATAAAGAGTTATGTAAATGAACATTTAACAATATCGAGGCTAGTTGCAAGAATTTACCTCTAAAATTAATCCAAACTTAAAATATCAGGATTATTTCCAACTTTCCTGGGGCGGGGGTGGCTCAGACTATAGGGCGCCAGGCAAGTAATCTGCAGTTTCAATCTCACAGCCGGGCCAGCGTTGAGATTTATCTCCGCTAAAACTCCCAGCCCTGCCCACTGTCAGTAGGGAACACCGATGGGCTTTCCAAGCCCATCGGATGGGATGTTAAACCGTGGCGCCATGTGCGGGAGAGCCATACCCTGTGAACGTTAATGAACACGCTGGATGCACTTGGCAGGAGGCTACCATCTGTCTCCCAACAACTGTCTCCTTCCCCAAACTTCTCTAAGCCTTCGGGGTCTTTGTGACCTCAATTTAGCCCATTGTGTGCAAAAAAGTGCCGCTCAGAGGTTTAAACAACTCAACTGTCAGGTAGGTCCCTTTCCCCAATCTTCTCTAAGCCTTCGGGGTCTTTGGGACCTCAATTTAGCCCATTGTGTGCAAAAAAAGTGCTGCCCAGAGGTTTAATAACCCAACTCAAACGGTTCCAAGAATAATTGCATGCTTTAAACGCCTGTGTAAAAAATTCATTTAATTTGTAGCAGTTTATTTTTTGTAAGACTGGAAAAGTGCATTTTTTTACCTACTGACAGAATGTTTTTAAATTCAAAAATTAAGGTACATTTAATGTTCATTTTTATTTCTCTTTTCCCCCAGGGCCACATTAATGGTTCATCATCAATCATAGAGATATCGATATTTCTCATGCTTAACTAGGATTGAAGGAGTTTAGGAGCTTTTACACTACACTCTATAGAAGTCCCTCATGATCTAAGATCTTTATTTTCAGTAATAAGTTTTAATAAAAATTTTACTTAAGAAACTACGATCACTGAATTTGACTTTTCACTTGCATAACATGCAAAGTTTCTGATTTTTCTTATAGGCAATATAGTTCTTAGTTTTGTCTTTCTTAACGAATTTCCCATTATAACCAATTTTTTATAAAAGATATAATACTAGTCTTTTTAATCTTAATGAATTTCAGTTTGAACTGCATATTGTAGCCAAGAATGAGTGTTGCAAGTTTGCATTTGCTGTACATTTGACTAGAGCAGAATTGCCCATATAATAACGGGACCGGACACTAAATTAACAGAATTAATTTCTAAATATTGTTAGGGCAGATGAACGTGCTACAATGAACTCCTGATATGATGTATCACTTTGCATCTTGAGTGTGCTAAAACGTGCGAATTACATCAACAACGACTTGGAACTTTGATTTAACTAAAAAAGATACTCAGTTGTGAGTTCGGTGAATTGCAAAGAAACAAGAGTTGATTTGGTATTGTGCGCGATTATTCGACTAGAGCAGCGGTTCTCAATTTGGGGTACGCGTACCCCTTTGGGGCGGGGGTAATATTTTTTGGGGTGCGTCGTGAGAGCTCAAAAGTCGCTAGATCTAGTAACAAAGTCGTTCAGTTGGCAACACTGCTGTGCAAAAATGTCATTTTTTGTATTTATCGATATATGTAATTTATGAATGCAAAATTCAATGTGGTATAATATAACGTGTTTTTTAATCCCATTGTTATACTATAACTATAGTTTTATCTATCTATACAAGGGGTACGCCAGTTACGAACACATTTCCAGGGGGTACAGTTGCTCAAAAAAGTATCCGTACGCTATGGTTGACTACAGAATTCGGAAGAAATATCTGGCAACGATTTTTTTTTTAAATTAGTGATCTGGCAACCTTCGTGTACAGTACACGAAGGTTGCCAGATCACTAATTTCTAAAAAATAGTTGCCATATTTTTTTTGTGAAGTCTGTAGTCAACTATAGCGTTCGGATACTTTTTTGAGCGACTGTACGTGAAGCATATAAGGTTCAGAACCACTGGACTAGAGTGTCGTTTTATAATTACTATTGTGTAGTAAAGAATCACAGGATAAGTCTTGTAGACATGAAACTCATGAAATAATGAGTTGAAAAATATTAGTTTTGCCATGAGTGGGATACGAACCCACATCTCCAGGAAACATGCCTGTTATGCTACCACTACACCACCAATGACTAACCTTTTCTCATCTTGTGTGACGTTCTAAACTTTCCAGATTTTTTTTTTATTTCATTCGCACAGTGGCGCCATCTATCCGGGAAGTGAACAACTCTGTTGCCTCATTAGAAATGGAATTAATATTTGTCACTCACGCTCATAGCGTTAAATCAATAAATCAGTAGTAAAGAATCACAGGATAAGTCGTGTAGACATGGAACTCATGAAATAATGAATGAAAAACATGGAATTAATGAAAAAAAATTCAGCTTATTATTTCACGAGTTCCATGTCTTCAGGACGTGTCCTGTGAATCTTTACTATTGATTTATTGATTTAACGCCCTGAGCGTAAGTGACAAATATTAATTCCATCTCTAATTAGGGAACAGAGTTGTTCACTTCCCGGATAGATGGCGCCACTGTGCGAATCAAATAAAAAAAAAAATCCGGAAAGTTTATAACGTCACACAAGTTGAGAAAAGTTAGCCATTGGTGGTGTAGTGGTAGCCTAACAGGCATGTTTCCTGTGAGACGTGGGTTCGAATCCCACTCACGGCATTACTATTGTGTGTTTATCTTGACGGAGATGTTTCCAATCAGCGTCAAGTAGTAAATTGGGTGTATTCAAGAATGGAAGACAGAGGTTGTGTTTTTTCTTAGAAAGTTGTGCTATTACATAATAGAAGGCACAAATGGTATGAATAAAACACAATGTCGTAATATAATTTAAAAAAAATACTTGGTATTCTTGTAGACAAAGCAAAGTAGTTTTACTAATAATTGATTTACGTAACCTGTTGTTGAATGTTTGATAAAGTGCTAAGTAGAAATTTATTTGATAATGTGCCAGTTATGTCAATTAAGGGTAGTTCGACTCTAAAAACATTAATTTGAATGTCGTATTAAGGATATTGGAATGTTCTGTTCTATTAGCATTTGTCAATAGAAGATAGTAAATAATTAGTCATAAGTATATTTATTTCAATATTTAAATTCCCATACTTCTTGTATAAATAATTATTAAACACTACTATATTTTTTTAAACTCAAGCTCAGTGCTCATCCTTTTAATTTATAGTAATATACAAATGATTAATTAAATTCATTTCTTTCAAAATTCGTCTGGTTGCGTTTTTTTTTAATTTTATGCTCAGTTAAATTATATTCATACATAGCTTAAAAATTTATAAAATATTTTATTTTCTTCATACTGGGGAAAAATAAAGAGATTGGAATTAAATTTTGGACGCATTGTAATATTTAAATATTTAGGCATCTTTAATTTCTTTCCTTTTGTTCAATAGCTGTACTAATTCGGTGTATCTAGGTGACATAGATAAGAGGCATCTAAATGCAACGGGACAAGATAGACATTGAGCAAAAGAGAAGAAAAAAAGAAAGAAATTTAAATTTAGGTAGTTATGTATTATTTGTTACGTCTTAAATTAACTGCAAGCTATTTATTTTTGAACAGAATAAAATAATTTATTTATTAGGAATTTGCTAAAATATTTTTTGAACATTTTAAAATTTATTCCAAATTTTAAAATTAAGAACTACCGTTAGAATTTAAAATTAGGATTTTACCTTAAAAAACCTACTTTTTCAAGAAGATAAAAAAATTTCTGTTAGTGCACTAACCAAGCCCAGTAAGTGGCTATGACTGGACGCGAGAGTTTTGTATACTTTCCTCCGCGAGGTGGCGCAGCTGGGGTCGATGGCGAACCTTGTTGCCAGATTTCTCTCCCTCTCTTAAAATGAGTAGCGAAGTTAAATAACCTCCATTAGACTCTTTCATTAGTTTCAAGGCTCACAGTTACGGCATTCTGGGTAAATCAATCCATCCGACGTAAATTATGAGACAATTTAGTATTAAGACAAAAGTGAAATGAACTTCACTTATAATTAAGCGAGTAAATATTGGCTTTTTCGACTTTTTACTTTGTCATGAGAAAGGCAGAGAAAATATTGCGATCATGGAGAAAAAAAGAAATCGATATCTAGATTTAAGATTTTGTGGGTTCTATCTGGTGTGCGAAGGTTCCTATCAGGGTCACCTAGTGAAGCCGGGTCGGATAGCTGTCGAACAAAAGGTAGCAAAAGAGAAGGGAAATTAAATATATGTAAAGTTTTAAGTAATTTAATATTTGTAAAATTTAATTACTAGCTATTTACTTTAAAGAGGTATAAAATAAAATTATTTATTTCTAATATATAATAATTATTTAAAAAACATTTACTTACCTTTAAAAATTAAAATCCACCAGTTGAATTTTAAAATCTCAAATTTAATTAAATTAGCGCTAAAGTAAGATACTTTTAGTAGTTGTCAACTCCCAATCGTATTAAGTGGCTTTGTCCAAAGCCATGTTGATACACCCATGGATACACTAGGCCTGAACAGCCGTTGAACAAAAGGAGAAAAATTAAATATGTATAAAAATTTAACTAATATCTATTTATTTTAAATTCACCTAAAACAAATGACTTATTAATTATGACTATTAAAATATTTCAAAATTAGTATATGCTTTTAAAAACTAAAAACTCCAATAGTGTTTTAAAAAAAAAATTTAAAATTTAACTCAAATAGCTATATATATATACATTAAAGACTAATTCTATGGTTGCATTGTCCAGACCTGGTATAATATAGGAGGCTTTGCCATGTCCCTATGATCTGAACGTCAAACATGTTGAGTTGCTTTAACTCGGACTGGAACTTTTTTACACAATGATCTAATAAATAATCTACCTGTGAAGGGAGACATTCCCTGTGCGTGTCAAACAACACATTGATATGCCTCGCCAGGAGGTTTCATTAAATGTTTTACGCTATTTAACGGAGGGAGACTTCCGTCTGTCTCCTAACAGCTGTTTAATGGATCACCTCCTATCCAATACCGAACACTTAGGATCTTTGTCACCTGGCTATTTTTACAGCTGCTCAGAGTCAAAACAATAAGAAAACTGAAGCTTTATTGGAAATGTGAACTATGGGGCCACATTTTGTGTAGAAGTGATGTAAGCGTATGTGAAAGAGTTCGCGAATTCACATAAATTTTTTTCTTTTTCACGCTTGGTTTTGTACTCTTGACGTGTTTTAAAATATCACATAAGATAGATCTTGACACATTAATAGAACCATACGTAAAATAAATATCTAAATTAATGATTTTGTTTTTATTTTGATCTAAAACAATAATATTCGTTATTTCTTGTATTTATTTTTGGTAATAATGAACAATTTAGAATAAAATGAAATTAATTGCAAGTTGTCTCTATTTGTCTGTTATTTCATTATATAGTATTTATTTAAATCATATTTCTTAACAGTCAATTGCATTATTAATTTATAAATTCGTTGTTTAGAAGTTTTCTCAGAAAATACTTACATAAAATTAAAATTATGAATAATACATTAGTATAATATACAATATATGCTAATTATTTAACTAAAATCTTTGTTTCGTATACTTATATATTATAGGTTGAGTTGAATTTACCTCTGAACGGCACTTTTTTCAAACAATGAGCTAAATGGTCAGGTTCTAAGGACCCCGAGGGCTCAGAGAAGGTTGGGGGGAGGGGACCCACCTGATACCTGTTGGGAGACATATACAGCCTCCAGCCATCCAGCGTGTTCTTTAACATCTCCTGCACACGGAGACACGGCTTTACATTTCATCCAACGGACGACTGCCTTTCAAAACCCATCAATGTCTCCTACTGACTGAGAGCGGGGGGGGGGGGAGTTTTGTGGAGATAAATCTCAATGCTGACCCGGGCGGGACTTTACCCTGGGAACTGCAGATTAAGAGCCCGGCACGGCTCCGACTGAGCACCCCCAACTCCCCCCCACTTGTATTATACAAATTATGTATTAATATATTAATATGAGAGCATTTCTATAGTTACTGATAATGTGATATTTCAATATTTTTTTTTACTCTTGCTCATAACTGCGAAGCATAAAGCTTCGAATGCTTCAATGCATCCCACGGATAAAGGTGACTAAAGAATAGAATTAAAAATAACAATTAATGTAACAACAGATAAGCCTAAATACAAGTAGTGAAGGCTATGAATTCATCCTATTGTATAAGATAAAGCACTTTGAACAGTATCTATCCTATTGCTGATTGATTGTTGAAACTCATCCATTTGATTCTTACAATGTTCATGGAATCCAATTATTCATTACTGATTTCATTGTTCATGCTGTGTCTTTTTCATTGTATTGTTCTTACGCTTCAACTATTACTGAACAACAGACAACAAGAACATTCACTGTAGAAGAATGAAATAAAAATATGAGTTTGATAGCAAAAAAATTGTAAAAAGCTGGCAGTCAACTAAAAGCAACATTAATCAATTCACTTGCTGATAAGAACCCCGGGCGTTAAAGTCTGTCTTGGTTACAACATAAACCTTTTCATTACAGACTAGCCGAACGGCACCCGCTGCTGTCCGGGTCTCACTTTTAATCTGTATATTTTGTTTTTTTACTGCACTAAAGGTTAATTTTGTGAGTTCTGCCCTCCCGCTACATTTTAGCACAGATTGAACACGAAGACTTGCTCTGCGTTGACTCAGGTCGTTTTTGACGTCAGCGATTGTTCTGATAACCCGTGGCTTCGTCGTAAACTGGAGAGATTTTTATTTTGGTAGATTTTGATACTCTGTGATTTCCGAAGTACTTGAGAGAACAGTCCCAAATTTCGTACGCGGGTTCCCCCTGCCCGACCCCTTGTTGGGCTAAAATATTAGATTTCTAGCTGCAATGAAATCCATTAAAATAATAATGCCGTTGGAAATATGGGGAATCTGGCAACGACAGCAGCAAATTTAAAGTTATGACTTATTATTCACAGTTAGGAAACTGTAAATGGCAACAATAAATTTGACAGCGATTACCATTTGTGGTAGGAATAGCATGATAAATAATTTTGCTTCTAGCAAACCTCCCTTTTGGAATTTCAACTTGATATTTGGCACTGCAACTCAGACAACAACCAGAAATATTCTTTGAAAATTTGAAGCTTCTGCTATAATTTCCAGATGAGTTACGACTGCTAAAGGCACATATTCACACATACACACATAGACACCTTTTATTTTTATATATTTTTTCCCTCATCCTCCATAACTTTTCCCATGAATTTTCATAGAATTCTCGAGACCCTTTTATCGTGCCAGAACTCTCATTTATGCTACTACTATTACAAATTATTCGCCTCCGAATAGAAGAGGATTAAAGTTGTACTTTAATCTCTACAATTAAACACATATTTTACTAACTTTTTTTATTTCCCCAAAACACATAAAATATAATAAGCGAAATGAAAGCATTGTTTTTTCAAATTAAGACTTTTACTCTTTTTATTAAATATTTTCAAAAGCAAAACGTAAACCAATTATTTCTTAAAGTACAGTTATTTCTGAGGTCTGACTACAGTGAAATATGAATCGGATACAGTGCTTGTTTCCCAGACTAAATTATGCTCATTAAAGGTTATATTTGAAATAATTACTGCAAATAAGTTGGTTTCAACTCTTCTATCAAAATTAGTTAAAGGAGTTGAATGTCTAGATTTTAATTACATAGAATAATTTCTTTTATTGCATTCCAAGTAAAAGATAAATTAATGCTTAAGATGAAATAAATTGAAAAGATAAGGGTCTTATTAGAATGGAAATTAAACTTTAGAAATAACTGTTGTAAGCAATGATTCTGTCCTTGGTAGTGAGGATGGAAAATTGCGCAAAACACATTTCATATAATTTGATATTTTCCTCTTAACGTTCCAATTTATTGTGAATAAATGCAATCTTTAATTAAGAACAGCAATATTAAAAAAAGAATTAAAATATGCGCAGTGTGATTATTTCATTGTTGGTTAGAGCATTAGATAAAATGCGTAAAAGTACACTAGTAATGGTCTGCTTTAAAAATAAAGGCTTATAAAA